>CM046880.1:463053750-464253750 GCA_025667525.1 Glebionis coronaria
CAAATATTTCCAGTCAGAGGGAAATTCATGCTTATGATATTTATTTAAAGTGACATCAGCAGGAATAGGATAACCCAATTCCCTAAGACCTTGTTCTATTGTTGCAATGGCAAGGGTAGTCACACCATCAGCGTCATCAAGACGCAAAGCTTGGCGAACCAAAGCTTCAGTGACCACCCATGTTCTTCCATGAACAGTAGATGTTAATGTGGTCACTCCATTAGTTGTTGTGGAACTAACATTGTTCCAAAACTGTCTAATTTGTGCGACAGGGACTAATGGTGTATGAGAAAGTGCATACCTTAGATAGGATGCATTTAAAAATGCCACCATTGGTGAATACTGAGGAAACAAATCATCATCAGCAGTCAAGTAAGCTACCATATTGTGTTGGCTCTTGAACTCCAATGTTAAATTCTTTGAGTTGAACTTGGGTGCCATGTTTGAAAGCTGTTTAGGTTATGTGATATGGAAAAATCTAGGAGAAAAGTGTTAGACAAGAAAATATGAATACCCAGAATAAAAAGATTAGCCAAATTTATAGGAGAGAGGCATGATTTTGATTGGTCAAAAATGAGGCAGTTATATTCAAAGAATAATGATGAAAATATTGAATCAAATATAACTTATCTCATGCATTAATTAAAAGTAACTTCTCCCCAAAATTACGGCCAAAGATTAGTCAAAAAATAACAACTGGGTAGGGCCCACTAGGTGTCAACGGTCAAAAGTAGACCATCAGCGCCTAACGGCTATATTTTCTTGTCAGCGTTTGCCTAAAGCCTTGTCAGCGTCACGATTGGACGTAACAACGTTTGGAGAAAAACTTGTCAGCGTCTAAAAATAAAAAAATATTTAAAAAGAAAAAGACCTTAACAAAGTAATTTATCCTAAGGGAAATATCTTACAAGTTGATAATAATTACTGGGCGGCAAGCACTGTCCATTTATGCACACTTGCATAAGCAAGATAGACACAAATGTCCTCTAGAGTCCCTTGCTAACCAAAATACTTACCAACAAAGTTATTTCATAAAATTCTTTGTAACTCCCAGGTAAACCCATAACCAAACTATTCCCAAGTCTCCCATCAGACCACAACCAATTCTAGGCCAAAAATGTCTTGGCAGCATGCATAGTTTATCAACTATGCATGCTACAGTGCCTCATGGTTTAGTAAAACTAACCCATACTCACCTGTGGACACAATCTAGAATTGTGATGAGAGTATTCTAAGAATACCCAAGAGTCCTAAAGGTTCCTTAAACCTCCCCTTAAACTATGATACATGAGTTCTCAAAATATATATGAACATTTAAAAATTTATGTCAAGATAGGAATATAAATATTCCAACCATCATCCATAAACAAAAACATGTCCAAATAGCGCTTCAAAGATCCATAAGCAACTCTGTATCCAATGGCATAAATCTACCACCTACCTACACATTTAGATGAAAACCACCAAACTAACATTTGTTGCTGACAGCGTCCCGACAACACTTATCAGTGTTGAAGGAACTCATGTCAGCGTTAGACAATAATATCTCTAACAACGGCAAAATAACACTTGACAGCGTTACATTTACCTTTGTCAGTGTTAGAAAAATAAAGTGGAAAAATCTAAATCATCACAAAGACCAATAACAATGCATTATCCTGTACATACTTTTACAAAAAGGTTCCAAAACACATATTAAGTGAGATTAACCATTCCAATATTTGTTACCAAATATTGAAATCGTCCAGCATCAAAAGGTTTAGTTAATAAATCAGCCACATTATCCTCTGTAGCTACCCTATCTGGTTGTATTAAACCTTTCTCAAAGCAATCTCTTATAAAATGATGTCTAATTTCTATGTGTTTGGTTTTAGAATGATGTACAAGATTTTTAATAATGCATAAAGTACTGTTATTGTCTACAAAAATCTTGGTATGCATAAAATTATACCCATAATCCAACAGCTGGTTCTGAATCCATAAGACTTGTCCACAACAAGCAGCTGCAGCCACATATTCTGCTTCAGTTGTAGAGTTTGCCACCACTGTTTGTTTCTTGCATTGCCAAGATATTAATCTGCTCCCAAGAAATTGACATCCACCAGTTGTGGATTTCCTATCAAACTTGTCACCACCATAATCACTGTCTGAATATGCAATAAGATCCAATGGAGAATCTTTTGGGTACCACAAACCAAGATCTGGATAACATCTTAGGTACCTAAAAATTCTCTTCACAGCAAAAAGGTGACATTCTTTGGGAGTCACTTGATGGCGTGCACATGCACACACAGCAAACATGATGTCAGGTCTTGAGGCTGTAAGATACATCAATGAACCAATCATTGATCTATAGTGCCTAACATCCACATCCTTTCCAGCTCCAATTTTTCCCCAAGGGTGTTGCCTATCCATAGGAGTGGAAGCATCTTTTTCATGTGGAGAAAAACCATATTTCTTCAAGATTTCAGCTACATACTTGTCTTGGGAGATGAAGATACCATCTTCTTTCTGCTGAACTTGTAACCCTAGAAAGAAGTTCATCTCACCCATTGCACTCATCTTGAATTTATCTGTCATGAGCTTGGAAAAGTCCTCACTCATTTTTGGATCAGTAGACCCAAAAATGATGTCATCAACATAGACCTGCACAAGCAACACATGTTTTCCTTTCTTCTTTGTAAATAGTGTCTGATCTATGGTGCCCCTTTTGAAACCATTTTCCACCAAGTAGGTGGACAATGTACCATACCATGCTCTTGGGGCTTGATGAAGTCCATACATAGCTTTCTTCACTCTATAAACCTTGTCTGGATTCTCAGGATCTTCAAAACCAGGAGGTTGCATAACATATACTTCCTCAACAATTGTTCCATAGAGGAAAGCACTCTTCACATCCATTTGATAAACAGTGAAGTTCATGCAAGATGCATAAGCTAGAAAAATTCTGATAGCTTCAATTCTTGCAACTGGAGCAAAGACTTCTTCATAATCTATACCTTCCTCTTGTGTATATCCCTGAACTACCAAACGTGCCTTGTTTCTGACCACAACACCTCTTTCATCTTTCTTGTTCCTTAGAACCCATCTTGTCCCAATCGGTCTCACATATCTAGGACAATCAACCAGCTCCCAAACATCCTGTATAGCAAATTGGTGAAGCTCATCCTGCATTGCTTCCACCCAACTTGGTTCTTTGAGAGCATCAAAAATCTTCTTGGGTTCTTCCTGTGACAGAAAACAGGCAAACAAACATGCTTGTACAAGAGGGGTATCAACCTTCTTGTGTATATTGGCAATAAATCCACCAAGACTTTGATGGGATCTTCTTGTCTGAACTGGAGCCATAACATCACCAATAATCTGAGATGTGGGGTGATCCTCTGCTGTGGAAGTGAGAACTCCTCCTTCAAAAAGTCTGGTGTCCTCAACTTCACGCTCCATGTTGCCAATATCTTCTTCATCAGACTCTGTTTGATCAACATGAATCTCTTCATGGACATTGGAAGGTCCACCTTGTTCAAAATGTGAAGAGAAAAGATGTGCAAAGGTGTTGTCAAATTCTGAACCTTGTTTGTCAGCGCTTGGGCTAACAACGCTTGAACTATTGGTGTCAGCGTCTGATCCATCAGCGTCTGAATTGCTCTTGTCAGCGCTTGATTTCCCTTTGTCAGCGCCTGAAGAAGTATGCATGTTTGTATTTGGTGGTACTTGTAGACCATCATTATCTTTTCTAGCAGCAGCAGCAACATAATACTCATCTGTCCATATAGGAAGTGTAACATATTCTTGTGTGGGTGATGATATAACTGCTGGTGGTCCATCCTCCTTAGCAACCTGTATACCTGAAACATTACCAATTCTCTTTTCCAAAACACTTGAAGTTACCTTCACAATGTCTGGATCAGTAACAGGCATATAATTTAAAGCTCTAGATAAAGGTTCTAAGTCAAACAACCAATTTGGACCACTTTCAGGATCACTAGGTTTACTCTCTAAAAACCTAACATGTACTTTTTCAAGTATACGTTTTTCCTTTTTAATGTAAACCCTATATCCTTTGCTCTGCACTGAATAACCCATGAAGTAGCCTTCATCACCTTTTGAGTCAAATTTACCTAGGGCCTCACTAGTTTCTAAAACAACTACATGACATCCAAAAGGCTTGAGAAAGCCAATATTTGGCTTCCTTCCCCAAAGTAACTCATAAGGTGTCTTATTATGTATCTTGTTGACCAATGCCCTATTTTGAACATAACAAGCTGTGTTAACAGCTTCAGCCCAAAAGGCTATAGGAAAGTGGGCATCAGCCAACATGGTTCTGGCTGCTTCAATAAGGGTTCTATTCTTCCTTTCAGCAACCCCATTTTGCTGTGGGGTTCTAGCTATGCTAAACTGCCTAGTAATCCCTTTCTTGGCACAAAAATCATCTAACAACTGATTTCTAAACTCACCCCCATTGTCACTTCTAATAATTTTGACCTCATTACCATTCTTCTTTTCAATTTGGGTAATGAAATTAATCAGACTTTGGGCAGTTTCACTTTTCTTGGCTAAAAAGAAAGTCCATGTAAACCTGGAATAATCATCAGTGATAACAAAACAATATGATTTACCCTTTAAACTTTCTATATTAGTTGGACCAAAGAGGTCCATATGCAATAAGTGAAGTGGTTTAGAACTAGAGTGCACCTGTTTAGACCTGAATGAGACCTTGTGCTGCTTGCCCTTAAGACATGCAACACAAGTGTGGTCATTGTGGAAAGCCTTTTCAGGCAAACCATCAACTAAACCAAGCCTCACAAGTCTATTGATATTCTTAAAGTTTATGTGCCCTAATCTCCTGTGCCAAAGATTACTTTCATCTACTGAGGCTTTAGCATACAGACATGACATTTTATTATTTACCTTAATTCCATTAAGATTCACATTATATATGTCTTTATGCCTTGGTGTTCTAAAATCTATATATTTTTCCTCAGGAAGCTTATAATCTTTGCTTAACACCAAGCACTCAGTATCTGTGAAAAGAACCTTATTTTTGTTATCACACACTTGTGATACACTAAACAAATTATAATCCAGTTCTTTTACCAGGAAGACATTCTCAAATCGTAGATTGTTGGTGACAAGGGTTCCTTTTCCAGTGATGGTGCCGTAGCCCCCTCCAAAGTATACCTTATCACCATCTTGAATAGGAGAGAAATTAGTCAGATAGTCTTCCTTCCCTGTCATGTGCCTTGAGCATCCACTATCCCAATATCCATAATCATTGATCTTCTTCTAAATGCCCTGCACATAAAGAAAACACATTAGTTTTCTTTGGGAACCCAAGCCTTGGAAGACTTGGATTCATTTGGTTGTTCAACAAGAACAGACTTGGTTCTCATAACAACCCCATTTTCATCCCTGTTTGAATGAAATTCCCAGTTAACCCCAGTTGGTGTTGACAATGCCTTTGAAATATAATGAAACCTGTTGCATGTCATAGAAATACCAGTAGAATTAGGGTTTTGGTCTTGTTTTGGTCTCCATGTTAAGCTAGTAGAAGCTTTAGACCTATTTCCCTGTGGTTGCAAATACCTAGGTTTGGCAGTGTGTCTGTCAGCGCTGAAACTACTCTTGTCAGCGCCCCGATTGCCTTTATCAGCGTTGAACCTAGGGTTTGCTACAGGAACCCATTGCCTATTAGACCAAGTGTTTGACTTTTGAAAAGGTCTTAGGCCTTGTGTGTTAGACCCTCTAGAAAAGAATGGGGCTGGTCTAACAACTTGTGAACTTTTGTTCACAAAGGTATTGGGTCTGACAGTGTTTGACCTATGTTGACTTTTGTCAGCGCTGAAATGGTTCCTATCAGCGTTGACACATTTGTATGCCAAATGTGAGAAGCTACCACATGTGTAACAAGCTTTTCTAGACATAGTCTTAGGTCTAGAAGCAAAGAAGCCTGTTCCATGGTTACTAACTTGGCTTTTTGGTGACCTAGTATTCCTATACATCTCTGCATACTTAACACTAGATTTTCTAACAGTTTGTGGGCCAAGGTCAACAGCTTTGCCAGTGGTAGGGTGTGTGATCTTAATAGGTTTAGGATCAATGGGAACCACAATTGGTATCATGTTTGGTGTGGGCTCATTTGGACTTTCACACAACAACCCTCCCTTAACAAACAAGGTGTGGTTAGCTTTCTTCCACTCATCTAGGTCAGTCAGTTTTTGCTTGTATTCCTCAACTGGGGAAGTCACTCTAGGTGGAGGAATGAATTCCTCCTCTTGGCATTCTGGCAAGCCAGTCCAAGATAAATCCTTTGATTGGACACCATAGACATCCCCAGCTGGTGGTGGAACACCAGTATAACTATTCATCCCAATCCCACTCATATCCTTAGAGTCTCTTTGTTTACTAACACACTCTCCTAGGGTTTGTGTGGCCTTATCAAATCTCTGGATTTTAAGACTCACATTATCTTTATTTTTGTTAGCCTCCTCTAACTGAGCTATCAAATCAAGATTAACCCTATTTACTATATCTTGAACATCTTTACTCTGATGTAACTCATATTTTAAGATATTTATTTGATCCTTTAAATCAAACTCCATTTTCTTATACTCAGCTACTGTCTTTTCTGTTTGGGTAAGAGCAATTTGATAATTAGATACTTTGCATCTTTCAGTACTTGCCTCATCTAATAATTTAACTATCTCTTGATTTAATTTTTCAGTATTTAAACGACAACCCTTAGAACAGAAAGCATCATCATATACCTCATTATCTGATGAAGAGGAGGAGTGTGCCATGAGAGCATATTCAACATGCTCTTCTTTAACTTCAGCAACCAAAGCTCTGTCCTCTTCCTCATCCTTGGCCATCCAGCTCCAGTCCCATTCTCCAACACCATCAATTTGTTGAACAGCAACCATGGCCTTGGGATCTTGGCTCTTAACCATTTGGCTTGAGGGCTTACCAGCATCAGATCTTCTTGGAGATCTACATTCCCTCATGAAGTGCCCCATCCTATGACAGTTGTAGCACTCAACCTTGGACTTATCAAAGCCAGCAACATCCTTAGCATTAAAGGTCATCTTCTTCTTGAACCTTTTATTAAACCTGTTTGCTCTTAAGCTTACAAGAGCCATAGTCCACTTGATGTCCATCTCTTCCAATTGTTCATCACTTATCTGCTCAAGATCTTCATATGTAATCCTTGAATCACTGGGCAAAGAAGCAATGAATGCACACACAGTATCTAGATCTAAACCAGCAGGTTTAAGTCTATCAGCGCCATGATTGTATGTGTCAGCGCTTGAGTACAAAGCGTTGACAGGATATGATCCAGCGCTGACAGGCTGAGATCCAGCGTTGACACATTGAGATCCAGTGGCTGGATGTCCATAGAAGTTCATGGAATCAAATTGGCCTTCACTTTGTGAGAAGAAGGCCATGTTGCTGCTGGAAGATTTATTATCACTATCCAATTGCCATTCATTCTCCAACAGTCTTAGTTTGTTGAAGATGTCATCAAACCTGGAGGTCTTGTGGGTATTGTTGACAAGAATGGATCTTGTTTCAATCTTCCATACATCACCAAGGCTTTTGAGAAAAGTAGCATTCAATTCAGGGTCATCAATCTGAGTTCCCATGAAGGAAAGTTGACTTGTGATGTCAAGAAGTCTACTTCTCACACTGCTGAGATTTTCATTGGGTTGAGCTTTAAAGACAGCATACTCATGCAAGAGTTGCTTCTTCTTTTCTTCCTTTGTGTCAGCATTGCCACCATGTGCTACTTCAAGAGCTTCCCAAAGCTCTTTTGCAGACTCAAAGCGTTTGTACTTGTGCTGATTCTCATGACCTAGGGCATGTTTCAAGATGTTCAAGATTTTCATGTCCACCCTCTTCTTGGCTATATCTTCAACAGCTACAGCTCTCCCATCTCCAGGCTTTTCCTTCTTATCAGCTTCAGGACAATTAGGAACAGCTGTCCTTGTGGCAATTGCAGCAGCAATCTTTGCTGCTTTATCGAATGTGTTTCCATATTCGATGATCTCCCAAAGAGTGTAGTCATGAATAGCTATATATTGCTCAAAATTTGACTTCCAAAGCTCAAAGTTCCTGGCATCAAACATGGGAATTTTGATACTAGGGTTTGAGGAGTTGTTTTGTAGCAAAGCAGCAGGTTGATCTGTGCCAGACATGATGTTTTTAGGGTTTTGAGAATTTTAGGGTTTTTAGGGTTTTTGGTGTTTTAGGGTTCTTGCGTTACTTAAAGATCAAAAGTTTCTCAACAAGCTCTGATACCACTTGTTGATCCCAAACTTAGATCGATTAAGCTTTGTGTATACGAGATTAGATCAAGTACTACACGTAGAGAAACCTTTGCTTATGAATAAAGTAACAAAGTGTTATGCGGAATTAACACTTGATCTAAAACACAAAGATGTTAAACAAACTTTCACTTGTATTAGAATGATTCTTGTTGATTACAATGAAAGAGGTTTAACTTTCGAATACTTATGAAAACTGATATTTTACTTTAACCTAAAAGATCTTCTTTTATAGAACAAGAAGTCTTGTACAATAAGCTACGAATCAACTATTCTAGGTAAAGATAATAATGGAAAATACAATGTCGTGCTTATCTTTACCATACATAAATAAAGAAACAAATAAACAAAAAGATTCGTATGAAGATATTCCATCAGTGTCAATCTTCAAGGCTGTCAGCGTTGACTTCTTCACTGTCAACGCTTGGCTGTCAGCGTCCAAAGTCTTCTTATCAGCGTTGACATTCTTCTTATCAGCGTCTAGTGAACTGACTCATATTTTATTCCCAACAATAATAATACAAGTAATACTTAATCAGAATATACATAATACATGATAAACACAACATAACGTTAAATCAGTAGAACAAGACATGAACAGATAAAACAAGCTAAAACATGATATAAAATCAGTTACGTACTCAGTAATCAGAATACTTATACACATATACTATTTATGTAGCATAAGTGAGATCGAAGTAGGACTTCCTTTCGTTCGTCTTCTTCATTCACTGGACATAAGGTACGGATTTCTCGTCCTTCAGTATGGACATTCTTTCCTTATTAGGATTCCCCGTTTGTAGCCAATTGTTTTTCCTAGTATTTGTTTTATATGGTTGATACTTATGTTAGAATAAGAGCCTAAGCCATATACATGCATGACCAGTGTCACCTAGTTATGGAGGTACCATAACCATAACACTGGAGGCACCAGTGTTATGACTTCCCCACGGCGAAGTGATTGCTCGTGGCGTCCCTTTTCATTTTTGGCCATTATATTATATTATCATGTGGGGCGTATGGGTGCATCCTAGTTACATGTTTATCAGTATTATCAGAGTGAATGCGATGTGTGCCTTGCATCCTTCATCAGGAGCTGATCCCTCTTACCTAGACTATTTAATTAGAGGCAACCCCTCTAAATGCATGACGAGGTCTCCCCTCTGTATTCATGCACGGTAGAACCTCATGACCTATATGGGCTATTTGGCTAATTAAAACAGATTTTCATAGAAACGTAAGTCTTTTCAAACTATAAAACCAGCTTTATGAACATAAATCCAGATTGTTTAGAACTTAGAGTATTCCGCTGCTATTAGAATTATATGCTTATGCTATTCCATGTCATACTTGTATATCCATGCACTGAGCGTTATGCTCAGCCGTTTTCCTTTCATGTTCCCAAACGGCAGGTACTCAAAGGCGCTCGTAGACTTTAAGCGTACGTGCATATGGATTGGAAGCTATCTAGCCTTCTCTACTTTATGCATTTCATCATACATTTTGCTACTTATTTCTTTGGATATTGTTTAGTCCTTTTCCTTTATAGTACTTATGTTTGTGTTTGATGAGCTTATACTTAGGGTACCGATGTTTGTTTCCGGTATTCCTATTCATGGTCATTTAATGTTTTTAAGACATTTACCTTGTATGCTTTGATAACACGCCATAATCACGCGTGACATTCCATTTACCAAAATGGGGTGTTACAGTTATGGTATCAGAGCCAAGGCTTCGACCTGTAGGCTCTCAAAACACGACCTGTGATTAGTGGGTAGTCACTATGGTCTTCCTAGATCTGACAGTCGGTTTTCATGCATTCATTGTTTTCATGCATTCATGTTATATGTCATTGTCGCAGGTTTATGACTAAGTAATGGTTGGTACAGGATTGGCCCTATTTAGTCGCATGTGCTTTTATCGAAACTTTTAACTTTGGGACCGACCCATTGGCGTCCCCTCGCCATGTCTTTTGTTTTAGGTAAACTGACCTTAGGCGTTTACCCTCGCGCATATAAAAGTTTTCATAAACTGCATCATGCATTCATACACTGTTTTTCCTGCATATAATTTTTCTCATGATTTATTGACATAAAATTTTTCCATGTATATATTTTATGTTTGATCAGCTTAATCATGTATTTTCTTTTATACTGTCAGATGGTTCTCACACGCGAGTAGGAACAACTCAATGCATCAGTCCAAGCTGCGATGCAAGCTTTGCTTCCTCAGCTGAGGAACGACATCCGGGCTGAGGTGCAGGCTGCCAACAATCAGCAACAACACCCAGTTCCTCTTCCTCCTCCTCCATCAACATTGGTCACATGGTTGGAGAGATTCAACAAGCAACGTCCTTGATCCTTCGAGAGAACTGACAGCCCCAGTGAGGCTGAAAGCTGGTTGGCTCATATCGAGATGATATTCGATGCAGTGGGATGCGACCCCATCTTCAAGTCGAGGTTGGCCTGTTACAAGTTCGAAGGCGATGTACTGGGATGGTGGAAGGCAGTGAAGCAGTTTGAGGGAGGTGACAATTGGGTGGCTGGTTTGACTTGGGTTAAGTTCAGGGAGTTAGTGATGGGACAGTTCTTCCCCAAGGTTGAGCGAGACAAGTTGAAGAGGTAATACCACGGGATCAGGCAGAGAGCTGGAGAGAACAACAACGAATTCATGCAGCGCTTTCTTCGTTAGGCTGGTTTTCTTGGCACAGCAGCAGGTACTGCCGAAGAGCAAGCATACCACTTCTGGTGGGCTCTTCGTACATCGGTCGCCAAAAACTTGGTGTGTGCTACCTTTAACACGGTGGCACAAGTTTCCGATGCGGCACGTAAGCTGGAGATGCTGCAGGAGAGAGAGAAAGAGGAATTTGGGGAAGCAGAGAGACCCGAGAAGAGGTATTTGTTCGTCATTCAGCGGTGACCATTTGAAACTCATTCAGTACTATCCGATATTTATCTTTCTCTTTAAACTGCATATTTCAGGCAGAAGACTGAGGACCGGTCTCAACCGCCTACTCAGCCCAAGGGTAACGATCAGACTCAAGACTGTTCTGCTACGGATAGGCGTGGCGGTAATGATAATTACCGTAACAACGCTGGAAACTCCAACAACAGCAGGTCCCTACATTTAACTCATTTCTTATGTCACACGTTTATGACTTATAATTCTGACACATTAGCAATCTTCTACCAGGAATCATGGTAACGGGAGGGAGCAGGACTGAACAGGTTCACAGCCTAACCGTCCAACTATCACTGGTATTACATCTTACGATTTTCCGCATTGTCCTTTTGTACCTATAAACCATGTATCATGTGTAATTTTCTAAACAGGCTCCCAGCCAGCACGGACACTTGCTGGAGGGTATACTCACCCTCTCTGCACTACCTGCAACCGTAGGAACCCAGGGCCATGTCATCGCGATAGCGACGCTTGCTTCAAGTGTGGCCTTACTGGTCATCGCATGAAGGACTGCCACAAGGATGAGATGGAGGGCACATCTGGACATTCTGATTCCAAGCCACCTCCTACTAGCGGACGGGTGTACACGACTTCTCGCGATTAGGCCAATAAGTCTGCAAGTACCATCACTGAAATCTTGTATATGTATGGTCAAGCTGCATGTGTTTTGTTCGACACGGGTGCTACTTACTCGGACATTTCTACTGCTTATGCCAAGAATGTTAGGATATCCCCTATGTATTTAGAGAATGTATTAAACATTTCCACGCCTTTAAGAGACTCTGTACGCATAACCCATGGGTACAAGAGCCTTCCCCTAGAGTTTGAAGACAAGATTCGTCCTGTTGACGCACTTCCACTGGATATGTGCGATTTTGACATGATATTAGGCATGGACTCGCTATCCAAACATCACGCCACCATTGACTTCCATTCATATCGGGTCATCTTCGGTGATGTTAATGCACCGAAGTACATTCACAACGGTTTCATTCCCAGAAGGTCTTTACAAATAATTTCGACCTGGCAAGCACGTGCACTACTGTCACATGGTTGTGAGGGCTATCTTGCTACTGTTCATGATCTAGAGTCTGAATCTCCATCCATCCAGAATCTGCCAATCGTGTCAGAATTCCCAGACATGTTTCCAGAAGAACTTCCGGGCATACCACCTGCTCGTGAAGTGGAGTTTAATATTGAGCTCGTCCTAGGAGCTGAGCCAATATCTAAGGCTCCTTACCGCATGGCTCCCATAGAGCTGAAGGAGTTAAAGGAACAACTACAGGAACTGTTAGAACGCGGTTTCATTCGACCTAGTGCTTCTTCATGGGGCGCACCTGTTATGTTCGTAAAGAAGAATGACGACAACATGCGTCTGTGCATAGATTATCGTGAGCTTAACAAGATCACCATCAGGAATAGATATCTGCTGCCACAGATCGATGACTTGTTTGACCAACTCCAAGGGGACAAACATTTCTCCAAGATTGATCTGAGGTCGGGTTATCATCAGTTACGGGTTAAAGAGCAGGACATCGCCAAGACTGCTTTCCGTACACGCTATGGGCACTACGAATTTGTAGTCATGCCATTCGGCCTTACCAATGCTCCAGCTGTCTTCATGGATCTGATGAACCGTATCTTTCATGAGTTCCAGGATAAGTTCGTCATTGTCTTCATTGACGACATTCTTATTTTCTCTAAGTCAAAGGAGGAACACGAAGACCATCTTCGTATTGTACTACAGATACTTCGCTAGAAGCAGCTGTATGCTAAATTCTCCAAGTGTGGGTTCTGGTTAGACAAGGTGGCGTTCCTAGGCTACATTGTATCAGCAGAAGGAATCACCATGGATCTAGAAAAGGTTGAGGCTATTACCAAGTGGCCAAGACCGACATCAGCAACTGAAGTGCAAAGTTTCCTAAGGCTTAGTTGGTTACTACCGTAGGTTCGTAGAGAACTTTTCTCGTTTAGCACTGCCATTGACCAAACTGATGCGGAAAGGGGAGAAATTTGTCTAGACTGAAGAAAGAGAGAAGAGCTTTGAAGACCTAAAGCAGAAGTTAGTATCTGCACTGATTCTTACTCTCCCATATGGTACAGGTAGATTTCAAATCTATAGTGATGCTTCAGGGAAGGGACTTGGTTGTGTTCTCATGCAACATGGGAAAGTGATTGCGTACGCTTCACGACAGCATAAGCCTTATGAGGAGTACCCTACGCATGACTTGGAACTTGCAGCAGTCGTGTTTGCATTGAAGATATGGAGGCACTACTTGTATGGAGAATCATGTGATATCTTCACAGATCACAAGAGCCTGAAGTACATCTTCACTCAACGTGAACTGAATATGAGACAGAGAAGATGGTTAGAGCTGTTGAAGGATTATGACATTAATCTACAGTATCATCCTGGCAAGGGGAATGTAGTGGCGGATGCACTTAGTAGAAATTCTGGTATGATAAACGGCATTAAAATTGAAGAGGATATTATAAGAGACTTAGAGCGACTAGACATCGAGATCATGGTACGTGGACAGCCGGGTTACTGGGCTAATCTTAGAATGGAACCTGAGTTACTCTCTAGGATCAAGGAAGCTCAGAAGGATGATGGTGAAATTTGGGCGATCATTCAGAACTTAGAATAGCAGACGGAGTTTCGGTTGGATGACGATGGTATGTTATGACAAGGCACCAGACTTTGTGTTCCGGGTGATCTTACTCTTAGGGAAGCGTTATTAGCTAAAGCTCATAGCTATCCATTCTCCATTCATACTGGTTCGACCAAGATGTAGCATGACATCAAGCAATACTTTGGTGGAGTGGTATGAAACAGGATGTTGCTACTTATGTCCCCAAATGTCTTACCTGCCAGCAGCTTAAGATCGAGCATCAATGGTCTAGTGGTCTACTACAACCGTTAGACATTCCGGAGTGGAAGTGGGACAAGATCACCATGGATTTTGTTACCGGTCTTCCGCAGACAAAGAGGAGGCATGATGCGATTTTGGTGATCGTTGATCGACTTACTAAGTCAGCTCATTTCTTACTGATCCGCAAGGATGATCCGGTCAGTAAACTCGTTGATACTTACAAGAAGGAGATCATGAGACTTCATGGTGCTCCATCCAGTATCGTCTCAGACAGAGATCCTCGGTTCACTTCGCGATTCTGGACGAGTATGCAGAAAGCTTGGGTTATATAACTTAAGCTTAGCACGGCTTTTCATCCTCAAACAGACGGACAATCGGAGCGGACGATTCAGATACTAGAAGACATGCTCCGAGCATGTGCATTGGAGTGGACAGGAGACTAGGATGATTACATCTATTTAGTAGAGTTTGCATACATCAACAGTTGGCACGCCAGCATCAAGTGTGCACCGTTCGAGATGTTGTATGGCAGGAAGTGTCGCGCCCCAATCTGCGGAGATGATATAGTTGACCAACGAGAAGGTCGTTGTAGCTAAGCGAAAATTGCAGGAAGCTCGTACACATCAGAAGAGTTATTGATAACTAGGGCTTTACTAGGTTAAAAGTTCGTTGAATTGGTCTAATCGAATTGATCACGGTTCAAAGTGCGACTTAGTCGTCTTTTGGTGGGTAAAATAATAGGTTGTCGTTGAGTAAAGTAAAAATGCAAACTTTAATGTAAATGGCAAAGTAAATAAAGCTATAAAATATAAAGTAAGTAAATGACGAGAAATTAAAGCTTTAAAAGTAATTAATTAAATGACGAGAAATTAAAGCTTGACAAGACGTAAATTTGAAAACTTTATAAGAATGCAAACTTAAAATAAATTTAAGATAAAACAATTTTAAGAATAACACTTAAGATAATGGCGGGAAAAATAAAGATTAATTTGAAAACCTAAAATAAAAATAAGAAATAAAATAAGCACTCAGTGATCGCACTCAGTGATCTTACTCAGTAATCTTACTCAGTAATCAGTGATCTTACTCAGTGATCTTACTCAGTGATCTTACTCAGTGATCTTACTCAGTAATCTTACTCAGTGATCTTACTCAGTGATCTTACTCAGTGATCTTACTCAGTGATCTTTCTCAGTAATCTTACTAAGTAATCTTACTCAGTGATCTTACTCAGTAATCTTACTCAGTGATCTTACTCAGTGATCTTACTAAGTAATCTTACTCAGTGATCTTACTCAGTGATCTTACTCAGTGATCTTACTCAGTGATCTTACTCAGTAATCTTAGTAAACTTAATGAGTGATCGTAGTTTGGATCGCAAGTAGAAAGCCCCAGGGTTGATGCGATCACGAAACTAGATCGGAACAAGTAAACCCTTAGAATATAACGACGGTACACAATAAATCAAATAAGCAATAACCGAATAAGCACTTCAATAATAAGCAACCACCAAAAAACTTAATTAAAACAATAATAAGAAGAACTAAATAAGCACAAATTTAAAAACTTTGAAACACTTAAATAAATAAGATTTATAAAATAACTTAAAAAAGATTAAACTTTTGAAAACACTTAAAAGAAAATAAGCTAAACACGAAATTAGCTAAAAACACAATAAGGAAAGAACGTAAATTGCATGAAAATGATAAAAACAATGGAAAAATAAGAATTTTTATCAAATAAACATCAAGATTAAACAAAACTTCAAGATTAATCAAACAAAACAAGATATTTAAAAGCAAGAAAGGAAGAATGAAATGATTATGAAAAGCTTAGAATTTTAAAGATAAAGATTAAAGACAAGATTAAAACTTACATGAAATTAAAGACAAGAATTTAAATGACAATATGAAAGTGCATGAAAAATAAATGTGGAGAACTAATTTGTCAAATTAGCTAACACCTCACAAATGAGGTTAAGTTCTCTATTCATAGGAGGAGGGGAGGAGTAAGTTGCTTCCTTCTTTCTTTCTTTTCTCTTCTCGTCTTTCGTTTTTGACAATAAACTCGTCATTCTCGACTTTGTCTCGGGATTTGTCGATAAACAAAATGAACTCGTCTTCTAATTTCTTCATTAATTAGACTTGGTCCTTCGACTTCGTTAAACTTCCGCCTTTAGACTTTTTTTCGATAAATATTCAGAATAGGCCTTTGACTTCCGTTCTTTTTGCACTCTTGATCTTTTGACTTCGTCTTTTGTCTTTTTCTTTGATAAAAGCCCGTGAAAGCCCATGTTTTCTTCCCTTTTCACATTTTGATCCTAAAACACAACAAAAACACAAACCACGCATAATTATGACATTTATGACACTAAATACACTTTTTGGCTTGGTTATTATTATAATTAAGTGGTAAAAGGATAAGTGTTTTCACACTTATTAAATCCCCTACACTTGACCGTTGCAATGCCCTCATGCAATGCATTAGTTATAAAGCAAGATTTACATTTTCCATCATAATTATCCTACCTTGTCCTTTATTTGAACACAAGACATTAAGGAAACGTAAAAAGATAGAAGATAACAAAATATTTGAAGGAAGAAAACAAGTAAAGAGATCGAAGACTTACATTAGGGCTTTGGATTGTCATGAATTTTTATCACCCTCAAGTTTTACGTTCCCCAAACCAAGCTTAAAACGAGATCATTGTTATTATAAGTTAGCAAACTAACACAAACTCGTGTGGCCCAATTATTCACTTAGACTCCCTTATTCCTAGGTGTATCTCTTATATTTTATTGTTGTCTTGAATGATCATGAGGATCCATTGTTCACTTATTTCGATAGTTTATTTAGGCTGAAAATAAAGTAGGACGATTTAATCAATAGTTAGCTAAAGGACAAAATCTTTTAAAACTACTTCTCAGGACCTCATAAAGTTCATATCTTGGCATAACTCGCTTCACGATTTGAGACCTTTCTCGGACCGATATTTGGCATTGACTACATACTTCAAATCTTGAGAGACGTTCTTGAAATAATGGTATTCTCTTCATAATAGGAATTTCTTCACTTGAAGTTTTTGAGAGATTCTTCATACTTGGACCACGACTTCTTCATTTTTCTCCAATCTTTATTTGAGATTTTGATATACAATGATCCGCCTCCTTTTCGGACTTGGATCTATTTATCCTCATACCTTGTTAGGGTCTTTTCGGATAGACTTCTCCATGATCTTTAGGGGAGTATTTGCTTTTCGTCGTGTGTCTCGATCCTTTATATAGATTTTTGATAAATGATTCTTCACATCACTTTGGATCTTTAGCAACAAAATGTAGCCCTCATGCCTTGTTAGGGCCTTTTTGGACTCGCCAATCTTTGCATCCCGCTTCAATAAGTTATGCCTTGGCTATGAACTCTAATTAATACTGAGCAACTTTTAAACGATCTTAGGCTAGAAGCTAAGTAACTTTTCAAATCGTACGACCTTATTTATTGCAATTATATTTATTAACAAGCGATGGGAGAAAAAGCTCATAATTAACTCACATAAATTCATGAAAGAATACCAAACTTATAATTGACTGTATCATCTCTCGTTCTCCACAATTTAAAATCTCAAGGAATGAGACTCGTGGATGCTTAGCCTATTAAATCAAAGTTTCGGGTTTTCAAGTCATCTATAGGATCTTGCAATTTCTTAGACTTTTTCAAGTTTTAGAATTCGCATTTTAAAGTTCCCTTGATAAACGACTTTCTAGGATCAATTATAGGAACCTGCGAAAAGTTCTCGTTCTTAACCCGTAAGAGTTAAGACTTCCACGTTTTAAAATTCCCTATATAAAAGCCTAGCAAAACTTGACTTAAACACGTTAAGGATACTAGCTAGAGTAAACTTGGATAAGTAAACTCGGGTTGAGTCAAAAGATTCATGACGGGCCTAATATATCAAAGATATCTAAACTCATTAAAACCATTTTATTTAAAATTTATTCTAATGAAAGAAAATTACGATAACAAAGGAAAATACAACTAGGCCAAAATAGATAAAAAAGATTGAAAAATGTCGAAAAATCAATTCTCCGGTTAAAATGAGGACAAATTCATGGAAAAGCCCACTTAACTTCGATAGAAGTCCCCCCTACACTTGATATAAACATTGTCCTCAATGTTTAAGCATGTGGGAGTAAACTCCCCTACACTTAGGACATTGTGCACTTTGTTTAAATCTTGCTAAAGAAGAGACAACTAAAGTGATTCCTATTTTTAATATTGAAAATATAAAATAGTGAATCAAAAGAGTTTAGGATAAAACTGGGAAAACGCGTACACGGGATCACGGGTCGTCAAATATCATCAAAAGTGATATTTGAAGCTTTAATCCCTGCATATCATAAGAAAGAAGACAACAAACACATACGAGAGTCTCCCCCTACACTTATTATAAAAAGCGGATAAAAAGGATAGATACTCGGGTTGCCTCCCGAGAAGCGCTTGTTTTTGTTCACCGAGTCACGAGCCTGACTCATCCCCGAATTAAATGGTCCATGGGGAAGCCTCAAATGTAATACCAGGATCAAAGACCTTGTCCTCGTTCCCGGAGGAAAATAATAAAGGAGAGGCAGGAGGATACGTCTTGAATGGCAGAAAAGTCCTCTCAACATACGAAAAGTATGTGAAATCATGATCCACGGGAGGTGGGGTGGGTAAAGGAATCAAAATGTCATCCCCAAAAGACATATGAGTATCACTGAGCGGCAAAGCCGTAAATGTGTTAATCATGGAATGGTCAATGTCATCGCCTGGGTCAAAGCACTCATCCTCGGTAATGGTTTCCAAAGTATGGGATAAGAGGTACTCGAGAGGGGAACTTGGGACAATATCTTCATGCATCAAAGTATCAAAAAGAATATTCTCCTCCGTGTCATCATCATCAATACCCGGATATTGAGTGAATGTCGATTTCTTCCATAGATGTGTCATTATTCTCGACGGGAGTAATAGATGGAGGTAAAGACTCGGAAAGAGGAGGAGAATTCAACGCTTAAATTTGAGCAATAAGAAGATGAACTTTCCGTAATTTGTCGCGAAGAATAACGTCTTCCACCTCATCTACAAGACCAATTTCAGTGGTGAACTTCTCGTAAGTTGGAGAGAATAAATCAACATCGTCCTCGTCTCCCTGAGGAAATGAGGTAGGATGAGAAATTTCGAAAGAGAAATTCTCATAGCATGGAGAAAAATCATCATCATTAAGAGCGACCTCATCCGTAGGCTCAGCAAAAGTCGGTACATCACAAACCTCCTCAAATAAGTTATCGAGACCAAATTCACTAAGCTCACTCGATGTATCACAATCCTTAGACGCATTAGGGATATCGAGAGAAGGAGGTGCAACTGCACTAGGACATTGAGCAACAAGATCATTCCAAGAAATAGTATTCTCATCGTCATCATCATCATCATCATCATCATCATCATCATAATAGTATGGATGCACAGGAGGAGGAGTATAAGCCTCGATATTCGATATTTACTCTTGTCGGATTGCCCTCTCCAAGATAGCTGGGAGGCGATCTAGAATTCCAGCCAAATTAGCGAGTATTTCCGTGCTTATTCCAAAAGAAGGTTGATGAACGACGGAGTATTGTAGGGGCTCAAAATTTTGAAAACCAGAATTATAGCACGGACGTGGCTCATAATTCATCGTTGAGAAGAATTAGAACACGGATGTGGTTCATAATAATTCATCGGTTGACAATAAGAAGTAGCGTGAGGGCCCCCACAATGATTGCAACACGGGTATTGAGAAAAACCCAGTGCGTCTTGTGGATAGCTATTACCATTGTCATAATTGTAACCCGGTTCTTGCCGTCATGAGACGGGTATCGAATCGGACACGAGACATGCCAATGAGAATTGCTTCTACAATAAATGTAAGAGGGGGAAGTAAGTGCATTAGGAGCAAAGGATGAGTTAGTCGAATTGCACGAGGGACAAAATCCAAATTGTGTATTGTCGATAGCATTTCCGCACCGCTCACATGTACACCATTGACAAGTTTGAAAACCATATAATGGTCTCCCACACCCAACGCAATATGAATCCATGAAGAATTAAAAATAAGAGGGGTTGAGAAAAAGAATTAAACACAATAGAGGATTGAGAGGAATATTTTTTGTGCAAAACTCTGAAAAATAAATGCTTTTTATGAGTTTTTTAAATGTTTTTGGATTTTTTAAAATTTTTGACATGAAAAATAACGTTCACGAGTGAACGGATCCCAAAATCCAACGCGTCTCTCACAAAAAACCGTTAATCTTCACGAAAAGAGCCGGCTGCAGTGCCATTTTATAACTAGATTTTTACTAGTTAAAAAGTTCTTTGAATTGGTCTAATCGAATTGATCACGATTCAAGTGTGACTCGGTCGTCTTTGGTGGATAAAAGAAAGAGTTGTCGTTGAGTAAAGTAAAAATGCAAACTTTAATGTAAATGGCAAAGTAAATAAAGCTATAAAATATAAAGTAAGTAAATGACGAGAAATTAAAGCTTTAAAAGTAATTAATTAAATGACGAGAAATTAAAGCTTGACAAGACGTAAATTTGAAAACTTTATAAGAATGCAAATTTAAAATAAACTTAAGTTAAAACAATTTTAAGAATAACACTTAAGATAATGGCGGGGAAAATAAAGATTAATTTGAAAACTTAAAAATAAAAACAGGAAATAAAATAAGCACTTAGTGATCGCACTCAGTGATCTTACTCAGTAATCTTACTCAGTGATCTTACTCAGTGATCTTACTCAGTGATCTTACTCAGTGATCTTACTCAGTGATCTTACTCAGTGATCTTACTCAGTGATCTTACTCAGTAATCTTACTCAGTAATCCTAATGAGTGATCGTAGTTTGGATCGCAAGTAGAAAACCCCAGGGTTGATGCGATCACGAAGCTAGATCGGAACAAGTAAACCCTTAGAATATAACGACGGTACACAATAAAGCAAATAAGCAATAACCGAATAAGCACTTTAATAATAAGCAACCACCAAAAGACTTAATTAAAACAATAATAAGAAGAACTAAATAAGCACAAATTTAAAAACATTCAAACACTTAAATAAACAAGATTTATAAAATAAATTTAAAAAGATTAAACTTTTGAAAACACTTAAAAGAAAATTAGCTAAAGACGAAATAAGCTAAAAACACAATAAGGAAAGAACGTAAATTGCATGAAAATGATAAAAACAATGGAAAAATAAGAACTTTTATCAAATAAACATCAAGATTAAAAAAAACTTCAAGATTAATCAAACAAAACAAGATATTTAAAAGCAAGAAAAGAAGAATGAGATGATTATGAAAAGCTTGGAATTTTAAATATAAAGATTAAAGACAAGATTAAAACTTACATGAAATTAAAGACAAGAATTTAAATGACAATATGAAAGTGCATGAAAAATAAATGTGGAGAACTAATTTGTCAAATTATCTAACACCTCACAAATGAGGTTAAGTTCTCTATTTATAGGAGGAGGGGAGGAGTAAGTTGCTTCCTTCTTTCTTTCTTTTCTCTTCTCGTCTTTCGTTTTTGACAATAAACTCGTCATTCTCGACTTTGTCTCGGGATTTGTCGATAAACAAAATGAACTCGTCTTCTAATTTCTTCATTAATTAGACTTGGTCCTTCGACTTCGTTAAACTTCCGCCTTTAGACTTTTTCTTCGATAAATCTTCAAAATAGGCCTTTGACTTCCGTTCTTTTTCCACTCTTGATCTTTTGACTTCGTCTTTTGTATTTTTCATCGATAAAAGCCCGTGAAAGCCCATGTTTTCTTCTCTTTCCACATTTTGATCCTAAAACACAATAAAAACACAAACCACGCATAATTCCGATATTTACGACACTAAATACACGTTTTGACTCGTTCTGCGTGGGACAGGCAAAGTACATTCAGTGAGATCTGTCACGTTTGTTTCATGACACGTTCATTTCTTGATTTCATATTTCATATATCCATGACCATAAAGGATGCCATTCGTATAACCTATTTATTTGAAAGTTTTCCTTCAGTCTAATGATAAGATCCAATCTGCTAACGCACTTACCTTGGACTGATGCGAGTTAAATATGATTTTGATTATGAACTAAGAACAGCAGCCCATGCTACGGTTAGTCACCATTCATATTAGAGTATATACAACGATGTTCAGGCTACTGAAAACATTCAGCATGATTTTACATCAGGAAAATCTGTACAACTAATTATGCTTTATAAGCACGTGTTTGTTGTTCCATGGTTGCGAAGATTCCAGCTATTATTGATGACATGACTTCTAAAGTCCTTATTCATAACCAGCCGATTATTCCAGAGTCTTACCACATGTATTCCAGAGTAACTTTTTGGGAGCGGGACGACAACATGAGATTATGTGTCGACTACCGTCGATTTAAACAAATCACCCTTCATTACCATTATCCTCCTCCACGTACTGATGACGTGTCCAATTGACTTTAGGGTCTTGAGCACTTTTCCATGATCAGAGTCATGATCATGCTGCCGACAGTGACAAGGGAAATAGCAGGACATTCCATGACTGCTATTCGTACATGATTTAATCATGCTAAATTCATGATTTTGTGGATGCTCTAGCAGTATTATGGATTTAATATATCGAGTTTCCAGTAACTCATAAACAAATTCGTTATCATTTCTTCTTTGACAGTCTAATCTTCTCTAAGTCTAGAGAAGAGCACAAAGACCATCTTTACGCCATGTCACAAAAGAAGAAATTTCACCTTGAAATTTTCCGATATAAATTCTGGTTGATTACAGTAACACGCTGAATCACATGGATTCTCACATTTTATTTTACCATGACTCAGCTTATGCGTGAAGGTGAGAACCCTACACTACATTAGGTGTTCTAGAAAATCCTACGCTAAGAGAAGTCTATTTTTAGAGACTCTCGCAAACTCCTATGTATCAAGCTTCTATGAAGCAAGATACAGTTACGTTCATATCTAGTAATTGTCGTACCAATAGGCTAAAATAGAACACCAAAGGACTGGGATGTTTTTCCACCATCAGAAATTGTAAACAGAAATGGGACAAGATCTCCATAGATTTTGGTTACTAGATTACCGCAAACTCAGAAGAAGTATGATGCCATCTGGGTTATCGTCAACAGTTTGACCAAGTCTACAGAATATTTACATCCGCAAGGATTTGAGAGTCAGTAAATTGATCGGACATGTTCCATCCAAGGCTCCTCCTATCACTTGGAAATCCCTCGGCTATCGGGCCAGACAAAATTTCACATTTGTGCTCCTTATTTACGTTCACGTCCTTATTCTAATTTTACGACTTGCTTTTGCGCTCACGTTCATGATCGTATCTTGGCCTATGATTTACGTTTCTTTTTTGTTCTAAAAATTTACAGGAGCTTGAGGGACCATGCTCAAGTTTAGTATAACCCTCTATCCTCAGAAAGACGCTTCACGTCACATTCCACGTCTCACCTTATTACGTTTGGCGTTACTTCCTCAGATATCCCATGTTCAAGATATGTTTCACATGTCATGTTCATTCCACGTTCCTCATATCACGTTCACGATAAGTTTCACATATCATCATACACCATAGGTTCTTGTATTATGCTCACCATGTCTCCACGTATCACGTTCACAATTGTTCACGTATCACGTTCACAAATTTTCACGTACTACGTTCAGTATTCCTCACACGTCATTGCCCAGACGTTATTAATGTCAGACATTTCGGGTTATTTTACATCATAACGTTTCATTTACGCTTGCACGTTAATTCTTATCCACTCGATCAGATTCATGTTGATCTATCTTACGTTGATGAACCAGAAACTTTCTGTATCGTCAAGACAAGGTCGTGAAGACTAATATTGTTATTTCCACCAAGACCTTCTAGAGGACCGTTCTGGGTGGGAAGCCACTTGGAGCGGAGAACCATCCGAACTTCTTATCCGTTTTCTCTCATCGATTAGATGCGTTCTTTAAGTCACGTCACGTTCCATGTCCTCTTTAGCTATGTCACGTTCCACGTTCCTTTCTAGCATGTCACCTTCATGTCCTTTTATCTTGCATGCCTTTCCAGTTTTGAATTCGGGTATGTTCCTCTTTCAGTTTACTTTATCTATAATTTGGGGACGAATTATTCTTTTTAGGGGGGAATAGTTGTAAAACCAACGTACTTTTACCATGAACAGTACACTTAGTAAACATACGAACAAATTAAAACTTTTCTTTTATAGCATGAACACGTGTCACGAATATTAATTTCAGAAACTACGTACGTGTTATTATACGATAAGTATTAAGTACATGATATTGCACGATAATTATTAATCATAATAACTATAATCACGAACATGAAATCATGAAAGTAAAAATCACGAACACGTAATTACGTACTTATTAAATATAATACGATTAATATCGTTACGTACAAGTATTTATCTATAACACGAACATTTAATTATAATATAACACGAAAACACGAACGTATGTGCACGTAAAATATTAGACACGGGAAAAACTTCGGGTTTCCCCTTGTGGGCCCCACAATCCACGAACACAAAAGGACAAGAGGGACAAGCCCACTTTTGGTTTTACTAAAATAAACAAAAGGGGATGAACACATTTTAATTAACAGAGTTTTCTAAAAATCACAAACCCTAGCCTTCCTTTTGCTTCCATTGGTCACCAGATACAACACCAACACCAAAGAGTGTTTGTTGATTTTGGTTGATTAAAACAAGTGGTAATCGTTCGTGTTATTGTCCTCGTTTGGTACACGCATTCGGTAATCCTTAATCCTTTTCTTTTGATTCCTTTATTTAATCAAGAACATTTAATCATGGGTTTTATTAAAACAAGTAATTAATCGTGTCATTTAATAATGGGGGAAAAACAAGAAAAAAGATTTGAGTTGGGGGTTTGTTCGGCCGAATCACACGAACCGAGAGTCGTAGCTCTTGGTTTGGTTAAATCACACCACCACCGAGACCCAAGGTCTCGACGTGGCTGGTAGTTGGTCGACAGCAGGCAACAAGGACCTCGACGCGAGTCGGGGTGGCCTTGTGGTCATTGTGACCTCGGCGCAGCAACAACAACACCACCGGCTTAAGCCGGTGGCTGTTGTGGTCTTTCTGTGGGAACACAAAACAGGGCAGGCGCAACCACCGGCTTAAGCCGGTGGTGAATATGTGCTAGCAGTGGCAACCGGCTAGGTCGGGTAGCCACTGCTAAGGGGGTGTTTGTTTCGGCCGGTTCAAAGGGAATCCGGTACGGTTCAAGTTAGGTCTAAATTGAAAGCACGGGTTCGGTTCATGGGTAATTTTTACAAGTTTACATTTTTAACAAGTTATATTATTTAACAAGAAAATTAAATTAATTAAATCATGGCTAGTAATTAATTTAATTTAACTTGGACTTAGGTTATTATTATTTAGTAAATAATACATGTTTTAACCTAAGTATTTTTACCACTTATTTAGAATATAGTGTTAATTAATTATTTAAAACATGGACTATAATTAAATAATAAACATGACTTAGGTTATAATTAATATATTATTAATAAGTGTTTAACCTAAGTATTTTATATGATTTAATTTAATTAAATCATGCTTATATTTAATTAAATCATATAACCTATAGTTTATTTAATTAACATGATATTATTAATAAACTATACAAATAATTACATGACTTATGATATTTAACCAGTAAACTTAAGCTTATTAGCTTATTAATTTAGCTCATTTCTAAATATGGAAACTTTCTATTTCAGGAAACTTACTATTTTTAGAAACTTTCTGTTTTTAGAAACTGATCTATTTTTAGAAGCTAATCTATTTTTGGAAACTTTCTATGTTTGGAAACTTTCTATTTTTGGAAACTTTCTATTTTAGGAAACCTGCTATTTTTATAAAGTTACTTATTATTACACAAGAAGTATACTAATACAAGAAATACAAGTAATACTTAATCAGAATATACATAATACATAGAATACAGATAAACACGACATAACGTTAAATCAATAGAACACAACATGAACAGATAAAACAAGCTAAAACATGATAGAAAATCAGTTACGTACTTAGTAATCAGAATACTTATACACGTCTACTATTTATGTAGCATAAGTGATATCGAAGTAGGACTTCCTTTCATTCGTCTTCTTCGTTCACTATACATAAGGTACGGATTTCCCGTCCTTCAGTATGGACATTCTCTCTTTATTAGGATTCCCCGTTCGCAGCCAACTATTTTCCCAGTATTTGTTTTATATGTTTGATACTTATGTTAGAATAAGAGCCTAAGCCATATACATGCATGACCAGTGTCACCTAGTTATGGAGGTACCATAACCATAACACTGGAGGCACTAGTGTTATGGCTTCCCCACGGCGAAGTGATTGCTCGTGGCGTCCCTTTTCAGTTTTGGCCATTATATTATATTATCATGTGGGGCATATGGGTGTATCCTAGTTACATGTTTATCAGTATTATCAGAGTGAATGCGATGTGTGCCTTGCATCCTTCACTAGGAGCTGATCCCTCCCACCAAGACTATTTAATTAGAGGCAACCCCTCTAATTGCATGACGAGGTCTCCCCTCCAAGTATTCATGCACGGTGGAACCTCATGACCTATATGGGCTATTTGGCTAATTAAAACAGATTTTCATAGTAACATAAGTCTTTTCAAACTATAAAACCAACTTTATGAACATGAATCCAGATTGTTTAGAACTTAGAGTATTCTGCTGCTATTAGACTTATATGCTTATGCTATTCCATGTCATACTTGTATATCCGTGTACTTAGCGTTATGCTCAGCCGTTTTCCTTTCATGTTCCCAAACGGCAGGTAATCAAGGGCACTCGTAGACTTTAAGCGTACGTGCATATGGATTGGAAGCTATCTTGCCTTCTCTACGTTATGCATTTCATCATACATTTTGCTACTTATTTCTTTGGACATTTTTTAGTCCTATTCCTTTACAGTACTTATGTTTGTGTGTGATGAGCTTATACTTAGGGTACCGATGTTTGTTTCCGGTATTCATTTTCATGGTCATTTAATGTTTTTAAGACATTTACCTTGTATGCTTTGATGACACGCCATAATCACGCGTGACATTCTATTTACCAAAATGGGGTGTTACACATTACCTTCTGGAAACACTAGCGATGTAATTCCTGGCAAAACAGAAAGTCTGGCGATTCCACCGAAATTAGTTCCTCTGTGTAGATCCGAAAGGATTAAAAACGCAAATAGCAATATATGTCAATATAGAGGATGATGATGAAGTCGGGGATCTTGGAGAACCTGCTAATTATAAATCCGCCATGCTTAATCCTGAAAGGGATAAGTGAATGGTTGCTATGGATTAGGAAATGAAATCCATGAAAGTTAATGATGTTTGGATTCTTGTAAATCCACCACCAAATGCTAAAGTAGTGATACATAAGTGGATATACAAGAAGAAAACCGACATGGACGGAGAAGTACAATCTTATAATGCTCGTTTAGTAGCTAAAGGTTTTACTCAAACTTTTGGCGTAGACTATGAGGAGACATTTTCTCCTGTAGCAGACTTAAGAGCTATTAGGATTCTCATAGCTATAGCAGCATACTATGACTATGAGATATGACAAATGGATGTTAAAACTGCCTTCTTGAATGGTCGCTTAGATGAAGACATCTATATGCAACAACCAGAAGGGTATGTTGATCCTAAGAATCTAAAACACGTGTGCAAACTTCAAAGGTCTATTTATGGTTTGAAGCAAGCATCACGTCAATGGAATAAACAATTTGATGAAGAAATAAAAAAGTTTGGATTTATTTAAAATCATGATGAGCCATGTGTATATCGCAAAACTAGTGGGAGTGATGTAGTATTTCTAGTCCTATATTTTGATGACATATTAAACATGGGAAGTAACATTCCAAGACTTAAAGTTGTTAAGGATTATCTTGGTAAATGTTTTTCTATGAAGGATTTAGGAGAAGTTGCATACATTCTGGGAATTAAGATCTATCGGGATTAGAAAAGACGGTTAATTGGTCTAAGTCAAGATGCTTATATATATAAGATATTGAAGAAGTATAATATGCATAATTCCAAGAAAGGTTTTCAACCTAGGGAAGTTAAGCACAATCTGAGTCATGAGATGGATGCATCAACTCCTGAAGAGGAGGCATACATGAAGAGGGTGCCTTACGCTTTGGTTGTAGGATCTATTATGTATGCTGTAAGATACACAAGGCCTGATGTGGTGTTTGCTCAGAACTTGGTTAATAGATACCAACAGAATCCAGGGAAGTTCCACTAGACTGCTGATAAACATATTCTTAAGTATTTGAGGAGTACGAAAGATATGTTTTTGGTATTTGGAGGGAAACCAGACACGGAACTGAATGTGACAGGTTACTGTGATGCGTCCTGGCAATGTGATAAAGACGATACGAAGTCTCAGACGGGTTACGTGTTTGTTATCAATGGAGGAGCAGTTGACTGGAAGAGCAAGAAATAGACAATGATTACAATGCATGTTACTCAATCTGAGTACATGGCTGCTTCAAAAGCTGCAATGGAAGCTGTTTGGATTAGAAAGTTTATTGGAGATCTTGGAGTGATGCCTTCAATAAAAGAACCTATTTATATATATTGCGACAATTCTATTGGAATAATATTCGCCAATGATTCTAGAGTCATGAAAGGCGCCAGACACTTTAAAAGTAGACATTACTACGTCCGAGAACAAGTTGAAGCTCGTGAAATCAAATTAATAAAATTTCACACAGATGATAACGTAGCTGATCCTTTTACTAAGGCTTTGCCTGAACCAAAGGTAGTTAAGCATGCAAAGGCTATTGGTCTGCAACTAGCTAGCGAACTCATGCAATAAATCTGTGATTAGTATTTGGATAAAGGATGTTAAGGCATTATTTTTTGATAAAATAAATATTGGATTTCATTTATTCTTATTACTGAATTTTGTATCCTATTTTACATGTTTTAATCCATGAAAAAATTGTTATGCTAAATGTTCGTTGTCGATTAATAATATGGGCATATTATTAAATTAATACAAATCAAAATAGTGATAGAGTATACTTGAAAGTATATTGATCGATTTTGGATGATATTCGATGAATCAAATATTGGACTTATCCCAACTATATGATTTTTATTTGTGGATCTTTGTCATCAAGTAAATCATAAATAGTTACCCTTAGACTTGAGATACCAAGAAACTGTTGTGAATCTAGTGCATCTCTGTGGAATAATCTAACGCTAAATGTAACTGGTAGCTATAAGGATTATTTTCAGAAGTGTTTTAAAGTTTATAAGTTTTGCTTGTAGTCAATATGGAATTTGTTTCCTCCAATTTCGTTTTGGAGTTTAATACAGTTAGGCCCCTCGTGGAATTAGTAAGATGTTTGTGTGACCACACCCAAATTTATTTTGGTAATCTTGTTGAATCTGTGAACGAGAAACAAAATGGTTAATGAAAGGAATAACTGAGATCCATATCCTTATTAACATTGTATTAGAAATAAAAGGATAATTATAATGATGAATTATTAAAAGGTTTTATCCAGGAGACCTTACTCAAGTTGTACTAGTGACATTGCTAGTGTAACTAGAAGCTAGTCAATGTAATCACGATATTCGGAATATGTCCAAGTGGGAGCTGAAAGTTTATGGACTTATATTTAATAGTCGTGTGATAGGATCGAATCCGAGATTACGGGATTGCACACAATACGTAAAGAGTCAATTTATTTAATAAATATATTTATTATATTTATTAATTTATTTAATAAATATATTTATTACATTTATTAAATTAAATCGAGATATAACTTTAACGGTCGTTAAATAATTAAGAGTTAAGTATTAACGAACGTTGTGTAATAAATAGAAAGAGGATTAAAAAAGAAGGAAGGAAGGTTCCGGAACACCCCATAGAGGGGTGTTCGACCGTCGGTTAGGGCATAAGGGAAAGAAGGAAAAACTTTCCTTTTATTTGTTTTACTTGGGCTACAAGAATTACTAGGCCTATATTAACATCCCCCCCACCCTCATAATTCTATACCCCTCAATCTCTTTCTCTCCTCTCTCTCTTGGCCGATCGCAACACAAACCCACAAAGGGTTTGGTGTGGTTTTTTCTTGGTGCTCAGTTTTAGTATAAATCTAGTCCTAGCACCTCTTTAGGGTTGTTGGGTAGATTTTCTACTAGCGTTATAGCTCGGTTTACACGTGCTAGAATCGCGGTTAGCTCGTTGTATTACGTGTGTACAAGATCGTAGTATAGTCTTACTTTAGACTATATCTTGGTTATATACGGTATAAACCCGAATTGGTGATTCGTTCTTCATCTTGTGGATTTGCTTTAGCGTAAAGGTATGTAACCCTAATTCGATTAATTATAATTGTGTTATTATTATGATCTTGTTAAATCGCTTCCACTATGTGTGCTTTGATCTCGTTTAGGGTTTTGTGTAATTGTTATGAACTATATAAACCTACATGTTTTGTGTGCGGAATGAAGTATTTGAGTTAGAGAAATTTACTATTATTTCTTTTTAAATTAAATAAATGAAAAAGTTAGAGGGTAAATATGAAAAATAGTAATAATAAGTCATGACTTAATATGAAAAACCTCTTCTTCCTAACATATTCTAAAAAGTCATTTTTTAATATTAAGCAAAAAAACAAACAAGTCATTTATGACTTAATTCATATACCTTTTCAAGTAAGACTTTGTAAGTCTTTATCAAACACAACCTTAGTTAAATGCTAGATCTGTTTTCAACATTCTAACCAAAAAAATAAAATTTCTCATATCACTTCGAATTGGGCTATATTTATCAACACCGTGATAAGGCAGCGTGAGGAGCAAGATCACAGGCCACCCTGCTGTGAGCAGCGGTGGTCACGCGTGGAGTAACCAAAAACCCCTCACTATGGTGAGTGGGTGATTTTCGGCGAACATTTAAAAGTGGGCACCACTTGTCAAACGGATATTTTTAATATATAAATATAAAAAATCAACATCCCATTTATTGACTATAAATACGTTTTAAAACGCCCTATTTTTTACACAACAAAAATACAACTTTTACACACACAATTTTTGGAAAAAAAAACTTTTTCAACGCCTCTTTTTAATTTAACGTTTATTTTATGTTTTTTTTTAATTTTAATGTAATGTTTTTAATTTTCAATACAATGTTTTTAACTTTTAAATAATGTTTTTAAAATTTTAACGCAATGTTTTTATTCATTAGTTAATAAAAGTATTATTTTGAATAAAAAAGTAATTTGTCGAGTGAGTGTGCTCGGTGACTGATAGAGTGGATTATGAGAGAAAATGAGAGTGAGAAATAAGATAAAAAAACTGATGTGGTGTTAATATATTCGATAATAACATGTTTTTTAAATCAATGATAAAAAGCAACCTTGCAAACTCTTCGGTCTTCACCAATCATTAGTTTTCCTATTCATCGCCATATTCATGTACCAAAGTTTCAAACAACAAGTAACCATATTCAAAACCTCAAACAAGAAAAATACAACCTTAGCCCTTCAATCATAAAAGAAAAAAACAACCAACAAATAATACTATAACTCATATAAAAAATGACAGAATACATTGCACCGACTAAAAATAAGAAACCGTCGCAATGCTCGGGGCGTCCACTGTAACATCCTCATTTTTCACATATAGCAACTGAAGCTAATTTGGGGATATTACTTTCAAAGTATCATAGTCACAATAATAGAAAATGACTTAAAGAGGCGTTTTATAGAACTGATGTTATCATTCATTATCTATCATAGTTTTAAACAAAACAACTATACATTACAGGTTCGCAAATTCTAGTTTTATTTTGTAGAATGATAACACTTTAAGACCATGCCATCATCAGCCGCTAGTTGTCATTCACCTGAAATATATGCTTAAAAGTCAGCATAAAAGTTGAGTGAATCTATAGGTTTGAACATAAGTTGAATACAAGTATGACTTAGGGCTTTTGATATACATCAGTCACATAAAAACAAGACTTATTGCACCAAGCTCATGACCCCACGATTTGACATTATCAGAAACCAACAATTGCCCTTAAGCAGGTGGTCTGCCGAACTAACGCGAGTTTAGCAAAATAAAGTGTATCCATTTAGCCAAAACATTTGGCTGCTAGCAAGCGCGACTTGCCCAGACAAGGGATGTAAGCCCCCAAATAGTACTATTCACAATATTAGCGTTCATTTTCTCGAAATGATTAGCGGTCTATGATTAAAAAAGGACTTAATGGCAATAAGTAAACATAGTGTCAATAATCATATGAGGAAACATACAAATTCACAGGTTTTCAATTCATTTGCAAAGTAGTAAAAGTGAGGCTATTAACTCATCTTAGCCTACAGAGTCTGAGTTACTTTAGAAATATTAAATTCAGATTAACGACTCATTCCACAATGTGAGTCAATACACAAATATGTATATATATAAAGTCGTAGTATGTGAGTTGAAAACTATATAAATATAGGTTATATTTTCTTGATTATTAATTGTGGAATTATAACATCATTGTTTGGTCATACTTTAGAAGTCATTCTATAAACGTTTGAGAAGCGAGGGCATTATAAATCGTAAATCCAACCACTCAGTCATAACATAATATCGAGATAAAACATCTTAATATGAATTTTCCTACTAACATGTCACATTATATTTTATAAACTTCTTCAAAATTTAGTATATTATTATATTAACATACTTTTTACCTTTTAGTTTCCAAAGTTGACAAAAATGACCTTTTTAGTTTATATAACTTTAGAAAACATGTTTTATTATAAAATTTAATCCGTTTAGTTTAAATGAAAAAATGACCATAAAGTTTATAAGTTTAGGATATTTACATTTTCAGCCTATAAAGTTATAAGTTTAGATTATTTACACTTTTAGCCTTTAAAGTATATAGTTTAAGTATTTATATTTTCAACCTTCTAATATTAACCTCAAGGTTTCAAACTTTACAAAATCAATCCTTGTAGTTTTAAATTTGGGAAAATGTTAATATTAACCCCACAAGTTTATAACATTCAGAATTATATCCCTAGACTTGTTTAAAATTACATAACATGTAGAAACTTTTAGAAAATGATCAAGGAAATTAAAACAAAGTTTGAAAACATATTTCAAATCATAATAACATTAATTTTCAGATCTATAGCTTTTGAAATGGATTTTAACTCATTATTTTATGTAAATTACAAAACTAGGATTTTAGATTAAAGCTTGAGTTGAGAATCAAACATGATTACTTATTTATCCAAATATTATATTAACATCTTATTAACATTATAACAAGTCTTAAAAGAATGTGCTAACAAGATCTAGTCTTCTATAACATAGTGATTACCTAGGTAGCTCCAAAATGATTTCTATTGCTTGATATGAACACAACTTGCACCTAAAGCTTCAAGAACTCCAATGGCTTCTTCTTACACCTGGTTTATGGTTTTAGAGCTGTTGATCCCAAACTTAGATCGATTTAGCTTTATGTATACGAGATTAGATCAAGTAATACACTTAGAGAAACCTTTGTATATGTTTATGATAATCTAAGTGTTATGCGGAATTAACACTTAAACAAGAACACACAAGATATAAACAAACTTTCACTTTGATTAATGATATCAAACTTGCTTACAATGAAAGTAGTTTACGAATAAAAACTTATATTGAACATTAACCTAAAGGTCTTCTTTTATAGACATAAGAAGCCTTGTACAATAATCTACGTATCAGCTATTCTAGGTAAAGATAAATATAGAAAATACATTGTTGTTCCTATCTTTACTAGAAGTAATCTAGAATACAATAAACGCGTAGAGTATATCTTCCCATCAGTGCTTGTCTTCAATGTATCAACGCTTGACTTTGTCTTGTCAACGCTTGAGCTGTCAGCATTTGTTTTGCTCCTGTCAACGCTTGTTTTACTCTTGTCAGCGCTCAAGTAGATTGGCTATAATTTATTCCCAACAATCCTCCCCTAAACTTGATATCCACTCTAATGATCAAGTTTCTGAATAAACATTAAGAACTAGGAGGAATCTTACAAACCTTCTCATATTGGTAATAAATAAATCTGATCAAGTCTTTTGCCACATCACTTGAATAATCAATTTCCAGCTGAGTGTTCTTCATCTTTTCCAAGATATCCTTGGATATGAAATACTAACCATCCATAAGTAGATACTCAGCAAACTTTGTAGAACTCAAATAATAAACACCAGCAGCTGAATACAATCTCCATTGAAGACCACTGAGATCATCTTCAAGATCCTTCCAAATAGTAGGATCCTCATCTTTTGGTCCACACATTCTCTTGAATGTGGACCATAGTTTTATTCCATTAGCTGAAGTTGGTGCTTTAGCCTCATACTTGGCCTCTAACAATCTCCATAGATCTACGAAGTCTTCTCTATCACAACTTGCAAACAAAGATATAAGAGTGTTAAAAGTGTGCACCTCTTTTCCATACCTGCCAATCTTCCAAAATCCACATTCATCTTCTTCATAGCTCACAATTGGATTTCTGGAATCTAGTGGTAACACTTGTAGCATATCTGAAGCTTCTAATGGTGAGAGCTTGAGGCTCCTTCTTATGACAGCTTCACTTGGATATAATGGATCCATATCTTTGGGAAACTCAAGAGGAACTCCCTTTTTCACTGGTCTGGGAACAAACAATGCCTTCTTGAGCTCCATTTCCTCTGCAAGTTCTTCTTTTCTTTCATCAAAAAGAAGTCTTAGAGTGTTTGCTTCCTGCACTCTAACCCAGATGGGATAAGCTTTACATTCCAACTCATCAAATGTCAATGCCCTCAATTTCTGATAAGTCCACCCTACTCCATGACATCTGAGCAACATGCAGTACAACTCCCTTCTATCCCTTTTCAACTCTGAGAGAATATTGCTTGCCTTGTGTTTCAAAATGACCTGGCAATCCTTTTGTACTCTGAGAAGAATCTCTAAACCCCATATCTGATCTGAAATGGTCAAGTGTGGATTCTCCATACATCTTTCTTCTCAAGCATGATACATTTGAACCACCTCTGGCATATCAAAATCAACCTGCAATTTCAACTCTCTCAATTTCTCCTTGGCCAACTCATATCCATACTCAAGTCTTTCTGGCTGTTCTATGATCATAACACTTGAGTCTGAGCTAGCTTCATCACTTCCTTCTTGCTCTTCTGAAGTGACAACAAATGGTGACTCTTTCACCTCCTTTCTGTCTTGTTCCATGATTTGTGCAGCCAACTTCTATCAAACTCAAATTGAGCTGCATTCTTTGGAACAACCTCTTCTACCATAATACCCTTACCCTTATCTAATGGATCAATTGTTGGTAAGGTAGATGGTGATACCTGTGAAGAAACCTCCTTGATGATGGATGATGACTGGGATACATCACCCTCATTTGCAGGTCTGTCAACGCTCACTTTTGCTCTGTCAGCGCCCAAAATACTCATGTCAGCGTCCAAATTCTCTTTGTCAACGCTCAAATTTCCTGCCTCAGCGCCTTTTGCAATTTCCTCCAACATAGTTGTAAATGATAAATTCAAGTTGTAGGAGAGACTATAGACGTATCAAAACCTGTCTGTTTCTTCAAACTTGTTAGGGCCTCAGCAACATCCAAAGATTGACCATCATGGCTGCCATTATCACTCACATTTATTTGATCTTCCTCCCCTTTGGAAGATTCCTCCATCCCTCTCCTTGCACTAGCAGTCTCCAAAATAACAATCCTCTCCCTCAATTGCTTGAGTTCAAGGCCTTGTGTGCTGACAACTTGTACCAAGTCTGCATTTTGCTTTTGCAAGCTCATGCAGACTGCCGTCAATTCCATTAGGGTCATTGGTTCCAATCTGCCCTCTTCTAAAATGGGTATTTGACCTCCCAAGTCAGATTCATTGGGCATGGATGAGGTCTTAATGATGTTAGGACTGTCTTGGCCAGCTACTAAGCCAGAACCAATAGTCCCAGCCTCATCCATAGCACCAACCACACTTGTGGTGGTGGTTCTCTCTGCTACATGGCTAGGACCACCAGAGGAGAACACTCCAGTAGTCCTTTGGCGTTTTTGTAACCTATATTGCGTTGGTGGAAATGATGATGTGGATTGGGTGGATGTGGGTTGGTTAAGGGGTGTTTGGGTCTGTGAAGGTTGTGTGTCAACGTTGGAAATAGGCACATCAACGCCAACATTTAACGTGTCAGCGTCGAAGGGTTCTTGGGTAATTTGCATATGTTGGGGTGAAGGTAATGGTTCAGGTATTGGGTCAATTTGAGGTTGGGGGTCTGGTTGGGGTTGAGCTGCTGCAATGACAGCAAGCATAGCTTGGTTTAAGGGTAGGTCACGATGTGGGGTGAGTTCATCTTCATAAAAATTGCTTTCTTTTGCACAGGGATCTCATAAAAATCATTATGATCCCTTGTGCAGTATCCTTGGACATCAAAAACCATTTGTAAAAATCTGGGATAAGCTAAAGTCATTTTATTCCCTTTATTTTTACACATGCCCTCAAAAATCATTTTAGAATAATTAAATTTTTGCCCAGTTGCAATGCACACAATAGCACTGGCAATAGATCTATTGATCTCATTGTGTGTAGTACATTTGGGACTCAAACATTGTAGGAGGACATGTATTAGGTACTTCCAGGCTGGGGGAAATTCCTGTTTATGATATTTATTTAAAGTTCCTTCATCAGGAAAAGGATAACCCAAAGCCCTTAGTCCTTGTTCTATTTCACTAATGGGAAGGGTGGTTATACCATCAGCATCATCAAGATGCAAAGCTTGGCGTACCAAAGCTTTAGTAACCACCCAAGTTCTCCCATGAACAATAGAAGATAATGTAGTCACTCTATTAACTATTGAGGAACTAACAGTGTTCCAAAACTGTTTAATATGTGTGACAGGAATGAGTGGTGCATGAGAAAGAGCATACCTAATGGGGGATGCGTTCAAATACGCCACCATTTGTGTGTATTGGGGAAACAGAGTATCATCAGCTTCAAGATATGCGATCATGTTGTGTTGACTTCTGAACCCCAATTCCAATTCTGATGGTTTAAACTTTGGTGCCATTGTTGAAAGCTGTTAAAATGATTGATGAAGATGAAGTTGAAAGAGAAAATTGTGTTATACAAGAATTATAGGTACCCTGTTTAAAAATAGGAGCCAAATTTATAGGAGAAGAAAATGCATGTGATTGGCCCAAAAATAGGCAAGTATTTTCAAAACACAATCATGAAAATATTGAAAAAGAATAATTTTATCTCATGCATTAAATGAAGTTTATCTGCTCCCAAAATTACGGCCTAAAAATATGTCAAAAAGTAACAACTGGGTAGGACCCATTGAGTGTCAACGGTAAAAAAATAACCTATCAACGCCCAACGGCTATATTCTTGTCAACGTTTGCCATAGCCATGTCAGCGCCTAAATTGGTCACAACAACGCTTGGAAAGATACTTGTTAGCGTCCAAAAATAAAAATGTTTAAAAATGAAAAATGAACAATTCTAGATTGTGTCCACAGGTGAGTATGAGTTAGTTTTACTAAATCATGAGGCACTGTAGCATGCAAAGTTGATATACTATGCATGCTGCCAAGACATTTTTGGCCTAGAATTGGTTGTGGTCTGTTGGGAGACTTGGGAATAATTTTGTTATGGGATTTACCTGGGAGTAACGAGGAATTTTATAAGGTAACTTAGTTGTTAAGAGTTTTGGTTAGCAAGGGACACTAGAGGACTGTTATGTCTATCTTGCATAAGCAAGTGTGCATAACTGAACAGTACTTGCCGCCCTATAATAATTATCAGCTTTTTGGTTATCTTCTCTAGGATAAATTACTTTGTTAAGGTGATAAGAGTATCATATGGATACCCAAACATCCTGAAGGTTCCTAAAACCTCCCCTTAAACTATGATACATAAGTTGCTAAAAACATGCATGAACATAAAAATTTATGTCAAGATAGGAATTTAAAAATTCCAACCATCATCCATAAATAAAAACTTGTCCAAATGCTTCTCCAATGATCCATAAGCAACTCTGTATCCAATGGTATACTGCTAACACCACCTGCACATTTAGATTGAAAACCACAAAACTAACATTTGTTGCTGACAATGCCCCGATAACACATGACAGCATTGAGGGAAGCTTTGTCAGCGTTAGACAAATATATTGCTGACAACGTCACAAAAACACTTATCAGCGTTCAAGCAACCTTTGTCAGTGTTAGAAAAATATAGTGGAAAATCTAAATCCTCAAAAAGACTAATAACAATGCATCATCCTGTACATACTTTTACAAAAAGACTCCAAAACACATATTATGTGAGATTGATCATTCCAATACTTGTTACCAAGTATTGAAACCTCCCAGCATCAAAAGGTTTAGTTAGTAAATCTGACACATTCTCCTCAGTGTCAACCCTATCTGGTTGTATTAAACCTTTTTCAAAACAATCTCTTATAAAATGGTGTCTAATTTCTATGTGTTTAGTTTTAGAATGATGTACAGGATTCTTAATGATGCATAAAGTGCTGTTATCGTCAACAAATATCTTGGTATGCATGAAATTATACCCATAGTCCAACAGCTGGTTCTGAATCCACAAAACTTGTCCACAACAAGCACCTGCAGCAACATACTCAGCTTCAGTTGTAGAATTAGCCACCACTGTTTGTTTCTTGCATTGCCAAGATATCAACATGCTCCCAAGAAACTGACATCCACCAGTTGTGGATTTTCTATCAAATTTATCACCTCCATAGTCACTGTCTGAATATGCAATCAGCTCCAATGGTGAATCCTTTGGGTACCACAAACCAAGACTAGGATAGCATCATAGGTACCTAAAGATCCTCTTCACAGCATAAAGGTGACATTCTTTGGGAGTCACTTGATGGCGTGCACAAGCACACACAGCAAACATGATATCAGGTCTGGAGGCTGTAAGGTACATCAATGATCCAATCATGGACCTATAGTGCCTGACATCAACATCTTTCCCATCTCCAATCTTTCCCCAAGGATGTTCTCTATCCATAGGAGTAGTAGCCCTCTTTTCATGTGGAGAAAAGCCAAACTTCTTCAAGATCTCAGCCACATATTTATCCTGGGAGATGAAGATACCATCTTCTTTCTGCTGAACTTGTAAACCAAGAAAGAAGTTCATCTCCCCCATAGCACTCATCTTGAATTTGTCTGTCATAAGCTTGGATAAATCCTCACTCATCTTTGGATCAGTAGACCCAAAAATGATGTCATCAACATAGACCTGAACAAGCAACACATCCTTACCTTTCTTCTTTGTAAATAGTGTCTGATCTATGGTGCCCCTTTTGAATCCATTGTCCACTAGGTAAGTAGACAAAGTACCATACCATGCTCTTGGGGCTTGATGAAGTCCAAACATAGCCTTCTTGACTCTATACACTTTGTCTGGATTCTCTGGATCCTCAAAACCAGGAGGTTGCATCACATATACCTCCTCAACAATAGTTCCATAGAGGAAGGCACTCTTGACATCCATTTGATAGACAGTGAAGCCCATGCAGGATGCATAGGCTAAAAAAATCCTTATAGCTTCAATCCTTGCAACTGGTGCAAAGACCTCCTCATAGTCTATCCCCTCCTCTTGGGTATATCCCTGAGCCACTAACCTTGCCTTGTTTCTGACCACAATTCCTCTTTCATCTCTCTTGTTTCTTAGAACCCATCTTGTCCCTATAGGTCTGACATATCTGGGACAATCAACCGGCTCCCAAACATCCTGAATTGCAAATTGGTAAAGCTCATCCTGCATTTCTTCCACCCAACTTGGTTCTTTGAGAGCATCAAATATTTTCTTGGGTTCCTGTTGTGACAGAAAACAGGCAAACAAACATGCTTGCACAAGAGGGCTATCAACCTTCTTGTGTATATTGGCAATAAACCCACCAAGACCTTGATGTGATCTTCTAGTCTGAACTGGATTCATAATATCACCAATGATTTGAGAAGTGGGGTGATTCTTCATAGTGGAAGTGAGAACTCCTCCTTCAAAAAGTCTGGTGTCCTCAACCTCATTCTCCATGTTGCCAATATCTTCTTCATCAGACTCTCTTTCATCAATATGAGGATGAACCTCTTCGTATATATTGGAAGGTTCACCTTGTTCAAAAATGGAAGAGAAAAGATGTGCAGAAATGTTGTCAACGCCTGAACTTTGTTTGTCAGCGCTTGGGCTAACAACGCTTGAACTGTTGTTGTCAACGTCTGAATTGGTCTTGTCAGCGCTAGATTTGCCTTTGTCAGCGCCTGAAGGACCATGCATGTTCGTATCTGGTGGTAATTGGAGACCACCATTATCTTTACCAGCAGCAGCAGCAGCAAAAGTATCTGTCCAAATGGGAATTGTAACATATTCTTGGATAGGAGATGACTTCTCTGCTTGTGATCCAACCTTCTCATGAACCTGTGTACCTGAAACATCAACAACTTGTTCTTACACAACATTTGAAGTTACCTTCACAATGTCTGGATTAGTGACAGGCATATAATTTAAAGTTCTAGATAAAGGTTCCAAGTCAAACAACCAATTTGGACCACTTTCAGGATCACTAGGTTTATTCTCTAAAAACCTAACATGTACTCTTTCAAGAATACGTTTTTCTTCTTCAAGATAAACCCTATATCCCTTGCTCTGCACTGAATACCCCATGAAGTAGCCTTCATCACCTTTTGCAAAAAATTTTCCTAAGGCATCACTAGTATCTAAAACTACTACATGACAACCAAAAGGTCTGAGAAAACCAATATTAGGTTTTCTACCCCAAAGTAACTCATAAGGTATTTTGTTCTGAATTTTGTTGACCAATGCTCTATTTTGAACATAGCAAACTGTATTAACAGCCTCAGCCCAAAAGGCTATAGGAAAATGAGCATCAGCCAACATGGTTCTGGCTGCTTCAATTAGGGTTCTATTTTTCCTCTCAGCAACCCCATTTTGCTGTGGGGTTCTTGCAATACTAAATTGCCTAGTAATTCCTTTCCTGGCACAGAAATCATATAACTTTTTATTCCTAAATTCACCACCATTATCACTCCTAAGCATTTTAACTTCATTGCCAGACTTCTTCTCAATCTGAGTGATAAAATCAATTAAAATATCAGCTGTGTCACTCTTCATAGCTAGAAAGAATGTCCAAGTAAACCTAGAAAAGTCATCTGTGATAACAAAGCAATATGACTTACCATTCAAACTTTCTATATTGGTTGGACCAAAGAGGTCCATATGAAGCAAATGAAGAGGTCTAGAACTAGAATGCACCTGTTTGGACTTGAATGAGACCTTGTGCTGCTTGCCTTTAAGACATGCAACACAAGAGTGGTCATTGTGGAAGGCCTTCTCAGGCAAACCATCAACCAAGCCAAGTCTCACAAGCCTATTTATATTCTTAAAATTTATGTGCCCTAGTCTCCTGTGCCACAAATTACTCTCATCTACTGAAGCTTTAGCATAAAAACAAGACATATTGTTATTCATTCTAATCCCATTCAGATTCACATTGTATATGTCTTTATGCCTAGGTGTTCTATATTCAATATATTTCTCATCAGGGATCTTATAATCCTTGCTTAACACCAAACATTCAGTATCAGTAAACAGAACTTTATTTTTGTTATCACAAACTTGTGATACACTGAAAAGATTATAATCAAGTTCCTTTACCAAAAATACGTTCTCAAAACGCAAGTTCTTGGTGAGAAGGGTTCCTTTGCCTGTGATAGTACCATATCCGCCTCCAAAGTAAACCTTATCACCATCCTTAATGGGAGTGAAGTTTGTGAGATAATCTTCCTTCCCTGTCATGTGCCTTGAGCATCCACTATCCCAATATCCATAATCATTGACCTGTTTTTGAATGCCCTGCACATAAAGAAAACAAATTAGTTTTCTTTGGGAACCCAAGCCTTAGAAGACTTGGATTCATCTGGTTGTTCAATAAGAAAAGACTTAGTTCTCACAACAAACCCATTTTCATCCTTCTTAGGATGAAATACCCAGTTAACCCCAATAGGTTTTGTAATGACCTTTGAAATGTAACTAAATCTGTTGCAGGTCATTGAAATCCCATTATCATTAGGGTTTTGATCTTTCTTGGGTCTCCATGTTAAGCTTGAAGAAGCTTTAGACCCCTTACCCTGTGGTTGCAAATATTTAGGTCTGGTCACGTTTCTGTCAGCGTTGGAATTGGTCTTGTCAATGCTGAAGTTTCCCTTGTCAGCGTTGAACCTAGGGTTTGCTACAGAAACCCATTGCCTATTAGACCAAGTATTTGTCTTTTGAAATGGTCTTTGTCCATGAGTTTTAGACCCTCTAGTAAATAATGGGGCAGGTCTAATCACTTGTGGACTTTGCTGCACACAAGGTTTGGGTCTGACAACGTTTGAGTTCCTAACAACGTTGACTTTGTTCCTGTCAGCGCTGAATTTGTTCCTGTCAGCGCTGACTTTGGGAGCGTTGACACACTTATATGCCAAGTGTGAAAAGCTACCACAAGTGTAACAGGCTTTTCTAGACACAACCCTAGGTCTAGAAGAGAAGAAGCCTGTTCCATCATTGCTAACCTGGCTCTTAGGTGACCTAGTATTCCTATACATCTCTGCATACTTAATGCTAGGTTTTCTAATAGTGTTTGAGCCAAGGTCAACAGCTTTACTAGTGATTGGGTTAGTAACCTTTGAAAGTCCCAAATTACAACTATTGTTGAAACTAAGTCACGAAAAACAATAACACACAATAGAAATACTTTTCAAACGAGTAATGCTTTATTAACTATTATCAACAAAGTATTACAAAGTGTTATGAATACACCTGTTAAATAACAACAAGAAATGAACCCTAGAACAAGTAAACTTGATTCGAGACTCAAGTTTACAAGAGAACCAATGATTCGCTGATGGACAGCTGAGGGCTCAGTGGTTCCAGTGGGAGAAAGAACTTAGATTAAGATTCCAAGCATAAGGGTTGAATCTTAACTTCTTTCTCATCCCTATTTATAGTGGTACGAGGTTGTATCCTTAGTGGGAGTAGTTGATACGTGTCATCTTCTGAGTGGAAGAGTACAACGTATTAAATGCATGTCCAAATCGAGACATGCCTTTTAGGTGAACAGTTCTGCCAACTGTTCACCTTTGTCCCACTAGGTCGTACTAGGCATTGACTTGAATCTCTTGTTTTGTCCCGCTCAAAACACTTGCAAGATTCTCCCGCCTAAACTATAAAGGGTTGGATAAGCTTTGCTTAATCCAAGTCTCTAGGGTTCTTAAGTGATCTCTGAGTGTTGTCAACTCAGAGATCCCTGAACACCAGTGCATTCCTTTGACATCCCAGCTATCCATAATCGCTGGTGAGTCTGACTTCAGATTGTCTTCGACTTCTCTGACGTTGTCTTTGACTTGAATGATCCTGGTGTGCCAGCTGAGGCTTTGCCTTCCACTGGTCTAGTCTCTGTCGCTGGTCTTCTCAGCGACCTTTAAACACTTAGTCTAATTTAAACAAATCTAGACAGGGCCATAGTTAAAACTTTCATTGGCCCAACAATCTCCCCCTATTTGTTTATAAATTATACTAAGTCTAAAATTATTGTAAGTGAGTACACAGCTTCTTCTTACACATAATTTAACAAACATACCTCAAAGTTTTTTTAAACAGAATGAACCTAGTCTATTACAAGAACACCCTGGGGTATAAACATAAACAAAAGTAAATAGGTTCTTCAGCGATCGAGGCCTTGATCATAGAATCTCTGGGCTTCAACTTTGTCACTCCTAGAGTTGATGACAAGTTCAATTTCAAAATCGAACTCATCAGCTTCTTTGCAATTCCTTAGGATGCCCTGCTTGAGTCTGATTAGCTGAATGGTTGATGCCAAAGGTAGCTCATTCAACCGCTGAAAAGCATAATCACAGTTGCCATTCATAAAGACCATACCTACCTCTGGTTCTGTGTATACTTGGCCTCCTATGGGTTTGGTGATTTCTTTGGGAAGGACCAAGTTCCTTTGCATCCCATCGACCACTACGTCTTCAGTGACCAGCCTTTCTATCAGAGGCCCCATTGGGGTTTTCCTTTTCCTTTGCACCTGAGGAGGTGGTTGAAAAGAAAGCTGTGGAGGCAGGGGTACCTTTAGCTTCTTTGTTGTGTCTCTTACCCAATTAAGTTTTGCTTGAATGTTTTTCATCATTTGGGCAGCACCAGGCCCAGTCTTCTTTTGGGCAAGAGCCAGCATTTCCAACCACTCAGAGAGGCTCAGATCTCTGAGTTTAAAGTCACTGGAGACTTTGTAGTTCTGTATATCATTTTCCCTATAAATAGTCATTACCACCCTTTTATCTTTGTCAGTGAAACATGTATACTTGGTGATACGACCGGGTTCAGCTCTCTGGTTGACAAGTCTTTGATATTCCTTTAAGAGGTTGTTCCTCTTGTCCTCCAGTTCCTTGAGCTTGACAAGTTGAGCTTTCTTAGCAGTGGGAGAGAGCTTGTCCAGAGCTTTTTTGCTTCTCAGTTCAGCAGCCCTGATGTTTGCCAATCTTTGATGTTCAATGATTTGGGCTTTTGCTTGCTCTAGGGTGAGTGGTGGTTCATCAGCGCTCTTGAATTTGTTGAGTTCAGAGTTTTTGGAGGGTTTAGCTGTGGACCCACCTTCAGTTTGAAGGGAGTGTAAGGTTATCTCAGGTTGCTCAACAGCAATTCCTTTTCCCTTATCTTTCGCAGATTCAGCAGCGGACTTGAAAGATCTCAGTGGATTGGGTGTTGGAATTTCAGGTGTGGGCTGTTTTTTGTGCTGCTCCCCCTTAGGTGCAGCATCAGCCTCTTCTTCAGAGGAGGAGGCAGAATTCTCCCCCTCAGGCATAGCCCCAGCAGGTGCTGTGCCTGAACCTGCCTTATTGAATCGAAGGAACTCGTTGTGAACAAATATGCAAATTTCTTTAAGTTCACTTTGGAGAAGTTCCTGAAGAAGAAGCCTTGAGGGTTCAGCAGCCTGAGCTATAGCTGCAACATTTGCCTTCACCGCTGAGGTGAGAACATAGGGTATATACTGCTGAAGACTGTGGTTGAGTAGAGTAGGTAGTTGTGCCTTCAGAGGATTGTTCAGTAGTTGCGGAAGCAGAGCTGTCATAGAAGATTCCACTGATGAAGTTAGTGAAGTCTCTAGATTGGTGATGAGTTCCTCAGCAGCATGAGTGAGGGTTTTAATTTCAGAGAGGAGATCATCATTTGTGACTTTGGGCTTTGTGGTGCTGATATCCCCTCTCTGTTGCCATAAGGCCTCAGCAGCCAATTCCTGTACATTTTTCATTCTGGGAACTTGTGCTGACTTGCGGGATAGTAAATACTCCAAGTGTTGCTTAGCCCCTAGTTCCAAAACATTTGGCAAGGTGGGGAATGGAATAGGTGCAGGTGAGCAAGGTCGTTGTTTCCATAGCTTTCTGGCAGCCAATTCCTGAACATTTGGAAGTGATGGGACAGGGGCAGGTTTCAGCTCTATGGAAGACAGATTGTAATCATCAGTGCTCATCTCCTCAAAGTCAGAGGTGAAGTTGCCTTCCTCTACAATAAAAACTTCGTCATCAGGCAATGATTCAATGTCTGAGAGGACATCAAGATCAATGGTGGCAACTTCAGCGGGTTCATCATCAGCAATCGAGTAATCATCATTGTTAAGTTGTTCCTGATGAAGATTGTGAGCCTGTTATAAGAGTTGTTAGAGACCAGTTGTGAAATAATAATGCAGTTATAGATCGCCAGTCGCTGCCCCTAGGAAAGCTGGGTGTGATTATCCAGCCCCCCCCCTAAGGATTTCTCCTTGGGACTCTTCTAATGTGAAATAGATATGTTGAAGGATCGCCATTCGCTGCCCCTAGGATAGCTGGGTGTGATTATCCAGCTCCCCCGTAAGGATTACTCCTTGGGACTCTTTTTATATGTGAAAGTTATGAGGTGAATGGTCGCTGTTCGCTGCCCCTAGGATAGCTGGGTGTGATTATCCAGCTCCCCCTGAAGGATTTCTCCTTGGGACTCTTTTATTGTGAAACATGATATGGGAATGGTCGCCTTTCTCTGCCCCTGGGATAGCTGGGTGTGATTATCCAGCTCCCCCTGAGGGATAACTCCCTGGGACTCTTTTGATTGTGAATTAATATGAGGGTGATGGTCGCCTTTTATCGCTGCCCCTAGAAAGACTGAGGGAGATTATTCAGTCTTCCCAAAATAATAAATTCTTTGGGACTCTTTTAATAATGAGGGGGACCCAGAGTCAGTGAGAAGTGCAGAGACTCTGGGTCGGGACTTATATGTGCTCAGGTTGTTATTTGCCAAGAGCACAGTCCAGAGGGTGAAGGATCATCGGGGTGCGTTAAGAGCACAAGTGAATCATTTCCTAGTGAAGACAGAGTGTACAGAGAGTCCTAAAAGATCTAGGTGCTGACACAGACACGCTAAGAGTTGAGGCAAACTCTAAATTACATCACTCTCTCCTAAAGACAATGAGAGTGAATGTATGTGGACCTCTGAGAAGGAAAAATAAAGGACAGACTAATACCTGAGTGATATCAGCGTGGAGAGGGTTCTTAGTTGTCTTCGCTGACTTGGAGACACTAGACACTGGTTGTTTGTCAGCAATGGGCTCTTCTACCACATCCACCAAAGAAGGGGATGGGTTCTTCTTTGTCCTTATCTTCTTTGAAGGATTAACAGAAGGGGTTTCAGAGGAAAGGGGGATGTCTTTCCTCTTCTTCTTCTTTTCCTTAAGCACCTTGGGCTGAGAAGTAGATTGCACAGAGGTCTTGGACAGAGACTTATCAATCGTACTTTCAGCATTCACCTCAAGTTGAGGGATCAAGGGCTCATCATCCTCAGCAAGTAACCCAGCGACTCTCATCATATGCCTGGTTAGAGGCACTTCATCTTCTAATGGAGCTTTCAGAGATGCAGCAGTGATGTGATGAGAGGGAAAGGAGTGTAGAGTATCATCAGTGTAGGATTCACCAAGAATATCTTCTAAGACAAGAGAGAGATATTTGGTGTAGCAGATGGTGGCACCACAGTTTTTCTTTCCTTTGTTTTCCAACTTAGCAATGAGATCGGTGTAAAGAATGTGAGCGATCCCTATATCCAAACCCCAGATTAAGCTGTATGCAATGGCCAGTCGGGAGCCATTTAGTTGGTCATGAGATCCAGTATTCCCTCCCAGCCATTTTACAATGTACAGCATCAGCGTTCTCCAAGTGGGAGAGAAGTAATTCACCTTAATGAGGGATTTGCTTTGGAAGCCTGCAGCGGTGAAAGGTTGTTCATGATCATCATGAGGTTGAAGGGTGGCCAGAGCTTTTCTCACAGTGGCACTGGTGGGCAAAGCTGACATGTTACTGTTGTAAGGGAGTCCAATGGCTTTAGCAAAGGTTGTGAAATCAAAGGTGAGAGGTTGAGGAAGGGTGGAAAGGTTGAAGGTGATGTGTGAAGAGGTTGGATCAACTTCAGCACTGTACCAGAACTCACGAAGGTATTGGTAGTAGCAAGTGGAGGGTTCCTTGGTGATAGCTTCGCTAATGGTGGAGTTCTTGAGGAAGTTGAACAGTGGATGGTAAAGAGGATTGTTGTGTTCAAGAAGGGCTACACAGTTATTGAGTGCAATCTTTCCATCTGAGATCTCGAAGTCAACGTTTGAGGCGGCTTGTACAACGAAGGTTTGGTTTGGTGAAGTAGACGCCATTGTTGAGAGATTGAAGGTGGTGAGAGGATTGAAGAAGATGAAAAGGAATGTGTGAGTTAGGAAATTTTAAAATGACAAAAAGATTTTGGGTCAAGGGTTTTTGAAAGGTTGAGCCGTTTTTTCAATTTGAGCATTAAATGCAAAGGTTAAACTTTTAAGAAAAACGTGGGTCCCCTTGACCTTTCATGGGATACTTGTCCCCTTGGAAAGCGGGAAAGTTGTTAGCATTAAGGGACAATCATTTGAATTTAATATCAGAATATACACATTCCCATTGAAATGTAACTACCTCGTTACATTCAATTCCCTTAAATGCCCAGAGACAGTGGTCAACATCAGATTTATTTGCCAATATTGAGCATTCCCAGCTCAGCGACCAGCCTAGTAAAACTTGGCTCAGCCAGCGGCTTGGTGAAAATGTCAGCGAGCTGGTACTCAGTGGGTATGAAATGTAGCTCAATATCACCTTTTAGAATATGGTCTCTGATAAAGTGATACCTGGTGTCAATATGCTTGGTTCTGGAATGAAGTACCAGATTATTGGAGATGGCTATGGCACTGGTGTTGTCACAGAATATGGGAACCTGCTCATAGTTAATTCCATAGTCAGCCAGCTGACTTTTCATCCAGAGAACTTGTGCGCAGCAACCAGCGGCCGCAACATATTCAACCTCAGCTGATGACATGGCCACAGAGTTTTGCTTCTTAGCACTCCAGCATACCAACTTTCCTCCAAGGATTTGACAGCTACCAGAGGTGCTCTTTCTGTCAAGGCAGCACCCTGCGTAATCTGAGTCGGAGTAGGCTTTAAGGTCGAAGCCTGAACCATTTGGGTACCAGAGACCCAATGAGGGAGATCCTTTTAAGTACCTGAAAATTCTTTTGACAGCTACAAGGTGGGATTCCTTGGGGTTAGCTTGGTACCTAGCACAGAGACAAGTGGAGAATTGTATGTCTGGTTTGCTTGCTGTGAGGTACATCAGTGACCCAATCATGCCTCTATATAAGGTCTCATTAACAGAGACCCCTGAGTCATCAGCTCCCAAGTTGTTGGGAGGAAGCATGGGGCATTTCACTGATGCACAATCAGACAGATCATACTTCTTGAGCAAATCTCTAACATATTTTTCTTGACAAATAGAAATTCCTTTAGAATTTTGTTTGATTTGAAAACCCAAGAAAAAGGTTAGTTCCCCCATCATGCTCATTTCATACTTTTTGGTCATTAGTTTGGCAAATTGTTTGCTCAAGATAACATTGGTTGAACCAAAAATTATGTCATCCACATAAATCTGTACTAAAATGACGTCACCCTTGGACCTATAGGTGAACAAGGTTTGGTCAATGGTACCTCTGACAAATTTATTTTCAAGAAGGAATTTTGAGAGAGTTTCATACCAGGCTCTGGGCGCTTGTTTCAGCCCATAGAGTGCTTTGTGAAGTCTGCAGACATGATTGGGGTAGTCATTGTTTTCAAACCCTGGGGGTTGACTGACATATACTTCCTCTGCAAGTTTCCCGTTAAGAAAGGCACTCTTCACATCCATCTGATAAACCATGAAACCCATATAAGCTGCAAAGGCTAGGAAGATTCTGATGGCTTCCAATCTGGCCACTGGTGCGAAGGTTTCATCATAATCAATTCCTTCAGATTGATTATAGCCCAGCACCACGAGCCTAGCCTTATTTTTTACAATCATACCAGCTTCATACCTTTTATTTTTGTAGACCCATTTTGTTCCAACCACTTGCTTATCAGCTAGAGCTTTAACCAGAGTCCACACCTTGTTTCTCTTGATCTGATTGAGTTCATCTTGCATGGCAACAACCCAGCCTTCATCAAGCAGAGCAGCAACCACGTTCTTAGGTTCATCCTCAGAGAGAAAATTTGCAAAAAGGCATTCATTTGCAGAGGCGGTTTCCAGAGTTCTTAATTTTCCTCTGGTGGTGACTCCCTCAGAGGGTTCTCCAAGAATATTAACTAGAAGAATATCTTGGTTCCTACTCCATTTGGATTGTGGAGCAGGAGTCTCTGTGGGATCAGGAGTCACTTCAAGTTCAGGGATTGATGGAGGTTCATCACATGTAATCTCTTCGTCCATGATCTCTTCATCTGATTGAATATTTAAAGTGACTGGATCAGCATTTTCTTCAGAGATTTGAGTAAGAGATTCAACACCAACAGTCTCTGGAATGATGTCAGAGATGGAGTGAGGATCGAAAGCTTGAACATATGGAAGATCCTTGTGATGACTTTGAGGTGATTCCTTGGGATTTGAGAAATCATCTTTGGGATAAGATTTAACTTCATTGAAGTCAATGTCACATTCCTCTGAGTTGGTGTGTGTAATGACAGCGTCAGCTTCATTAAAGGTGACATGAATGGACTCTTCTAATTCTTGCCTACAAATATTGAATACTCTGAAAGATCTGGAGGTAGGAGAGTATCCAAGGAAGAATCCATCATCTGATTTTTCATCAAATTTACCCAGGTGATCTTTGTAATTGTGAATGAAAACAGGGCAACCAAAGACATGGAAGTAGCTTACATCAGGGGCTCTCTTCCTATACACTTCATAAGCGGTCTTACCATATCTCTTCACAATAATGGATCTGTTTTGTGTGTAGCATGCTGTGTACACAGCTTCACCCCAGAATTGTTTAGGAAGTCTTGATTCGCTGAGCATCGTTCTGGCAGCTTCAATGAGATTTCTATTTCTTCTTTCAGCGACACCGTTTTGTTCAGGGGTTCCTGGGTTTGAGAAGTTCTGTGATATACCCTTTTCATCACAAAAGGCTTCCATGTTATGGTTTTTGAATTCTGTGCCATTGTCACTTCTGATAGCCTTTATCCTGCAATCATTGAAGTTTTCTATTTCTCTGATGAAGGACATGATTCTTTCAGCAACATCACTCTTTCTTTTAAGAAAGAATATCCATGTGAATCTGGAGAATTCATCTACAATGACCAAGGTATATTTGTTGTGATTGAGGGATTGGGGTTTAACTGGTCCAAACAAGTCCATGTGAAGAAGATGAAGGCACTTGTTAATGGAGAATGATTGTTTTGTTTTGAACGAAGCTTTGTGATGCTTCCTTTTCTCGCAGGCTGAGCAAGGTCTGTCCTTGCTGAAGGTCAGAGAGGGAAGTCCAGCTACCAGATCATTCTTTGCCAGTTTGTTGATGTTTTTGAAGTTGAGATGGGAGAGTCTCTTATGCCAGAGCCAATTTTCACTATCAGATGCTTTGGCAAAGAGACAGGTGTTCTCTCCTTCAGGGGATGACGTCATGTCAATGACATACACATCCCTTCTTCTGGGTGCAATTAGAACGACATCATCGTTCTGATTGAAGATAGTTCCTTGGGTCTTAGTAAACAGAACCTTGAACCCAGCATCGCAGAGTTGACTGATGCTGATTAGGTTGTGCTTCAAACCATTTACATAAGCGACCCTTGTGAAGGTTATTCCATTGCAATCCACTGAGCCATATCCTTCAGTGGCCCCTGAGGAGTCATCCCCAAAGACTACTTTTGGACCAGACTCCTTCTTATATCTATGCAGATATTGTTTAATTCCTGTCATGTGTCTGGAGCACCCGCTATCCAAGTACCAAACAGATTTCTTTAGGTATGCCTGCATAGATATAACAAACCAGATTAGTTTCTATGATGAACCCACTTTCCAGTGGGTCCATGCTGTCGCTGACTGGCGACATTGGGTCTTTTGGGCCTTTCTCCCCCTCTTTGGTTGCAATCTCTGGTTTCATGACGCATGCTGCCACAGATGTCACAACCAGGGTAATGTTCACACTCATCAGAGTGGTGGTCATAAAAGCCACAATATTTGCAGGGAGGATTAGGCCTGTAACCCTGAGAATTTTCTCTGGATTTTGATTGCTCAGGTCCTCTAGAGGGCCTGTGAGGAGTTTTGGATCTTAGTTGTGTTCGAGTTCTTTGAACAGCGATGATCTCCTCATGCTCTCTAGAAGTGTGTTCAGTGGACTCACATGTGATACACTTAGGTTTCTTGGTACAATCCTCAGAGGAGTGATTCTTGAAACCACAGTGCTTGCAAGGTCTGAACAACGTTTTCCCTTTTGAGCTGCTTGAGCTTTTACCAAGAGAGCTAACAGATGGACTGTTATCTTTGGGGTTGATTTTTTCTTTCAACCCTTTTACTTCTTCCATTAGAGTGAGGAGAAGTTTCTTGGTGGGTGATAGCTCTTCAGGGGAAGAGGTGGGTTTGTCAGTGTTTTTGGCTACATAAACCTTCTTAGGTGCTTTATCAGCAACTTTGGGAGTGAGATTTCCAGAGGTTTTGAGAGCTGGTTTAGGGCCAAGCAAGGAATCTGTTGGGTTAGCGCCAGCAAGTTTGGAAACAGCTGAAGCTTCAGATTCGTTGTCAGAGTCCTTCTCAACCACGGAGGTGGAGAGAGGAGAAGAGACGTCTGATGGGACAAATTTAACACTGGGCACTGGAATGTGATTTTTGAACCTACCCTTACCCCCTATTGCCTGAACCACATTCCCTGGAATGGATTCAGCAACTATTTCTTCCACAGTGGACTGGCCAAGATTCCATTTTTCAATGGTTTTTCTCAAATCAGAGTTTTCATCAGCTAAAGATTCATTTTCAATGGACAACTTACTGACCTTATTTTGAAGTTGATTAGCGATGTTCACAAAAGGTTTGAAGTTAGCTAATTCAGATTGACAAAGACTCAACTCGTGTTTGAGATTTTGAAACTTATTTAGCAGATTTTTTCTTTGTTCTTCTACAAAATGGAGGTCAACTAAAGTGTAGTCACTGACATGGTCTCTGTCAGGACCCTCAGGCATAGAGAGTAATCTTTGTACCTTTTTCATAGTGATGTCAACCCATTGACCTGATCTTGCTTCACTTTTACCAACTGCTGGTTCTTCATCAGCAACAGCCATGAAGGCTCTGACGGTAGTGGTTCCTTCATCCTCAGAGGTGAAGGGTTCATCATCCCAGTCAAAAGAAGCAGCTATTAGACCTTTTTCAGTCTTTTTGTTATCCTTCTTCTTGGCTGCATCATCAGCTTTCTGATTGAGTTTAATCAGCTCAGCTTTCAAGGAAATTTTACCTTGTAGTCCTTTTTACCCTCAGAGTCACTGAGAGATGATTGCTTGAAAGGTGAGGAAGAAAACTTCTTTTTGCTGTGGGTTTTGCTGGATGATGGAAAGCTGGGAGAAGATGTCTTGTTTGACCAGCAGTACTTTTGGAAATTACCAGTCTTTCCACAAGTGTAACATGACACTTTGGATTTGTCAATTTTGGCAGCACCAACTCTACCAGATCTTTTGTAGTATCTCTTCTGGTCAGCTAAAAAGGCTCTGTCATGGAATTCATCATGTAATTCATCAAGGAATTCTTGACTGCTTCTTGTGTCTTCTTCCACGTCAGAGTCACTATCCTGAAAAGAGTGGTTAGCAACAAGAGCTTTTGACCCAGATATAGGAGAGGTAAACCTATCAGTCTCTGATTTGTAAATAGAGTCAATCAGTCCTTCTTCATAATTGTATCTACCAAACAGTTGAGCAATAGTATCATTTTTATGGCATTATTTGCTCTCAGGGTTTGGTTAAGACTAAGCCATTTCCTAGGCAAACTATTTACAAACGTGGCATTAACCTCAGCCTTGGGTAGTACAACACCATTGTTACCTAAATCATTCAGCAAGATCTTGAGTCTAGTGTAAGTTTGAGAAACAGTTTCAGTTTCCAAGGCTTTGAAAGCGTTAAACTTAAGTCTTAATGCTTGGATTTTGGTCTCTTTAGTCTCTTCTGGTCCTTCATACCCTAGAACCAACTCAGTCCACATTTCTTGTGCGGTGTTGCATTTGATGATGGACTTCATAATGTTCTTGGGTAGGCAAGAGACTATTATACTTTTAAGTCTCTTGTCCTGGTTAGCCAGACGTCTATCAGCGGGAGACCATTGCTTAACAAGTTTCTTAATGGGTCTCTCTGGTGTAGAGGAAATGGCCAGTGGTACATAAGGACCATTTTCTAAGATTTCAAACAAGAAGGGTTCTAGGCCATCAAAGTATATAAGAAATTCACTTTTCCAACTTGAGAAATCTTCTTCATCAAACGCTGGAACATTAGACACATGTGACCCTCCACGATTATCAAGAAGTTGTGGAAGATCATCCTCATTTACACCAGTGCTTACAACAGGTGTAGGCATGGTAGTAGATGTGGTGGCTGGTGCGTTTGTTGAAGTATTTGCTTGGTTAGATTGACCAAACGGTGGTGGGATGGGTGGCATAGTTTCAGTCATATTTGGATCTTGATTTTAAAAACTAGAACGGTTTTTAGAAAAGTTTTATAAATCAAACCGCTCTGATACCAATTAAAAGTCCCAAATTACAACTATTGTTGAAACTAAGTCACGAAAAACAATAACACACAATAGAAATACTTTTCAAACGAGTAATGCTTTATTAACTATTATCAACAAAGTATTACAAAGTGTTATGAATACACTTGTTGAATAACAACAAGAAATGAACCCTAGAACAAGTAAACTTGATTCGAGACTCAAGTTTACAAGAGAACCAATGAGTCGCTGATGGACAGCTGAGGGCTCAGTGGTTCCAGTGGGAGAAAGAACTTAGATTAAGATTCCAAGCACAAGGGTTGAATCTTAACTTCTTTCTCATCCCTATTTATAGTGGTACGAGGTTGTATCCTTAGTGGGAGTAGTTGATACGTGTCATCTTTTGAGTGGAAGAGTACAATGTATTAAATGCATGTCCAAATCGAGACATGCCTTTTAGGTGAACAGTTCTGCCAACTGTTCACCTTTGTCCCACTAGGTCGTACTAGGCATTGACTTGAATCTCTTGTTTTGTCCCGCTCAAAACACTTGCAAGATTCTCCCGCCTAAACTATAAAGGGTTGGATAAGCTTTGCTTAATCCAAGTCTCTAGGGTTCTTAAGTGATCTCTGGGTGTTGTCAACTCAGAGATCCCTGAACACCAGTGCATTCCTTTGACATCCCAGCTATCCATAATCGCTGGTGAGTCTGACTTCAGATTGTCTTCGACTTCTCTGACGTTGTCTTTGACTTGAATGATCCTGGTGTGCCAGCTGAGGCTTTGCCTTCCACTGGTCTAGTCTCTGTCGCTGGTCTTCTCAGTGACCTTTAAACACTTAGTCTAATTTAAACAAATCTAGACAGGGCCATAGTTAAAACTTTCATTGGCCCAACAACCTTAATGGGAGTTGACTCATTAGGACTTTCACATTGCAAGCCACCCTTAACAAATAATGTAGGGTTAGCTTTCTTCCATTCATTCAGGTCAGTCAACTTTTGTTGATACTCTTCAACTGGGGTGACAACTCTTGGTGGAGGAATGAATTCCTCCTCTTGGAGTTCTGGTAAACCAGTCTAAGATAGGTCCTTTTGTTGGACCCCATAGAAGTCACCAGATGGTGGTGGAACCACAGAGTAGTCTTTCATCCCAATCCCAGTCATGTCCTTAGGATCCCTTTGTTTACCCACACATTCTCCTAGGGTTTGTGTTGCCTTATCAAATCTCTGGATTTTAAGGCCAACATTATCTTTTTTTTAATGGCCTCATCTAATTTAGCCTGTAACTCACCATTAACCCTTTCCATGATGTTTCTAATATCCATACTAGCATTTAACTCATGTTTTAAGATATTTATTTTATCTTTTAAGTCAAATTCCATTTTCTTGTATTCAGAAACTGTCTTCTCAGTTTGAGTGAGAGCTAGTTGGTAATTAGACAGTTTGCATCTTTCAGTACTCACATCACTTAATAATCTTAACACCTCTTTGTTAAGTTTCTCAATGTTTAACCTACAACCTTTACTACAAAAAGCATCATCGTATACCTCATTATCAGATGAAGAGGAGGAGTGTGCCATGAGATCATATTCAACATGCTCTTCTTCTTCAATTTCAGCAACCAAAGCTTTATCCTCTTCCACATCCTTAGCCAGATAGCTCCAATCCCATCCCATACCATCAATTCCTTGAACTGCAACCATGGCTTTAGGATCCTGACCTTTAACAACTTGACTTGAGGGTTTACCAGCATCAGATCTTCTAGGAGATCTGCATTCCCTCATGAAGTGCCCCATACGATAACAGTTGTAGCATTCAACTTTGGATTTATCAAATCCAGCTGTGTCTTTTGCATTGAAGGTCATCTTCTTCTTAAACCTTCTGTTCCACCAGTTTGCTCTTATACTAGCAAGAGCCATGTTCCACTTAATGTCCATCTCTTCCAAGTTCTCATCACTTATCTGCTCAAGGTCCTCATATGTAATCACTGAACCATTGGGCAAAGAAGCAATATAAGCACATACAGTATCCAAATCCAAACCAGCAGGTTTAACTCTTGGTGAGTCACTTTTAAATGTGTCAGCGTCTGAAAAGGAGACGTTGACAGGACATGTTCCAGCGCTGACACATGATGATCCAGTAACTGGATGCATGTAGGAGTCCTTCTGATTGAATTGACCTTCACTATGAGAGAAGAAGGCCATGTTACTGTTGGTAGACTTGCTTCCATGTTCTAAAAGAGTTTCATCTTCCAACAGCCTCAGTTTATTGTAGATGTCATCAAACGTGGAGCTTTTGTAAGTATTATTGGCAAGAATAGATCTTGCCTCAATCTTCCACGCCTCACCAAGACTTTTAAGAAAGGTATCATTAATGTCAACATCACCAAGTTGTGTCCCCATGAAGGATAATTTGCTTGTAATGTCAAGCAATCTGCTTCTCACACTACTCAGCTTCTCATTGGGTTGAGCTTTGAAAACAGCATAATCATGCATGAGTTGTTTCTTCTTTTCTTCCCTAGTATCTTCATTGCCACCATATGCAACTTCAAGAGCTGCCCAAAGGTCTTTAGCAGAATCATAACCTCTGTATTTATGCTGGTTCTCTTGTCCCAAAGAGACTTTTAGAATATTTAGGGTTTTCATGTCAACCCTTTTCTTTGCTATGTCTTCAGCAGACACAGCTCTACCATCTTCAGGCTTTTCTTTCTTATCTTCTTCAGAACATCCAGCAACGGCTGCTCTTCTAGCAATAGCATCAGCAATCTTTTGGGCTTTATTGAATGTGTTTCCATATTCAATGATCTCCCAGAGTGTGTAGTCATAGATCCCTAGTTATTGCTCAAAGTTGAATTTCCACAATTCAAAGTTGGTTGCATCAAGCATGGGAATCTTGATGTTTGGTAAAGGTGAGGAGGAGGAGGTTATTTCTGAAGTTGACATGATGTTGTTAGGGTTTTTGAGAAAATTAGGGTTTTTGTGTTCTTTAAGATCAAAAGTTCCTCAACAAGCTCTGATACCACTTGTTGATCCCAAACTTAGATCGATTTAGCTTTATGTATACGAGATTAGATCAAGTAATACACTTAGAGAAACCTTTGTATATGTTTATGATAATCTAAGTGTTATGCGGAATTAACACTTAAACAAGAACACACAAGATATAAACAAACTTTCACTTTGATTAATGATATCAAACTTGCTTACAATGAAAGTAGTTTACGAATAAAAACTTATATTGAACATTAACCTAAAGGTCTTCTTTTATAGACATAAGAAGCCTTGTACAATAATCTACGTATCAGCTATTCTATGTAAAGATAAATATAGAAAATACATTGTTGTTCCTATCTTTACTAGAAGTAATCTAGAATACAATAAACGCGTAGAGTATATCTTCCCATCAGTGCTTGTCTTCAATGTATCAACGCTTGACTTTGTCTTGTCAACGCTTGAGCTATCAGCGTTTGTTTTGCTCCTATCAACGCTTGTTTTACTCTTGCCAGTGCTCAAGTAGATTGGCTATAATTTATTCCCAACAAGAGCCTCCTTTGAACTTTGATAGAAGTTTTAAACCAGAATGTAGGAGTGTTTAGGTAAGAAAGTTAGGGATGAAGTAGAAATGAGGTAGTTCGCCCCTTTTTTATACCCAAATAAGGTCTATGTTCCTTAGATATAGCTTAAAAACGTTTTAGGGACTTATAGTGATGATACATGAAGACTACTATTGATTCATGGAAGCTACACTTGAAGTTATCCATGGAAAATGGCTAAAAGGGTGCCACGGCTTAGATAGAGTACAAGGATGATTTTTGATCTACAAGTAGGTGATACAGTAGCTTACAGGTCTTCTAAAATTCCAAAATATCTTCAAAATATCAGGCATGAATTCAAAAAGTGGAGGGAAAGTGGTTTTGTTGAAGTTTTTGTGTAAATACCTAGCCGGATTCAAATCTTGGGCTTGTAACTTTGTAATTCTTGTGATTAAGGGTTTAGGAATGTGATTAGTGATTGATTAGGGTTAAGTATTTTAGGTTAATAGGGTGATGGGTTATAAGTGTTTGATCTCAATATTTGATTAAGCCATGTAATTAATGATTATTTCTTATCTAGACTTATACTAAGTCTTATACATTTTGTCTAAGGTGGCTAAAGAATTTGCACACTTGGTTTGATGAGTTTTATAGGGTAATTAGAATTCCATGGTTAAATGACTTGTACATTTAGCATTAGTGATTTGTAACTTTACTTGAGATGAAACTTTAACCTTTGTATGATATTAGTTGAGTTTTATAGTTTGTTGCAAAAGATTAGACTCTAAATCTATGTGAAATGGATTCTAGGTGTTAATCTTGGTTACTAGGTATTAATACTTGTATTTAGCTTTAAAATGGTTTGTACTTAATGTTATTGGATAAAATTTTACTTATAAATGATATCTTATAACTTTTACACATGTCTTTGTGATTCATACATAGGTGTTGTGTAGGTACATTACTTAAAATTTGGGTTTACAAGGGATTTCGAGGGTTTCTACGACTCCTTGATGATTTAGACATCTTAGTTATATTTTAGATGTTCTTATTCATAATATACTCATAAGATTACTTTTAAAACTCATACTTGATTATTTAAAACATATAAATATGTGTTGGAGTGGCAGTTGAGATTGTGAAAACCCATATAGCTTGGTAAATCAATCACAATGTCATGAAGTAAAACAAAAAAATGTTAATGAATTCACCTCTTAATTTATATATCATATATGTGAAAGTCACATAAATTACATTTACAATAGTAAAAATTACAAGATGTTATACCCACCTCTTATTACAACCCACACACTAAAAGGTAAAAAAGAATGTTCAAACTTAACATGACCCAACGCAACCGACGTAAGAATCCATGTTAATTTCAACATCTAGTAGATCAATATGACAACAAAACAAGTTCAACATGATCAAAGTATTTGTATATGTATAATAATAGTATATATTAAGGGTGTGTTTGTTTTTGTAAAAAAAATTTGAATCACATCTGAATCTGACCGGTCAGACGCGGTCAGATTTTTGTTGTTTATTTTTCTTCTTTCGATTCAGACATGACAAGAAAAAAAGTTATGATGTTTTTGGTTGAAGAAAAGTATTGTACTTGTATAAAGTGGGAGAAAAATGTGGCTGCTTTTATTTATGTGAAAGTGATAAGAGTATATTTTAGGTATTTTATTTAAGCCAGTGGGTCAACTTTTGATACAGTTTGAGCTGAACTATAGGTCGAGGTTTGTGTTTGGGCTGAAGATCTTAGTAAGGAATTAAAGAATAACCGGATTAATCGTAACATGATAGCAATTCAATATTCAAAAGTTTAACCAAATATTCATCTTTACAAAAATACATGCAAGCTATATATCGCATGTTATATGGTTATTTACATTTTAAAGATAGATAATTAAAAGAGAAAGGTTATAATGGATACTTTGTATCGTTTAGATACAAGGGGACAAATCCTCACCATCCATCTAATACAAATCAATGGTTTAGATTTATCTTACTTTTATTAATAAAAAATGAAAGGGTAGTTTGGTCTTTTCACACATCACCCACCTAACACATCTCACTCATCTAACCAACACACATATATCGTCATATTGGAGTATTATCTCTCTCTCTCTCACCACACGCACTCAAAACACACACAAACACACATAGTTATGAACGATCCATCATTATCGTCAATTGATCGTCAATCAATCATTACCCTCTACATATCATTAAGATCAGGTAAAAAAATCCATTCGAGATCTATTTTTATTTGTTCTTCTTAGCTTATTTGATGTGAATAAGCTTATAAATCACTTTATTCCTTTTTAGCTTGTTTGATGTAAATTTATCTTACAAATTTTTTTTAGCTTATTTGATGTGATTAAGTGTATGAATTTATCATCATCTTAATTTATCAACTTATAGTTTAACTTCTTTGATGAATAATGTGAATTCATCATGTTGAATGATAAGCTAACTCCTTAGATGATTGATTACAGTAATATGACAAATTAGTGAACTATAAGCCAACTTATTAGCTTATTTTTAAGAATTATCGGGGTTTTTTGGCTTAACACACGTTGCACATATATAATAAGACATGTTGATGAAGCATCATATATGATAAGTTGCCTGAAAAAACCTTGTGTGATATATCATATATGATACTTCAATATATCATATATGATAATCTGCTTATAGGTCAACTTAATTTAACATTATAATAATATATGATAATGTGTTACAAACAAAATGAAAGCAAGTCTCTGATCTCTTAGTATGTAATTAAAAGCTAGTTGTGTGTATATTATCATATATGATAATCTGCTTGAAATTCCACTTCTGCCATATATCATATATGATAATCTACTTGCAACTAAAACCAAGTCTTTTTATTTGTAGAGAAAGCTGTTTCAATGTTTTCTGAAAAGGTCAATCATCTCAAGGCTAAAGAAGTGGAATATTAGATTCCCCGACTAAAAGAAGAAAAAAAAAGGCAGGTGCATGAGATGACAAAATACGAGTGCCAATTTTGCAACAAAAATATTGATGACTCAGATCAACATTCATTGTTTTAGTCACTTGAATAGTTTATCTTTTTGTAATTTTCATATGGTGACGTAATGCTTACACTTTGTAATGCTACTAAATCAGTATGGATTTAGTTGAATATTAAAATGGCGAAACATATGCGGATGTAACTTTTGAATAATATGACTATTTTGTTAAAATTATTATCATATTCCTGAAGTATAGTTTTTATATTTTATAGTATCATATGGGATAGCACTTGTAACACTTAAATTCATGATTAAATACTTGTTCAAGAAAATAAAAAATAGTATTTCTAAATAATATTATGATAATGAACTATCATATATGATAATGTATTATCATATATGATACTCATAAAAACTATAGACTAAACAAATGGTCTACTGAATTTATGATTATCTTGCATTGTAGCTGTGTCAGAGAGCATGGGTTTAAGCTTGATCTTGTGAACATTGTCACAATTAAAAGTGATGATATCCGTTATTGTTGCCACTAGCATCATGTCTTTACATTTTGATGGATCAGAATTATCAAAAGAGTTGCGCCTTGGTTGTTGCTTTCACAAAAATGCTATATCAATACGACAATAAATTTTTTGGATAACTTATACACAGAATGAATTTTGGAAAAAATTTAACTTTTTTAGATAAGTAGCTTTTGTAGGGTGCAGAAGTAACAAGAGCATTACCTAGGATTCAAGTTTTACTAGCTAAAGTAAATGATTATGACAGTAATTGGGTGAGATAAAGTTGCCATACTCCTATACTAGATAGTCATTTAATATGTGCCATGAAACACACCTGATCAACATAAGTCACAATATCAATAAGAAACTTTAATCGGATATGCCAACTAAATGAAAAGGAAGCATGGGAATGGGTTCGTAAGCTAAATGATTAAACACTTGTTTAGAAAATAAAAAAAGTGTTTTTTAAGAGTATACAAGTAATGATTAAACATTTGTTTAAATAAAATGAAACTAATCATGATTGAAACACTTACTTATGATCTAAAAATATAAAAAATAAAAGACTCTAATGAATTCATAACTTGGAACTATCATTTTTCTTCTGCAATTATATGTTTTTCATTTTCAACCAAATCTACTATTCTATTGTAAGTCTTTATTCTGGGCCACGACAGCGACTTCATCTTATTCTTACACATACGCTTGCACATCCTCATGTTTTGCTCCAGTCGGGCAATTGCAACATCCATATCTGATTGTTGTTGTATTCTCACAATCTCCGTTTATAGAACAGAGGAAAGAAAATATTATGTACCATTTTGTCAAAGTAGAAAGTCATGTACAATATCAAAGTGTGGTTTTTTATGTAGCTTGTCGAAAACATCTTATATGATACCTCGTATTTTCGTATATGATATACCTATCATATATCACATGTCATATACCTATCATGTATGATAAATGATGTATCCTATATACTACACCAAACTTATTCAGTCTAGTTGTTTATTGTGGGTTGTCAGAAACATCATATATGATACCTCATGTATCATATGTAACACCCCCAAATTTATACAACTCAATACAGCGGAAGACTCGTTGGTGTTACGGGATAGCACATTACTCACATCATAGACAACGCATAAAAATCGCGTCGTTTAATAATAAAGCATTTCCATTCATAATTATCAAAGTTACATAGGTCTCAAGTCATATTATTTCATACAAAGTTTTACAAAGTATTTGAATGGAAATTATTGTTTAAGTGCGGGCCATGAATTCTTGTTGTCTTCCCGAGAATTACCTTCAAGTACCTGAGATAAAACATGTTAAAAGAAAAGGGTCAGCGATAACGCCGAGTGAATTCATAGAGTTTAATGAAATCCATCAATACAACATCGGTATAAAATTATTACCGAAAATCATTTTGTACAAATCTTAGTAATAGGCCATAAAATAGCCAAAGTCATTTTATACAAATCTTTATCAAAAATCATAATATAGGCATTTGCCTTCAAAACCATTATACGAACCAATGTCGTAAAAATATCATACAATACGTTTTAAAACGTTGTATAGATTAAATAAAAACCGTTAAATGAATATGGTTATATAAAACCAAAACACGAACATAAAATCAATAGTATGACCCCGTATTGCGAGTCAGGCAATATATCGTAATTTAATGCTTAAAGCAGTATTTCGTTAATTGGATTATTATAAGCCGCATGACATTGTTACCTTACTAAACCAAACAACGGGTAGCTAGCCCGAAACTCAATTTGCCCATCTAAGTTAGTGTGTCGTCACAATAATCACGCTATGGAAATCTTCTCATACATAAATTCGCTTACCAATCAATGTGGCACGACGGGGATTAACCGTCAAGGCGCGAACTGGGGTGATCGTCCCCAAATCATACTATCTTATAAAAGAGATTAGACCTTCTCTCTTCATTTAATACTAAAAATTTAAGTAGTACAACACATACAACATAATGTACAACATATTAGTGCAGCCAAGAAAATGAAATTTAAGTAATACAAGGTTTTAATGCATATGTACAACTTTATATCTCTAATATATACAAAGCATTTAATCATACTTAATCAAAACATAATTAATAATACAATTAAAACACCCCATCACCACAATTTATAAGCAAAAAAACACATTGTACAAATCTTCTTTATCATATTTTTCTCCTTTTAACCATATGTACAAACCACTTTTAGGTTGATCTTCTCGTTCAAATTTTTAAAAGAGGTTATGTCAATTCTCGCGTTTAATTAAATTCTGAAAATAAAGTTACACATATTACTAGGGATGAGCTCGGGACCAAACCCGTCCCGAACCCGTCCCGATTTAGTGCTCCTGATTTTTTCCCGATCTAAAAAGTTATGTACTGATCCCGTACCGAACGGGATTCGGGAATCGGTACCGGTACCGGGAAATCGGGATTTTCCCGTTTTTTTCCGGGAATTTCCCGATTTGGTACCGGTCCCGTCCCGAATTAGTGGTCCCGAATTTTTTTCACCTTATTTTGTAGTCCCGGTCCCGTACCGAACGGGATTCGGATATCGGGAATCGGTACGGTTCCGGGAACGGCTCGGGATCGGATCCGGGATTCGGGTCAAAATGCTCATCCCTACATATTACATATTACATATACGCCACAAGTAATAATATCCTTATATCAAAATTACGTTTTTGAGACATGTTTTTAGGTGAAAACTATCGTCATCAATAAGTTATTGCTATGAAAGACGAATAACCGAATAGCATTCACTCTCAAGAAAATTTAGTCACAGGGTACCCGCCGCCGCATCGCGCGGGTACCCTGCTAGTAGTACTATTATATGCATAAGCGTCTACCAAATCCCGGTAGTTCACAATTCATGCTAATGGGACTTTTAGTGACATAACCTAACTTTAATAATCCATTTCATTTCATCTATCGGGTCATTTAATCATTCATCGGGTCATACAATCATTCGGGTCCAAATCAATAAACAAACAATCGGGACAAATGGTGTCCTATTTTAGTAAAACTAACATGTTATCTCCCTCGCGGGTTAATAAAATATTTCGTAAAAACATTTAAAAGTGTGCGAGGCTATGAACTCACGTTGATGTGGGAAGGCGATTATCGGCGATTTGGATGTACGGTACGTGCTTCAATCACGGAAACCTAGACAAATAATACTCGTCTTAGACTCATGTCCAATGACTTTATATAAAAATAATAATTATGTATGCATATGATGATTGTATATATATGATGATCAAGTGGGTTTATATATTCTCATTCACTCATTTTAGTGTTTATGTATTGGTAACTTTTTACTAGTTTACTAGTTTTACCTATTTACATATTTTAAGTCCAATAAACTTATTAAAGTTCTTTAACTTGTGTTAATCCATTTTATACTTGTATTATCAGTATTTACCCTTTACATGTTGGGCCTAAATGGGTTAAGCCCAATAAATAAGTTTATAAGTGTTTTAGCCCATTTTGTTGTATTATTAGTCCAATAACGTTAACTTAGCCCGTTAATGTCCGTATGTTATATAGTTCGGGTTTTATCGGTTTTTACTTGTTATATATGCTTATATATCAGTATATGAGTTTATAAAAGTTTACATTAGACGGGTCCAACCGTCTAAGTTTTATTTAACAAAAACGTTAATTTTACGGTAATAGCCGAAAAAGTCGTAAAAATCATGTTTATAGTTTTATAACTTATAAAACTTATCAAACTACCATTTTTATAAAATTTCCATTTATTTATCCTTATACCTATTTATATAAATGTATAATATGAGTTAGTGGGTTTTAATTCACATTTTATACTATTTTTATTTGAGTGCTTATATAATACTATTAAACATTAATTCTTTAAAAATCTGATTTTTAGTTTCATGTTCACCAAAACAGCCATATCTAGAGTTCTATATGGAGATAGAAGCCCAAATGTTTATGGCATAAACTACATGATATGTGCTACATTTAACTCTTCTATGGCTACTGTTGAATCAGCCTCTAAGTATTTTCTAAAAATCGTCCAAAACAGTGTACTCAGATTTGTACTCTAAACTTGTTTTGATCATATCTCACTCATCCTAATGATTCCATTGCATGGCCAACTCTCACATGTGTACAAGACATATTACTTACTGTATATTGATTCTACTTTGCCATTTTATCAGTCTAACATGTGGTTAGTTACTGTTTTTATACAGCCTACCATTTAAGCAAGATTCACCATTTTTACATATAGTTTTTCATCTTTTTACCCATGATTATCAACACCAAATCCCCACATAATATTTTTATCATCATATATCATCATACATATATACATTTAAGAAGAAAATACATGATTACATAATCAAAATTAACAAAAGGATGGGGAGGACAATCTTTATACCACCATGATGATGTAGGTTATGATCAAGACATGGATTTTGATGGAGAAACTTGTGATAAACCAAGACCATCTTCAAGACCACCATTCTTCAAGAACTCCTTGTGGAAAATTAGCCCCAAGACTCCATGGAAACTCCTCCTTGGATGTTATAATCACCACCAATCAATAGGGCTTCAAAAGGGCTTCATCATGTGTGCAAATAACATAAGATTTCATGGTAAATTTTGATCAAAATGGGTGTTTAGGGGGGGGAAAGTGGAGGCACAAAGAGGAGAGTGAGAGGATTTGAGAGTGGTTTTGCATGTGAAAATGGAAGCTAATGGGAAGTTTGAGGTGGTTTTGTTAGGTTAGTGGGAAGTATAGCTTACTTTGTAAGCCTTAAGCAACAATTGTAAGCTTGTTGCTACAAGCTTGACACATCACAAGTGTGGTGTCACTTGTGTAGCCGGTTATGAGTGGGGGTGGGGCAAAAGTCATTTTTGTCTCATCCCCAATTATTTACGGGTACTCCTCGATTCTAGTTTCCTCGATTTACGTGCCCTCGGTTTGTTTTACGAAAAACGTTTTTATAAATTATGAATCAACGGCTCAAAACGAACCTAATAAAAATTGTCTCATCAAAAACGGAGTTCGAAAACGTAAATACGTAATCCTAAGGTTTCCGGTTTAGTCGTAAAGGACGTTAAAATAAAATCGTAAGTCCTAGTCTCTTCTCGTAAATTTGTGAGTTTATGAACCAACACAAATTTAAAATCTCAAAATTATATTTACGGACAAATTTATTTTCTGAAATGTCGGACTGTCACCAAAAACGGTGTATGTAAACGTAAGCACGTAACGTAGAATCCTCCGGTTTAGACGTAGTCGATGCTACTTCAAGACGTAAATCCAAATTTCTTCCCAAAAATAAGTGAGTTCATAATGTAACATTAAAATAATGTTTTCAAATAAATATTGAGAATAAAATATCAACCATAAATTGACGGATTGTCACAGAATTTACCCCTAAACAGGATCTTTGTCCTCAAAGATCATCTTACTACTCGCTTCTTATATAGTTAAAGCCATGTGGGTATTTCCTCCACATTCGGTCTTTTCTCACAAGTGTAATTCATTACAATACGCGAGTTTCATCAAACATAACTACGGGAATAAGATCAAGCTTATTGTTGACTTACTTTCTCTATCCATGATGTTCATGGGTTTTTGATGAATGCAACTTCTCGCCGATCTAAACTTTATCAAGAAGAATTCAGATTTTCACTTGATAGATATTTATCAAGTTCGATATACGAAACATAATTCACGCAGCTCTTGAAGTCCTATGGTAGATCCAACTTATATGTCTTCCAAACTAATCTTTTACATCATCTCAATGGTCCCATACTACGGGGTCTTATTTCCCATGATCATTCAGATCATTAATTCATTTTTCCATAGTTAAAATTTTTGGCATAACTTCGCTACCCATCTGGCACTTCCAGATCTACATTTCGTATTCACATAACCTCCTGCCCACTATCGGTAGTTAATAATTAGATCCTAATTTCAACAATCATTTCAGGTCTCGCGGGTCGAGTATTTTGTAAGGTTAGGTTCGCCATCATAGGAAACCTTAAACCTAAAAGACATGACCAACTCACAATGGGTGTATGTCGGGTGTCTTCATCTCAACTCCTGCTTACAGATGCTCTAATATATAAATCTTAACAAGATTCGATCTCGGTCCTAACACGATAATTATCAATGATAATCTTTCCAAAGGAAAACGATAATACGGTTCATTACCAAAGGTCAATCATTCAAACATAAAATAGAATTATAGTATTTTGTATCGTTACTTTACCTCGTCCCTTCGATTGGGGTGGTACACAGTACTCTCATCAAGGTTCGTTCTCAATGACTTCTGAGCAAATCTCTAGAAATTCGATGTGAAGCGAGGATCTTGATAGATTTGATCGATACAGGCACACCATGCTTACATAACTCCTTTAAATACAAAAAGAGTCAATTTCTTCATCAAGAATCTATCATTAACGGGAATGATATTAGTAGATTTGGTCAGTTTGTCGATGATGACCCAAATCGAATCTAATTCAGATGATGACCTTTGCAATAGTTGGACGTTTACTAATGTATGAGGCGATGTCTGCCTTCAAGATTTGCCATTAGTACAACTTCTTCAGACAAAGATACTTTTAGTCAGAAATGACATAAATAGAATACTTATACTTACAAGATTCCAACATAACTATATCTCACAATCCTCCATATTTAGGCAACCATAAACGGCCTTTTAAAACATTTAACGCCATCGGCTCCTCAATTCTAATGGTTCATATTAGCCGCGAACCCCTTTTTATTATCTATATTATCCTTTTTACAAACATTGTTTATTTTTATATCGTTCGGCAATTTAATTTGCACCTTCATTATTTAAGGAACATGTCCTAATTGGTTCTTTATATTTTCTACATAATGTGTCAGTATCTACATTCACTTTCTCCTGATGGAATATATATAACATGACCGTATTAATTCAAAATTTCTTTCTTCATATCTTCTATGTTTTAGTTTCGTCTCAACTATTATTTTTATCTGTTTTACTCAATCCGGCGTCTAAAGCGTCGATAATTATTACAATTAATTAGATAATAATTATTAAATTCTTATGAAACGTAAACGTAAAAATTTTTAAGTTTCTTAGTTCGACCAGTTATATAAAATGCTCAAAATAAATTTGAATTTAATAAACAAGATTTTCGTTGATTTATCGAAAATATTTAATAAGATTCGTAAATGTTCGAAAAATTCTTTGTTTATACTTTGGTCGAAATTTTCTTAGTTGAAAAGCAAAAATTCTCGTTTCAAATTCAAGTCATGGTCTAAATGTTTTCCTCAATCCCTTTTAGGTTGTTTTGAGGTATGCACAAACATTTACCCCTAAGAAAGAGTTTATCTAAATGTTCTGGGTATAAGGGAAGAATCCCTTAAAAATCCTTTGTTAAAACATTTGTCAAAACATATTTCCATTTTCTTTTTGGTAAAACCCAAAGTCTTAAAAGGGCTCTTAATTTTTGAAGAGTCAATATATATATATATATCTTTCCATCATTAATCAAATGGTCATTTTATGTAAAGGATTAAGTCTTAAATCACATGTTAATTACTCAAGGTACAAGTTTTTATTGTTCGGTCTATTCAGGGCAATCTATAAATAATTATTAACTCCTTCTTATTCTTAGAAACAAACAAATGGTCCTTAATGATCACAAGCATGAATTTATCAAATTACAGCCTACACACGAGATTCACCAAATTTATGAATACTACATGTGCATTATCAATCCAAACGACATCACGTGAAACTAATAATGTTCATTACAAGTTCTAGATGTAGTGATTGGAATAGATAATCTTTTTCGCGGACGCGAAGTTGATGATAACTATGCCATGGATCAAACCTTTAGAACATACGCTAGAACCTTGTAAATGATCGAACAAATCTTCCATTTCGAGTCATGGATATCGTTTTCGATTGTCAATTTACTCAGTTCACAGTAATCTATAAATATAAGGAATGATAACACCATAGCTCTGCATGATGACGAGCTCGGTAGAATAAAATCTATCTCCGACAACTCTCTCAGTTGTACGGTAATTCCTTTAATTCGGATGGTGCTAACGTACAGTGCACAAGCCACAGGTGCAGCACCGGGAATATAATCAATACCAATTTCAATCTGCCTTAATGGCAAAAGTCTAGGTAATTCACCAATAAATACCTACTAAAGTTTCAGATAACATAAACATCTTTTAATACGTTTATTTTAAGTTCTTTCTAGATTATAATATCTATAACTAATTCACAACCATTCATGGTATAATTTCAAGTCTAAATACAGGATATGGTCATCCATCAAGAATTATTTACATCACTTTTGATAATCAACATCTTATCATTTAGGGGAATTCTACTCGAGTTCCCATAAATTAAGACAATGTCGTCATGTCATAATCAATCAATCCATTCTACTGGCACTATCAACTTTCCAGTTTCATTACCGTCGATAAGATGTGAACTTCTCAAAAGACTAATAATAACTCATAATCCTTCACAAATTCAAGGATATCAGGAGACAAAACAAACCTTAAAAGAGTAAGGTCAACGCATAATCTGCGAGAGAATTTCAAATCAGATATAGACGAAAACATTTAATGAATATGAATATATCCCATGTTTTCATAATTTGAGTACGCATTCGAAAGCTCCTCGGATCGTTACCCAGGTCATTCAAATGAAATCAAATCAAAAGAAATGATAGGAACGTCGATACATCCAGTCGGGTAACAACACTCGGTAATCAGATACTTTCCCTAAGAATCTCACTACGAGAGAATTGGACAAGAAAGAATTGTCAACTGTCAAATAAGACAATTTCCACAGATGAGTAAATTCGACCCGAATAGATGCTACAGGCACTTATGTAGGTGTCCCTAACACTATGTCCCTATTGTTCACTTCTTGCAGATCTCATAAAATTTAATCTTTCACAATCTTCAAAGAAAATTTAGTGTTTATTCATTAGTTTTATGGTGACTACTAATCAGCCTTGCATGGTCCATTCCAAATTGTATGTAGGCGCGCAACTATATACAATTTCAAGATTAACGATGCAATACTCAGTTCGTCAAAATTTTATCATCATGTTTATAATAAAAACATTTTCATGCTTAATTCTTAAATAAGAATCAAAAATAAATTTACAAAGATTTTCTTTGTTATGAAAACAATTAAGTTTTCCAAGGTGTTTTATAAACAACTTCATTTCGATAACAATCACTTATAAATCTCACTTTGAATAATCCTTATAGTGATGAAAATTCAATTTTTCTCAGGGGATACTGTTTTATCTTATAAATACAATGAGTGATCTGCAAAAGAGTGATGAAAGCTTGTTCACCAAGAACTAACTACAATATGATAGGAAATGATCTTAGCCAATAAATCATGAGGTGCATGATCTCGATGGCACTCAAAAAGAATAATCCACAACGTAACTCAATTCGAGATGAGTACTTGTTCAATGGTTGCATCACTAATGCGAGCATTAAGAAGAAGCAAGAAAAGATAGATAACATCGATACATGTAGAATTTAGCAATCAAAGGTAGTCTTTTTATTAATCACAAACAAGTCTAAATTGTACCGAAACACATTACGTGTCACTATGTCATACAATTCCAAGAACTCATCCTACCAACTGATGTCTCAGTTAAGTTAGGGATTATTTTTAAAAGATACCACAATGAATACTAATCTACAAGAGTCATGGGGGTTCCACCTGTCCCGGAAGATCCATCGGTCCCTATTCAGAAGAAGATTTCTTCAATTTATTTCTTGGACACTGGGCATCCTCATTAGTGGACAATGGCCTAGGAACAACACTTAACACGAATCAACAACCAATTAAAACCTAATAATTCAATTACAGGACTTAATGACTTATATTAACAATCTCATATTCCATACGGGTTAAATTTTTCTTTATTCAAGTTTCAATCAACTTATACTCAATGCGATATCCTACCTCATTCTTTAATACTTTCAACCTTATTTTTAGACCTTAATAGGGCAATAAAAGCTCGATATGATCAACACTTAATTTCCAGTCCTATAGCTTCTCACAACAATAGTTATCAAATGAGTCACTAGCATGAAATGACTCACTCATTCAATTAGACTTCTCGGAAAGGTACTTGTGGCATGAGGCTTTTAGGTAATGGTTCCATTGACAGCCTCAAGTGCAACATTCACCCTTTTCGATTTCAAATTAAGAATTGGGTGACAACGAATCAGATGACATCTTTCTAGGTGGTAACGTTTTGTCAAACTCCACTCTATAAGGAAATATCGTCATGACATCGATATCAAATTTAATCTCGCCAATTCTTTTTCAATATCACAATCAAATAATATCTACATTTCTACGAATATCAACCATTTGTTAGGATCATAAATATCCACAACTTGGTTTAAATCTAGGATAGCTAGAATTCCTACGGGAATAGCTTCGATTAATTTACTAGGGGATTTAGGGTTCCTTGTGACAATCTACGTCGTATAAATATCAAAATAATCATCAAACAATCATGTAATCAAATTACATCATATATATATATATATATATATATAATCCAAGTTATATATATATTAAAATAATACTTCTCAGTCTGGCCTTGTCGGTAACTCGGGAATTCTTCGGCACCGTTGTAGTCAAAAGATTTTTAGACATTTTTAGAAAAATGTTTATAGTTAAAAGATTTTGAAATGTTTTATTCAAAACCTTGGTTTTAAAAATCTTTCGTTCTCTATAACGAGAGCTCTGGTACCAAACTGTAACACCCCCAAATTTATACAACTCAATACAGCGGAAGACTCGTTGGTGTTACGGGATAGCACATTACTCACATCATAGACAACGCATAAAAATCGCGTCGTTTAATAATAAATCATTTCCATTCATAATTATCAAAGTTACATAGGTCCCAAGTCATATTATTTCATACAAAGTTTTACAAAGTATTTGAATGGAAATTATTGTTTAAGTGCGGGCCATGAATTCTTGTTGTCTTCCCGAGAATTACCTTCAAGTACCTGAGATAAAACATGTTAAAAGAAAAGGGTCAGCGATAACGCCGAGTGAATTCATAGAGTTTAATGAAATCCATCAATACAACATCGGTATAAAATTATTACCGAAAATCATTTTGTACAAATCTTAGTAATAGGCCATAAAATAGCCAAAGTCATTTTATACAAATCTTTATCAAAAATCATAATATAGGCATTTGCCTTCAAAACCATTATACGAACCAATGTCGTAAAAATATCATACAATACGTTTTAAAACGTTGTATAGATTAAATAAAAACCGTTAAATGAATATGGTTATATAAAACCAAAACACGAACATAAAATCAATAGTATGACCCCGTATTGCTAGTCAGGCAATATATCGTAATTTAATGCTTAAAGCAGTATTTCGTTAATTGGATTATTATAAGCCGCATGACATTGTTACCTTACTAAACCAAACAACGGGTAGCTAGCCCGAAACTCAATTTCCCCATCTAAGTTAGCGTGTCGTCACAATAATCACGCTATGGAAATCTTCTCATACATAAATTCGCTTACCAATCAATGTGGCACGACGGGGATCAACCGTCAAGGTGCGAACTGGGGTGATCGTCCCCAAATAGTACTATTATATGCATAAGCGTCTACCAAATCCCGGTAGTTCACAATTCATGCTAATGGGACTTTTAGTGACATAACCTAACATTAATAATCCATTTCATTTCATCTATCGGGTCATTTAATCATTCATTGGGTCATACAATCATTCGGGTCCAAATCAATAAACAAACAATCGGGACAAATGGTGTCCTATTTTAGTAAAACTAACATGTTATCTCCCTCGCGGGTTTATAAAATATTTCGTAAAAACATTTAAAAGAGTGCGAGGCTATGAACTCACGTTGATGTGGGAAGGCGATTATCGGCGATTTGGATGTACGGTACGTGCTTCAATCACGGAAACCTAGACAAATAATACTCGTCTTAGACTCATGTCCAATGACTTTACATAAAAATAACAATTATGTATACATATGATGATTGTATATATATGATGATCAAGTGGGTTTATATATTCTCATTCACTCATTTTAGTGTTTATGTATTGGTAACTTTTTACTAGTTTACTAGTTTTACCTATTTACATATTTTAAGTCCAATAAACTTATTAAAGTTCTTTAACTTGTGTTAATCCATTTTATACTTGTATTATCAGTATTTACCCTTTACATGTTGGGCCTAAATGGGTTAAGCCCAATAAATAAGTTTATAAGTGTTTTAGCCCATTTTGTTGTATTATTAGTCCAATAACGTTAACTTAGCCCGTTAATGTCCGTATGTTATATAGTTCGGTTTTTATCGGTTTCTACTTGTTATATATGCTTATATATCAGTATATGAGTTTATAAAAGTTTACATTAGACGGGTCCAACCGTCTAAGTTTTATTTAACAAAAACGTTAATTTTACGGTAATAGCCGAAAAAGTCGTAAAAATCATGTTTATAATTTTATAACTTATAAAACTTATCAAACTACCATTTTTATAAAATGTCCATTTATTTATCCTTATACCTATTTATATAAATGTATTATATGAGTTAGTGGGTTTTAATTCACATTTTATACTATTTTTATTTGAGTGCTTATATAATACTATTAAACATTAATTCTTTAAAAATCTGATTTTTAGTTTCATGTTCACCAAAATAGCCATATCTAGAGTTCTATATGGAGATAGAATCCCAAATTTTTATGACATAAACTACATGATATGTGCTCCATTTAACTCTCCTATGGCTACTATTGAATCAGCCTCTAAGTATTTCTAAAAATCGTCCAAAACAGTATACTCAGATTTGTACTCTAAACTTGTTTTGATCATATCTCACTCATCCTAATGATTCCATTGCATGGCCAACTCTCACATGAGTACAAGACATATTACTTACTGTATATTGATTCTACTTTGCCATTTTATCAGTCTAACATGTGGTTAGTTACTGTTTTTATACAGCCTACCATTTAAGCAAGATTAACCATTTTTACATATAGTTTTTCATCTTTTTACCCATGATTATCAACACCAAATCCCCACATAATATTTTTATTATCATATATCATCATACATATATACATTTAAGAAGAAAATACATGATTACATAATCAAAATTAACAAAAGGATGGGGAGGACAATCTTTATACCACCATGATGATGTAGGTTATGATCAAGACATGGATTTTGATGGAGAAACTTGTGATAAACCAAGACCATCTTCAAGACCACCATTCTTCAAGAACTCCTTGTGGAAAATCAGCCCCAAGACTCCATAGAAACTCCTCCTTGGATGTTATAATCATCACCAATCGATAGGGCTTTAAAAGGGCTTCATCATGTGTGCAAATAACATAAGATTTCATGGTAAATTTTGATCAAAATGGGTGTTTAGGGGGGGGGAAAGTGGACGGCACAAAGAGGAGAGTGAGAGGATTTGAGAGTGGTTTTGCATGTGAAAATGGAAGCTAATGGGAAGTTTGAGGTGGTTTTGTTAGGTTAGTGGGAAGTATAGCTTACTTTGTAAGCCTTAAGCAACAAGTGTAAGCTTGTTGCTACAAGCTTGACACATCACAAGTGTGGTGTCACTTGTGTAGCCGGTTATGAGTGGGGGTGGGGCAAAAGTCATTTTTGTCTCATCCCCAATTATTTACGGGTACTCCTCGATTCTAGTTTCCTCGATTTACGTGCCCTCGGGTCGTTTTACGAAAAACATTTTTATAAATTATGAATCAACGGCACAAAACGAACCTAATAAAAATTGTCTCATCAAAAACGGAGTTCGAAAACGTAAATACGTAATCCTAAGGTTTTCGGTTTAGTCGTAAAGGACGTTAAAATAAAATCGTAAGTCCTAGTCTCTTCTCGTAAATTTGTGAGTTTATGAACCAACACAAATTTAAAATCTCAAAATAATATTTACGGACAAATTTATTTTCTGAAATGTCGGACTGTCACCAAAAACGGTGTATGTAAACTTAAGCATGTAACGTAGAATCCTCCGGTTTAGACGTAGTCGATGCTACTTCAAGACGTTAATCCAAATTTCTTCCCAAAAATAAGTGAGTTCATAATGTAACATTAAAATAATGTTTTCAAATAAATACTGAGAATAAAACATCAACCATAAATTGACGGATTGTCACATCATATATGATACATCTATCATATATATATCATATTATGATAAATGAAGTATCATACATGATAAATGAAGTATCATATATGATACATCAAGCTTAATTTAACACTACATCAGCAACATAAAAATTCCTAATAATATGGCTTATTCACACGAAAAAAGCTAACGAGCTAGTTTATAATTCAACGCAATAAATTCAAATCATCTAGTTAACATGTTTATTCATAACTCTCATCTAATTCAAAATCTTATTCATAACTCCCATCTTTATCAAAAGCTTATTCAAAAAATCAACGTATTCATATAAATCACCTAATAAGATAGTTTATTTATTAAAAACAATGAATTCAAATTATATGCTCAAAATAAGCTAAATAAAAGCTTATAATTATACTGATGATAAATTAATAAGATTATTCAAATCAAGTAAGCTAAAATAAGAAAGATCTCGAACCTGATGATGATCAATTCGTGATGAATTAGTGATGGATTCATGTTGACCAATTCGTGATGGGTTCCTCAATTCGGATTCGTGATGATGGATCTCTAAAGTTAGATGATTTGTAGAGAGATAAAGAAGATCGGGGGTAGAGAGAAAGTGAATGAGATGTGTGTGTTTTTTTGTTGAGAAATGAAGTAAAAATGCTTATATAATTGACAGTGAAAAGACGAATATACCCCTACAGTGTAAAATGGGATTTTTTTTTTTTGAACGGCAGTTTCATTAAATCTAGCAAGGAGCTAGCAAAAATAAATTACATAATAGTTGATAGAGAAATACATGGTTGACAAAACCAATCAATCCAATTCAGTGAGTTCTTCTTTTTCCGGCTCGTGATCCAAGTGTAAGCCGAAAGTTTGATATCATTGAGAAGGAAGGATTTTTGAGGCCGCTTTTGAGAGAAGATTGTCTTGTTTTTTAAAATCCAAAGATGCCATATGGTGGTTTGCACTACTACATCAAAGCACTTTAGAAACTTTGATTCTAAGGGCACATGGTGAGCCAAAGAAACCACATCTTCAAGGTGTGTGATGGATATTCCTAGAAATTTCCACCAGTTAAGGACATCTTTCCAGATGCCACTCGCTATCTCACAAGAAACAAAAATATGATCTTCAGATTCCAAGTCTTCATTGCATAATGGACAACGGACTGATCTAAATCAATCCCTCGTCTATCAGGATTGACCCTTGTTGGAATTCTCTTGTTCATAACACGCCATGTTAGGATATTCACCTTGATTGGCAGCAACTTGTTACATCTAGTAGGATGCGAGTCAATGTGATTTGCCATAATTGTTATATGGTTTCTCATTGACTTTACAGAGAAAGCTCTTGTAGAATCAATGCTAAATTCCCATGTGTCTGTGGCATCAGAAAGATTGAGATGGGCTAAAAGGTTTGTCAACTCTAGCAGTTCCTCTAATTCAGGCCCTGAGCGAATAGATCTTCTCCAAGACCAGTTAAGATGAGACCCACCACGGGGAAGTAAGGCGCTCCCCGAATGTGGAGTTAACACCATTCTTGTAACGTCAATACTATGGGAAGAGCTCCTCACATTTGTGTGGTTTCGGTGATTGATGAAGTTAGAGTTTCTCGAGCCGATACAAACGAGGGAAGGTATCTTTAAGGGACGACCCACCTAGCCAATTATCGTGCCAAAAACTTGTTTGTTGGCCATTACCTATTTTTTTCTTAAAAATCATAGGTAAGTTAATTCCGTGTGGACTTAAATCGTCCTTAAGCTGTGTAAAATGAGATTTAATCTCAGCCATTAGATAATATAAAGATGGAAGGTGGGGATGACTCCCCCTCATATCTTAAATAACTTTGATATTCAAATGAACTTAAATCTAATTAAAATCATTCACAACTATAAGAAAAGTAATCGTACTCTTATTGTTAAAAATATTCTTTACAAAAAATAATACTGAATAATAAAAACCATTCAAACAATTATGAAACATAATATTTCATTCAGATTCACAATTTATGACCGTTTCTTACTACTAATATACGATAGTCAGATTCAGTCTCAAAAATTGTTAATGAAACAACCATCTAAGTATACCAAAGATATAATCCATTGATACTTGAAAGCACAGAAAAAGGCCTTATATTCCTATTAATAACTTGATAACCAGTTAAAGATGGTCCTTGGATGTTCAAATCACACAAAAATACTAAAATCATAAGGTCTTTAATTTAAAAAAACTCGCAATCCTAACGAAACAAGATGTTGATAAGTCGAAAAACATACTACGAAACTGCATTGTAAAGCTAGGGCGTCGGGCATTATAACACACATCTGATGGCGAAACTAGACTCTCGACGTAATTAATAAGACCTTGTGTCCAAATAAGGAAAGGCTCTCCATCTAACGAAACGTTGATCATTGTAGATGAATTGTCTGATGTGTCATAAATGTAAAGGAAACGTTTATGATTCTTGCAATAAGAGAAAGGAAAGTCTTCTTTTTCAGTAGCATGCATAAGGATTCTTCCGTCATCTAGAACACGAATAGGACGATGGGTTTCCCTGTAAGAAGTAGGGTCTAAAGATAATGTGAATGAGCGTCTTTTCCACCATATGTCTTCGTCACCTTTACCTTTGTTCATCACCCAAAGATCAAAATCGGTTTCATTGTTGGTCCCATTCAGCAAACAAAGGCATCCATCTACGGTTCCCAAAAGAGTTCGATAATAACGTCTTTGAAAGGGTAGCTGCACCTCCAAAGATACAATCTTTTCAACATCGACTGCAACCAGCATGTTTTTGCAACTAGGAATCCAATACAAAAATCCATTGTGAAAAGTACCCACATGATGTTCAAAACAAGTTTGTTTGATATCTAATAACCCTCTAAACGAGCTCCACGTACCGACTTTAAGACTGAAGATTTGGCAAACACCATACTCTTGGTCATGTCTATAGACAGCAATAATCTTTAAGTCATCTGGGGTTGCACCATGGCCAAATCCGCATGCACATGTATAAAGCTCATCAAACCATGTCATACCTGGTGGATTGGGAACTAATCTCGATGCACGGGTAAACGGATTATATAGGATCAACCTAGAACCGTATCTACCACTAGGAAGATCTATACAATAAAATTGCAGAAGAACTATGCCATTGAATGTTCCTACAACATCGACCTGAGGATCATCATCTTTAAGATCTTCCATAGGATATTGAAACATGTCTACGGAATATCGAGGCGTCTCACTATTATCAGATATAATATGGTAATGATTTCGCATGGTGAGAAAGATCTTTCGACGTGATCTCGATCTCGACTTCATAAACTGAGGATCTATAATCAAACGGTTCCAATGTTTCGATACACATCTGCATCGGATTAAAGACTTTGGTGGAAGTCGAAAAAGTATATTCTCAACCACGAGATCGGGTATATACACAGCTGCCATCTAATCAAATTTACACAAAACAAACTAAAGTAACAGGGTTTAAGGAGATCGACAAAGATAAAAAAAAATAGGAAGTAAGAAAAAAAATTAGAGTAAGATGTAAGAAACAAAACACGTACTTTGGTGTTTGTATTTGATTTTCTACTCGTCGTAGTAGACAAATCTATCATAGACCTAAACTTGTTAGAATGTATAAAAACCTCATGAATATTATGTTTTATTGGTCAATCATTTATAATGGTGATTACAGAAACCTTAATGGACCTTAAACCCATAAACCGGGTCGGACCATACTTATCCACTAATACTCCCCGCAGAACAACATTCGCAAAGTTTGAACTCGAGTAGTAAACTAGAAAAGAAACAAAATAAAACATTAATAATGCCCTGCACCTCCGATTATGTTCCTAAACTCCAACCAAATCAACACAAATCCACAAAGCCATGCACAACCTCTTATTCTTCTTCATAAACGTTAACTATGGATTGTGACTTTTGCACAACATCCAATCAAAGAGACAACCATGTGAATTTATGACCTTTGCACAAATCACCAACACATGAAGATGAAACAAAATAATTTAGTTATTTTGTAGAGTTGAGCCCAATCAATTGAAACTTTCAAAGTTGTTTAATCGAACAAGCTGTTAAAAAAATAGATCAACACACAAACAATAAAAAACAATATTTTTTATATATAATAGATATAACCCAACGTTCCTGTGAAACCCCAACTAAAAGTCCACGGCCAATTCTTACTTAAAATCAATCAGTGATATGATTTACAAAGCAAGTGTTGGATTAATAAAAATGGCACATGTAACAAACTAAAATAAACCTTCACTTCCTTTTTGTTTCAACCAAAATAAACCGAAGATGATTTGTGATGTAATGGCAGCAGTAGGAAAATATAGATAAGGAATGTAATACATCACCTCTACGTGGATATATGAATTTGTTTGGATTCTTAGAATATGAAGGGTGTTTTGGATCGGTGTATTTTGATGGGGTGGAGGCAGCATATAGGATCTAACCTCTGATACCATGTTAGAATGTATAAACCCTCGTGAATATTATGTTTTATTGATCAAACAATTATAATGGTGATTAAATAAAACCCTAATGGACCCTAAATCCACAAACCGGACCGGGCCATACTTATCCACTAATAAAACTATGTTTCTTTATTTATATAAATTGTTTGGTTTTATTTAAAGAAATTGTCGCACTTTCTGTCATCGTACTTCCAGATTTTAAGTAATACGTAGTAATTTCAAAAATGATATCTTCATTGCGAGAAAAGTTCCGTGTGGAACACACACAAAAAACAAACTCAAACGATAGGTCGATACCATTTTGACCTTTCATTTTATATACAATTAGCATAATTTCGCGCATTGCGACTGCGAGTATCATAAAACTAAAATTCTGCAAGCGTAGCGTTTTATGAGTATATATATGTTGCAATATTAAATTTACATTTAATGATGATAGTTTTAAGTTGGAACAACTTTAAGCAATAATAAACCACTTTATGTAGAAATAGTATCACGGAACGAAATTGCGATCATTGATCGTGAAAGGTATTTGCTAATATGTGTAACATTCGTCACAATATTATATAACGTGTAAATATAAGAAGCCTTCGTAGTTTATATTGTAAATGCAAATATCGCACTTAAACGATATTTATGTATTAATCATACTTTACGTTTTCTTAATGACAAAAATCAAACATATTTTTATGTTTGAATTATAAGCAACGTATAAAGTCTTTTAGGTCCATGAACTTATATTAAACTTTTATAAAAAGTTTACACAACTTATATAAACAAAATGTGGAAAAATAAAATGGACCAAAAGTTGACTCTTTGACCCTCTTGTCACATATACAAAGTCAAATCTAGATAAATACAATGTTTGCTTATAATCTTGGACAAATATTTATGAGGCAACAAAAGTCAGACCTGTCGGACCCCGACGGACCCCTGGGTAAGGGGACTGACGGGTTCATGCCTGTCTGATGAGTGCCTATAAATACCAACCATGTCCAAGCTTAATCCTCACCCCTTCTCTATCTTTTCTTTCTATAATCTCTAATCTCTGCACATATACTAACTTTCTAATCTCTCTTGTCTATTCTCTTCTTACTTGTGATTTAGATCTTTGTGTAATTCAACATCCTTAGCACATTTATCAGTTTTTTAATTGTTTCAATTACATGTGTTTTGGTTTAGTTTGTGTGTTTTATTTATAGCATGTTTACTGAATTTTTTTAGGTGTTCCTACATCTACAGGTAGTTGTGTTGCTGGTATATGTGCTAAGGATGTTGTTGGTCGAGGTCGAGGTCGAGGTAGAGGCAAGTTGTCTTTGAAAGATAACCGTATTGATGTTATAGGCAGAGGTCTGACTATTGTGTACCTGAACTCGGTGTCTGAATATGATCTCATTGTTCAGAATTTTGTTTCTCATACGATGTTAGATAAGGGGTTGGACACGAGGTTAGACACGGGGTTGAACACGGGGTTGGATAAGGGGTTGAATAAGGTGATAGCTGATGTAGTTACAGATGTTTTAACCGGCAATGAGTTAGATAAGGTGTCAAATAAAAGGGCTGAAAAGTTGGTTGTCAAGCGGGCTAAGTCGGCTAATTAGGCTGACAAGCAGACTAAGCTGGCTAACAAGCAGGTTAGGCTTGCTGACAAGCAGGTTAAGCATGTTACCAAGCAGGTTAAGCCAAATGACAAGGCTGCTGGTGTGCCTGGTTATAAACTGACGAACAAGCAGGATAAACCGGCCACAGATGTGCAGTCTAAGACGGTTGTTAGGATTAAAGATTTTCAGGTTAAACCGGGCAAGTATGTTCATGTTTAGAAAGTAGTTAACGCTAAGCCTAATCCTACATCTAATCTCATAGTTAAGCCGAATGATAATCCATATATTAAGGATAAGACGATTATTAAGGACAAGCCTGTTGTTAAGCCCTTGTCTAAGTTGGTTGCAAAGAAGGGTAAGAAGGTTATGGATTCTGATTTAGGTTCTGATGATGAAGAAGAAGGATATTCGTCTACGAGAAAGTTGAAGAGTATTATGGCTTTAGTTTATAAAAATAAGGGCAAGATAAGTATAGAGCATGTTAAGAGAAATAAAGGTAAGATGCTTATGGATTCTGATATAGAAGAAGGTAAGTTGAAGAAGAAGAATATTCTTCTTCTCCGAAAAATTTGAAGAAGAAGAAGGCTTTTAGGAAGAGAAAGAAGCGTAAGGTGATTATTGATTCTGATGTAAGTTCTGAGGAAGATGAAAAAGATTGTTCGTTTACGAAAAAGTTAAGGATTAAGGCTTCAATGAATAGAAAGATGAAGGATTCATCTGATTTGGATGGGGAACAATTGAGGTTTTTTCTTAAATCATTCAAAGAGGTTAAGAAATAAAAATTTGAGAAAGCGGGTTCGTCGAAGAGAAAGAGGGAATACAAGAAAAAAGAGTTGACACCTAAAGAAGTGGAACATGCAAAGTATCTTGAGGATTTCCCGACTCTTCGTACAAGGCCAATTCCCAAGTCTTTTTTTTCTACCATCCGTGATAGATTAGTTGCTATCGGGTTTCGTTCATTTCTAGATTTTACCATTGATAAATTCCTTCGAGGCTAGGAAGGTTTTGTGTCTCAAATTTTAATTCAAGCCCTTTCAAGTTGAGTGTGAATTTTGTTGACTCGAGTCACTCCTCTGAAAATCCATGAGATTTTAGGCCCTCATATTAGCGGCCACTCCTTATTTTCTTTATAATTAAGGCCAATGTCTCATGAGGTTGTTAGGTTGTGGCTTGATCAGTTTTAACCAAAAACAATGAGGGATATTCGTGTAGGTGATATATCTTCCAAGTTGGTTTTAGCCCACAACATTGACTTTCTTTTCAAACTTAACTTCCCTTCGATGTTTACCTTCACCATGGTATAGATGATTTTTTGAAGGGTGGTATTTGTTTGGATGTGGTTAGAAGATTACGCGAAGATACTGTTATTTCTAGGATTGGTGCGACTACATTTTTTAGTGCCTTAGAGACAGTAAACTTCCCACTGGTGGTCATTGCCTTGGTCTATTTGCCTTCTTTATTGTAATTTTATAAATTCATTTATTTTTTTAGTTCTTGTTTTGAGTGCTTATGTATTCACATATATTTTTGTTTCAGCGTTTGTATTTGAATTCGACAAAGTTTAACATGTTGATTGTTCCTCGCGTTCGTCAGAATACATATTTAATGAGATAAAGATATGACATGTATCTTAAAGAACATGTTACGTGGACTTTGGAGGTTTATGGTAAATCCTGTGATGTCGAGCTTCAATCAAGAGATGGTGTAGATGGTTCCGGTGTTATGGTATCTTCTCAAAAGAGGTTGGTATCTTTTGTTATATTTACTACGTTTTGTAACATTATACCATAAAAACAAGTGGTTCAAAGTAGAAACACATGTGTTCAAGCATAAACACATGTGATTTAAAACCTTAGGATTTGTTTCACTACATTATTTTACTAATAATGTTTTTGTTTAACTATATGATTGGTTTAATAAAGCTCGAGAAAATTTTGCTCTTATATGTATCGAAAGAGTTTTTCTAAAAGGGATTTTAATGCAAGCTGCTAAATATTATCCTCAAGATCCAAAGTTTATCGATCTTCACCAAAAGTATTTAAGGTTTTCAATGATCCATTTGAATTTGAAAATGGTGATTCTGATGATGACATTGACGATGATGCTTATGGTGATGACGATAATGGTAGTGGTGGTAGTGATTGTAGGGGTGGTACTGATGGCAGTGAGGGTGGTACTGATGGCAGTGGTGGTAGTGACCGTAGTGATGGGAATGATGATAATGATGATGGTTATGGTGGAAATGAAAGGGACGATGAACAGGGTCCTGAATTTACCACCGAGTTTGACAAGCGACCATCTTTTGAGGAAACCGACGAACAAGTGACGGTTGTTGAACCATCCAGATGAGGATGATGAGGTCGTGAGTACTCTTGAATCTTTTACTCAATGGTTGGATGAAATTGTAGTTCATGTTTTGAGGTGATGTATTGTTTAGATGGTGAGTGTTATTATGTAATTATTTAATATTTTTTTGTGTTTATCCTAACAAAATTAAACCAGCTTTTATATATACGGTTTAAATAAATGACACAAGAGTCAAAGTATATTGTGACTGATTGTTGAAAAAAAAACAAGTGTTGAGTACTATAGTATAAATCAGAGTACATATTCCCATGCAAGAAACTTTAACACAAAACACAAATATAGTTTCTTCCATTTTATGCTATTCGAAAGTTTTATGCTAGATTCCATGCACAAACAACAAAATGCATTACATAGTGTTAATGGATTAACTACAAAAGACATTATGTATTGTTATTTTCGTAGCCTCCTCTAAATAGGCAACAACTTCGTTTATCAAATTTTCATTACAATCAATTTACAATGGCAGCTTTCCTTCACATTCCAATCTAGCTTTACAATATGTGGCGTTCAACAATTGTTGCTAGCACGAACCTCTATAATTTCTTTACGCATGTTTTTAAAGTAAGAAACACGTTGTTAAGTTCATACGATGACATTATTTAAAAAAACTTTCAACCGCGAAAACTAATTCATCAATATTTCTTAAAACCTTTTGCTTTTGGAGTGATTGAATTGCACGAAAAAATCAAGGCATGACACATTTAAATCCGAACTATTTGGTGGTCGAAAGTGAAGTCGAATGTCGAAACCATCTCAATACACTTCTTGGAGAACTTCGGCATCATTAACATCAATATGAGGTTTCGTGTTATCTTGTTGAACAAAGATTGGACATGCTTGACCTTGTGCCATTTGCTCGAATAGCCGGTAAAACTCTTTGGATCTACCATGACCTCATTACACCTTTAGTTACAAATAAAACATGCTTCGTTTCCATTGGTCCCCCAACACGATATTTACTTGAACACTTTTCCGGTTCTAAAGTTGTGAAAGGGATTTCGAAACATATTTCATTTCTTGACGTACCAAATCGGTGTCGTGCAACTGTGGCAAGAAACATGACTTTTTATAAAGTTTTTCTATTTACATGTTCTTAACGGCTCTTCCTCGCCAGGAGGAATGTGACGTCGTTTTTGCCGGTTTTGACATGTAAAACCAATTTTCATCAATATGTATGGCATTAAACATATCCACAAATTTTGGAGTATTACCCCATAGAGATGGAGTATTAAACATAGATAAACATAATTTCAACCTTGATTGGTGACTGTCGGCTTTATAGCATTTGTATGTGGTCTAAGCGTACCTTCTTTGATTAGTCTATGCATGGTCGATCTCGAAACGCCAAGGGAGCTCGAAAGAGAGCGTATATTGGTTTAACGACACAACGGAATTTCTCAAAATATGTTATAAACCTCTTTGTATCCTTTTCGGTCCAACACCTTTTGGCCTCTTCGAACACAAATTAACCGTTAATCCATTCACGATTTGATGTTTGGCTTGATGCCAAATGTGACTACTGGTTCGTTTGGATAAAGAGTACTCATGTGCTTGAAGAGCTAGTTAAATTTTATCTATAATAAATAGCTTGGCGTTCATAATCATTCAAATTGGTTTTAATGCGTGAAATTCTTAATTCCTCCATATTGAAGAATACAATAAAGACAAAAAAAAAATATATAGATGTCATAAAAAAATATTTATATGAAATTCTAGTAAAATAAACATATAATCTTGTAGGTATTGTGTGTATTAAGGAGTACAAGAAAATTGGTGGGATAAATAAAATTAGAACCTCATGAAAAAAAATGATTGGCATTTGAGATTTTGCTATGTAAAAATATGGCGCCAACCTTCTCTCCAAAAGTCTTTTGTAGACATCACTATTAAGTTTTCTTTATGATAATCTCATGTTTCTAGTCTAAAAGTGACAGTAAAAGCAGTACCAAAGGTAGATTTGTCATTTGTTCTCTTAAAAAAATTATTACTTAACATATTGTGCATCATTGTGGTGAACAAATAATAAGAGACAAACGAAGTATAACAGATGATATCTAAGTGTATATGTGTGTGATATCATAGACCCTTGTATTTTTAGCCGTATAAATATTTCTATGACTTGAGTACAATCCATCATCAACTAGCGTTGAAGCGATGCGGAGGTTCTAAATGCGACCTAATAATAATATTATAGTTTATGCGCAAGAAAATAATCAAGTAAAACGCCTATGCGGTTTATAATAACCTATATATCACATGTTCACGTTGTGCTTAAGTTTTATAAATAAAAAGTGACATAATACAAGTCATATATGTAATTTATCCTATTTCAACACTTCACGCCAAAAATGCCCTTTTTGATCCGAAACCAAACGACATTACGAAGACTTATTTTACAAGTGATTCAATTTTATATAACCTGTCTAATAACACTAATAAATGTTCTCAAGAATCCGCGTTTCATTTTATAACATACGAGTATACGACACAAAAATACCAAGTTCAATAAACTACGCCTAACACTAACTTAAACTAGTTTTTTGCCAACTTACTTAATGTGTAAATAAAATCTCTTTAAATGATTTAAACAAAAATATATGTTTTTTTAACCAGACGCAGACCCGGAAAATACTCCAATTTTACCCAAATCTCTTGTCATGACCTTTTTTTAGTTTCTATCAACTTTTAGTCAAAAAATAAGTTGATTTCGCTTTAAAAATAACATATCTCCTTCATTATACGTCTAATATAACATATTGTTCACATTTTTAAGCTTTCGTTATCCAACTCGACGTTAACGACTCAAAATTCTCCACTTAACAATCTGGACACACCCATTAAGTGTGGTTTTTGGCAAAAAGAATGTTTTTTAGACTCGGTTTTAAAATATCCATAACTTCTTCGTTATAGATTCGTTTTTTGCCCGTAAACTATCAAGACCACTGAATTGACCTATATTTTAGCTTTTTGAGTTTTCATCATGTCAAATTATTTTTACTATTCAAATTTTGGACAACAAACACATAATTTAAAATCGCAACAAACCAAGCTCCGACACTGTCACAACTTTGTTACAACATAAAACTAAGTGTATTCCGTTTGCCAATCAAAATCACCACTCAACAAGTTTAAGACTAACCTAATCCCATAGTCTCAACAAGTTTAAGAGTATCAACATAATAACCATTAGAAAAACATGTACACAATATATTTTTTTTTGTTTTTTTAAATGAAGTACAACAAACTTGATGAAGTTATTTTTATAAATAAAATAACATGAACAAATATTATGTATCAAAAAAGATAGAACCTAAAAGCTTGAATGAGAATGAGATTAGTGAATGTTTATAATCAAAACCCAAAATATACAAGTCTTGGTTTTATAGTAATCTTGATTAACCTTTAATACCACCACCAAATTTACATTCCTTGATAACCTTTTCTTGAAATACTTACCAAAATGTATCTACTTTAAACACTTATAATTTAATCGTTAGACATTACCAATGAACTTTCAAATTGATTGTAGACTTTACCAATATGACCCCAAAATGATTGTATTACCCTTGTCTTCTTTAATATTTTATGTTATATAAAAAAAACTCAGATAAATTGACTCTTCTTATCTGTGAGCAGGATTACTTATGATATTTTGCTTCTAAGTTCTCTATAAAGAGAGGTATCAAACTGAAAGGGGTAATCAACCCACGTCGTATGTCCAAAATATATTTTTCCAAATAGCAAACTTGGGCCAAAACTCCCAGTGGAAGCGCACACTGGATTCAAGCTTGTGAATTTATATGCTTGGACAATTTATAAGGCTTAGGTGGACGTTCCCAATGTTCTTATCATGTTTGATAACTGGATCAAATTTGTTCTCTTAGTAGTATAATTATGTCAATTCAGTTATGTGATACTGATAATATCCGGATTATTGTATATTATTTTGTAAGCTCGAATGATCATCAAATAGCAAAAATACAAACCCAAACTTTGGTATCAGCAGTTGGTCGTTTGGAAAACATGCTACTCACAAATATATGTAAATCGGTGGTACCTTTTTGTCAGCTTATTTGGGAAATACACTTTGACCCATTTTGTACTCCGGTACCAAGACCAGGAATTCACGTTTATATTCCTGACCCTTTTTTAATGTACGATTTTTTACTACCTTGAATCAGGTCATATGCTCATGCCTAGTTATCCGTGATGAAAATAAGTGTAGAACTAAGAACACAATGGTATTTATCAGTGGAAATATATGTAATTATGTCAAATAAGTCAAGGGTAATATAGTCATTTTAGTGTCATATTGGTAAAGTTTACAATCAATTTGAATGTTCATTGGTAATGTCTAGCGATTAAATTGTAAGTGTTTAAAGTCGATACATTTTGATAACAATTTATATTTTCACACATCTTGAAACCAGCTTTATAAAAAATCAAATGATAGTGGTTTTGGTGGTGGTTGTATGACCGGAGCATAACAAAAAAAATGGATAAAGATATTTATTTTTTTGTCTAGGTATTTTATGATATGAATGAATAATGTGTGTGTAGGGACATATACATGTTAGGTTTAGCCCATTTGAGACCCGTTGTCTTCAAGTAAAGGTTTTAAAGGAAATGATACCTATCAAAGGGCGCATGCATTTGGTCCGGTAATGGGCTAGAATGGGGGGAGGGTTTAAATGGTTTAATTTTTTTACCAACATAAAAATTAAAGGGAGACGGGGTTTAATTAGGGATGAAAATGGGTGAGAAAAAAATTTAAACCTATCAATGAGCGGTATTTTCGTTATTTTTTACCCACGGGTGGGTTGTGGGTATAAATTTAAACCCATCAATGGGTGGCGGGCGGATGACAAGTATCGTATACCCGTCATGGATAAATCCATGATACCCGTCACAAGTGAACCCATGAAACCCATTTGATATACTTATGGGTGTACCCGTCAATATATACTTATGGGTGCCCATAAACCTATTTAAAATAAAATAAAATTCATTAGTACTTAGATATTCTTGACTTGTGAGGCTATTATAAATTTTAATAGCTAAGATTATAAAGAAAACGTATTAAATTAAAAAAGACTATTCGATTTGCTAGACTAAAAAATGAAGATGAAAAAACAAATCATCAAATATATCTACATTGATATTCTAGTTCGTCTTTTCTTGTACTACAAAACATCAATTCATTCATATAATCATATATGTTACTACCATTATACACTTCAAATATATCTTACTCACTGTACTAGATACTAGATACATGGCGCAAGACCTCCATTTACGAGGTGTTTTCAATTTTTAAAGATTAAAGTTAAATGTAGAGGTGTTTTCAATTGATTCAACGAATTATTAGGGTTTGTTTTTTGGTGATTTTTTTGGTTTTCGCTCTTTATTTTTAGGGTTTGTCTTCGCTGGAGTGGCGTTTTACCTTCTTTTAGGGCTTACTGTTCATCTCGTTTAGTTTTTACTTTCGTTTCTGGTCGTTTTCATGGGGAGATCTTATTTATGGAAGATAATGTGGCACGGATTGCTAAATCTGTGTTTGTTACTAATTTCCCCGATTCGTTTGGACCTCGTGATCTTTGGAATCTTTGTCAAGTCTATGGTACGGTTGTGGACGTATTTATTCCTTATCGCAAATCTAAATCTGGGAAACGATTTGCGTTTGTTCGTTTTATCAGGGTGGATAATATGGATAGACTGATAGGTAACTTATGCACTCTCTAGGTGGGCAGAATGCATATCCATGCAAATGTTGTGCGGTATGAGCGTCTGAGTAAATTGGCTACAAAAACCTATGGAAACCCTCCTTCAAAGCAGGCAGGTAATTCATATTACGTCAATGTCCTTAATAATGCCAAATCATCAAATAGATTTTCTGCCCTTGATGATGCAGCCTTAGTTCTCGATGATAGTTGTGGCAATGATATGGATATTTCGAGGCATGCTTTTGGTAAAATTAAAGATTTTAATTCTATCAATAACTTAAAATTGGTTCTCGATAAGGAGGGTCTTGAGGATGTTAATATCTCTTACCTTGGTGGTTTGTGGGTAATGATTGAATTGCATAGTGTGGAGGCACGAAACAATTTCTTAATACATGATGGAGTTAAATATTGGTTCCATGAGCTTGTGGCTGCTTACACTGATTTCGTGAGTACTGAACGCATTGTGTGGGTCGATGTTGAAGGGGTCCCAATGAACGTTTGGTCTTCTAACACGTTTTCTGGATTTGCGAGTAAATAAGGGCAGGTTATGGATATTGAAGAAGCTATGGGGTCGTTCTTCGCTCGTAAACATTTGTGCATCAAAAAATGTTTGGCGAATAATATTCTGGAATCTTTTAAGATTATCTTCAAAGGTAAATCTTATAGGGTCCGTGCTAAGGAACCGTTTATGTGGTCTCCTAGTTTTGCAGATTACAACAAGACTGAGTATTCGTCGGATGAGGAACCTCAAGTTGGTGATATTACTAAACCTGATGTTAATGATGATGAGGAGGTTTTCGAAACAAATTTTAATGATGGTTTTGGCCCGGAAAATGAAGTAGGGATTAATGAACATGTCGATGTGGTAACTAATGACGGTAGGGTGCAAGAAGGGGTTCAAAAGTCTGATGATCCCTTTGAAATTTATGACATGCTCAACAAATCTCCTGTCAAGAATGTCGTTTCAGATTCTTCTATACCTCATCCTCTGAGGTATACACCTGAGCAGCCTATCCCAGAGACTCCTGTTACACATTCTGGTGCAAGGGAGGATTCACCCATCCTTAAAGAAGCTGCTTCGCGGGCTGATGTAGCTAAAGATGTACGGATTAATGTTAGTGAATCTGTAAGTGAGTTCTCCTCTAATATTCCTACTCGTACTAAATCTCATGGGGGCTCTATGTTAGATATGTTGGATTTTATTATCAAGGTTGGGAAGTCTATGGGTTATGTGATGGAAGGTTGTGCCAAATATTTTGAACATATTATTAGTAAAAAAGGAGTTGATGAGGGTTGTTTATGAAGATCCTATCACTAAATGTTCAAGGTCTAGGCCACAAGACCAAAAAGGAGTGGATTAAGGAGCTTACTTTCAAACATCAGATTAATTTTCTTGCTATTCAGGAGACGAAGTTGGAGTACATTTCAGAGATGGAGGTAAAGTTTATGTGGGGTAACTCTAATTATCAATATGTTTTTAGTCATTCACTTGGTAACTCGGGTGGTATTTTATGTATTTGGGAAAAATCGATTTTTCATAAGACTGGGGCTTCGGTTTCTGATAATTTTATTGCTATTTATGGTACTTGGCTTCCTATAAGCACCAAGATGCTCATTATCGTGATCTATGCTCCTCAGTCTATTACTCTTAAACGTACGTTGTGGGAGTATATTTCTACATTGATCAATCGTTGGGATGGTGAGTCCATTGTGATGGGGGATTTTAATGCGGTTCATGTTAGAGATGAGCATTTTGGACCAGTTTTTAATGAACTTTGTGCGCGAAATTTCAATCATCTTATATCATCTTCAGGCTTAATTGATATTAAGATGGAGGGATATTCGTTTACACGGTCTCTTCCGTCAGCTACAAAAATGAGTAAGTTGGATTGATTTTTAATTTCTAATGGTCTCCTAACGGTGTTTCCTTCCTTGTCAGTTGTATGTTTGGATCGTCACCTTTCAGATCATAAACCGATTATGCTTAAAGAAGATTCTACTAGGCCGACACCTTTCCGTTTGTATCACTCGGGGTTCGCTTGGGAGGGTTTTGACGAGATGATTACTCAGGTGTGGAATTCTTTTACTCACAGTGATACTAACAATCTCATACGTTTTAAGAAGAAACTTCAAGAGCTGAAAAAATTATTTGTGGATGGACTTTCCAACAAAGTTTGCTCAAAAAGGAGAAAATAGATTTGTTATTGAAGTAGCTGGTTGATATAGATTCTAAGTTGGATAGCGGTGTCAATTCATACGAGTTACTTTTGAGCCGATTGGAGGTTTCTTGGAGGCTACACAATCTTAATCAGTCGGACAATTATGATGCGGCTCAAAAGGCCAAAGTTAAGTGGGCTATTGAGGGGGACGAAAATACAAAATTATTTCATGAGATTATTAATAAGAAGCGTGCTCAACTTGCTATCCGGGGTGTTTTCAATAATGGGTCATGGTGTATTGACCCGAATATGGTAAAAGAGGCTTTTGTCTCACATTTTGCCTCACGTTTTAAACAACCTATTTCCCCTCGCTTTAAGCTTAATATGACGTTTAATAATCGGCTTACGGAGGACCAGGTAGGATATTTGGACAGTTTAGTGACATTGGAGGAGATCAAAGATGCTGTTTGGGATTATGGTGCTAATAAGTCCCCTGGCCCTGACGGATTTACTTTCGAATTCTTTAAACACTTCTAGGATCTTATTGGTTCAGAATTATGTGTTGCGGTTCAACACTTTTTCATGACAGGTGTGTTCCCTCGGGGCTGTAATTCTTCGTTCATCGCTTTAATTCCTAAAGTGTCGGATGCCAAATTCGTTTCAGACTTTATACCTATTAGCTTAATTAGAAGTATCTATAAAGTTATTACTAAGATTCTTGCAAATCGCCTAGGCACTGTTATTGTGGGCTTAGTTTCTAACACTCAGTCAGCGTTTATTAAGAACATGCAAATCCTTGATGGCCCGTTCATTCTTAACGAGGTTATCTCTTGGTGCAAGAGGAAGAAGAAACAATCTTTAATTTTTAAAGTAGACTTTTCTAATGCGTATGACTCAGTTAGATGTGATTTTCTTTTAGAGGTGCTTTAAGATTTTGGTTTTGGCCCTAGATGGTGTTCTTGGATCAAAGGCATTTTTTCTTCCAACATGGCTTCGATTCTTATTAACGACAGTACTACTAGAGAGTTTTCCATTTCCTGTAGCCTCAAACAAGGAGATCCTTTGGCGCCTTTGCTTTTTATCTTGGTTATGGAGTCTCTTCTTCTCTCGATATCTAGGGCGGTTAGTGAGGGTATCTTCACTGGCATCCATCTTCATGAACAGTTGACGCTCTCTCACCTTTTTTTATGCAGATGATGTTATTTTTGTAAGGGAATGGTCCGACGCTAATTTGGCTAACATTATTAAAATCCTCAAATGCTTTCATCTTGTTTCAGGTTTAAAGATTAATATCGAAAAGAGCCACTTAATGGGTATTGGTGTTTCTGAGGAGCTTGTTCTTCATGGTGCTTCCTCTATTGGATGTACAGTTTTATCCACTCCTTTTAAGTACCTAGGAGTCGTCGTTGGTGATCTTATGACTAGGCACTCTGTTTGGTCTAGTGTTATTCAGAAAATTCATGCTCAGTTGTCTAGATGGAAAGCTAATACTCTTTCGGTGGTAGGCACATTAACACTTCTAAAAGTTGTCCTTGGTGCCACGCCGCTGTTCACTATGTCTATTTATAAAGTGCCTTTAGGGGTCCTACGTGATCTTGAGAGGATTCAAAGTAAGTTCTTTATTTCTGCTAAAGAATCAGATAGAAAATCTCTTGGGTTGCATGGGAGCAAGTCTTGGCTTAAAGATATTCGAGTGGCCTTAGATGATTTGCACCTTCCTGCGTCGACCGAGGTAACTCGTTGGGTGAAGTGTGTCCCTATTAAAGCTAATGTTTTTGTTTGGAGGGCTCGTCGAGATCGTCTCCCTACTAGACTTAACCTTAGCAAAAGAGGTATGCCTGTGAATTCCATTACTTGTCCAGTATGTGATTAGGGTAATGAAGATGCTCAACACCTATTTTTGGCTGTCCATTGGCGATAGATCTTTCGGGCTTGATTTGTCGTTGGTGGAATATTCCTTGTTCTGATGCCGGCTCTTTCTCGGATTGGGATACTTGGTTTCTTTCGCTCAGGTTTTCGTCCAATCTTAAAGCTTTACTAGATGGCGTGTTTATTACAGTGTGGTGGTTACTATGGTCATTTCAGAATAGGCTCATTTTTTACGCTCCCCCCCAAGGCGTTCTCGGATTTATGATGACGTAGTTTCTTTTTCGTATAATTGGTGTGCTAATCGTTGTTCTATAGTAATTTCCAAGGAGTGTTGGTTTAAAAACCCTTATCTAATTTCTTTGTAATGTTTCTAGCGCCTTGCTAGTTTTTTAATAAAAGTTTCCGTTCAAAAAAAAAAAAAGATACACGACACACCTCTAATCCTCTAACACATCTAAATAGTTATTCACTTGTTCTAGTTTGGTAGTTATAAATATATCATGTTTTATTCGGTTTCTTGAAACGCGCTTTCATAGCTACTTTTCATATAAGGTTTTGTGATTTTGTTTTATTGCATTAACCCATGGTTTACCCACGGGTAATAAATACCCACTGGTATGGGTATGGGTAGAAAATTATACCCACTAGTGGGTGACGGGTGAGTGGCGGGTATGAAAAAATCCACGTGAGTAGATGACGTGTTTGAGATACCCGTACCCATTACCCACGAATGCCATCCCTTGAGTTTAAACTGGTTTAATTTTTTTACCAACATAAAAAGTAAAAGTTTAATGTGAGACCTACTGAGTAAGTAATTAAGATAAAAAGTAAAAATAACAAGTTATTAGTATTTACAAGCATGCACAGGATGACGAATAGTAAAAACGAAGTAGAAACCGTAAACGCAAATAAAAGCTTGACGCTTCTGCACATTAAATCAAGTAACTTAAAACCCGTAAAAATGTGGACCAAGGTTTTCAAGATCGGGATCTTACCTAGGATCGTTTTTGTCTTTGCAAGATCGAGATCGTAAAATAGGATCGGAATCTAAGATCCTACTATAATGTAATTTTCTTAGTAGTCTTTGCAATATTTTAAAAATTTACAAATTAATATGCATCGTAAACACAAAATTATAAGAATATTTCATAAAAATGTGGTCCTAAATTATGATTATGAAATGTATAAGAAGATTTACATGTTGTTTTTTAGATTATACAAAATAAAACTATAAATTTGTAGTTTTTAGTTTGTCGCTCGAGAAAAAGTAAGATCGGATCGTAGTAGATCCTAAGATCCTATGATCAAGATCGGGATCCTATAAGATCTTAAGCTTGCAAAGATCCTACGTAAGATCCGGATCGTTTTTGCTTTGCAGTATCGTAAAATCGTAAGATCCAAAGATCAAGATCGGGATCTTGACAACCTTAATGTGGACCATAACAATACGTGATCAAGCAACATATTAACAACGTTCACAGAAAAGTACTCTGGGCGCGTTTGGTTTGCTACGTGGAATCACTATAACTATGACTTTTATATTAAGTATGTATGACTATCGGTATGAAAATTTCATTAATTGTGTTTGGTTTGTATTTTAAGGTATGTATATGAAAGTTTAGTGGGTTTAATTAAATAATATTAATTTATATCTTAAAGTGATAAATTATATTATAGTGGGATCAATTTTAAATTATATTTGTATTTGTGAGTATAAGACAAAATATTAAGATATATAAAATTATTTATTTTAAAAATAAAATAATAAAATCTATGATAGATCCATAGACACTCATATACCCTCCTATCATATTCTATTGTTTCTATGGGTTTCATACAATCATTACCTCATAACAAACATTATGTATCACTTTGATACCCATACACCCATTCCCGTATATGTTAACCAAACGCACACATTTAGAGCCGGTATGCGTTCGTAGACCTTTTTTATAATACACAAATATTTTTTCATTTTCAAGTCAAGTAATCACGTAAAAACTAAAAACTTAGTCGAAGGTGTAAAATAAAAATAACGAGTCGAGAGGATTATCAATTATCACCTTAAATAATGTATCAGTCGACCGACCACTTTATGGTTCGATCGATTTAACCGATCAAGTCAACCGGGTCATGAAACACTTAACAATTGGCCTGAGCAAAACTAACCGAAAATCAAACTAAACCAACAAATCGATCCGAGTCAAACCGATCGAAACCAAACCGATCATTTTTTGGTTCGGTTTTCGATCTTGTATATTTACGTCGATTTTACTCGGTTCGGTTCGGTTTGTTGGTTTAGTCAATTGTGTTGTAAAAGGAGAAAAAGTCAACGAGTCAAAGAAACAAAATGTATTTTTAAAGGATAGATTTTGCTATCTTCTTCTTCTTCTTCTTTTTTGATTTGAACAGATGATGAAAATGGCGAGTCTCGCCGGAATCGGAATGAACATCAGCGGGGGTACACGGGTGGCCGCCGTCCCATCACCACAATCTTTCATACTCCGCCGTAGTACTCAAAACTCTTATTCATTACAAACCCATCATCGTCCTAACACTTTGATTCGTATCTCGCGAAGAAATGTTCCAAGAAAATGTTTCTCCTCAATCTCAGCTTCTTCAGAACAAAAAGAACAACAAGTACGTGTCCGATTTGCCCCATCTCCTACCGGTAATCTCCACGTTGGTGGGGCCCGCACTGCTCTTTTCAACTACCTCTTTGCCAGGTCACCTTTTCTTCATTTCTTCTTTTCTTTCGTCGTTTATTATAGTTACTAGTTTATGTGTTTGCTCGAGGGGCACACTTTGATCATTTTTTAGAAACTAGGGGGCATATGCCCCTTGTCTGTCCGTTCCTGCCATTTATACCATTTAACTTAATAATGATAAGTTGATTATTGTACCTTCTACATACATAAATGTGAAAAAATTCGAAATCATATTAATAGGGATGAATATAGGATTTAAACAATGAACCATATGGGAAAGAAAACGATTAAAATTGTCATTTTCCATCTTTCATAACATTCGCTTATCAAGAATCTCTATGGTCAGAGGCGGAGACAGGAAGGTGGCACGGCCCCTTGCAAAAAAAAATCTAGTTATGAAAGATGGAAAATGACAATTTTTAATCGTTTTCTTTCCCTAATGATAAGTTGATTATACCTTCTACATACATAAATGTGAAAAATTTGAAATCATATTAATTGGAATGAATTTAGTGATATATTTCGTACCGGGAATCACCTAAGGTTCGAAATACGGTTAACCAAACCGTCAGGGGAATCGAGATAGGAAGAAAGAAGTCGATTCCCGAAAGCAGTTGATATCAATTTGATACGAACCTTCCACACTTAAGCTCAAGGGTTCGTATCATTTATAATGCTAAGTGTAGAACTCACTCCAAAAAGTTACCTTGAAGGAGGAGGGAACATCTAGACATTATAAACCAATCTGGGATTGTAAGTTTGTAACATATAGGTTTTAAACAAATGAACCATATGGTAGGGAAAGAAAACGATTAAAAATTGTTACTTGCCATCTTCCATAACATTCGCTTATCAAGAATCTCTACGGTCAGAGGCGGAGACAGGAGGGGGGCATGTCCCCCCCCCTTGCAAAAAAAACTATTCTAGTTATTTTTGTAAACTGCCCCCCTAACAAGATTTGTAGTGTAGTTATTTGAAATATCAAAGTTTGCCCCTCGACAAAATTTCTGGACAAAAGACTAACTATACAATGAACCGCTTCAATTAATTAATAACATAAAATTAGAAAAAAGGAGGTGTAAAAAAGCATAGAAATACATGTTAAATGAGTGACAATTGTATGTTTCGAACTCTCGTTTATTAGGGATTTAGGTTTATTATGACATGATTAGCTTATATAAGCCGAAATATTCCCAAATAAAGCTGTTCAAAACCACATAAGTCATAAGGCTGTATGTAAGCTTAAACAAACGCCCCCTAAATAATTTTTTTTATATATATATGTCAAGCAGGTCTAAAGGCGGGAAATTTATATTGAGAATAGAAGATACGGATTTGGAGAGATCAACTAAGGAATCTGAGGAGGCTGTTTTGAGGGATCTTTCTTGGCTTGGGTTAACATGGGATGAGGGCCCTGGTGATGCTGGTGGTGAATACGGCCCATATCGCCAGTCCGAAAGGAATGACATGTATAAACAGTATGCTAACAAGCTTCTCAACTCAGGTCAAGTCTATCGTTGCTTCTGCTCTAGTCAGGTACTTCTGTTTACTAACATCCATAAAAATTCAGTCTTATTCCCAAAATTATTTGAATTTGTTTATCAATAAGTACAATCAAGTGGTGTAATAATCCCAAAGCAGCCACCGACTCACAAAATTAAATTATGCACAATCCAGGGACAACGATAGTTGCACATATAAGCCCCTCCATTGCTTCGACCAATAGTAAGTGGCAATGAAACCCATATTTCTTGATAAAATTGTAGTATCTCTGCCGTAGCTAAGACCCTTGCACGTATTAGCATCTTTAAGATCATTGATGACCTACCCTTGGGGGGGGGAAAACTAGCACCTACTTCGTGCGTTGCTTCTAGCAACAGATCATATGGCTATCGCTCTCCACATTTCTCTTATTCCCATCTAGTATCTGAGGCATACAAGTAGAAAGGTTAAATGAACAACTAGAACAAAAAAAAAAGCGATGTGCAAGAAAGCATGATCTCTAATAACTTTCCATCTTGCTAATATTCATACTGCATAGCTCTATTCTTATATTGCAACAATTTGATGTAGTTGTGGATCTCACAACCCTAAGATACCCATGTTGATCATGAATAACAAGCCAAGAGCAGCCTGGAATTACGTTGTCATTTAATGTTGCACATTCTGTTCCCTTTCTCCCCTAATCTGGTTTGCTAATTGGACGGTCTTATCAAAATCGTGATTAGGTAGGAAAAGAGCTCAGATCACTTTTTGCAACCCAGTTAACACATACCTTTGACTGTTAACATGTCCCTGGTGTCATCTTATGATCTTATCTTAGATTGGTGTTACTTTATTGTGTTGCACATGCGTAATTTTTTTTTTGGTTTTAGACTTAAACTTATCTTTACGATTTCACTTTTGATAGATGTCAAACACTAAGAACAGAATTAAGCAACTAGGGAGATCGAAGTTGCCAGAAACAAAGTTAGGTTCTATCGAATTAAGAATCATGAACGAAATGATGGTTTCTATTAATCAGTTTAACTGAACGTTTACAATGATTAAAAACATGGAATTTAGAGAGGAAAGGATTTTACAATCAAGCTAAACTACAATGAAATACAAGGACAGTATTTATAGGGATTTGGCAAGGGAAAGACTTGTATATTAACTTTTCTGTTGACCACGTGCCTTATTTGACTCCTAACAACTTTCTAGGTGCATTTAGCCTCATCCACCTATAAAAAAGGTGATCAAACCCTTTTTTATCCAATATGCTAAATCTTGTAAGATCTTTTAGGAACTTGAGCAAATGAAGGAGATTGCAAAGGAAAAACAGCTTCCACCTGTATATACTGGAAAGTGGGCCACTGCTACAGAAGAGGAAGTTCAAGAAGAGTTAGCAAAGGGTACCCCATTTACGTACAGGTTCCGAGTCCCAAAGGAAGGGAGTCTGAAAATCAACGACTTGATTAGAGGAGAGGTAATAAGTATGCAGCTAACGTCTTTGAAAGTTGTCCCATTATTGTTATCCTTAATGTAGTTTAGCTGTTAATATGTTTGATAATGTTGTGTAGGTTACCTGGAATCTAGACACACTTGGGGATTTTGTAGTTATGAGGAGTAACGGACAACCAGTATACAATTTTTGTGTCACTGTTGATGATGCTACTATGGCCATCACACATGTTATAAGGTATATAAAAGACCATGTAGTATGGAACTGCTGTTTATAACAACTCTAGGAGTCATTGAATCATAGCAATTATTAATCTGATATTGTGACACCTGTTAAACACTTTGGCTACAGGGCTGAGGAGCACTTACCTAATACACTAAGGCAAGCCTTGATATACAAGGTAGATTTTCCATTTCTCTGATTTTTTTTAAAAGGTGGCAAAATGGGTGGTTGGATAACAGGCCAAAATGGGTGTGGGTTGAAAAGTTAAAACAGCTTATCCTATCTAATTAAAACAGTGTGGTGCATCTTAGGAGGTCGTGTGGATTAAAGATGCACATTGGATGACTTTTGACTAGTTCGACCAGTGCGATCCATTTGACCTGTTTCCATTCTAGTTGACTTTATTTTTGGACTCATTAGAGATTTGTTATAAGCCGAACTGACCCATTACAAATCAATAAGTCGAAACTGCCACCTCTAATATCTTTATCTTCAACTAATAGCGGGTGTTACTGTCATTTTATTATATGCAATTATTTGTATAGGCGCTGGAGTTCCCGATGCCTTCTTTTGCACACGTTTCATTAATTCTTGCCCCTGATCGGAGCAAACTGTCAAAAAGACATGGTGCAACTTCAGTAGGGCAGGTAGTTGACAATCTTAATTTCAATAATGTCATGCTATTTTTTATTTGATATTTGTAAATCATTTTTATATCTAAAACCAAGTACCATCTTTTCAAGGATGTTACATTCTTGCCATCATTCTGTTATTGCTCACATCATCCTTGTTGACAAAGGAAGTTTTGATAAATTCATTCACGATATATGTAGTAGTCTCTTACGATAGGTATAAAGTAAAAATAAATAGCTCTTGGAAGTAGGGGACTGCCATCATTTATACTTATGTCTTATTGCTTCTTAGTGCTTATTAACTTTTGACCTTGAAGTTTAGGGAAATGGGGTTTTTGCCTCAAGCAATTGTGAATTATTTAGCATTGTTGGGGTGGAGTGACGGGACTAACGACGAGTTTTTTACCCTGGATCAACTAGGTTAGTAAGCCTAATCTGGTTTTATCATGCACATAATTTGTAGCTCGTGACACCACTTGATTGAAGGTTCCCTTTATGGTCTTTATTTTTCTTGTGTTACAGTTGAAAAGTTCTCAATTAACCGCGTCAACAAAAGTGGAGCCATATTTGATTCAACCAAATTGAGGTAACAAATGCCTATTTTTTGGTAATACATAATATATCGTTTTACGGACCACCAAGTTGGCGTAGTGGTTAAGCACACTAATGTCCTCACAATGGGTCTCAAGTTCAAACTTCACTAGGTACACATTTTGGAAGTGGCTAGGGAAAGGGTCGGAAAGGGTCATGGGGATACCCCGCATACATTTGAGTCAAAGATTCCCCCTCCCCGGGTTTAAACAGGGAAAATAACCTCATCCATTTACCCATCTACATAGTATTGTTTTAGATAATCTTGGTATAATCAAGTGACTATTATCATAGCACTAGTTTACTTATCTTTTCATCATATGATGTTGATTTATTCAGTTGGTTTGTGATCTTTTCAAATTTGTCATCTTTCTAATATTCTTAGCCATTGCATTTTTCAAAAACATTAGATGGATGAATGGCCTGCATTTGAAAGCTCTTCCCACAGAAGAGTTGATAAAGACCATCGGTGAGCAATGGAGGAGCGCCGGCATCCTCATTGAATCAGAAGGGCTCTTTATAGAAGTAAGAGTTCTTTTCCAGATAATCTCTTTATTTGGCTATGTAATGGAGATTGTCAGTTTTCGTTCATGTAACTAGTGTCTAACTTTATCACTTAAATCAGGCTATGCAGTGAAATCGTATTTAATTCAATTCAGACATTAATTATGTAGTGAAACATTATAAAAAAGTTGTTTGCTGGTCAACCCGATCTGAGCAGGACTGGTTCTACGCACACTAAACAATAGTCTGTTTCAACCCACACCCGTTTTACACATGTCCCTATCCACCCGACCCACCCGCCCATGTTGGCACTTCTAAATAAGGAAATTTATATGAGAGGAATCCACTTCTGTGGATCACCTTGTCCAGTAACCAACTACCTCCACCATACGCAAACGGTAGAACAGTAGTTTAATATAGCTGAACTTCTGTGGTTCACTCGATGAGCCGTCATGAAGGTAGTAGTTCGAGGGTGCAGCACCTCTGTTGGGCTTTCTAAATGTGTTTTCCACCTCTTTATGTATACCTCTCTCCTATGTAAACATAAACCTGTACCTCATGTTCCACAATAAAATATCCTTTGTAGTCCGGCCGCTCACATACCGCAGTTACTCTGATCATGTGAACTATGGTATATTCTGGTGGCAATTGTTTGTGTATTTGTTTGGATCGTTTCTCCCAAAATTGTCCAGAACTGGTGATCAACTATAAGTGCAAGTTACTAATGACAGTTTTCGTGTCTTCTACATGTGTTGTATCATGTGTTTTCGCATTTGATTGTTTTTGTGATCGTTTCATGTATGCAGGATGCTTACAAGCTCCTGGAAGGTGGTATGGATTTGATAACAGATGCGGATAAATTAATGTCAGACTTGCTATCTTATCCATTTCATGATACACTATCAAGGTTATTTGCTGAACTTTCTGTGCATCTGGCTTTTAAAGCTGTTATACCATTGTCTTGACTGTTCAGATTCTTGTGTGACAAATATGTTTTTCACGGAAATTATATGACATTGGCAGTTCTGAAGGTAGACAAATCTTAGAAGACGGTCTTCCTGCGGTTGCAGAGAGTCTGCTAGCTGCATATGATAGTGGTGAGCTTTTAGCTGCACTTGAAGAAGGAAAGTCTGGTTGGCAAAAGTGGGTGAAAGCCTTCGGGAAATCATTAAAACGCAAGGTTAGATTATAGCAGAAAGTTGTATGTCATATTTGTCATATATATTAGCTGATCAGATGTTACACCTCAAATCAATCTCCACCCATTTTATGCAAACCAATAAAATCAGCAAAATATGTTTTGGTATTATTATTTGTTGGTATCATGGCCAGATTATTTTACGTTTTCCCAAAAGTGGCAAGTTAGTGCCAGCTGTTAATTGGCAAGACTAAATGTATGCCTACGTGCATGTCCTTAGTTGCTTGGTTTGTGAAAAAGTGAGCCTCTGTTTAGCACCAATAGATGATATACATGTAGTTTTAGGCATAAGTTTAGATACAAGTTTAGTCATGCTAATCATCTCTCTCAAATACGACTGGCAGGGAAAATCTTTGTTCATGCCCCTACGAGTTTTGCTGACAGGAAAACTTCATGGGCCTGACATGGGAGAGAGCATAGTATTGATCTACAGAGCTGGGACTAGTGGGATTGTGGCCCCTGAAGTTGGGTTTGTTACATTAGAACAGCGACTCAACTCATTAAAAGAAGTTAACTGGGGAGCATTTAGCCAGGCGGAGACTGCTACCGTTGCTGCTCAGTGAGATAAGAAACATGTCTTTCTGAAATATATGGCGTTTGTGTCTTATTTTTTGGGAGATGGTGGTTTGTGTAGACCATTTAATCAAAGTAATTCAGATTTTGTAGATTATAGTCGTCATTAGATAGCTCTCATAGTATATCTTTTTTTTTTGAACAAATCTCATAGTATATCAAGTGCATTGGATTTTGTTCAAAAGCATTGGGAGTTGGATTGTTTGGACAGTGATCACGGACACGGAGTATATTTTTTTTTTTCATTCGGATGAAAGACAAAGAGTGTTTGGTTACTCTGGTTATGTTTGGTAAGAGCTGTTTTTGAAGCTTTTATAGAGTTGGTTTTTTTTTCTTAAAAAAATAATCTAATAACTCTCTTTGAATTTTTTGAAGTTAGTTATTTTATTTTAAACAAGTAGCACTTAAATAAAAAATTGATTCATAAAACTTTTGTAAATTGTCAAGAGCTGTTAATGCTTTAAACTGATATACCCTCTAACCATATAATAGTTTATTTAAATATGTCATTTTACATTTTAATTTTACAGTAACCGTTATTATATCGAACAATTTTATTAAAAAATACAGCTTATAGCACATGTTAACAGCTATTTAGTAAACAACTTTACAACTTATAGTTAACGGCTTACAACTAATTTTGCTAAACATAGCGTCTTTCACTTGTAAACCTCTGGTCTTCTTCAGCTACTTTCAGTTTGGGGATCCTGTCAAATATAATTCACACATGACACAACATGAACGTTTATTCTACTTTTCTGAATGGTGAATCATTTATCCTATTTATGCTGCAATCTTTAAGCCAATATAAGCGTTTTTTCTTTTACTAGGATTCCAGTGTTGTATGATACCGCCATAACTCATTTCACTTTGTAAATGGGTACATTGGAACTTTTAATTATGCTATATTATCTCTACATTACTCTATCTTTTGATTCATAATAACAAAAGTATGTCTTCAGGAAAATTATCAGTGGCAAATTGATGAGTCGGGTTGGGTTTGGGTCATGGGTATATACGAGTTTGGGTCTAGATTAGCCAGCGATCATCCTAACCAAGTATCCATTTTATAGGTTTCGTATGTTTCCGGCAGTTTTTATTTTTAACGTTTTCGTATATTTTTTTAGGTTTCCGTCAATTTTTTTACACATTCGTCCGGTTTTTTTTTTTGTTTTCATTTGTTTTCGTCCATTTTCCTCTTTTTTATTATGTTTTCAACTTTTCATATGTTTTTTTTATTTTTTTCGTCCGTTTTCTTACGTTTTCCTCTGTTTTTTATGTTCCCATCCGCTTTTCTTTACGTTTTCGCTCGTTTTCTTCGGCTTCATCTAGTTTTTACGTTCTCATAAGTTTTCTTATGTTTTTGTCAGTTTTCTTACGTTTCGTTTGTTTTTTTTACGTTTTCGTATACATTTTCGTTTGTTTTTTTACGTTTTCATATGTTTTCTTACGTTTTCTTACGTTTTCTTCTATTTTTCTTACTTTTCGTCTATTTTTCTACGTTTTCATCTGTTTTTTTACGTTTGTGTATGGTTGGCTACTTTTTTTTAATTTACATTTTCGTACTATTAATTTCATTTTCGTCTTTTATTTTACGATTTCATCTTTTATGTATACTTCAGTTATCGTCCGTTTTTACGTTTTCATACATCTTCGTTCATTTTTTTACCTTTTCATCTGTTGTTTACATTTTCGTTAGTTTAATTATGTGTCATTCGTTTGTTCGCTTTTTTTTTTTTTTTTACCTTTTTGGTTGTTTTTTTTTACGTTTTCGTCCACTTTCTTACTTTACATCCGACACGTAAGAAAATAGAAGAAAACCTACAAAAACGTAAGAATGGCCGAAAACGTAAAAAATGGTAGAAAAAGTAAAAAAACAGACGAAACGCAAAAAAAAAGATGAAAACGTAAAAAACAGTTGAAAACGTAAAAAACGGTTGAAAATGTAAAAAACAGACGAAAACGTAAAACAACATATGAAAACGTAAGAAAAGGGAAAAAGTAAGAAAATAGACTAAAACTAAAACGTAAGAGAACAAGTGGAATTTTGAAAACGTAAAATAACAGACGAAAACGGAATAAACCATAAGAAAGCGTAATAAGTCGTATGAAAACATAAAAAACATAAAAAAAATGTAAGAAAGCAGACGAAAACGTAAGAAAACACACAAAAACATAAAAAAAACATACTAAAACGTATAATAATAGACAAAAGTGTAAGAAACAAACGAAAACGTAAGAAAACAAACGAAAACGTAAAAAAGAGACTAGAAATAAAAAACAAACGTAAACGTAAAAAACATAAGAAAACATAAGAAAATAGAGGAAAGCTTTAAAAACATATAATAAGTAAAATAACAGAAGAAAATATCGTAAAACGTTTAAAACATCCAAAAAGGAAAAAAAAACATACGAAAACGTAAAAAAAATTGTCGAAAAAACGGATAACAAATTTTTTTTTTGAGTTTTGACCTACTAGACATTGGGAGACACATCTATAATATTAGAGGAGGCCCATCTAGCCCAATGGAAAACTTAGGGTTAATATACACAGAAGTTACTAAAGTTTGGCCAAATTAACGATTTTGTTACTAAAGTTTAAAACCTTACACTTAGGTTACTATAGTATTGATTACCTGAACTCCCCGTTACTCATTATGTTTTAACCTTGAGTAATAGGTAACCTTCCTCCAAATTTGTTTTTTATGTAAGTCACCAACAATAAGCTACAGCTTGACATGAAAAAGATTTGTGTCTCCTTCCAAAAGCTTTGTATAACTCAAAGGTAACATTTATTATGGAAACAAACTCGACAAGGTGAGAGTAATATGTTTGACCTCAAAAGTCAAAATGTATCTCTTATAAACAAATGTCATTTCATAAAAAAATCATCAGATTTCATGGTTTATACACCTGTGAAACAGATTGATTAAAACAAATCTTCCGAAAAAACACAAGTTGGATAAGTTCCAGATATCCAATAAAACAACAATATCACCATGTGACTGACGACTCAGATAGACTCGGATATTCACTGGACACTTTTAGCTTTGCGGCTATTCTTTTCCTCCACACCTGATTGAGAAAATCTGCGTCTAAGAACCTCAAGAACTTCTTCAATTTTTAAGCCTCTACGGGTTAAAAGGACCATTTCGTGATATAGTACATCTGCCATCTCCGATATAGTTCGTGATTCGTCCTCATTCTCTTCAAGTGTTCTGCAAAACTCATCCGCTTCTTCACTGCAAAAAAAGCAACAAAAGAAGTGTTGTTAAAGTTAAGCTCGAAACTTTGATTTCATGGCGAGAAAAATGAAGATATGGTTACAGGTTTTACTAGTTATATATGAAAAGAAACAGATAAAATGGCAGAAGTTCAAACTAAGATTCGTTTTACGAAGGGTTTACTTTAGCACAAGTTAAAAGTCTCAGAAGTTCAAACTGAGATTCATTCCACACTGTCCCGTTTTACCTAAGGTGTTATGTAACTCGTTTAATCATTAAAGCTAAATAGATCGAAAGAGTCACCTTTACCTAGAAGTATGTGCATAACTATATGTTTTCTACTGATAAGAAAAAGTTGAATGAAGCACCAGATCGAAAGAGTCACCTTTACCTAGAAGTATGCGCATAACTAGATCTAGCTGCAATCCCCATACACATATTCCAGCATCTCATTAGACCATCAAAGTTTAACATTTCCAAATAAAGGTTTCCCAGAAAGCTCAAATAATTCAACAACCAACAAATCTCTCTCCTTATGCAATGCTTTAACCTTCTCACGATTCTCCTTAGAGGCTTGTTCATAGAAATTCTCATAGTTAGACTGTGTATACTTACCTGCACACTCATCCGCAATTCTCTGTATAGCAATCTTGCTAGCAGTATCATGAATCCCCTTCCACTTTCCTAGATCTTTCTACTCTGTTGGATCTTCAGGATTATCCTCAACATCAAGAGCATTAAACATATTTTCTGTATTAATGTCATTATCTATATTACCTTTTCGAATGCTAGTGACCTGCATAGGACAATTCCCATTGACAGAGCCCACTACATTCCACGCCTCTAAAGGCACATTATATATCTTCGCCCATATAGGAACCTTAGAAAGTTCAGGTTCAGACATACACAAACCAGGCTCCCAAATTTTCACAAAAAAAGGCTTATTATCAACCAACCAAGTGCCACTTTCTATAACCGATTGCATACCATCAGTAGACTTAAACTTGCAAAAGTAAAGACCACTATTATTCATAACAATGTCATCAAAACCATAGGGTCTCCACATTCTTTTCAAATGACCCATTAAATCTTTATAACTCATTCTATAACCAACAAAATGACCAATAACCGTCATACTCCACTTCTTACTTCCATCTTCTAAAATCGGATCCATTTCGACTACATCCTTGCCTTCATTATTCATTGACCCAGGAACATACTTGAGCCTATTATTCCCACTACCCTTATCACCAGTCAAAGCATCAATGAACGAAAATGGTTTCTTAATACCATTACCAGTTTCACCCATTTTAGCTTTTAAACACTGGTCATCATTATTTCTTTACCCAAAAAAAACATTGGTCATCATTCACAACACTTGACTTAGATAAATTAGGGTCAACACAAGGCTTGCTAACCCCTTCATCATTAACATCTCCACCACTCCCATTATCAACTACATCAACATTCATATCAACAGAACAATTAACAGAACACTTAACCTCCGAATCATCGAAAACATCATTACCTGTATTAACATCAACAACCACCTCTGAATACTCCATTCCATCATTAACAACACATGATTCACTAACCTTAGAATTCAAACGAGTTGTTCCCATCTTGAAATTGACATCAGAAGATTCTGATAATATATCCCTATGCTTCATAGTAATATTAGCATCGGGATTCATGGTTCTTGTGGTTTTCATAGCTTTTAAAGATTTATTCGAATTCTTCATAGATGGGTTAACCACCGGAGGTGGTTCTGAATATAAAGAAGAGTTACAAGACTAATAAATATTGCTAATAAATAGTAATGATAATACCTTTTGTAATTAACGTTGTTGTTGTTGTGGTCGATCTGGAAGGTGGGGATGTCGTTTTGATGGATGAGATGTCGGCGATCTTCTTCATCGTCAGAAGATGATGATGATTCTCGATGCTTCATTAATAGTGAAGCTGAAATCTGTTGCTAGTGGCATAGCCTATAATGGGTAGGGTTGCAAAGGTCATGAAATAAAAAAGGGGCCCACCAAAAGCTTACGTGGCATAGCAACCGGTTGTTTAACCGGTAACCCCTCTTATGAGTAACGAGGGGAAAGTTTTCTTGAATGTTTAGTAACAAATAAATCAAACACGTATACTATAGTAACCTAAGTATAAGGTTTTAAACTTTAGTAACAAAATCATTATTTTGACCAAACTTTAGTAACCTCTGTGTATATTAACCCGAAAACTTAAGTAGACCCATCTATATTTATAAAGGAGAACTTGCTAGACTCAACTAAACATCCTCTAAAAATATTTAACCAAGTAGACCCAAATTTTAAACAACATGTTTCAAGTTGCCACGTATAAGTAAAATGGTTGCACATATTAGTTAGGGTAAATTACACCGTTGGTCCCTGTTTGGTCCCTAGGTAACAGTGATTCTTGTACGAATGTGTAAAAGTCGACTTTTGGTGCCCATTTGGTTCTTCGAGCCCCATTAGAGCAATGGGCGTGGTAGGCAAAAGTGTTCGTTGAATCCAATGTGGCAGCACTCGGTGTCACCGAGTGCTTGTCACCACACCGTATTGCCTCGCGTGAGGGTACGTTTAGTGAAACTCGCCAACTACACAACGAAGTAAATGACAAAAAAGTGAATGTTTTTACAACGCATTCTTTTCTTTTTAAATAAACCTATTGAGTGCGTGTTTTTACAATATGTGTGTTATTAGATTATAAATTAGGTTTGGCTCAAGCTCGTATGTGGGCTTAGGGTTGCTAGGGTTACATTGATGTCTCCATGTATGCTCTATATAGGTGCTTGAATAATATATCAATACCCACGGGTTTTGTATCTTCCAACATGGTATCAGAGCTAGGTTCTTCGGAAACAATCGACCAACATGAGCCGTCCTCTTTATACCACCCGTTAAAACTCTTCATCTCCATCATCTCTATCGACCATCATGAGCCGCTTCTAACTCTTCTCCATATTTGTCTCCATAAGCAAACATGTATCATCTATTTATCATTCACAAGATCTCTCTTAAAAAACATTACAGTTCCTCTACCATACGCGAATCAAACACAAAAATAAATATCACTACCTTTGATAATCTATTTTCACCCTTACCATCACGTTTTACTGTTTTCTCCACCATGGATCATTTCCAGATCCAAAACGTCGTGGTTACGATTTGGCGGCGTACTTTTCTTTTTCCGGTCGGATCTCCAGCTACCTATCCATATCCTTCTTCCCCTCTGTCATTTAAAAAAAAGAAACAAACAAAAGATTATCAAAGATCCACTTTTAGATCTTGTCTCACAAACATAAGTGGAGTTAAGGCATCTTTGTTGCAAACTTTTGTGCGTACAACAAGTGGGCCTAAATTTATTAAATTAGCAACAAGTTTTGAAGGGAGACAAACCAGTCCTGACTACAAATTGGGCAAATTTCAACAAGAAGAAAAAAAATGATGTAGCATATGTCAAGAAGTAGTGGCCTAGTGGGTCATTTTGTTCTCTCTTTTTTTAATGTTATTTTAGTTTATTAATGTTTTAAGTTTTTGTATAAGTTATTGTTTATGTTTTATTCCAGTTCGAGCTTTCGTGATTTCACCGCTCGGACTACGGGAGAGTATTAGATTATAAATTAGGTTTGCCCCAAGCTCGTATGTGGGCTTAGGGTTGCTAGGGTTACGTTGATGTCTTTATGTATGCTCTATATAAGTGCGTGAATAATATATCAATACCCACGGGTTTTGTATCTTCCAACATGTGTGTCTCGAGATCTGGAGGAAGAAAGGCATGTTTTTTTTGTTTTTGTAAATGGCCCACAACATTTAGATTAATTTTTATTATACTTTTTTACTTATTCTTTTTTATATTCATTTGTTTAAAAGAATAGGAAAAATAAATTGCAAGTGGTCGGGGCTCAAATGTCTTATATTGTGATGTGTTGTAAGTGAGAAAGTATTTTGAGATTTTGTGTTGAAATGATGTGGCATCCGTATGTCCAGATGGCATGACATTTGGGTGTTAGAGTGCACATTGACCTACGGTATTGGTACGTCATAGCCAAAATTTGATACCAATAATGTGACGCCATTGACTGGCGGTTGGTACACATGCATCATTGTTTTTTTTCTTTTCATTTTTGAGTTTCAAATGGGATTTTGTGCGTATGTGTTGTGTTTATGTTTTTGTTTGTGTTTGAGTTTGTCAAAGATGACGGATATATTTTTCTTATGTTTTAATGATACGTTGTCTCAAAGATGACGAATATATCTTACACAATTTAATTTTGAAATTTTACATTTTAAGTTCATTTGGCATTTTTTTACACAATTGGTCCTTAATATGTTCTCATAGTTAGTCCATAATAAGTTTTTTTTAAGTTTTTAATCTTTTAAATTTATAAATTTTAGTTTAAATGTATAAAATTTAAATTTTAGTTTAAACAGATAAATTTGGTTTAAATATATAAAATTAAATGTGTTTGTTTTAAGATAAAGTGAAAAATAAATAAACATTTTTCTACAAATAACATGATATTGTTATGTTGTGGAAAGAGTTTTAGCTATTGGTGTGCTACTAGGAGTTTTAGATGTTGTTCGGTATTAGGTTACCTACCACTCTCACCACACCTATTGCTTTAACGAATGTTATTTCTGTCATTATCTAGGCTACGTTGATGTTTTGGTGAAGGGTATAATCGTATTTTCAATACAGTTCAAGCTTGCTCTCTTGGTCCCTAGCCACTTAGTCAAAACAATAAACATAGTTGTTCATATTTTTGTGTTTTTATGATCGCACGGTTGGTTCTTAGTCTTTTTTCCCGTCTTTTCTTTTTGTTTCTTGACTTTTCGGCACAACCTAGTCCACTTGACTTTTTTCCTTGCAATTAATTTCAGCCCGTCTTCGACGTTCCTGAGGTTTGTTGTTGATTGAGCTTTGTATAACACTCCGTTGACTTCTTATCAGGAAATCCTCATCTAACTAGAGCTCCACCGTGCTAAAGGTCATGACACCACAAGTGTTTTCACCCAATGATACTTATAAACTTAGTATATTTTATGTTCAAATTATAGTCAGATACCATTGATATTGAATTGACCCAACAACTACCATGTATGGGAATTGCGGCGATGAACATGTGGTGGAACAACTGAGACATTGATGTTACTTTTGATGACATGGGGTTCGTTAGCAGATTGATGATAATGTGGTAGGGGTTTGTTGGTGGGCTAATGTTGCGATGGTGGGGTTTGTTCTTGTATTTATGGTGGGGGGTTTGGTGGTAGCTGATGTTGGTGACGGTGAATTTATGATTTAAAATATACTTTTGTTGATTGAAGACGGAGAAAAAATGATTATGAACGGTGTTTAGGTGGTTTGAGATGGTTTGTTAATTGAAAATAAAAGAACGTACCTGTATGAAAGAAATGTGAAATTATTAATTTGCCTTCATGTGAGGGCGTCAAAGGCAAAGACTTACGTCCGTTATTCAAAAGGACTATTGGTATGGATGACAGATTTGTCTTAAATTTGGGATAAACGCTGTATTTTGAGTACAACCTTAGAGCATCCACAATGGCTCAAATAGCTAATGACTTTTCACTATTCTAAGAAGTGTTTTGAAGTGGTTTTTTTGCATTGTGTCTAAAGCTTTTTGCAAAGCTTTTTCAAAAAGCTTGACAATGCCCAAGTCTTTCATATAAGTCTTGGCTAGTTAATGAAGTGTGCATTAATTGCATTAAATGCATCAAGTATTTGAAGACTTGATACATTGCTCATGATCTTAGAGCACGATGTATGGTTTGGTGTTTTCGTGTGGAGCCGTGGGAAAACACGAGAATTTTCTCATGGTATGGTGTGTGGTGGCTGATACAAGGCTTTTGACACCCCGTATAAAAATTAAGTTCGTTTAAGTATGTCTCTTCGAATTGAAAAGGAGATTAATATGTGACTCAGTTGTTCTTTGGTGAAACAAAAGTTGTGTCGTTGTAGTATTAAAATAAAAGTGCAAAAACAATTAAAGTAGAAGTGCGTTAAAATAAATCTAAATCTAAATTAAATAGTGCAAGTAATTAAAAGCGTGACGAGAATTAAAAGGCACTAAATGAAAATAACGCAAACTTAAATCTAACTAAGGCAAACTTAAAACGCAACTAAAACTAAAGCTTAAACTAAGGCAAGACTAAAATAAATCTAAGGCAAATAAACTTAAAGTGCGACTAAAAAAGGCGGGAAAAATAAAGCTTGAAATTAAAAACTGAATTTAAAGAAACTGAAAATGGCCTATCCTGAATAAACCCCTACTCGGAATAAATGGCTATTCGGAATATGTCACATATCCTGAATAATACCCTACTCGGAATAATGGCCTATGCGGAATCCTCAAGTCTATTCGGAATAAAACCCTCTACTCGGAATAATACACTTATGCGGAATAAAGTCTCTATCCGGAATATCTGTCCCTATTCGGAATAAATACTCTATGCGGAATAGTGTGGCTATTCGGAATAAAGTGCCTTATGCGGAACAATACCCCTACTCGGAATATTGTCCTATGCGGAATACCTCAATATTCCGAATAAGCCACTTTTTAAGACCTCTATTCGGAATGTTGAATATTACGAATAGACCACCTAAGAAATGCTCCGTTCGGAATACTGCTGGGCTAGTGTTACCTGGGAAGATCAGAAACAAGATACCGAAGAACAAGGGAATAAAAAAAATAGCACGAATTAAATCAAAACAAAGCTAAAACAATCACAAGGATAAATCAAACTATCAAATAAGCATCTATTAATCATAAACAATCAATCTAAAACAATCAAACTCACAAAACTAATCAAAATAATCAAAACCACTAGATCAAAATAATAGGAATAAGAACATGAACATAAACAATATAACTCAAAGATTAAGAAAGGTAGAATGAGATTAACAAGATAAAGATAAAGATTAACAAGAATTAAAAAGAAAAACTTACTTGAAATTAAATGGTAATTAAGGTGCAAGACAAGTATTTAAATTTGACAAGTATTTAAATGACAAGGTAATTAAAAGTGGAAGAACTAATTGTCACTATTAGCCAACAAGAATGAAATGTAAATCCTAATGACTATTTATAGGGGAGGATTAAGGAAGCTTCCTCCCCTCTTTCCTTTTCTCTTAATTGCGTCATTAAGTCCCTCCTTCTTTTAATCTTCATTAATTGCATACTTAGTCCTTTTCTTCTAATCTTCTTTAAACTTGGACTTAATGGACTTTTGGCTTCGGGATTTCTTTGAACTCGTCTTTAAATTCTTCAATAAAATAGACTTGAATTCTTCGGCTTTTGATAAACTTCCGTCTTTTGACTTTTTCTTCGATAAATCTTCAGAATTGGTTGTGGACTTCCGTTCTTTTTGCACTCTTGACTTCTTGACTTCGTCTTTCATCTTTTTCTTCAATAAAAGTCCGTAAATGCCCGTGAATTCCCGTGTTTTCTCCACTTTTCACCTTTTCGTCCTAAATCACAACAAAAACACAAACCACGCATAATTCCGACATAAAAGACATAAAATACACGTTTTGGTCTGGTTATTATTGTAATTAAGTGGTAGAAAAGATGGCTGTTTACACACCTATCAAATCCCTTACACTTGACCATTGCAATGTCCTCATGCAATGCATTAGTTACAAAGCAAGATTACACTTTTCATCATAATCGATCCACGTTGGCCTTTATTAAAGAAATAGAAAATTAAAAACATACAAAATAAAGAAATCAAAAGCATACCTTGGGTTTTGAAAATGTTATGAATCATCATCCTCAAGTTTTCACTTTCTCCAAACCAAGCTTAAAAACGAGATCATTGTTATTATAAGTTAGTAGACTATCACAAACTCATGTAGGCCAATTACTCACTTAGACTCCCTTATTCCTAGGGGTATCTCTTATATTTTATTATTGTCTTGAATGATCACGAGGATACATTTTTGACTTATTTCGATAGTTATTAAGTCTGAAAATAAAGTGAACGATTTAATCAATAATTAGCTAAAGGACAAAATCTTTTAAAACTGCTTCTCGGGACCTCATAAAGTTCATATCTTGGCATAACTCGTTTCGCGATTTGAGACCTTTCTCGGACCGATATTTGGCAGCGACTTCATACTTCAAACCTTGAGAGACGTTCATGAAATTATGGTCTTCTCTTCATAATAGAATTTCTTCACTTGAGGTTTTGAGAGATTCATACTTGGACCACGACTTCTTCATTTTTCTCCAATCTTTATTTTGGACTTTGATATACAACGATCCGTCTCCTTTTATGACTTGGATCTATTTATCCTCATACCTTGTTAGGGTCTTTTCGGATACACTTCTCCATGACTTTTGGGGAGTATTTGCTTTTCGTCGTGTGTCTCGATCCTTCATATTGATTTTTGATAAATGATTCTTCACATCACTTTTGGATCTTTAACAACAAAATATAGCCCTCATGCCTTGTTAGGGCCTTTTCGGACTCGCCAATCTTCGCATCCCGCTTCAATAAGTTATGCCTTGGCTATGAACTCTAATCCATACCGAGCAACTTTTAAACGATCTTGGGCTAGAAGCTAAGTAACTTTTCAAATCGTACAACCTTATTTATTAGCAAATAAATTATTAGCAAGCGATGGGAGAATAGGCTCATAATTAACTCACATAAATTCACGAAAGAATACCAAACTTATAATTGGCGCTATCATCTCTCGTTCTCCATAGTTTAAAATCTCAAGGAATGAGACTAGTGGATGCTTAGCCTATTAAATCAAAGTTTTGGGTTTTCGAGTCGCCTATAGGATCTTGCAAATTCTTAGACTTTTTCAAGTTTAGAAATCGCATTTTAAAGTTCCCTTGATAAACAACTCTCTAGGATCAACTATAGGAACTTGCGAAAAGTTCTTGTTCTTAACCCGTGAGAGTTAAGACTTTCGCGTTTTATAGCTCCCTATATAAAATCCTAGCAAAACTTGACTTAAACACGTTAAGGATACTAGCTAGAGAAACTTAAATAAGTAAACTCGGGTTGAGTCAAATAATTCACAACGTTTGAAAATTAAAACCACTTTATTAAACATTTATTCTAATAAGGAAAGAAAATAACTATTCAAAGGGAAAAACTAATAGGCCAAAATAGATCAAAAATTTTGAAAAATTGATTTTTCGGTTAAAATGAGGACAAATACAAGGAAAAGACCACTTAACTTCGATAGAAGTCCCCCCTACACTTAAGATAAACATTGTCCTCAATGTTTAAGCATGTGGGAGTAAACTCCCCTACACTTAGGACATTGTGCACTTTGTTTAAATATCGCTAAGGAAAAGACAACTAAAGAGATTCCTATTTAAATATAAAATAGTGAATCGAAAAGAGTTTAGGATAGAACCAAGAGAATGGAACACGGAATCACGGATTGTCAAGAATCATCAAGAGTGGATCATTGAAGCTCGAATCCCTGATTAAGAAGTGAGGAGAGGAAAGCAAACCAAAGGGTCCCCCTACACTTATGGTAAAGAAAGCGAAAAGATAGATGCATGGGTTGCCTCCCAAGAAGCGCTTGATTTTTGTTTACCGAGTCGTGAGCCTGACTCGACCTTGATCATCAACGGAAGAAGCATGAAACATATCCACCAGGATCAAAGACATAGTTTTCATCGAGCAAATAACACAAGCTTAAGGCGAACAAGGCAAGCCAAAGAAGAATAGGCAAGGTTCCCTTAAGCAGTGATGGAGGACGGTGGGAGCAAGTATGGTGAGGTGCAAGCATGTCTTCGATAGTTCCAAAGATTTTTCCTTTTATTTCATCAGGTGGATACTGAGATGGCTTAAAAACTTCGATACCAGGGTCGAACACCTTTTCCTTTAAGGGAAAATAGCACTCAGGCTCAGCCGAGTGTGAAGAAGATCCGCAAAGAAGCACAACCTCGTCCTCAGAAGGGGGACAAAGAGGTGTCAAATCATATGTGCAACGGATTTCGGTGTCGACCGGTTTCTTCTCCTTTGACAGAATGCTCTTCAAATCCAAAGTAGGATCAAGACGATAATCTTCAAAGTCTAAAGGAGGAGCATCACTCTCATGAGGGAAGTATGTGTTGAGAAATTCAGAGAAATCTTCCTCAAATGAATAATCGTCCAAAGTAGGATCGAGTGATGACGGAGGATCTTCATCATGTGAAGAATCGCTCGAAAGAGTATCAGCCTCATCGAAATCATCGAAAGTGGGCAGCTCGGGATACTCAGAAGTACAATCAAAATCATCCGAATCTGAGCTAGAATCATTATCATCATAAGAATCAAAGACCGGTGGAGAATCATAAATGGGAGAAGCGTCCAAAGTGGAGCAAGAATTATCCATATCATCGTCAAAAAGTGGATTATCGATGGAAGAATCGAATAGAGGATTGTCATAGACGGTAAAGTCATCGAGCACATTAATCATATTCACTGATTCTCGGCCTCCAAAGGATTTGCCGGTAAGCTTCCCCATTTTAAAAACTCTTGAATCATCCCCGACTCGTAATATTAACTCGCCTTCGGCCACATCCACTAAAGCTCGTCCGGTTCTTAAGAATGGCCGACCAAGTATTAAAGGAATACGAGGGTCCATTTCATAATCAACTACGACAAAATCGACCGGGAAAGTAAATGTGCCAACTTTGATGAACACATCTTCGGCTATACCAACGGGGTAAGCGAGAGTGCGATTTGCAAGTTCGAGAGTCATCTTTGTTGGAATGAGGTCGGGTAATGATAGTGTTTCCAAACACTCAAAGGCATAAGATTAATACTAGCCCCGAGATCAGCAAGGGCAGTAAATTCTTCAGTTTTGTTGAACACGCAAGGCAACACAAAACGACCGGGATCTCCAAGCTTTTCCGGTAATTCTTTAAGAATAACTGCTGAGCAGTTTTCATTTAAGCGTGTGTTGGCGAGTTCAATCAGCTTCTCCTTCTTGCTAAGCAATTCCTTGAATGCTTTGACAAATTTCGGCATGTGGCAAAGTGCTTCAACAAGGCTAATGTTGATGGTCATTTTAGATAGCATATCCACATATTTCGATACTTGACAGTCATTCTTGGTTAGTTCGTTGGTCTTGCCTATGCGAGAAGGGTATGGGATTCTGGGTTGATAGGGAGACGGTGAAGGTGTAGTCGGTAAAGGTTGGGATGTTGAAGGGTCCTTCCTAGAGACATCGTCATGGCGAGGCGGAGACGGTAATGGTGCACTAATACTAGGTGTAGGAGGAGTAGGGATACATGGTGGTGGAGGAGGTGTAGATGATGGTGGTGGGATAGGTGGATTGACAATGGTAATTCCACTACGCGTAGTTATAGCACTCACATTAGCTCGCGGATTGGTGACGGTGTTTGAAGATAGAGAACCCGAAGAAGAAGAAGGTTGAGCTTCGGGCAAGAAACTAGCCAACATATTCTTTAATTCAGTCGTTTGAGTGATGAAGGAGGATTGAATATTATCACGAACCTCGGTTCTAATGTCATTTCCTTGCTTCAGGATATCTCCTTTCAAATTGATTATTTGGCTTTGAAGATTCTTGATTTGCTCACCTTGGGTTCTCATTGTCGCTTCAACATCGGTGTTTATGGGTGGGTGTTGTTGGGTGGGTGGGTTATAAGGGTTAGAAGCTCTTGGTGGGATTTGGTTGCTCCTATTGTAGTTGTTGGCGCGGTTTTGGTTTTGAGGAGAAAAACCAGGTGAAAGGTAATTGTTGGATCGGTAACTCAGCAGATTTCTATCCCCTTGTTGTCTAGCTTGGTAATTTTCCGGTGAATAATTACCGTAAGCAGCATACACATTTTCCGGATTTCCTTGTGTCGAAGGACAATCGGTGTATGAGTGAGGACCGCCACATGTTTCACAAGGATTAGCAACCGCTTTAACTTGTTGTTGTTGTTGGTTTGAAGCGAGAAGCGTAATACTTTTGCTCATTTCGGCCATCATGCGGGTGAGCTCGGTCATCTCAGGGTTTGCTGAGGTGGAGGAAACATTGACTCTCGGGTTGTTCCTTGAAGAAGCAGAGGAATCCCAGTTTTTGTGGTGAGTAGTCATGTTCTCAATAAGCTCTCTACACTCCTCGGGTCTCCTTTTCATGAATGTGCCACCGGCGGCTGCATTAATCGTATCACGATCTCGAAAAGTCAATCCGTTGTAGAAAGTATCGATTAAGGTCACAGGGAGCATGTTGTGGTTTGGACATCTATCGATCAAGACATTATATCTCTCCCAAGCATCAAAAAGAGATTCATCGGGGTCTTGCATGAAATCGCTGATCTGATTGCGAAGGCTTGTGACCATGGATGGTGGAAAGTAGCGCGACAAAAAACGTTGAGTCATGTCATCCCAAGTGTGAATAGAATTCTTCGGGAGACGATCAAACCATTTCTCGGCATGATGCGATAAAGTATGTGGAAAGAGTTGTAGGCGAAAAACATCCATTGTGGCCCCAGGCAACTTCATGCTTTGAGTGATTGTAATGAACTTGTCGAGGTGTTTGTTGGCATCATCATCAGGCAATCCACGGAATGGGTTTGTTTGCACTTGCTGAATCATGTGGTGCTTCAACGAAAACTCAGGAGCGTTGATTTGCATCGGCGCAATCGGTCCTCCTCGTCCAAACATGGTTGGTTGACAAAGTTCCTCCATGGTCCGAAGATCGGGCTGTGGAAGAGCATTGTTGTTATTATTATTATTATTGAGGTGCGGTGGAATGTTGTTGTTGTTAACACCTGCCATATCTAAATCTTCTTGAGGCTCGGGCTCTTGATAATTAGAAGATCTAGTACGCATACACCTGAAAATGCACAAGAAAACAAAACCAAACACAAAGACAATATATATACACAAGAAAGATAAAATCTTTTTGAATTTTTGAAATTTTTAATTTTTATGTATTTTTATCAATTTTTAATTTTTATGAGTTTTTTGAATTTTTTATGCAAGAAAAATAACGCTCACAAGTGAACGGACCCCAAAAAGCAACGTGTCTCTCACAGAAAACCGTCAATCTTAACGAAAAGAGCCGGCAGCGGCTCCATTTGATACAAGGCTTTTGACACCCCGTATAAAAATTAAGTTCGTTTAAGTATGTCTCTTCGAATTGAAAAGGAGATTAATGTGTGACTCAGCTGTTCTTTGGTGAAACAAAAGTTGTGTCGTTGTAGTATTAAAATAAAAGTGCAAAAACAATTAAAGTAGAAGTGCGTTAAAATAAATCTAAATCTAAATTAAATAGTGCAAGTAATTAAAAGCGTGACGAGAATTAAAAGGTACTAAATGAAAATAACGCAAACTTAAATCTAACTAAGGCAAACTTAAAACGCAACTAAAACTAAAACTTAAACTAAGGCAAGACTAAAATAAATCTAAGGCAAATAAACTTAAAGTGCGACTAAAAAAGGCGGGAAAAATAAAGCTTGAAATTAAAAACTGAATTTAAAGAAACTGAAAATGGCCTATCCTGAATAAACCCCTACTCGGAATAAATGGCTATTCGGAATATGTCACCTATCCTGAATAATACCCTACTCGGAATAATGGCCTATGCGGAATCCTCAAGTCTATTCGGAATAAAACCCTCTACTCGGAATAATACACTTATGCGGAATAAAGTCTCTATCCGGAATATCTGTCCCTATTCGGAATAAATACTCTATGCGGAATAGTGTGGCTATTCGGAATAAAGTGCCTTATGCGGAACAATACCCCTACTCGGAATATTGTCCTATGCGGAATACCTCAATATTTCGAATAAGCCACTTTTTAAGACCTCTATTCGGAATGTTGAATATTCCGAATAGACCACCTAAGAAATGCTCCGTTCGGAATACTGCTGGGCTAGTGTTACCTGGGAAGATCAGAAACAAGATACCGAAGAACAAGGGAATAAAAAAAATAGCACGAATTAAATCAAAACAAAGCTAAAACAATCACAAGGATAAATCAAACTATCAAATAAGCATCTATTAATCATAAACAATCAATCTAAAACAATCAAACTCACAAAACTAATCAAAATAATCAAAACCACTAGATCAAAATAATAGGAATAAGAACATGAACATAAACAATATAACTCAAAGATTAAGAAAGGTAGAATGAGATTAACAAGATAAAGATAAAGATTAACAAGAATTAAAAAGAAAAACTTACTTGAAATTAAATGGTAATTAAGGTGCAAGACAAGTATTTAAATTTGACAAGTATTTAAATGACAAAGTAATTAAAAGTGGAAGAACTAATTGTCACTATTAGCCAACAAGAATGAAATGTAAATCCTAATGACTATTTATAGGGGAGGATTAAGGAAGCTTCCTCCCCTCTTTCCTTTTCTCTTAATTGCGTCATTAAGTCCCTCATTCTTTTAATCTTCATTAATTGCATACTTAGTCCTTTTCTTCTAATCTTCTTTAAACTTAGACTTAAGGGACTTTTGGCTTCGGGATTTCTTTGAACTCGTCTTTAAATTCTTCAATAAAATAGACTTGAATTCTTCGGCTTTTGATAAACTTCCGTCTTTTGACTTTTTCTTCGATAAATCTTCAGAATTGGTTGTGGACTTCCGTTCTTTTTGCACTCTTGACTTCTTGACTTCGTCTTTCATCTTTTTCTTCAATAAAAGTCCGTAAATGCCCGTGAATTCCCGTGTTTTCTCCACTTTTCACCTTTTCGTCCTAAATCACAACAAAAACACAAACCACGCATAATTCCGACATAAAAGACATAAAATACACGTTTTGGTCTGGTTATTATTGTAATTAAGTGGTAGAAAAGATGGGTGTTTACACACCTATCAGTGGCTAAATGATCCCACCACACCACAAACTCCACAACACCACATTTCACGCTCCTTGGTTTGTTTGATTGGGCCCACATAAAAATAAACTTAAATAACATTTCATTAATAAAAAAAATTACTCAATAAAAAAAATTACACAATAAAAATATTAACCGGAAAAAAAAATAATAAAAATTAACCGAAAAAATAATTTATTGATCTTCTTCTTGATTCCACAAGTGTTCAACAAGGTCGTATCGAAGGTCTTCGTGCGTTGCTCTATCCCGAAGTTCTTTTGTTTTCATTTGTTGTCTTTCGCATCGTTCGACTCAAGTACGTGTAATGTTGGGCTCGAGAGAAACATACATGTGCATATATTCACTTATATCGAACTTTTCGTCTTTCAATATCATGTTGTATAATATAATGCAAGTGTACATAATTCTCCTAATGATGTTCATTTGATACGCTCGTGCCGGTTGTTGTATAATTCCCCACCGACCTTGTAGCATACCAAAGGCTCTTTCAATATCTTTATTTCTTGCACTTTCTTGAACCTTTTTAAACTTCAATGTTTTTGCATCCCTAGCGACACTAAAAGCTTTGACAAAAGTAGACCATTGTGGATAAATGCCATCCGCTAAATAATAACCTTTGTTATAAGTATTCCCGTTGACTTCAAACGGAGTTTCGAGAGCTCTATCGGCTAGAAGGTCATCAAATAACGGTGAACCATTTAACACATTAAGGTCGTTATTTGCACCCGGTACCCCAAAATATGCATGCCAAAACCATAATTGTTGATTGGCTACGACCTCAAGCATTATACTCGAGTATTTTTTACATCTATTTTTAAATTGACCATGTAACGCCTTGGGGCATTTAACCCATTCCCAATGCATACAATCTATGCTCCCTAGCAAAACCCGGAAGACCGTGTTTCTTCTCATGTAAATCATATACATGTTGGACATCCGCTAAATTAGGTTTTCTCAAATATTCTTCAACATACAATATATATATATATATATATATATATATATATATATATATATATATATATATATATATATATATATATATATATATATATATATATATATACATTTAGTAAAATGCCATAAGCATTCACGGGAACAACGTGCCGCACATTGCAAATACTCGTCAAATGCATCGGGGTTTGTACCATATGCCAATTGGCGTATGTCATATGTACATTTCAAACGGGTAGAAAACCCCAAACGAACCGTTGCATCTTGAGGTTGCTTAAAAAAAGGAAGTATTCGGGCAAAGGGTCGGCATTATAATTTTGTATATCACTAACAATTTTATTAAACAAAGTGGAGCTCATACGATACCTTCGTCGAAAATATTCTTCCGGATATATAGGTGTCGTATATTCATCCCCAAAATAATCTCGTTGTAATTTTTCTTCCGCCCATTCTCTTTCACGTGGAATGTAGCTTCTTGTATACGGGTCTCTTTCGTCTTCAACTTCTTCTAATCGATCTAAATAATCGACGTATTGAGCGGAATTATTCATATCAAGTGTAGAGTAATACTCGTATATATCGAGAATGTCTTTCATTTTAACTATACTAGTGTGTGAAGATGATTGTTGAGCTGAAATGGGTGTTTTATAAGTGATTTATAGGTTAAAAAATAGTTTTTTTTGAAAAAAACGGGCCTCCTGCTCCTCCAATGGTATAAAGATAAAAAATGCAACGGTCAAATTTTTTTTTGAAATTAAAAAAAAAGATAAACAAAAATTATAAATGCACGAAAACGCGAGAACGGGGTGTGGTTCTCGCGTTTTCGCGCGAAAACGCGCGCCGTGCCCTAGGCGCGAGACACGAAAACACTATGTGGGATGTGGTGGCTAGCGTTTTCGGGTGGCGCCGTGGAAATATGCGAGGAGATTACCCCGTACCGTGTGCTTTAGGATCAACTATGTGTATTTTACTCAAAATATTATATTTGTATTTTAATCAATGAGTGGAGGAGGTAACCGACAGAAAAACAATAAACAAACGAATTAAAAAAACAAAAGGCGTTAGTTAAGTTAAGTTAAGAAAAGTAAAACACCAGTTACGTTGGTTTGTTTTTGTTTAGCTTCCACATTAATCAAACTAGTCCTTCTTTCCTCACATCGTGTCCGTATTAAATTAATTTAATTGAATTGAATTTTCCTCAGAATCAGATCAAATCTGTAAATGTAATAAACCTTATTCCATTCCGTTTATAAAATCAAATGTCAACTTTTTTTATAAAACCAAGATCTATCCCATCTTCTTATTAATCAGCTCATCTGAATAAGCAATAAGCTATAAGAATAAGAATAAGCAATTAAGAATAAGCAATGTCTGGTGGATCTGAAACCCTAGGTGGTCAATCACGTTGCGGATGGCTACTAGGTCCATCACTAGACAAAATCATCAAAAATGCAGCATGGCGTAAACACTCTCACATCGTCTCCGCTTCCAAAGCCGCCCTCGACATTCTCCAGACTCTCTCCGACGATTCCACCTTTTCGAACGAGACGCCTCTTTTCGGCGTCTCCTCTTCGTCCCATGCCGAATCGCTTATTCTCCCTTTAACTTTAGCTATTGACTCCTCTTCTCCTAAAGTAGCTGAACCTGCGTTAGACTGTGTTTATCGTTTGTTTTCGTTGCGTCTTATTAGGTGTGAGATTGATGGTGGTAATGTAGGTAGTTTGATTTATAGGCTTGTTGATTCGATATGTAAATGTGGCGGTTTAGGTGATGAGGGCGTTGAGCTTGCGGTTTTGAAATGTTTGTTGTCTGCGGTTAGGAGTACCACTGTTTTTATCCGTGCAGATTGTTTGAATCAGATTATTAAGACGTGTTATAATGTGTATTTGGGAGGTGTGAATGGGACTAATCAGATCTGCGCTAAGGCTGTTTTAGCGCAGATGATGTCGCTTATTTTTGCTAGAGTTGAAGCTGATTCTCAGCTTGCGACGTTTAATACTGTTTCCGTGACTGATCTTTTGGAGTTTAATGATAGGAATTTGAATGAAGGGAGTTCTATTCAGTTTGTTCAGAATTTTATTAACGAGGTTGTTTTTACTAATGTCGTTGAGCTCAATAGCAATAGTAGTGGTGCTGCATCTCCGTTGTCACCGACTGAGGATGACAATGTGGATGAAAAAGGTGGGGATAAGGTGGAGGGGAAGGATTTGAGTGGTTATACAAAGATAAGGGATGATGGGGTCGCGGTTTTTAAGAATTTGTGTAAGTTGTCGATGAAATTCTCTTCTCAGGACCGGTCGGATGATCAGATTCTGTTAAGGGGAAAGATGTTGTCACTCGAGTTGTTGAGGGTTATCATGGATAATGCTGGTCCGATATGGCGTACAAATGAGAGGTAAGTAACTCTACAACTCCATAATTTTATTTATAGAAGATGCTTTAGTAACGCCAATTATCATTTGTCTACTTGACCAAATACCGCACGACTTAGCTATCAACTTAAGATAAAGATATGCAGTATCATATTTTTAAGAATAGTTGTACCATAATAGGAGCCTGCAGGTCACAACAAGTGGATTTATTAAAATCCATATCTTAGCGTTTTGCAATTTTCATAGCTTAACATCAACCGTATCCATTCTTGAGTTTGAGATTATCTAAAACTCTCTTGCTTTCTTAACTATAAATGGCATATATATTTTTGAGCTCAATTACGGGGCTGACTTCAGATATTCATAACCCTAATTAAGCATCGTCTATTTTATGCATCTTTGTTCTTCTAATAGAAAATCATATACACGATGTCGCCAAGGTCGCAACTGATACATAGCAAAATTGATGTGTAGAGATGTTTAAGATAGCTGTTAGGTATGCTTGCTCTAATACTACATTATCATAAATGGTTAACGTCAATTTTTGTTTTCACTTTGTTTCCCGTAGCATGTGGGATGACTTGTTAAATATATTTCAATATTTGTCTACAAGACTAGTTTAAACATTCAGGATTTCTGATGCTTGTTGACTGGATATCATATTCTGCAGGTTCCTAAATGTGATCAAACAATTTCTTTGCTTGTCCTTGTTGAAGAACAGCGCGCTGTCAGTCATGTCAATTTTTCAGCTTCTGTGTTCCATATTTCAGAGCTTATTATTAAAATTCAGATCTGTGCTGAAATCAGAAATCGGGATATTTTTTCCCATGCTCATTCTCCGGGTGCTGGAAAACATTCAGCCGAGCTTCATACAGAAGATGACAGTTCTCAGTTTATTGGATAAAATATCTCAGGATTCACAGATTATGATTGACGTTTTTGTCAACTATGATTGTGATGTTGATTCTCCAAACATATTTGAAGGGTAATGAACCATTTAAAAGTTATTTAAGCTGCTCATATGATTTTAGTTGATAGTGAAAGTCTACATGTTAAACTTGCAGTTGATAAAACTGTTAGATCCATAGTCTAGACTGTTAGCAAATCCTACTTGGTTTGCTCCTATATTTCTTAAGTTTAATGACTCATGAGTTTCTTTAGGACTCGTTCTATAGTTCATTTAGAAAATGCGTCAGTGATGGAAATGGTAACTGATTTGTGTCTCTCTATAAGACATCGTTTACATATTTTTCTAATTCTTAGGTATTTAAGCTTGCTGATTATCATAGCTAGAAAATCGCACCCTATATGGTAATTAAGCCTAGCCGCCTGGGTTACTGATTTGTATGTATGACTTTCCCACAACAGAGAGGTGGACAATGCTGTGTTGCCACCAGCCCACCAACGCTAATTATAAGGCGTTTCACTATCTATCGTACTTCGAAGAGGTGTTGGTTGTTTTGACCTCTGATTTTTTCTTTTAGTGGGTCATGAATGCTATTTGTTTGTGGCTGTACAAAAGCTTCTGCAGCATTGCAGCTTGCTTGTCATTGCTTCAGCTATCCTTTTGTGTTTAGTATCCATAGTAGTAGGTGTAGTTATCACACATTATTGTCTGTCTGTCTCTTTCCCTCTTATGCCTACACACGTGCTGCTTTGTATAGTTTTCAACTTTTCATCTGTTATAGCTATGGATTGTGATTTAGTATATTGTATTTAAACCTTGTTAATTCCGTCAGACATTTGCAGGACTGTGAATGGTCTTCTGAAAACTGCTCTAGGTCCACCTCCTGGTTCCACTACAACATTGTCTCCGGTGCATGATCTAACATTTCGGCTTGAGTCAGTCAAGTGCTTGGTTATGATAATTAAATCCATGGGAGTATGGATGGATCAGCAGCTTAGGATTGGTGAATTTAGTGTCCGCAACCCAAGTATTGGTGATAATGATAGTAGTCTCGTTGAGCCTAATACAAGTCTTGGAGGAGATGAAGCAATTCTTCCTGATATTGATTTGCACCAAGAACCAATTTCTGACCATTCCACAGCTACTTTAGAACAACGTCGAGCTTATAAGTTAGAACTCCAGGTACCGAATACTATGTCATATATATTTTCATCTTCTATATCTGTTGAATGTTACCTGAGCTGTTTCTCCTTTTTATGTATTTAAATGTATATACTTGGAAATATGTATTGAGACCGCAACTTAGCCAACATCCCCAACATTTAAGGCTTTTAGCCCACACAGGGTTCTAATCCAAAGCCAGTTAGGAAAAAAGGGAGCAGCCCATCAATCCTTTATGTAGGCATTTGGTTTTCTTATGCATTCGGCCTCACACCCTACAATATATATGGAAAAGATTCATATAGGGAGACCCTCAACTCCATCATCATTTCCAGCCATCTTTTTTAATTAAGCAAACTTTTTAGATGACCGATGAATTAAGCGTTTTTCATATTAAGAAAATTAAGTCAAATTCTAACACCACTTTAATTTTCCTAGTCTAAAACTGGCCGGCCTGATATCTATATATAGAACTTTTAGTACCATCGTATACTAAAACTTTTACCTTGCTATTGCAGAAAGGAATTGCCCTGTTCAACAGAAAACCTTCGAAGGGTATTGAGTTCCTTATAAGTAACAAAAAAATTGACGGTACTCCAGAAGCAGTTGCATTATTTTTGAAGAACATTTCTGGATTGAATGTGACTGTGATTGGTGAGTATCTGGGTGAAAGGGAAGAGTTTCCGTTAAAAGTAATGCATGCTTATGTAGATTCCTTTATTTTTGATGGGATGGACTTTGGTGAGGCTATTAGATTTTTTCTAAGGGGTTTTAGATTACCTGGTGAGGCGCAGAAAATTGACCGCATCATGGAGAAATTCGCAGAACGCTATTGCAAGTGCAATCCCAATTCATTTACCAGTGCTGATACAGCATATGTTCTTGCGTATTCTGTAATAATGCTGAATACTGACGCCCATAACAACATGGTGAAAGACAAGGTGAGATTACCAAATTTGTTTACTTTCTTATTTTGTTTCTTTTACTGAGTAATCGCTCAGAGACACATTTGTAACAGTTTGTGTATATTTATCTGGGTTGGTACTCATTAAATAAGTATTGTTGAAAACAATTAAATAAAATAAAACAGGAAAAAAGAAATTAGTTTGGTAGAATACTAAAATACAATCATCAAATGCACATCTCCACAGCAAAATATGTTTGCTTCAATCTTTTAACATATTAAATGCTCGACATGGAAGAAATTAATGATATTTATATTTGAATAATGTCGCATTGATTGCTTAGAAATTGTCTGACTTTTGTGCTGGTTAATGTGTAAGATGAGCAAAACTGATTTTATTCGGAACAACCGTGGGATTGATGACGGAAAGGACTTACCTGAAGATTATCTGGGTGCCATCTATGATCATATTGTGAAGAATGAAATCAAGATGAAAGCTGAAACTTCAGTACAACAGAGCAAGCAGACAAACAGTGTTAACAGATTGCTGGGCTTGGATGGTATACTTAATCTTGTTTGGAAGCAGACAGAGGAGAAACCATTGGGTGCTAATGGAGCCCTTATAAGGCACATCCAAGAACAGTTCAAGGCTAAATCAGGAAAATCAGAGTAATATAATTCACCTTCTGCTAATTGGCATTGAAAATAAAATTTTTTATATATGTCGAGCAGTTTGTCTTTTTACTGGTCCTGACATGTGATGTTAACATATTAAAATAAGACCATTGGAAGCCTTTTTGTATCTAAAAACTAATGACCTTATTCCTTGTATTATCTATTTTTTGATTGCTGACAAAGAAATAGATTATGAATAATTAACCATGTTCTCTTGCAGGTCTACTTACTATGCTGTTGCAGATGCGGCAATATTGAGGTTTATGGTGGAAGTCTGCTGGGGCCCAATGCTTGCTGCGTACAGTGTAACTCTGGATCAAAGTGATGATAAAGCAGCCACTAACCATTGCTTACAGGGGATTAGGCATGCTATTCATGTTACCGCGGTCATGGGTATGCAGACACAGAGAGATGCATTTGTCACTACTGTTGCAAAGTTCACATACCTTCATTGCGCTGCAGATATGAAGCAGAAAAATGTCGATGCTGTCAAGGTACTCAACAACCCCTCCACTCGACAAACACAAAGTGTCAGTTATCAATCCTGGATGGGCCAAATTTTTAAGTAGTACCTTTTTGCACCAACTTAACGTACAATTCACAGTAAAGGCAAAAAACATTTGAAGGGGCCTTGGCCATCCCATCCTTATAGATGCTTCAGCCCTGCACACGCTGTAGTTTTCCGCTGGTTTATAGACTAATTTGTTAAGTTTATTTATTGACAGGCAATTATAGCAATCGCCATAGAGGACGGAAATTATCTTCAGGATTCCTGGGAACACATATTGACTTGTCTATCTCGATTTGAGCATTTACAATTGTTGGGAGAGGGTGCTCCATCTGATGCATCTTTCTTAAGTGGATCAAACATTGAATCAGACGACAAATCACTGAGGTCCAATATTACATCGTTGAAAAAGAGAGGGACCCTCCAGAATTCAGTTGTAATGGCAGTTGTTCGAGGCAGCTCATATGACAGCACTTCTGTGGGAGCTAATACGTCCGGATTGGTGACCCCAGATCAAATTAACAACTTCATTTCCAATTTGAACTTGCTTGAACAGATAGGAAATTTTGAGCTTAATCACATTTTTGCTCATAGCCAAAGGATGGACAGTGAAGCGATAGTCGCTTTTGTAAAAGCCCTTTGCAAAGTTTCAATGTCGGAATTACAGTCCCCAACAGATCCGCGGGTGTTCAGTCTGACCAAAATAGTTGAAGTTGCGTAAGATCCTATCCTTATATCACCATGAAAATGCATATGCTTTTATTCCTCAAATTCTTGTCAATATCCTTAATTCAGCTTGATTAACTGTCCGCATAATCTCTTATGCAAGGGGTTTTTAAATTAAATTTCAAATCCTCTCCCTTAAGAATTTCACACCTTATAATTTGAATTTTCTTCAGGCACTACAACATGAACCGAATCAGATTAGTGTGGTCTCGCATATGGAGCGTCCTTTCAGATTTCTTCGTTGCAGTTGGCCTGTCGGAAAACCTCTCAGTTGCCATCTTTGTGATGGATTCCTTGCGCCAACTATCTATGAAATTTCTTGAGCGAGAAGAGCTGGCAAACTATAACTTCCAAAATGAGTTCTTAAGACCTTTTGTGATCGTCATGCAGAAAAGCAACTCTGTCGAAATCAGAGAACTCATAGTTCGTTGCCTCTCACAAATGATCCTGAGCCGTGTCGATAATGTAAAGTCTGGGTGGAAAAGCGTTTTCATGGTATGCTTACTTATGCTTCCAATGTTATTTCTAAGCTCGTGTTCCATTCTTCAAACATAGCATTATACTCCAAACTTTAACAGTAATGTAACCTTGCATTTATTAAATATTGCATTAGTTCTAAATAACTTGAGAGTTGAAACTATCATTACATTCTTACAAACTATACATGACATCACAACTTATGTATAAACTGCAATAGGTGTTTAATATAGCATCATCCACCATATATATATGTAACTTGAGATTCAAGTACATCATGCTTTTACAATCTACAGAAGTATTGATGGAAGTGTGCAACAGATAGTCTGAGCTAATTTGCCAATTTGCTGACAGGCATTAACAGCTGCGGCTGCTGATGAAAGGAAGAACGTTGTGTTGTTGGCATTTGAGACGATGGAGAAAATAGTGCGCGAATATTTTCCTTATATAACTGAGACAGAGACTGTGACATTCACGGATTGCGTTAGATGCCTCATCACCTTCACCAATAGCAGATTTAACAGTGATGTAAGCCTTAACGCCATTGCTTTTCTCCGCTTCTGTGCTGTTAAACTAGCGGAAGGGGGTCTTATTTGCAATACAGAAAATGCTCCTGCTGCTGACGATGATGATTCAAGCATTCCAGTGGTGAAGGAAGCAGCAGATGCTGCTGATGATGAACAAGCTTTGATGGATAGAGATGAGAACGCATGCTATTGGATTCCTTTGCTGAGTGGTAATTTTAAATAATGCTTTAAACCATTTCATAAGAACTTTTTCTTTATTAATATATCATTATATCACTTCCCATATACGGAGTATCTATTACCAACATCTTTGCTGTAATTTAATTCATTTAACTATAAAATAGACCTCTTGTGGTATGTTAAACTTCTACTTACAAATAGTCATATCAGATTATTATATTTAAGCTTGGATGGTGTTTCAGGTTTATCTATGTTGACATCGGATCCTAGACAAGCAATCAGAAAGAGTGCCTTGGAAGTGCTTTTCAACATTTTGAAGGACCATGGTCATCTTTTTTCTCGCTCATTTTGGATTACTGTTATCAATTCGGTAATTTTTCCAGTTTTCAAACATGTGAGTGACAAGAAAGAGAAAGCAAGGAACGAACAGTCTTCACCAAGTACATGGGATTCTGAAACTTGTTCTGTTGCTACTCGGTGTTTAGTAGATTTATATGTCAACTTTTTTGGTGTGATGAGGGCTCATTTAGGTGCAGTAGTTTCTCTACTTGCTGGATTGTTTAGAAATCCAGGTCAAGGTTCTGCTAGTACTGGAGTTTCTGGATTGATGCGTTTGGTAGGTGACTTGGGGAGCATGCTTACTGAAGACGAGTGGTCATGCATCTTTCTTTCTTTGAAAGAAGCATCAGCTTCAATGTTGCCAGGTTTCCTAAAACTTGTACGAATAATGGATAGGATTGACATTGACATACCAAATGTGGCTCAATCCTCCTTTGATGACGATGATGATGGGGAGACATTGAATAGTAGTAATGCTGGTACAGTTGAGGACTATGAGGATGACAACTTGCAGACGGCAGGATATGTTGTGTCAAGAATGAAAACCCATATATCTACACAACTACTTATCATGCAGGTAGTCTATCTTTCTCTCTTTCGTAAGTTTTATCTTAGGTAATCGATAAAAATGCTAATGGAAAATGATTGCAGGTGACAACCGATCTGTACAATATGCAGCAGCACTTGCTTAAGGCCTCAAGTGTCAAGATTGTGCTTGAAATATTTTCTCAGACGGTGTCTCATGCTCATGAATTGAGCTCAGAAACTGGACTACATTTGAAGCTGCAGAGAGCATGCTCCATCCTCGAGATTTCTGACCCACCCGTAGTACATTTTGAGAATGAATCCTATCAAAACATACTCAACTTTTTGCACCATTTATTGACAAGCGACCCATCTCTATCCGAGGAGATGGGTATAGAAACACAACTCTTTTCAATATGTGAAAAAATTATACAAATCTATTTGAAGTGTTCGAGATTGGAACATGAAGAGGTGCGGAAACCAATTACTGTTCATTGGATTCTTCCATTGAATTCAGCGGTGAAGGAAGAGTTGGGAGCAAGAACGTCATTGCTTGTATCAGCATTGAGGGTTTTAAGTGAAGTAGACAAGGGTTGCTTTAGGAGGCATGCTTCAAGCGTGTTTCCACTGCTTGTAGAGTTGGTGCGTTGTGAACACAGTTCACGGGAGGTGCAGCCTGTTCTCAGCAACTTGTTTGAGACATGTATTGGCCCGATTATTATCGATGCATGACATGCTTGCTTGTGTAATTACGTACAGATATATAACATATATATTTGTAGGGTAGTACTTTAGCCTCTGGCAATGACAGGATTATATATCTTGTGCTCCATTTTTGGTCCCATGTACTGCTTTGTGTTATATTTGTACTGTATGGGGAATCCTTTAATTGATTGATACAAACATTTTTTTCTCCAGAGGAAAACTAAATCTCAGTATGTTTGCATACATCTCAGAATTGCTTACAGTGACTTGAAGTGACAATCATTTTTTTTTTTAACGGCGTGTTAGTAGTTAGTGATTCGAGCTTACAATGACATCCAATTGGGCAGTATGCAAGTCTCGAATCTTCTCCTTAGGAGATAAACTACACTCCTGCTTCTTAATTCGGGCCTTTGAAGGTTCCTGATGAGACTCGAACTCGAGACCTCTTCAAGAATATCTCCCCAAGGTTACCCTTTATATGTTTAAATAGGAGGATCGCATTGAAGTAAAATAACCTGACAAAAGTACCAGTGATTTCTTGACATAGTTGAAGTAACTGATACATGTCTTTAGCTATTATTGCTTGATGGACTCGTTTCACTCGACAATGCTAAGTGAGTTTAAACGACCGGACTTAAATGTTTATTTTTTAAGCTCAGCTTGAAGCTAATCCACTAAAAAATGTCTGATTGACTCGATCTCTATCTTATCAAACTCGAGTTGAGCTAAACAAGTTCGAGCTCGAGTAGCTCGTTATTTCTTTGATTCGTCAACACTTTTAATTTATGCTACTTCATTTATCTCATAATAAATGTCTATTTATAAAATATACAAAGTTTTGAGAAATCATACTAATCACACTCCTTAGCAATCAAATATAATCTCCACATAATAACCTTTTTTCTTATTAGTTGAAGTATAAATACTTATTTTAACACATCTTAAAATAGTAATGTAAAAACTTAGTACGTGATAGAGTTAAGGCATGTTGTTAGTTTTGCTATTAAATTCTGTAAAATTAAAGTATTTGACTAGGTATATAATCTAAGTTTGTAGATGGATATGTGGTTGTTTTCTTTGCTGAATAGATTGTCTGATTTTAAAAAATTTACTTATATATTCTAAAAAGAAGTTAGGTGAAATTATATGTGAAGAGTGAGAAAATAAATATGTAAAATTATAAATTAAGTTATCAATTTAATATGAAAACTCTCTTCTTTGTAGTCAATTTTAAAAAATTATTTGTTAATTTTAAACGCAAAACAAACAAATTATATACTTGAGTGATCAAAATCCTCTCAAGTTGATGGTAACTTGATTGATCATGTTGACCAATCAAAATTTAGATAAATGTTTAAAACTTTTTCTTTTATTGAAATGCACGGGGCCCACATACATTAATCTTTGTCGTGATTGGAGAACTTAACCAATCAAATTAACATAAACTTGAGAGAATCTTTTTCCATATTTGAGTGTCTCAATCAAAACGTAAACTGTCGCAATCAATTCCCCTTCTTATCAATGTACTTTTATGTACTTTTTTTATACCTTATGCTGGTGGGAGTGGGTGAAACCCCACTCGTGAGTTCCCTCCACTCACGCGCAGCCCCCACCCCGTGTCACATAAGCCGCGCGCGACTCACTCTTCAACCACCAAAAAACCTTAGCAAACTCACCCAGGTGAGTTATATATCTTCAGGCCCCACCACTATATAACCGTTTTTTTTTTAAAATAAAAAGAAAATTTTTTTTTACCCAAAATTTACTAATAAATACCCCAGCATCTTCTTCATTTTTCACACACAAAAAATCAAACATCTCATCTTCATCTCTATCTTTATCGCAATCAAAAATGGCATGCTCATTCCCACATACCGAAGTCGAGATTAAGGCTATGATTCAGAGACAAATAATTCAACAACAACGTCGTTAAAATGAGCTTACGAAGTTAGGTGATGATTTCGATGCTGCGTCCGAAGAAAATACGAAATTGCGCACGAAATGTGGGATCTGCTGTGATCTCTCCCCACAAAAGCGTCAGTTACTCGACACGTATTTTAGAGATCAATCTAATATCGATTTCACCTTCCGGAGATCTATGTTTAGAAAGTCGATAAAATTGCAGGCTAGAATTGAAGAAAATACTAAACGGTTGAATAACTTGGGTTCTTCGTCCCAATCTCAAACAACTCATATCGGTTCTTCATCACAACAACACCGAAGAAGAAATGAGTCGCCCGATCTACCCTTTCCAATTCCAAACGACTCAGATGGCAGACTGACTGACAATGAGGTGTATCAAGAATACCTAGATCAAAAAGTGTTGAGACAAACTCAGGAAGAAGAAGAAAGGGAAAGAAGGGAGTTGGAGGCGCAAATTATGGCTAAAGAAGATGAAGAAGAAACAATGCGTTGGGAGTTACCTGGTCAGCTTTCGGATTCAGATTCGGGAACTGACTAATCGTATTAAGTTTTTTTTTTATATTTATGTTTTTTTTAAATGTTGTTTTTAAATTTTCTATGTATCGTCTTTTAATTTCGTACTATGTTTTAATTTTATATGTACACGTGTTTTAATAAAATGTATGAATAAAAAATATTTAATAAAAAGATGGGGTGATGTAGAGTGAGTTTGGTGAGTGTCATTACCTCCTGTAGTGAGTTTGGGTGAATTTTGATGAGTTTGGTAAAAAGCTGACGTGACGCTGAGGTAAAGGTGAGTGGGTTTCACCCCACTCCCACTAGTATTAATTTTTTATGATTTTTTCCTTAGCCAATGTTAAAAAAAAACACATTAAAATATACACTTTTATGTACATAACAAAAATTTCCCAAAAGTAGAAATGATGAAGGTATTGGTTTGTAGCTGCTGGTGCTGCTAATTAAGCCCTAACTCAGTAGCAGCCTTTGTAAGTTATCATTCTTTTCTTTTCTTTTTATTTAATTAATCTAATTTACATGGAAGAACACGAGTTTGACCTAGGATTAGGTAGAGATGACGATGATGACGTGGACAACGATGATGAAATCCATTCCCCCACTTTAGGTGTAGGCGTAAACGGTTTCTTTTTAGAGTATTGTAGTAATAATAGGGGAGGAGGAGTAGGAAATAGAGAGACTGATCTCGAGCCTTACGAGGGTATGGAATTCGAATCCGAAGAAGCCGCCAAGGCCTTCTACAATTCCTATGCTCGTCGTGTCGGTTTCAGCACTCGTGTTAGCTCCTCTAGGCGTTCTAGGAAAGACGGCGCTATTATACAAAGGTCGTTCGTTTGTGCAAAAGAGGGGTTTCGTAACTTGAATGAGAAACGGACTAAGGATAGGGAGATTAAGCGTCCACGCACGGTGACGCGCGTTGGTTGTAAGGCGGCTATGTCTGTTAAGATAGTGCAGCGTTCTGGGAAGTGGGTTGTTTCTGCTTTTGTTAAGGAGCATAATCATGACTTGGTTCCGCCTGATCAGGTTCATTGTTTGAGGTCGCATAGGCAGATATCGGGGCCTGCTAAGACGCTTATTGATACGTTGCAGGCTGCTGGGATGGGTCCGCGTAGGATTATGTCGGCGTTGATTAAGGAGTATGGTGGTATTAGTAAAGTTGGGTTTACGGAAGTTGATTGTAGGAACTACATGAGGAATAACCGACAAAGGAGTTTGGAAGGTGAAGTGCAGATTCTTCATGATTATCTCAGGCAAATGCACGCAGACAATCCGTCTTCGTTTTTTTACGCTGTCCAGGGTCAGGGTCAGGGGGATGATGATCATGATGAACAGTGCAGCAGCACGGGTAATGTCTTTTGGGCTGATACAAAGGCAAGGGCTAACTACACTTACTTTGGGGATACAGTTACATTTGACACCACATACAGATCAAACAGATACCGATTGCCTTTTGCGCCTTTCACGGGGATTAATCATCACGGCCAGCCTGTTTTGTTCGGCTGCGCTTTTCTCATGAATGAATCTGAGTACTCATTTGTGTGGCTGTTTAAGACATGGATCTCAGCAATGTCTGGCCGACTCCCGATATCAATCACTACGGATCATGACTCAGTCATACAATCAGCCGTTATGCAAGTTTTTCCTGACACTCGTCATCGCTTCTGCAAGTGGCATATTTTTAACAAGTGTCAGGATCAGTTATCGCACGTGTTTCTCCAGTATCCAAATTTTGAAGCTGACTTGCATAAATGTGTGAATATAACCGACTCAATTGATGAGTTTGAAGCTTGTTGGTTGTCACTCATTGATAAGTATCAACTTAGTGATTACGACTGGCTTCAAGAAATATACTCATCACGCAGGCAATGGGTTCCTGTGTATTTGCGTGATACGTTCTTTGCTGAAATGTCTGTAACACAACGCGGTGATATCATGAACTCCTATTTCGATGGATACGTAAACGCATCAACTACTCTGAATCAGTTTGTGAAAATGTATGAGAAAGCATTGGAGAGCCGCAATGAGAAAGAAGTTAAAGCGGATTACGACACGATGAACACGCTTCCTCTGTTGCGGACTCCTTCGCCGATGGAGAAACAAGCATCCCAACTTTACACGAAAAAGATATTCACGAGATTTCAAGAGGAGTTAGTCGAGACTCTTACTCTTATGGCATCGAAAGCAGAAGATGACGATGATGGTGACGTTACAACAACAACATATCAAGTAGCAAAGTTTGGAGAGGAAAACAGATCTTATCGTGTCAACTTTAATGTTTTAGAAATGAAGGCTTCTTGCAGCTGCTGTATGTTTGAATTTTCGGGTCTTTTATGCCGACATGTGTTGGCAGTCTTCAGAGTGACCAATGTTCTAACTCTTCCTTCCAGTTACATTTTAAAGCGATGGACAATAAATGCCAAGAGCAGTGTTATACTTGAAGAGCATGCCTTATTTTCTAGTTATTTAGAGTCCCATACTGTGAGATATAATACCCTTAAGAACGAGGCTTTAAAATTTGTAGAAGAAGGAGCCGAGTCTGTTGATACATACAATGTGGCCATGATTGCTTTGGAAGATGCTGCAAGGAGAGTTTCCATAGCAGCAAAAAATGAAGGAACGGTCAATGGGCGTAACAACAGGGAAGGTTTAAGAAGTAATGTAATACTGACAAAAAGGAATACGGAAAATCACCATGGGGATTTCGACCATGATTTATCAGAGGTTAGTTTCTTCAGTTGCTTGTACTCCAAATCTTATATCCTGCAAACGAATTTACTACCTTGCTTATATTCTGTTTTGTTTAAAAAGCTATCTTCTGGTATGATGCTAAAAGTATTATTTGGCCTATACTTGTAGGCAGTTAAATATGGGTAGTGCGAACATATGTATAGGCTTACCTACAGTGGACAAAATTTGTTGCTATGGTTGTATATGTGGATACTTATTTTGGCTGATGAGGTGCAGACCATGTATGGCAAAAGTGCTTAGGTGTGGTTCCACTAAGTTTTTCTTTAGTTCTAGTTCGCCTGGAGAAATTATATATGCTTTTTTTGGAGGGAAAGTACATTTTGTATTACAGAAAAAGATCTGAGAGGGTGAGGGAATTGTATAAATAGACACGGATTGAAAAGAAACAGATGTACTCATGCCTCATGGTAACTGTAATCATTATATACATCGGAAGCATCTTATTACAAAGCCTTACATAAGCCAAAAGATGCATACATGCCTTTAGAACTTAGAAGGTTCATCTGTTCGATAGACTATAAGTATAATAAAAAAGCAGAAAATATCATAGTTTCCATTGAACTAGTTAATCAATAATAATAGCTGCCCGAAAGTAAACTTGCAACCTTTAATTTATTTTTATTTTTCCCCTTTTTTTGACTATTAGTTTGTGTAGGATTTTCTCAAACATCTAGACACACGTTATTTGTAGATCTCTCTGATTCACATGTGATTGCTTTGTGATGTTGTCCACTTTTACTCAAAATTTATCTTCGTATTTTCGTAGACATGCATTTGGTTTCTAAAATAACCCAAAACATGTCAAATGAAGGTCGCGTTTATTCTAACATTAATTTAATATATAAACTATAGAACTTAGAAACAACATACAAATACTAATTTTGATGTTTGTTAATGTTTGTACTAAATTAGATAGCGTTTGATGCTAATTTTACTAGAGTTTGGTGTTGTTGGGTTTTAGTATTATTCTTACTTCATATTTATGGTTGTATGTAAGATGGAATGGACCAAGCAAGATTTAACGCAATGGAATGCTCATTATATACCATTGTATTCCTTTTGCCATTGATATTCCCATTCCTCACTTTGAACCAAGCACCCCCTCAGTGTTGGTGTCAACTGAGGTGACACTCGAGCTCTGCCACAGACTGTAATCACATATTAAAAGCAGTGGCCTATACAGGTTTTTTTTTTCATCGGTTGGGGTAAAACTAATTGTTGTTTTGCGGTTTTAGGTAGATACTGGCAATGCATAAAAATAAAATAACAATTTGAATCATAGATACAATTAGATTTTTACCACATTTTTGTATGTACGAATTAAAAGGAATACACAATTTCTGAAATATGGTACCGAGAAAGCTAAAGAAATCCCAAAACTCTTGAATGATCTAAAATACAATCAGTGTTTGGTTTACTGAGACGATTTGTTTAATTAACTTACTATGCAAACCATTCACTTTAATAAATGTAATAACATTATAACTAAAAATACGATAATACAAATCTATGGCCCTACATCTATTATTAAAGGACAGTACAAAAAATTAGTAAAAGGCGGACGCACAGCTAGCTTAAAAACAAACAAAAAAAGTTTACTGTTTACTTACTATTCATTATCTTCTACCTCATCATCTCTTACCTCCATATCTCCTTTCTTTACTTCAAAAACAAAATTATAGAACATTTCTAACTCTAACTTTGGTCAATTATGTGCGCTTTTACTACAAACTATGTGTAGCACTTTCAAGAAACCAGAAAATTTCGAATAAGATTAAACCTTGTGGGCTTCAATGTATGTGGCACGTACTAAATGTGCATCACACATAGATCCGCCCCTGATCCAAAGCCTGAGCAAGTAAGAAATAACAAGACTGTAATCACATATTAAAAGCCTGAGCAATAAAGAAATGAAGGAAGACACGCCATACTGATTAACAATTTGGTGAATAGCATCTAGCTCTAAGATAAAATGCAGTTCTGTATCTCCATATACATTGCATTACAAAATACCTACTTTCAATGTTTTTTACTTGTTCAGCTATTTTAGGAAATGCTGTAAATGGTCCACATTTCACCTCCCCCATACATCGCTCCGGAGGGATTGGGTATGGTGTTGTTGCTGTAAATGGTCCAGAGGTGTTGAAAGGTGGATTTCTAGAAATCATGCACCCTAGAGTAGACAAATTTGAAATGTACTGTCAAACGTGAGAAGTATTATCATTTGCTAGACGGAATTCGGATATCTGTATATAGCAAATGGCCAATCAGAACACAAGAAATGAGACTTTTCAGACTCGTTTCAAATAGCTATTGCTATGCTACTAGTTAGATAATGCTAATCTGAACCTAACTATGAATTTCGTCTTGTATATATTGGAACTAAAATAATATTGATAAATCTTGTTGTCCCAGAAAAGAAAATATTTTTAGCATGGGCTTTATTTTGGAGCCTTAGATTAAATAAAATAGCTAAAAAGGCCCAAGTTAGATTTGGCCACCACTTACCTCCTCGACATAGTGATGGGATGTGAATGATCTGAAGACAGTTTGGTTACGGCGGTGCTTGTGTAGAAAGACGTATCCAAAATTGAAGTTACATGCCCATAACTCTTCACTATAATTTTGACCAATAGCTTTTTACCCAAAATTACTTGTGCATTCTGGTCTGGAAATGCATAATACATTAGCTCTATTTTGGAGCCTCAGAATCCCACTTACTAAAACAAAGTTTGGAAGATGACAAATTAATTTGATAATACCTGATTGCTAATTGGATGTGTAAACTATGCTTTGAATCAAAATGTGTATTTTGAATGAATCACATGAGACAAGCACCACATGACAAAATTATGTCCTCATTAGTTGTCTGCTTTTCTGTAGGATGAGATGGACAGAAAGATCCAAGAACTTAATAATGAGCTGGATTGTGTTAGACGCAAGTGTGAAGTTTATAGGGCTAACCTGCTGTCAGTTTTAAAAGACGTGGAAGATCATAAACAGCAGCTTGCACTTAAAGTCCAGATCATAAGATATGGCATGAAAGATTGCTTGTAAAGGTGGTGAACATGTTATAATGACTTCTTTTTTTATAGCGTTGGGCTCCTGTGGCTGGCTGTTTTCTTGCTTCAAATTATTCGATGCCCGACATATATATATGTACAGTTCTACCCATGGATTTTCCCTTCCGTGACAGTATTTATGCATCCTGCTTTGGTAGTTCGAGCTTTTAGTCGCATTATCTTTGTGGGGCAATAGAGGCAACCATGGTTCTCATGTTATATATAATCCTTTTTGTTCGTGAATTTAAGTTTTCACGGGTTTGTTCTCTGTTCAACTTTATAATGAAAAACTTGAGATTAATTGAGTTACTGCTGCGTTAAGCGAGCATAAGTCTTGCGGAGATGAGTTTGGTGTCACTTAAGTGTTTATGCTTTTGCTGTTTTTTTTCTTCCTTCTGTTTAGGTGAAATTTTAAGTGAAGTGAAAAGCATCGTTTATGATCTTCTGATAATACATTCACTGCCATGAAAATTGCTACATTCATGGTTGTCAATTGGTCGGATTGGCTGACCCATGACTAAATTAATGGGTCAAAAACTACTCTAGTTATGGCTTGTCAAAGCGTCGGATTGTCTCATAATATACGGGAGTATTCACTCTTTTGCTAGATATCTATCCAAGATTTTTTTTTTTTCACTATGGTGGTTCACAGCATTCAGAAATAAAGTAGCACCAAATGTATCAAAACGAAAGGGCGACATAATGTATAAGCTTTTAAATTTGTTTGTATGTATGAGGTTGCAGGTGAACAGATGAAAATGTAAACTATTTTTTTCGTCAAATAACAGGGATAGTTTTCATTCTTGAGAGGAACTGGCTGCAGAACTGGGCTAGACGCCTAGACTATTTTCTTTACTCATTCACATTCATCTTACAAAAACAATTCACTGGATCTTCAGATCATCCCTTCCTTTCTATACAACATTGAAGCTGCAATAAAGCTTAAATCCAAAAGGTTAAAACTTAAAATGGTCAATGTGGTGAACTCCATACCAATTGGGGAAGAATGTTTAACAGCTTAGTAGCATCTGAGAATGGATCCAGTCACTACATTGTTCCGCTTACTGCTATTATTACCAAAGAGCTGCTGCCTTCTGATTTGGGTTTCTTCCGGCAGTTAAAGAAGATGCTTCAGGAATAAAAAAAACCATATGTACATCATCATAGCAACTCATGAGTCCAGATGTTCATTCTTTCAAGCTTAGTCTTGCATTCTGCACTTTAACTGATAGCTTTAACTTTTGTTCTTCCATATCTCTTAACACTGCCAGTAGATTCGTACGATACCCTTCACACCGTTGATTTGCATCATCTAACTCACTCGTCAGTTCACGAATTTTCTTTTCCTTTTCTCCCTGAAAGAATAATCAAATACATGCCCATGTCAGCCTACTAAAAACATTTAAGATTCCAAAAACTTATAGGAAAGGTAACCTTAGCAGAATGTAAATGGAATCATCATCTGTGGAAGAAGTCATGTGACATTCAAAGTCAAAACACACTTCTAACGTTAAAACAGTTAAGGGTGGCCCTGATGACATGCTCCTAGGCTCAAAGAAAATGAAGTGTTTGCACATTTACTTCAATTAACTAAGTTGTTTCACACTTCCACTGACTCGAACCTAAAGATGTTACAAATGCAGCAGAGAAGGATGGGCATTAGGATCCAGATCCACATAAACTTTATGGTCAATCAAAGTTTAAGCTAATAACCGAGCTCATCCGTGTTTTGAACATCATGCACGTGTATCTGACTAATCCCTCTACAGGGTTTTTACTAATTGCAACTGACATCTCTACTATGTTCTATTCCATAATTGTAGCATGATAGGTTTACAAGTAACAGATCACTGAAAGTTGTTTTAATTGCATGCAAATTATCCATGTAGTGTTAAGGTACTTTTCAGTGAAACCTTTGGTCATCCAGAAATACAGTTTGTGGGCAAATCTAGATAGTGGCGCGAAACATAAAAGAACAATAAAATCAAAAATTTTGAGCCAAGAACACTAGTGGTAGCATAAGGTGGTTACCCGTGATTGATGTCCTCTGTCGAGTAGATTAGTCTTTCCATTTGATATGACACATCCGTCAGAACTGTGTTTCTTTGATGCGGCAACTTTCTTTGCAGCCACTTGCAGAGCATCCCGTGCTTCATTGTACATATGTATAGACTTTGCTCCTTGTTCTACAAATTTCATGGCCTCGTGTCTTAGATTGTTATAGCGTACACTCAATGGGTCCTGAGAATTGTTTGGTAGATATTCTTCTTCCCTCGCGATGACATCACCTCTTTTGGCATCCCTAGTCCATCTCTTCAATATATATTGAGATGGAAGTGTAAGAACATTTTGTGCTCTAAAAACCGACAAGGCATGGCGACATATAATGCCTGAAAACTCAAACATATGGCAGCTACAAATAGCTTCCATCTCAAATGGATTAAACTTAACAATATGTGCTTTCTGGTCGTCTCCCCCAAATTTGACCACACGATATGTTACAACAGTCCCGTTATCTTCAAGTTTAGTTGCTGGATTAGCAAGTGCCTCCACTAGCTCCTGTTGAAATTTCAAAAACGCTCTTCTAGTGTAAAGATTAGCGGCTTGTTTTTCCATTGGAGAAGGCGTTTTTAAGAGCGGCGTAGTGGCAGCAGTCTCAAAATTTGCCTTGAGTTCCATCTCATGCCAGCTGGTTACCGCACTTTCGTATTGTTTAACAAGTGACTGAATCGGCATTGTTCCATTCACATAGCCATCAAATAACAAGATACTTCCATCTTGTTCAGGAGGACCTGTCGTTGTATCTAATTCTCCAAAAAACGTGTCTTTCAAGAAAACAGGAACCCAAAGATGACGTGCATTGTAGATTGACTGGAGCCATTCATTCTCCGCAAGAGGCAAATTTCCGTCAACAAGAGCTTCCCAACAAGATTCAAACTCGTCGACTGTATCCGTTTCACGGACGCACTTGAGAAACTCTTTATCAAACGTAGGTGAAGACTGGTGTACTTTCTCACATGTATCTCTAATAATGTTCCACGAGCAGAAACGGTGACGGGTCTGAGGCAAAACCTGTGAAACGGCAATCTGGATATGATGATGGGGCTGGGTCGTAATGGAGAGCGGGTATTTACCAGACATAGCGTGAAGCCAGTTTTGAAGGAACCACACATATGACAACGACGAATGAGAATTTAGAAACCCACATCCAAAAAGAATAGGTTGAGCATGATGGTTAAGGCCAGTCATGGAAACGAAAGACGGCAGACGATGAGAGACGTGTAGTTTAACAGTATCGCCAAAATGGGAGTAATTGACGGCAAAAGTTGAGTCAGCCCAAAAGATGTTACCGTTACCGATAGCGTAATAGAAAGAAGGGTTATTAGCTTGCATTTGCTTGAGATAATCAGCAAACACATCGATGACAAGGTGCTGCTCATCGCCATTCGGGATGATGCTCATATTTATGTCTGCATCATTCAAATTGATTTATGAGTGAAATATAGGAACAAAATGACATACATTATCTACTAAGGGGGTGTTTGGGATTGCTTATTGAGAGTAGATTATTCGTTTTGAAAATAAATAATCAGATAATCAACAATTAGAACACGTGGTTTTGAAAAATAGTGTTTGTATTTGATTATGTTGTTTAAAATCGCAAATAATCAGATTATCAATTTTTTTAGTGTTTGGCAAATCAGATTATTTGTTTAGTTGATAAGTAAAATAACTACACTAAAATAGACTTATTTTAGTTTTTCTCTTTTTTCAAAATAAAATAAGTAGCTCTTCACTTACTTTTTCAAAATGAAATAAGTACCTCATTTACTTTCCCAGCTTCTAAACGCAAATAATTATTTTTTTCATTTTATTATCCAAACACCGACTCATCTCCATTTTGAAAATAAAATAAATAGATAATAGTTCCAAACGCAATTCCAAACACCCTCTAAATTTCAGCAGCATATGTAAAATTACTCGCTAATCTTGCTTATAAGGGTTTAGGGGTATCAATATAATTCGGATAATAGAAATTAATAAACGAAAACATGAACTATATAAAACTTACTAGTGAATTTGAATTTGAATATGCGGAGATGATGATGGCGGCGGTGGTCAGTCTCCGTCCCGACTCATTCACTAGTGTTTGGCTGATGGTTTCCTCGGAAGCGTTTAGGGGCCACCTTTGCGTTTTTTTAACTTTATTTCTATTATTAGGGGGTGTTTGTTTAGCAGAATGTTTTGAAGTGAATTCTAATTTTTTTGAAATGAATTGTAATTTAATTTAATTGTAATTGAAAAAATGGGAATTTGTTTGGATTGTAATTTTATGAAATTGTAATAGATTAAATTTGAGATGTGTTTGGTTGAGTCTTAACGTAATGTAATTTAATTTTTTTTAAAAAAATTAAAAAGTTAATAAAAAATTAATAGTTCAAATAAAATAAAATAATAAAAATAAAATAAAAACAAATAATAAAAATGTAAATAAATTAAAATAAAATAAAATTATTATTTTAATAAAAGTTATTATTATTTTTATTAAAGTTAAATAATAATAATTAATATTATTTTAATATTTCAAAACTATAATAGTAAAAAATAATATTATTAATAAAATATTAAAATAAATAATATTAACAATAACTAAAAAATAAAAATTAAAAAAATAAAAATAAAATAAATATTATATAAAATAAACTTTAAAATTTTAAAAAAAAGAAAAAAATATAAATTAAACATTAATAAATTTATAAATAATAATTTAAAAATAATAATAAATAATAGTAATTAACAATAATAATAAAACTAATATTATTAATTTTTTAATATTTTATTATATAATAATAAAAATAAAATTTAATTTAATTATATTAATTTAATATAATAATAATAATAATTTAATTAAAATACTAATATATAATAAAAATACTAAATATTAATAAAATAATAGTAAAATAATAATAATAATATTATTATTATTTATAAATAATAATGATAATAATTATAATAATAACTATTATTATAATCATAAATATGATTATTTTAATTATTTTTTTATTATTATAAAATTGCTTTAAATAAAATAATTATTTTTATTATTATTTATTTAATTATTTAATTATTTGATTTATTTTTATTTATTTTTATTTATTATATTTTATTTCATTTTTATGTTATTTTATTTTATTTTATTTTATTATTATTATTATTATTATTATTATTTAATTATTATTTATATTATTAACATTTATACCGATAATTAAAATAGTAAACAATCTTGAATTACGACGTAATTCAAAACATTTCATCTGATTTGTCATGTAATCTGAATTCTCTCATATGTTGTAATTGGAATGAATACATGCATCTGATTTGTCATTACGATTACGTTACAAAACAAACAACCTATGTAATGTAATTCAAATTACAATTCCCTCCATGCATTGAACCAAACAGGATTACAACGGAATTCAGATTACAATTACATTAGATTACATTACATTACGATGAACCAAACGGGCCCTAACTATTTTACTACAGTACATGTTTAAAAAGACGAAAGATTTAAAATTAAAAAAATCATAGTGATTAAAATTATAAATCTACTTAAAACTCATTTTAACTGTTTTTGGCCATGTTTTTTTTTGAACTGGTTTTTTGCCCATGTTACAACTAATGAACTTTTTTGATACGCTTATACACATTTTCGTCTTTTTACATGTTTTTAGCTGTTTCTTATGTTTTCTTTTGTTTTTGCACGTTTTCGTATGTTTTTATACGCTTTTAAGTTTTCTTATGTCTGTCCGTTTTCGCATGCTTTTGTACACTTTCTAACGTTTTCAAACTTTTTCGTCTATTTTGTACGTTTTCGCACGTTTTCTTTCATTATCACACGTTTTCGTCCGTATTCCCATGTTTTCGTCCCTTTCACACGTTACGCTAATACACGTTTTCGTCTTTTTACATGTTTTTAGCTGTTTTTGTATGTTTTCTTTTGTTTTCTTTTGTTTTTGCACGTTTTCATATGTTTTTTTACGCTTTTAAGTTTTCTTATGTCTGTCCGGTTTCGCATGCTTTTGTACACTTTCGAACGTTTTCTTACATTTTCAAACTTTTTCGTCTATTTTGTACGTTTTCGCACGTTTTCTTTCATTATCACATGTTTTCGTCCGTATTCCCATGTTTTCGTCCCTTTCACATGTTTTCGTCCGTTTTCACACGTCCTTGTTTGTTTTTGCACGTTTTTGGCCGCTTTCGCACGTTCTCGTCTTTTTTCCAACGTTTAGTATGCGCTCACACGATTCCGTCCGTTTTCGCGTTTTTTCGTCCGTTTTCTCACGTCTTCGTCCATTTTCTTACATTTTCGTGTGTTGTTGTTTGTTTTCGTGGGCTTTCACACGTTTTTTACGCTTTATCTTGTGATAACATATAAAAAAATATACATAGCAATAAAGTATCACAAATGATACAAAAAAAAAGCAATTTGATATTACATTTATCACAAATGACACTGAATGCTAAAACGCATGCTTATGTATGTTTGAAATATCAGAAGTGATGTTAGATATTAAGTATGCCTACTTTTGGTCATTTTATTACTGTGTCACTTGGATTTCATTTCTCAAAGTATATGTGAAAGGAACTTCCATTATTGTTTTAATCACTTATAATATTTTAAAGACAAAACTAGCATTTTTATAATTTAATGTATTATCACATGTGATTTATTATTATTTTTTTATCACATGTGATTTCACAATATCGATGATAATATATGTTAAGTTAAGGTGAATCTTAGGCTACCCACTATGGTCTCAGATGAGCACCTAAATTGACCTTGGTCGGTGTCAATTGAGCCATAGTGACGACCACGAAAGTCGGTCATGAAATGGAGCAATTGGTTGACCCGGAGACATGATCACCAACCGCAAAAAGAAAAATAAATAAATAAATTTAACTATTTTTCTATATTAAAAAGAAATGCCTTTTGAAATTTAAACACTTTGTAAATACCCAATTCATTTTATCATTTTTTACACAATTTAAGCACTTGACCTTTAGCCCTAAAAATAACTTATTATTATGTAATCTTTTTATTATTTATGAATGAAATGTATTTTTATTCTCTAAATGATGGTCGCCTTGTAGTGGTAAAAGTCGTCAGACAGTAGTCGGAGAGAGAAAGTTGACGTGAAATGAAAAATAGTGGTCACCCATACTCACCATAGTAGGCATCCGTAGTAACTAAAGGTTCATATTTACTTATTACGAGTGATATTATAATGTCATGAGTAATAAGTGTTAACCTTAGACGAACCTTAGTTGATAAAGTTATATTTGATAATGATTTAATATTGAAAGACACTTTACCGAGGTAGGTGGTGACATGGCAGTGTCATTTGTAGTGTCAAGTTGTGAGGTCGAAGTAAATGGGGCAGAGGCGGGTGAGTTGCTACCAGGAGGTGAGGTACTGTTAGGAGAGGAGTTTGTAGAATTGGATAGATCAGGGTGTGAGGTGGAAGGAGAAGGGTTGTCCATGTTGTTTGGTACGTGAGTATCAGTATCGTAGTTTGTAGGAGTTCGAGTTGTAAAAGTGGATGGAGGAATGAAGGTGTCAGGGGTAGGAAGAGAGTGTGAGGAGGCACTGTCTACTTTGAAAGGATAAATGTTATCAGTAAATTCCATATGACGCGAGTGATAGAGGCGATGAGATGCGGGTTCATAACATTTTAGGCCGATTTAGAGGAGGAGTGGCCAAGAAAGATACACTTGACGTAACGAGCGTGAATTTTAGACGGGGCATAGGGACGCAACTATGGAAAACATAAACAACCAAATGGTTTTAATTTTGTATAAGTTGGCTGAATTTTGTACAATTTCTCATAAGGCGATTTGAAATTTAGAATTTAGGTTGGAAGGCGATTAATGAGATGTACAACGGTTTGAAACGTATGTGACCAATAATTGTGAAACCCCCAAAATCAGGCAAGGAAACAACTAGGCAGCAAGGGGATGCCACGTCATGGTACAAGAAACAATGAAACACTGTTGACACAAAGTTGACGTAATAAAAACATATACATTACATCATATATATATATATATATATATATATATATATATATATATATATATATATATATATATATATATATATATATATATATATATATATATATATATATCAGAGTTTTTAAACAAAAGTCCCAGAGTTTTATAAGCGGAATAAACTATTATTTAATCATAGTTTTGTAACATATAGTCACCAAAAATACAAAATAACTTGTGACAACTTTTACCAAAACCAAACTTTAACAAGTAACACAGAAATCTCCAAGTTGTGATAATATCCTGCGGGCTCCCATCCAAGCAAAGCTAAGTAATGATACCTGAGATTAAACATGTAAAATCGTCAACATAAAGTTGAGTGATATTCATAGGTTTAGCAGTAAAGGTGTGGAACACAAGTATTCATTTGAAAAACAAGAAAATAGGGAAAATGGTTATGATCATTAACCATAGTCCGAAACCATTATTATTACTGTTTAGTTCATGAACCGAAACTCAATGTAAGTTTCTTTAGGTAGTATTCAGCCTAAATACTCAAGTAACAAAACAAATGCAATGCGTCAATGGTTAAACAACCGCAACATGGGACGGGGATTGTCAGTCCTGATGGATCCACCCACAACATTCACGCTTAGCAACACAAGTAAATTAACGGTTCATGATCAAGAGAGGAAACTTAAGGCTATTGACTAAAAGCAATTGTAAAACCCGTATTTAAGAATTTCCGAATATTAAATACGCACGCTCAGTTTTAGTTAAATATTATAAATAATTATTCAGAAATAATTATTAAGTTTCAAAAATATAACGTATGTATTATTTTAGTATGCATAAATAATTAAACGTTAACAGTAATTACGCAGCCTCGGTTTTATTTAAAACTTTACGAAATTATTTATTTCAGAAGAATAATTAATACTAATGAGTAAAGTATTAAGTAGGTAATAATTATTCAGGAAAATAGATAGATACGTGACGGAATTTAAAACACGAGCACGCGAATCAAAAGATTATTAAACGAAGCGAAACAAAAATAAATCATATGGTTGTGTTGGGTTGCGTTTTTAAAAAAAGGAAAGGAATGGGCCGCCTAGCTCAACCCATTTTTGGCAAAGAAAACATACGGGTAGAAACCCCCATCCCCTTTTCACTCAGCGAACAAAAAAAAAGAAGAAATATTAGGGTTGTTGTTCTTCCTGCCGACACAAAAAAAAAAAGAAAAAAAAAAGAGGAGTGGTCGCCGGCTGAAAGCAAACAACAAAAGAAAAGAGTTCTGATTTCTTTGATTCGGGTTGTGTAGTGGTATTCTTTACGGATCACGAATTAAGGTATTTACTTTTCTTTCTCTAATGTGATCCGAATCCATCTCTATAACCTCCTAAATACACGAATTTGTATATGGTAAACATGTTATAACTCTGGGATCAGTCGAGTTTTGGTGAGGGTTACGAAAACCGAGAGTGTTATAAGCTCTCGGTGGTGTTTTGTTGAGACCAGCCGCAAGCAGCAAGCAGCCACCAGGGGCGTTTGGGACTGCAGTTCCAGTTGGGACTGCAGTTTCCAGCAGGGTGTATTTGGGTTTGTCAGGCAGTAAGGGGGTGTTTGGTTCTAACAGTGAGAACCTTAACACTAACGGTGGGAACGGGTAACAAAGACAGTGGCAACCTGGCTTGAGTCAGGGTCACTGTTGGCCTAGCAGTGGAAATCCGTCAGTGGCAGCCGGCTAACCGGTTTAGCCACTGAAGGGCTGTTTGGTTTGGGACTTTATGTTTTGGCTTATATGTAAATTACGGGCTCGGGATTCGGGGTTACGAGAAATAATAAATTCGAGTTTCAAATTTAAATCATATTACAAAATTTGGTTTTATAAATAAAAAAATAAAATTTAATTGATATTAAATTTTATTAATATTAAATTTAATTAATAAATTTAATTGATATTAGTTAAATCATTTTAAATTTCTTATAAACATGTCATTTATTTATGATTTATTCAAGAAAACCAATTTAGAAATCTTTCTAAATTTAGAAACATTCTATTTTAGCAGGCTACCTAATATAGTATTAATATAGCGTCAGGATAAATATGTACCGTAATTAATAATAGAGCAATAATATGTTAAAAAAATTATAAGAAAGATCAAATTTATCAGTTATAATGCGTACAAGATTCCAGGAATAAAATCAGTAATATAAATAAACATCAGTCGACTTATTTTGCGTACGTTATTTATGTAGTATCCGTGAAGTCGGAGTAGACCTCTCAGCTTTCATTCTTATTTCATTACGGGACACGAGGTACGGATTTCCGTCCTTTCAGTAAGGATTTCCTTTCTATGCATGATTAGGATTCCCCGTCTCAGCCAAATGTTTTTCCCCAGTATATGTTTAAGTTTATCAGTAATCATATTAATAACTAAAAAAATTGCCTGAGCATTATATACAAGCACGACCAGTTTATGTACTAGTTACGGAGGTACCGTAACCACGGCACTAGAGGCACCGGTGTCGTGACTCACATGCAGGAGAGTGATATCCTGCATCGTCCCACTCAGCTCATCTTGGCCATTTTATCAGTATTATTAGTGGGGCGTATGGATGCATCCTAGGCTTATATGTGTTACAAGTTATCAGGGTGAATGTGGTGTGTGCTCTACATCCTTCACATTGGAGCTGATCCCTCCACCCAGCACAGTTATTTAGAGGTCACCCCTCTATAGCATGACGAGGTCACCCCTCCAGTTATTCATGCACGGTTGTTACAGCACGTGACCTATATAAGCTCTGGCAAAATAAAATACAGTAAATGCATGTTTTCAGAATTAATAATTATATTTTAGTATCAGTATATATGAACCAGGTTTCTCAGATTTTATGCAGAGTTCTACCACATGTTACATATCAGTCTTACAGCTTCAGTATTCTATCGCCTATTTCATTCAGTATATTCTTATCATGCTTTATATCCGTTCACTGAGCGTTATGCTCAGCCGTAGTTCCTTTCATGTTCTAACGGCAGGTACCCCAGGACGCTCTTAGGATTCTGAGAGCATGTGCATTTGGATGGAAGCTATCCAGACTTCTTGCTTTATGCATTTCTTACATTATTCTGCTCATTTGGACATTGTTTAGTCCTTTCCTTCAGTATTTTACTTTTCATGTTTTGGGCTTATGTTTGGATTACCGATGTTTGATTCTGGTATTCCTTTATGGTCAGTTAATGTTTTAGGACATTTACCTTATGCTTTGATGACACGCCATAAATACACGTAACGGTCCACTTATCCAAGTGAGGTGTTACAATTATGGTATCAGAGCGCAAGGTTCGACCTGTAGGCTCTAAAACTTGACCTGTGACTAGTGGGTAGTCACCAGGAACTTCCCAGATTTTGGCGTTGTTATCTTTCATGTTTCTCATGCATTTATCAGTCAGTTTTCTTCATTTATCAGTCAGTTTCTTAAAGTTTTTGACTAAGTAAAAGGTTAGTACAGGACTGACCATATTTAGTCGCATGTGATTTTCATTCGAATTTTGTTTTGGTGAACCGACCCATAGGCGTTCACCCTTGCCCGTTCAAATTTTGTATTGATGAACCGACCCATAGGCGTTTACCCTTACTCATGTCAGATTCATGTTTTAAGTCAAATATTACTTGGTGAACCAGCCATAAACGTTCACCATTGTTCAAGTCAAATTTCATGCTTTTCAATCGAAGGTTGTTTTGTGAACCGATTCATAGTTGTTCACCTTTGCTCGTATCATGACATTTTATGAAATTTTGACAAGTATGGATTGGACTCTGCCATCCATATTTAGTCCCATATTTTAAATTCTATACATGACAATTCTCATGAAATTTTGACAAGTATGGATCGAACCAGAATCGCCCATACTTAGTCACATGCTTCCTACTATGAATACGGTGAATTAAACCATAACCATCCACATCAGTTGATATTACACCTCAGTTGATTAGACTTTTTATGTTCCTTGTAACAGTAAAATTTTCATACCCTCACGTTGATGTCGTCTTCATGATGGCTACTAATAAAATCAGACTAGGAACCAAAAACCAGACGGAATAGTTGATGATTCAGTTTCATGTTTCCTTACAAGGATTATGTTTTCAACAGAATGATATTGTTTCATGCTAAGATACAGAAGGATTACAGTAAAATACTATTTCATGATAAATCATGTTCTGGTCTTTATCAATCATGTCTTTATACTGAACGTTGATGAAACTCCGTTTAATCATAATTTTTAGCCTCTATACAACCAGCATTAAGTCTTCGCAGAAATTATCAGCCTATCATGTTAACCGTTTCGGTTCAGTTTACTACCGTTTAAATCAATTTATTTCTTTGATAATGTCAGACAAGCGACACCAGTATCCATCATCCCATAAAATTTCCACCAGATCTATGTACAGTATTTCACGTGTACTCCACGTACAGTGTCTCAGATATGCTCCATGTGCAGTATTCATTTTGTACTTCATGTACAGTAGTCCAGGTGTACTCCAGGTACCCTACTCCATGGATATTGCTAACCGATCCTCAATCATCTCAGGCGTTTCCACTTGTCGATATTCTACCAGGTGCTAATGCTGCTCGTGAGTTGAAGATTTTGCTAGATGCTGATGCCACTAACACTTTGAAGACCTCATAAATGCTTATGCTGCTGATACTTTGGAGATTTCTCAAGATGCTGATGCTGTTTATACTATGAAGACTCTGCAGAACAAGGACGAAAACTATAAATTTGAAATTTCTGACGAGAATAAACTTCTATCATCTGACACTACCATTCTATTCCAGGTTTTTACTTTCTCAGCTAGATGTCACACTTCACTCAACTAACCGTTCCTTCAGAAGAGTGGGAACTGGAACCCAGCCGGCCACTCAGCAGAGTAGTTACATGAATCACGGTCATGATAATGACCGTCATAAAGTGACAGACAAAGCAGTAGTGACAACCATCGTACTTATAATTAATCAGTCAGTAACCATCGGAACTCCGGCACGGACGTGACCAGAAATACAAGAGGTCAATAGTCTAACCGGTCCGCCAATCCTAGCAGTTACCAAAAAAAATTTCAGCCTTGTTCAGATTCATCTACTAAAACACGTGTCAAGACATCAGTCAAGGCATAGGCCTCAGGTATCTTTTCGGAAGACACATATTAGGACACCAGTCATGGTACACGTCATACGAATCTTTCCGTAAAATACGAGTCAGAACTCATAACTCCAGTATGTTTCTAAACCAGGCCCTCAGAAATTCAGGGTACCCTTCAGAAGGGGGTATACCCATCCTACTATGCCACGCATGAATAAGATCATTTAAAAAAAATCCAGTCACCACCATTAGAGTATTATTCAGGTTAAACACACAGTATTTATTCTATGAGGTTACAGACGAACACATTCAGTGAAAAGTCACCATGTTTACTTCACGTGTTCCTATGTCAGCTTTATCTTAAATCAGGTAGTTACCTGACTCTCAGCCAGAAATGACTCAACAGTATCACCATACTTATTAAAGTTTTATTTCCAGCTAACGACGAGATCCGTTTTACCAACTCCTGAACATATTCATTTTACTCCTGCCAGAAAAAGCAGTACACATTGTTTCAGCTTTACAAGCACGCGAATTATTATCTTTTAGCTGCGAAGACTTCTGGTCACCATTCATGATGTGAATTATGAAATTCCTTAAATTCATGATCAGTAGATTACCCCAAAGTTTCTAGATGTAATTCCGGAAGGTTTTCCAGAAATTCCTTCCTGACCACGAGATGGAATTTAACATCGAGCTTGTCTCAAAAACAGAAACTGTTTTCAAAAAACTTTATTCCAGGGCTTCAGCTAAGTTAAAAGAGTTGCAGCAATTGCTGCAAGAATTACCGGAACGAGGCTTTATTCGCCCTAACGCACCACCAGGAGGTGTATCATTTCTGTCTATCAGAAAGAAGGCCGGTACCATTCATAAAACGATACTCATTCCACGAATAGGAGGATACCTGACCTGCTACGATGTCTTAAATATTTTCCAGAACAATTCGAGATCATGCCACCAACAGTGGTGAGAGAAGAATATGATGTTTTTCAGATTGCTGTTGAACATGTTATAGTCTCTCTAAAAATTTTGATTTTATACTTCTGAGCTCCCTAACGCTCCAGTTAGATTATGAAATTATGAATAAATTTTTTTTATGACTCTCATGCAATATCATCAGTATATTCATTGATCACATTCTAATATGCCTAATACTAGAGAAGAATACGAGACTCATCTTCTCACAATTGTACCGAATCTTCAATAGGAGTTATTTTTTTTATATACACAACTTTCCAGATATAAATCTCACTTGAACAAAGTGGCATTTCTGAGCCACCACATTTCAACATAAAGAAATTTTAGACAATCCTGCGCAGGTGAAGGCCATCACCTGATGGTCCCGACTGACGCCTGTGAACGAAGTGCAAAGTTTTCTAGAACTCAATTGACTACTACCACAGAAATTGCCGACAGTTCTCACTAAAAATGTTTTATGACTATTCAACCAGATTTTCACCAGAATGTTCCATAATCCCAGACAAAACTTTGATAGAATCCGCATCACGCATTAATGCAGATATGTTCATATCTAGATGCCTGACCTACTGCAGGTTCAAGATAGAACGCCGTCATGTTAGTGAGTTACTACAACCCTTAGAAATTTCTGAACAGAAATGAGACGAAATTCCATGAAATTGTTATCAGCTACCACAGGCTCAGAGAAAGTATGATACTATCTAAGTTATCGTCAATCATGTAATCAGCCTGCGCGTTTCTTTCATCCGAAAGGATCACGCAGTAGCAGATCTGCAGAAAATTTTGAAATTCAGCAGTAAATCGTACGAATTCAAGGCATTCCATTGACCATCATATCAGACAGAATTCATGTTCACGATCAAGTGTATGTTTACGCCCACTTTAAGTTCATGTTTATTTTCACTTTCACGTTTACGTCTCATTCGCGGTATGATGCTGTTTCAGTTCATCTTTTATGCTACCTCATAATTTAAGCTCACGTTTGTGTTCATAACATTGTTCACGTTCAAGTTCGTGTGCCATTTCACGATACACGTTTCTCAGTTTATTACCGAATACGGTTACAGAAAGCTTGGGAAACCAGACTCAAGTTTAGCACAACTATTCCATAACCAGGCAGACGTTTCACATCTCAGGCCGTATCGTTTGGCATTCATTCCTCAGTCATCATACGTTCATGATACATTCTAGTACCACGTTTACAGTATGTTTCGCGTATCACATTCATGATATAATTCATGCTGAGCGTACCTCATATAATTATGAACCACGTTCACAATTGCTTACGTTTAATGTTCGAAATTGTTCACGTAGTCGCCCTTATATGTTTTCAGCAGCTTGCTCAGATATGTAAATGTTATATTTCAGGATATTTATACGTACCATTTCATGTATCCACATGCTATAGCTTGTTCATTCTATCAGATTCAGAAAATCCATCTTAAGTATGGAATCAAGAACTATTCAGTATTCATCAGGACAAGGTCATCAGGACCAAGATTTTCATTGTGTTTAGACCTTTGAAGGAATCGTTTCGAGCGGGAAGCCACTCGAAACAGAGGAGTCCATCCGGACCTCTCATCCCTTTTCCTTTAATAAATCCACTTAAGTTCTTTCAGTCATGTCACGTTTCATGTTCACTTCAGTCATGTCATGTTTATACCCTTTCAGCAACATTATGTTCTAATCCAAGGACGAATAATCCTTCAGCGTATATGTCTTTTAGCTTTCATGCTCTTTCAGCATATGTGTCCTTTCAACTTTTATATCTTTACCAGCTTAATTTAATTCGAGGACGAATTTTCCTTTTAGAGAGGGAGAATTGTAAAAACCACAACATTATCGCATCCTTAATTCGAGGACGAATTATTTTTTTTAGAGGGGAAGAATTGTAAAACCCGTATTTAAGAATTTCCGAATATTAAATACGCACGCTCAGTTTTAGTTAAATATTATAAATAATTATTCAGAAATAATTATTAAGTTTCAAAAATATAACGTATGTATTATTTTAGTATGCATAAATAATTAAACGTTAACAGTAATTACGCAGCCTCGGTTTTATTTAAAACTTTACGAAATTATTTATTTCAGAAGAATAATTAATACTAATGAGTAAAGTATTAAGTAGGTAATAATTATTCAGGAAAATAGATAGATACGTGACGGAATTTAAAACACGAGCACGCGAATCAAAAGATTATTAAACGAAGCGAAACGAAAATAAATCATATGGTTGTGTTGGGCTGCGCTTTTAAAAAAAGGAAAGGAATGGGCCGCCTAGCCCAACCCATTTTTGGCAAAGAAAACATACGGGTAGAAACCCCCATCCCCTTTTCACTCAGCGAACAAAAAAAAATAAAAATATTAGGGTTGTTGTTCTTCCTGCCGACACAAAAAAAAAAAAAAAAGAGGAGTGGCCGCCGGCTGAAAGCAAACAACAAAAGAAAAGAGTTCTGATTTCTTTGATTCGGGTTGTGTAGTGGTATTCTTTACGGATCACGAATTAAGGTATTTACTTTTCTTTCTCTAATGTGATCCGAATCCATCTCTATAACCTCCTAAATACACGAATCTGTATATGGTAAACATGTTATAACTCTGGGATCAGTCGAGTTTTTGTGAGGGTTACGAAAACCGAGAGTGTTATAAGCTCTCGGTGGTGTTTTGTTGAGACCAACCGCAAGCAGCAAGCAGCCACCAGGGGCGTTTGGGACTGCAGTTCCAGCAGGGGTGCGTTTGGGACTGCAGTTTCCAACAGGGTGTGTTTGGGTTTGTCAGGCAGTAAGGGGGTGTTTGGTTCTAACAGTGAGAACCTTAACACTAACGGTGGGAACGGGTAACAAAGACAGTGGCAACCTGGCTTGAGTCAGGGTCACTGTTGGCCTAGCAGTGGCAATCCGTCAGTGGCAGCCGGCTAACCGGTTTAGCCACTGACGGGCTGTTTGGTTTGGGACTTTATGTTTTGGCTTATATGTAAATTACGGGCTCGGGATTCGGGGTTACGAGAAATAATAAATTCGAGTTTCAAATTTAAATCATATTATAAAATTTGGTTTTATAAATAAAAAAATAAAATTTAATTGATATTAAATTTAATTAATAAATTTAATTGATATTAGTTAAATCATTTTAAATTTCTTATAAACATGTCATTTATTTATGATTTATTCAAGAAAACCAATTTAGAAATCTTTCTAAATTTAGAAACATTCTATTTTAGCAGGCTACCTAATATAGTATTAATATAGCGTCAGGATACATATGTACCGTAATTAATAATAGAGCAATAATACGTTAATAAAATTATAAGAAAGATCAATTTATCAGTTATAATGCGTACAAGATTCCAGGAATAAAATCAGTAATATAAATAAACATCAGTCGACTTATTTTGCGTACGTTATTTATGTAGTATCCGTGAAGTCGGAGTAGACCTCTCAGCTTTCATTCTTATTTCATTACGGGACACGAGGTACGGATTTCCGTCCTTTCAGTAAGGATTTCCTTTCTATGCATGATTAGGATTCCCCGTCTCAGCCAAATATTTTTCCCCATTATATGTTTAAGTTTATCAGTAATCATATTAATAACTAAATAAATTGCCTGAGCATTATATACAAGCACGACCAGTTTATGTACTAGTTACGGAGGTACCGTAACCACGACACTAGAGGCACCGGTGTCGTGACTCACATGCAGGAGAGTGATATCCTACATCGTCCCACTCAGCTCAGCTTGGCCATTTTATCAGTATTATTAGTGGGGCGTATGGATGCATCCTAGGCTTATATGTGTTACAAGTTATCAGGGTGAATGTGGTGTGTGCTCTACATCCTTCACATTGGAGCTGATCCCTCCACCCAGCACAGTTATTTAGAGGTCACCCCTCTATAGCATGACGAGGTCACCCCTCCAGTTATTCATGCACGGTTGTTACAACACGTGACCTATATAAGCTCTAGCAAAATAAAATACAGTAAATGCATGTTTTCAGAATTAATAATTATATTTTAGTATCAGTATATATGAACCAGGTTTCTCAGATTTTATGCAGAGTTCTACCACATGTTACATATCAGTCTTACAGCTTCAGTATTCTATCGCCTGTTTCATTCAGTATATTCTTATCATGCTTTATATCCGTTCATTGAGCGTTATGCTCAGCCGTAGTTCCTTTCATGTTCTAACGGCAGGTACCCCAGGACGCTCTTAGGATTCTGAGAGCATGTGCATTTGGATGGAAGCTATCCAGACTTCTTACTTTATGCATTTCTTACATTATTCTGCTCATTTGGACATTGTTTAGTCCTTTCCTTCAGTATTTTACTTTTCATGTTTTGGGCTTATGTTTGGATTACCGATGTTTGATTCTGGTATTCCTTTATGGTCAGTTAATGTTTTAGGACATTTACCTTATGATTTGATGACACGCCATAAATACACGTAACGGTCCACTTATCCAGGTGGGGTGTTACAGCAATAATATCAATGAAAACTGTTGGAAAGCATACAAGTCTGGATAGCATACAAGTTCTGGATAACATACAAGTTCTGGATAGCATACAGTTTTTAAATGGATGTGTTCCACAATGTAAAATCTCACCCCGCATTTAGAAACATTGTGCAAGAACTAAAAGGGGCTATAAACTCACCTTAAGCTGCAAGATCAAAAGATGCGATATAAATCGACGGGAGAACCGAAAGTTTCTTAGGAACGACTTAGAAACGAATTATGCGTCTTAGGCATATGCGTAAAATGGAATAAATGAACATGATTATACTTGATTCATAAAGATTAGGCATTGTGCATAGGGTTTTCAAAAGTCAGAAAGTCAAACTTCCCAAAAATAGTAAGTTCCCGACACTTCTAAAGATCGCGCTTCAATAGTATTACTAATTGGCCAAAACTTCATTCGACTTGCAAAAATCATAATTCTCAAACTGTAAATCGTTTAGACTACTTCTTTAGATCTCTAGAATCCTAAAAGAGACTACTTTTCTGTAACAATTACCATGAAACCTTAAATCTCAGTTAAATTGGATTTATAATTTTAATACTACAAGTCAGTCCTAAAGAAAACATGTGACTGATTTTTATGACTTACGGATATGGGCGTAATTTGAAATCTACAAGTGCTATCAAAGCAAACTCAGAGGGAGCCCTTTGAGTTCTCTACATAGATTTAGAGCTCTTTTTAAAAGATTGTAAAAAAATCTTGAGTTATTACCCGTTTATCAGCAGTGTGCAAAATCAGACTTGTTTTACTACGAAAACCATAATTAAATAACTGTAACACATCTCACAATGAGCTTTCTTGAAACATCAATCTGAGACTTGTATCTATGCCCATATATTTTTATCTAACTGTATAAACCCATTTAACATTTTTGAAATCAACCAAACATCACAAACCTTCAAAATTCATATCAAAATATAATCAGTCCACTAATGTTGATGTATCTCACAATCTATAAACCCTACAGTATTCAATCCAATTGGAGAAGTTAGATATACGAGTCCTTTACAAGTTTCTTTTTTGTCATTTTAGAGAGTTTAGTACAAATATTTTGGAGTTATTGGCCATATACAGCAGGTGTGCAGATTCTGCGCACCTCGACCATTTAAATCATAACTAAATCATCGGACCTCGTCTCGAATTGAATGAGCCGGCAAAACGAACCTAAGACATGGATCTATCTCATCATATTTTCTCCTACTGGACAAAACCAAGAAATATTCTTGAAATACATTTTTAACACAGTAGTCCAGAATTTAAAACCTAAAACATATGCAATCCTAGTTTTAACCCATTTTAAATTCACCCAATCTCATACAATGCCATAATCAATCTAATCAAAGTATAAACATGCATATACGAATATAAATACAGATAAATAATCAAAACCCATGAATGATAATATAAAAAAATGAATAAAAATCAAAAGATTGAAGGTGCTTACTAATGAAGATGACAGAAGGATTCAAGAACAACCACAATTGATCAAGGAATCACGACCCATACATCCAATTAGATTAAAAACTCAAGATTATTAGTCAGTCAGAATCAATAATAATCAGCCCTTTAGCAACTTGAATATGATGGTGATACTTGTTTTCTTGTGAAATGAAATCAAGAATAAAGCTAGTTAAACATTGACTTCATTAAGCCATGATTATATCTAGTAAAATCAAATTTGAATGAGTGGTAATTTGTCCTTGTGATGGTACAACAATGAAAGATCAAAATAAATATTGTGCTAGTTTTTTTATTAATAGGATGAATGGAGATGTAATATTGTACTAAGTACATGTAATAGATATCTAACATTTTGCAAACGTTAAGACAAAGTTAGGACCCGTTTCTTGCGAGTAAGGAGGTGATGCCACATATAAGATCGACAAACGGTGTATATTACTTTATTTGTCCAAAAATATACAAAAGTAGATATTATCGAAACCCAATGTTTTTAAAGTCACACGATTTGAAAGATACGCGTAAAACACGAAAAATAAACGCTCAATATAAAATAAAAACTTCGACATTCGGAGAGCGTTGATGTTTTTGTAAATAAACGAGGGCTTATAATTTAATAAGCGTTAACATGTTGCATAAAAGAATGACGCCTAAAGGCTTATAAATTTTTTACGAAGAATGCTCGTTAAATGAAAAATTAATACAACGACAATAGAAAATAATTCTATGTCATAACGAGATTGTTTATGGAAACATAATAATTTCGATTTTTGAGAGTCGAAATAGGCATCGGTTCTCGTTCCATCGAATCGGGTAAACTTTTTATAAAACACTTGCGAGTGCTTTTAAATCAAAACTTTTTATTTAAATAAATATGAAAAAATAAAATAAAATTTTAATAATTCCAAATAAATTATTTTAAATTGTTAGAATACAATTTAATTTAAAATTCTTAAATTCTCAGGATTTACGCATGAAAAAGTAAAAGAAACAGGCTAAACATTGTAAAGTCTAAAAGTACGATTGAAAGAATAAATTAATTACCAGGAAAAATTACGAGTTCTCACAGTCGACCCCCCTAAAGCCCCTAAAGGAACTCTGGTCCCTCAGAGTTCAACTAGAGACGGAAAGGGACGGGAACAAAAGGGAATACCTTGTTTATCAAGGTGTTTGGCTTTTTGAAATTAAAACTATCAGTAAAGGAAAATTTTAACTATGTTACATTGGGATTAAACTGACATTATATATTGCATGAGTAAACAATCGATATGTCTTTTCTTTAATAAAGATGGTGTTCAAAGTAAAAGTCAAACATTTCAAATATTATTTTGATCGTCTTAAGAAATTTTGGATGATTGCATAAAATTATTGTTAAAACTCGGGTTTATGGTTACGATTAGAGAAAATCAAATTTCCATATTATTTAGAATCATTAACAGAAATATAAATTACATCAGTAATTTCATTAACTTGGAAGTATGATAAAAAAATTCAAATACTTTAAAAGATAAGGTATGGCGTCCTTTTAAACACTAGTTATAAATCTAGCAAAGAGGATGTATAGATCCGATGTTTAACTTGAAACGGGTATTTTCGTAATTTCAACGCTTGGTAAAATGTGTAAAACGTTTTTTTTTTTAAATTTAGAATAATTTATAGAAATCCATAAAGGTGTTTAATGCATCAAATAGTAAACATGGGACACATTAGTTTTTCAAAGATGACAAGATAGCAAACGAATATGAAGCAAATAATTGTCAGCAATTAGTATGCAAGCAATGACAGAAGGGAATAAAACGAAATTCGTACCAATTTCTTAACGAGCATGATAGAATAGAGGCATCAATGATAAAAATAAGAAGAACAAAAAATTTAACAAGATTAATTCACGAGTGTGGTGCCGAAACCAACAACGGCTTATTAAGTTCTCGGTGACACGATCGAAAGATAAAAGCCACACAATAAATTTTCGAATGAAAAAAAGTTCTTAAGAAGTAACTTGAGAGTAATTCCAACAAAATGAACAACATTAGCAAAAAGAGAGCGAAGTCGACACATGGTTAACACAAATGAATTTTGAGACGATAGAGTCAAAGACACATCATGACAAAATATACGAAATCATCGTTCGCATCCAGTCATAAATCATTATTTGCGTCTGGAGACGTTTCGAAGGTCTACCAAAGTAGATAAAGAAGGTTGGTTGATGAAGAAGCATAGAAACATGAAACTTCCAAGTCTTGCATGAATGGTCAGTAGTTAGACGAGTGGTAGCGAGAATTATATCACGGCGGAAGATGAGGTAACAAGTAAAACAAAGATTGTTAAGTAAAGAAATACGTGCTTGCAGGCACGTAATTCGTTCAAGAAAAGATAAGGAAACATATGCGTATATCATGAACAGGTGCTACTCGCACAATATGTAAAAGTTTTCAAATTTTAATTTACCTAACTTTTTATAAACACAAGTAAAAAGTTGGTTCTTGGACAAATATTTAAGATGATTACTATTCGACCTCGCATGGCCCCTTCTAGATTATGCATAGGTGATCAGGCCATGCATAATTTAGGACTAGCAATGTGATGCTCAACTTTGTCAACCAGTATTACATGCCATATATTTAAAAAAAATATATTTATAAAATACCATTTGTAAGACATGAATCAAAATAATTTATGAAACGTTCTCAAGAGTAAGTAATTCGTGAAAATACATCGTAAAAAAATAATATCAAATAACTTTATAAAGTAACATTCAAGTATTTTATAAAGCCCAGGTGGAACATTTTGTAAAGTTATTCGCAAACAATACCAGTTTAAACTTTATATGGTGATATGATGATAGCTTATATAATAGCGAGTGGTTTACACGAGAGTAGTACGGAGTAGTTCATAAGAAAATCGATGAAATAGTTACAAGGTGATAAGGTTTCAAAAGGTTTAGCCGAAATCGTCGTGAGACACGTGTCAAAAATGATGATGCAAGATGTGAAAATGATAATTTCAAATCTTGACCCAAATCAGTGGTGCGATAGAAGAAAAGAAAGATAAAATGAAATGACAAATGAGTCATGTATAAAAGAAGGATAAAGGAATCCATATGCGTGCAGATAGAGATCCGACTGAAGAAAGGCAATAGTAATACTTTTTTAACAATTATCCGCGACATACAAGTGTGATCACGACCTTAGATATTTGTTTTATAAAAGTATAAAAGGTTTGTATCATAATATTTTGTAAAAATTGAGATACATAAGTAACTTGCACAAGTAACCGAGTCTAAGTGTAAACATGACCTAAAAAGCTTACACTCTATAGGAAATACTTAAAATGAAAGCTAAGTATCTTATACTAATATTCTCAAACAATTTGGAACCTGAAAATGCCAATTATACGTTAACCGCGACCTAATACGTAAAAAGTCAACAAAAGTCAAAGTATGACCTGAGTATGATTCAATAATGAAAAGTTATAAAAATACATGTAAGTTACTGGAATAAAACAAAATATGTTCATACAAACTTGTTTCATCAAGCTATATAGCTTACAACTCATTTTTATAAGTTTTGACTAAACGTATAGAAAATAGTCAACTTTTGGCTTTCCCGACATGAGGCGAATTACAAATCATTAGACCTCAATTTCACTTCAATTATGATGTTATACATCCTAAGTATCAGTATCGATCATCCAAAATCTATTCCATAAGGTTTAGGCTTGCTTAAGGGGCGTTTGGGTAATGAACTAGTCATTTACTCGCTTAATGAAAAAGTACAGAAAACTCTTTTTCGCGAGGCTTAAAAATCCTATCTAGACTCTTGGAAAAACTCTACAAAAATTCAGAGAAGTCATATACATCATGAAGTTAATATCTTGTGAATTTTAAGAAAAGTTTTGAAGTCTAGATACCTTTTTAAAAATAAAAACCAAAACGCATTATGCGTGAAAAAAGTCAAACTTTACAGTCTGTGTTTTGCATTTTTGAGGGTCAAATGCCCACTTTAAAGATTCCGTTTCCGCGCAGGTGACTAAAAACATTATTCCGGACAACTTTGTAGTTTTATCCGAAGGCTGAAAACAATTTTACGACACACTTATCCCTACGACAGCAGCGATAAAAGCATAATTTTATAAATTTCCAATTAAGTCAACAATACCCACTTATGTGTCAAAAACTTAAAGGTAGCTAACGGACACTAAACCTTTGCATCAAAAGTCAGCATAATATGTTTCTCAAATGTTTCAAGTGAGAAATCTTGGCTAAACACTCGTTAACCATACCAAGCACGCTAAACCAAACGCTAGTTTAGGTCGGTTGTTCCCTATTAGACTAGTTTCTAAAATGCCCGCCATTTCTTCGTTATGAAGAGATAGACGATGAGCCTTATACCGTCGGAAAATTATTTTCATAGCCGACATTCCTAGCTATATGAATTTAACTCAGTTTTCCAAATGGGAAAAATCCATCTTAGAGAAAGGTTAAAATTTTAGAAAATCGGTTATAAATTAACGATCACCGTTTTAGTCATAAAATTCAATTGGTGATGGCTATTAACACAAGCTCAGCGGCAAAGCTTAGCTTATAATGTCTACTAAATACCCAAGGGAAAGCATAAGGGTTAAATGGCTCATAACATGTAGCAAAACACCAAGCATACCTGCTGGTCCAAAATGAGTTTTCTACCGTATTTCGGCCATAACTTCTTCATTTTAAAGAGGTAGAAAGCGAATTTTATACCGAAAAGAACCTTGTGACATTACCTTTAAACCAAGACCTTAAAAACTTAGTTTGAAAAAGTTTAAATTTGCCGAAATAATCCCCAAACCTGATGTCCTAAAATGGTCACATCAAAACACCTCTAAACATCAATTTCAACAACATAACTTAGCTTTCTATGTATCCTAATACCATCCTAATGTCATATCGTTAATCACAAATCACCCAAGAACATCAAAAACAAAAAACCCATCAATAAAAATAAAGATTAAAATGAAATTGGATCAAGATAAGAAATCTTACAATAGAGGTGGAAATTTACAAAGAAGATTATCAAGAAAGGAATGGAACATTAACTAGTCGCACTCCTGGAGTGAGGAGGTTTAATGAAAGGGGATGATACAATTTTATAGAAGTAGAATTATATTCCAAACAATCACCACGTATTAGAGGATATGAATTACAAGATGACGATGGTGTTTCCAAGGTACAAACAAACGTTGAAATTCGAAGTTGAAACGTAGAATGTTCAATGAAATAATATTTTGTCGATGTACGAGTGTCGTGTAAGACAGTGACATAAAGGTCAATCAAAGTTACGAAAACTCGCGATATTATTCAACACGGATTCAAGGAATGCTTCGAGATGTGTGACTTACACGATGTCCTTTAGTCTTTTCCGGGGACACGCTGAGCCAAAGGTCTATAGACTAGACATCCAATCACGAATGGTCGGAAAACAAAGTGCATATCTAAATATATATCTTAATCAGGTTTAACGATGAAAGTAACACACACAGTAGTACAATGAAAATCGGAAGTTTCATCGAAAGCAATACTTACTTAATCCCAAACAATGGTTTCACGAGAGTATGCACAACATATAAAGGTGAGTAGAGAAAAATGGGCGGTTCAAAACGAACGAGTATATGATGTCAGTCATATCACGCATAAACGAAATAGCAATAGTACTCAGAAAAGTGAGTATGAAAAGTCAGCAGCATACGATCTCCGAATAAAAGTATATAATGTCATTACAATATGAAATTATTGCAACAAGATCAATTCACAAGAACAAGAATTCAAGAAATGTAGTAAGGGCATATGTAATCACAGTAATATCCAATGATAACTCATAAATCACAAAGGATTTGAAAAGAGATAGTAATTATCATCATTAGGGTAATGTAATATTTCAAAATGTAATCGAGAAATGATATACTACAACGATAATTTAAAAATAAATAATAAGGATTAGAGAGTTACCTAGCATATATCGAAAAACAATGGCAGATTATGTGTTTGACACTTAGAAACATGAAATATTTGAACTTCTAGTTACAGACTAAGTTTTAGAAAACAACTCAGTTCCCTATAACTAAAGCTCTGATACCAATATGTGAGACCCCCGAAATCAGGCAAGGGAACAACTAGGCAGCAAGGGGGTGTCACGTCATGGTACAAGAAACAATGAAACACTGTTGACACAAAGTTGACGTAATAAAAACATATACATTACATCATATATATAAGAGTTTTTAAACAAAATCCCCAGAGTTTTATAAGCGGAATAAACTATTATTTAATCATGGTTTTGTAACATATAGTCACCAAAAATACAAAATAACTTGTGACAGCTTTTAACAAAACCAAACTATAACAAGTAACACAGAAATCTCCAAGCTGCGATAATATCCTGGGGGCTCCCATCCAAGCAAAGCTAAGTAATAATACCTGAGATTAAACATGTAAAATGGTCAACATAAAGTTGAGTGATATTCATAGGTTTAGCAGTAAAGGTGTGGAACACAAGTATTCATTTGAAAAACAAGAAAATAGGGAAAATGGTTATGATCATTAACCATAGTCCGAAACCATTATTATTGCTGTTTAGTTCATGAACCGAAGCTTAACTCAATGTAATTTCCTCTAGGGAGTATTCAGCCTAAATACTCAAGTAACAAATGCAATGCGTCAATGGTTAAACAACCGCAACATGGGACGGGGATTGTCAGTCCCGATGGATCCACCCACAACATTCACGCTTAGCAACACAAGTAAATTAACGATTCATGATCAAGAGAGGAAACTTAAGGCTATTGACTAAAAGCAATAATATCAATGAAAACTGTTGGAAAGCATATGTAGAATCATATAATCTTAGGATTTAGCAATGTTTGATTTATCTATTGAATGGAAGGGAGAAGGAAGAACTAGAGAGAGAAGTCTAGAGAGAGAAAGAAGAGAATGAGAGAAAGAAGGATGTGATTAATGAAAAGTGAAAGAACAAAATGAGCAACCCCTCATAACATGCTAGGAGGGGGTATATATAGCCCACCCTACATATGGGCTATATGTACTATATGTTTACATAATGGATCACGAGCCCAATACTTGAATATATCATTGGAGTGACCGATCCTTTCTAAATACATAAAAACGTATTTCCAACAATCTCCCCCTAAAGGAGGTCACTCCAAGTCACAATGTCCTAAATAGTCTATAGCTATTGATTTATGCTAATAATGATGTGACCGATACTTTCCTTGGAAAAACGTATTTCCAGCAATCTCTCCCTAAGGGAGGTCACACCATTTTACAAAATCTTAAACCTAGCATACTATGCTTGAGTCTTCGTTCTTGTTCTTGTGAATATGCTGATGAGATCTTTGACTTTGGTCTTGAGCATGTGTCCTTGCTTTGACCTTGTGCATTCATCACTTGTGATATTTGCCTCCTCGTGACTTCATGTTCCACATACTTATACTTTTATAAATTCTTGAAAGCTTCAGAGTTTGATACAATGGAAGACTTGACTTTTAGACTTTCTTGAATTTGTTGAAGTATTAAGTGCATATAGTATAAGCATGTGGTGACGACTTATTCTGGATTGTACACCACAATGCCACCTTCTTGTTACGCTACATAAGACAGTTAGCAACAAAACATATACACGGATGAAATGGCTTTGAACATTTCATTCTAATTCGGTAGCATTTTACCTCCGGTCGGTAAAGACCGTTGGACGATATGAAATATCGCACTTGTGGCAGGTAGTTTCAATTAAGAACCTCCTTGACAAGATTTCGCGGGTAAACCCGTTCTCTTTATTCGACCTTCCAAAGCTGACTGCGAACATAAAGAGTGAATCATTTGGATAATAATATCCGCATGATTTGAAGCCGTCAATTCATGTTCCTAGAACAAGTGAAATTCAATTAAGAACCGCACCATCGTTGCTTTCTAGTTGTCACGAGCTTGATTCGTATAGAATCTTGCAAGTTACCTACCAAGTGCTGTTTGAGGTTAACACTAGAAGGATTTCCACTCATCACTGTGAACACTAAGGTATCACTCTGAGTGTTCTGGCAAGCTCACTAAGATATTGCGTAGAGGCCTGGAACGTGTTTAAATTCATTTAAGAATTAAACCACTGTTGCTTTCCAGTTATCACAAGTTTGATTCATAAAGAATCGCACAAGTCACCTACCATGAGCTTTTTGATATTCGCTCAAGAAGGATTTCCATATTCATTGTAAATACTTTCGCATTACTCGGATGTTCAGGCAAGATCATAAAGATTTTGCGTAGGACTCTTAAGATCTTTCTTACTTTTCACAGTGTGTGAAGAAGCAAGGAATTATGAAAGTGTGTCCTAATGAGATATTTGATGATCTCAAATGGCTCTAGACTCAATCGTGCATTTTGGATTTTAGTGATCGAAGGCTGGAGAGGAGTGCCACCACTTCAATACCAATTTGTCCGGAGTGAAAAAATCAATAGATAATGCGTTGTCTCCGTGTGATTAAAACAAATTTCTTTTGAGAGATATCTGAGTTAGCTGGGATGGGTTGTGTATTGCATCACTGGGTCCATGATGTCTTATCTTCAATATCAAGCATCATTAAAAATGATCTCAATGGCATATGTATTAACCCGGTTTCTGCCTAAGGTTGTAAGGAGGGCTTCTTTCTTTTCACCCTTTATCTTTACAATTCTTCTTCATTCTTCAACCCCTTCAATGCTTACCAATACGTCATAACTAGCACCTTGTTGTGATTGTTCCAGTGCTAACTTAAGTACTTGGTCGGCATTCAGCTACGTTCACAATCTTTATCCATATTTCCCAAGGACTACTATTTCTATCTATGGAATGTCCTTGGGAAGATTCCTCCGGTTTTAGAAGAATCATAGGACTTAACCAATCCTACCATCCTTATGTCACCACAATCTTCATCGTCATGAAATAAATGGGTTGTGGGTAAGTATAAATCACCATGAAATCCATTTTGATATCCAAATCCATTTTGCTCCCCTTTAACATATGCCACGATATTCGAAAACATTTCGCACATGTCGGGATGAGCCTGCACATTAAGTCAAACCATTATTGATCTCAATATTAAATCACATTTTCTCCCCCATATTAAAAATATTAACCCAATCGATGTTTTTAATATCAATTGATTTAATAGTATTTTTTTAAAAATTTGGGAAGAAAAATGCAAATCTAATTATCTTCATGATTTTCACAAGCTCCCCCTCAAGTTAATGAGGATATACTTGAAACGTAAATAAAATACCTTTTAAACACAAGTGTAAGGTACTTATCACGTGCAAAGATCATATATGATAATGTATTCACAAGATTAGCAATATACGAGGTTGGACCTGAATGATGGAGAACATCATATGATAGAATCACATGGTTCTTGTTCACAAATGTTGGTCGCCTCGTCATGTCTGAAATTATCTCTTGACTCCATGTGTACGATTGATATCGTTGTCTTGACACCAATATGTGAACTTGGCACCTTTGGCGTCAAAGATTCTGAATGCTGGACAATTGCTCCCCCTCAATTGTTGACCCATGTTCTATTGAAAGAGCTGTAGTCACCGTTTGAGTTGTCGCATCGTCGAGTATGTAGATATCAGTTGTAAGTTGCTACGGTTGGTGGAGATGATAACTTCATAAAAACAAGATTTCTATCGTTTTAACAAATAAATGCACTGGCACGTACATATATTCGTGTTAGATTGTGTTTTTACGTAAACACGATCCCTTACATGGTTATAAAGTAAACCATGCCCGAGAAAATTAATTCCTGTTGTTGAGTCAAAGCTTTCCGGTGAAATGCTTGACTTGAGTATGAAAAGCGGGTTACTATCAAAAATAATATCAAGCCATTTTGAGCATGTTTTAAAACATTTGAACTTCTGCTCGAACTTTATTTACAACCCCGTGTCATTATTGAATGACATTTCTAGTATCGTAAATATTATCGATTCTAGAAGACATGCTCTTTTTATTAAAACATTTTTTGCGAAAAACCTTTTGAGAAATTCTCGAAAAATTGTGTTCATTGTTTTGAAAACCAATTACTTGAGCTTAAGATGTTGAATAGCTTACAAAACGAGCTCAAGTCCGAGAAGTTGTAAGCTTCCCGTTGTGAGGATAAGTTTATCATCGGCGATAAACTTTCCTATTAACTGAAAAGCGAGTCCTAAGTTGACGTTTACTTAGAAGTCGTTTTCATGAGCTTAAAAAACTTTGAATGTTTTAACATAAAGCTCATGACCGAGAAAGATGAATTTCTCGTTAAGAAGAAAAGTTCTCTTATTTAAGAGATACACTTTACTTTATGAGCTTAAAACTTTGAATGTTTTAATACAAACTCATGACCGAGAAAAAATAAATTTCTCGTTACGAGGATAAGCTATCTTTAAAGATAAGCTTTACTAAATATGAAGTCTGAGTTACAGTCTGATATTTAACTGTAAGTCATTGTGCATGAGCTTTAAAGACTTCGAATGCTTTAATATAAGCTCATGCCCGAGAACAATTAATTTCTCGTTGTAAGGATAAGTTTATCATCGGCGATAAACCTTCCTTTCTTTGAAGTCCGGGGCATAATCTAAAATGTGATTATACGTCATTTACATGAGCTTAAAACTTTTGAATAGTTTTAATGTACACTCGTGTCCGAGAAAAATTAATTTCTCGTTAATGAGGATAAGTTTATCATCGATGATAAACTTTCCTTTCTTAGAATTGCGGGTTACAATCTGACATGTGACTGCAAGCCGTTGTGCACGAGCTTATAAAACTTTGAATGTTTTTAATAGAAGCTCATGCCCGAGAAAAATTAATTTCTTGTTGTGAGGATAAGTTATCGTTGACAAGATAAACTTCCCTTTATTTGAAGTCCGGGTCATTATCTGACATTTAACAATGAACCGTTTACACGAGCTTAAAACCTTTGAATAGTTTAAATGTAAGCTCGTGTCCGAGAAAATTTAATTTCTTGTTTGTGAGGATAAGTTTATCATCGGCGATAAACTTTCCTTTATGTGAAGATCGGGTTATCGTCTGATATTTAACGATAAGCCATATACACGAGCTTAAAACCTTTGAATGGTTTTAGTATAAGCTCGTGTCCAAGAAAAAATAATTTCTCGTTTTTGAGGATAAGTTATCATTGACGAGATAAACTTCCCTTTCCTTGAGGTTTGGGTCACAGACTGTGATTTGTCCAAAACCATTATTATTGCTGTTTAGTTCATGAAACGAAGCTTAACTCAATGTAATTTCCTCTAGGGAGTATTCAGCCTAAATACTCAAGTAACAAATGCAATGCGTCAATGGTTAAACAACCGCAACATGGGACGGGGATTGTCAGTCCCGATGGATCCACCCTTAACATGCACGCTTAGCAACACAAGTAAATTAATGATTTATGATCAAGAGAGGAAACTTAAGGCTATTGACTAAAAGCAATAATATCAATGAAAACTGTTGGAAAGCATATGTAGAATCATATAATCTTAGGATTTAGCAATGTTTGATTTATCTATTGAATGGAAGGGAGAAGGAAGAACTAGAGAGAGAAAGCTAGAGAGAGAAAGGAGAGAAAGAAGGATGTGATTAATGAAAAATGAAAGAACAAAATGAGCAACCCCTCATAACATGCTAGGAGGGGGTATATATAGCCCACCCTACATGTGGGTTATATGGACTATATGTTTACATAATGGATCACGAGCCCAATACTTGAATATATCATTAGAGTGACCGATCCTTTCTAAATACGTAAAAACGTATTTCCAACAATCTCCCCCTAAGGGAGGTCACTCCAAGTTACAATGTCCTAAATAGTCTATAGCTCGTGATCTATGCTAATAATGATGTGACCAAGACTTTCCTTAGAAAAACGTATTTCTAACAATCTCCCCCTAAAGGAGGTCACACCATTTTACAAAATCTTAAACCTAGCATACTATGCTTGAGTCTTTGATCTTGTTCTTGTGAATATGCTGATGAGATCTTTGACTTTGGTCTTGAGCATGTGTCCTTGCTTTGACCTTGTGCATTCATCACTTGTGATATTTGCCTCCTCGTGACTTCATGTTCCACATACTTATACTTTTATAAATTCTTGAAAGCTTCAGAGTTTGATACAACGGAAGACTTGACTTGTAGACTTTCTTGAATTTTTTGAAGTATTAAGTGCATATATTATAAGCATGTGGTGACGACTTCTTCTGGATTGTACACCACAATGCCACCTTCTTGTTACGCTGCATAAGACAGTTAGCAACAAATCATATACACGGATGAAATGGCTTTGAACATTTCATTCTAATTCGGTAGCATTTTACCTCCGGTCGGTAAAGACCGTTGGACGATATGAAATATCGCACTTGTGGCAGGTAGTTTCAATTAAGAACCTCCTTGACAAGATTTCGCGGGTAAACCCGTTCTCTTATTCGACCGTCCAAAGCTAACTGCGAACATAAAGAGTGAATCATTTGGATAATAATATCCGCATGATTTGAAGCCGTCAATTCATGTTCCTGGAACAAGTGAAATTCAATTAAGAACCGCACCATCGTTGCTTTCCAGTTGTCACGAGCTTGATTTGTATAGAATCTTGCAAGTTACCTACCAAGTGTTGTTTGAGGTTAACACTAGAAGGATTTCCACTCATCACTGTGAACACTAAGGTATCACTCTGAGTGTTCTGGAAAGATCACTAAGATATTGCGTAGAGGCCTGGAACGTGTTTAAATTCATTTATGAATTAAACCACTGTTGCTTTCCAGTTATCACAAGTTTTATTCATAAAGAAACGCACAAGTCACCTACCATGAGCTTTTTGATATTCGCTCAAGAAGGATTTCCATCTTCATTGTAAATACTTTCGTATTACTCGGATGTTCAGGCAAGATCATAAAGATTTTGCGTAGGACTCTTAAGATCTTTCTTACTTTTCACAGTGTGTGAAGAAGCAAGGAATTATGAAAGTGTGTCATAATGAGATATTTGATGATCTCAAATGGCTCTAGACTCAATCGTGCATTTTGGATTTTAGTGATCGGAGACTGGAGAGGAGTGCCACCATTTCAATACCAATTTATTCGGAGTGAATAAATCAATAGATAATGCGTTGTCTCCGTGTGATTAAAACAAATATCTTTTGAGAGATATCTGAGTTAGCTGGGATGGGTTGTGCATTGCATCACTGGGTCCATGATGTCTTATCTTCAATATCAAGCATCATTAAAAATGATCTCAATAGCATATGTATTGACCCGGTTTCTGCCTAAGGTTGTAAGGAGGGCTTCTTTCTTTTCACCCTTTATCTTTACAATTCTTTTTCATTCTTCAACCCCTTCAATGCTTACCAATACGTCATAACTAGCACCTTGTTGTGATTGTTCCAGTGCTAACTTAAGTACGTGGTCGGCATTCAGCTACGTTCACAATCTTTCTCCATCTTTCCTAAGGACTACTATTTCTATCTATGGAATGTCCTTGGGAAGATTCCTCCGGTTTTAGAAGAATCATAGGACTTAACCTATCCTACCATCCTTATGTCACCACAATCTTCATCGTCATGACATAAATGGGTTGTGGGTAACTATAAATCACCATGAAATCCATTTTGATATCTAAATCCATTTTGCTCCCCCTTATCATATGCCACGATATTCGAAAACATTTCGCACATGTCGGGATGAGCCTGCACATTAAGTCAAACCATTATTGATCTTAATAATAAATCACATTTTCTCCCCCATATTAAAAATATTAACCCAATCGATGTTTTTAATATCAATTGATTTAATAGTATTTTTTTAAAAATTTGGGAAGAAAAATGCAAATCCAATTATCTTCATGATTTTCACAAGCTTCCCCTCAAGTTAATGAGGATATACTTGAAACGTAAATAAAATATCTTTTAAACACAAGTGTAAGGTACTTATCACGTGCAAAGATCATATATGATAATGTATTCACAAGATTAGCAATATACGAGGTTGGACCTGAATAATGGAGAACATCATATGATAGTATCACATGGTTCTTGTTCACGAATGTTGGTCGCCTCGTCATGTCTGAAGTTATCTCTTGACTCCATGTGTACGATTGATATCGTTGTCTTGACACCAATATGTGAACTTGGCACCTTCGGCGTCAAAGATTCTGAATGCTGGACAATTGCTCCCCCTCAATTGTTGACCCGTGTTCTATTGAAAGAGTTGTAGTCACCGTTTGAGTTGTCGCATCGTCGAGTATGTAGATATCAATTGTAAGTTGCTACGGTTAGTGGAGATGATAACTTCATAAAAACAAGATTTCTCTTGTTTTAACAAATAAATGCACTGACACGTACATATATTCGTGTTAGATTGTGTTTTTACGTAAACACAATCCCTTACATGGTTTTAAAGTAAACCATGCCCGAGAAAATTAATTCCCGTTGTTGAGTCAAAGCTTTCCGGTGAAATGCTTGACTTGAGTATGAAAAGCGGGTTACTATAGAAAATAATAGCAAGCCATTTTGAGCATGTTTTAAAACATTTGAACTTCTGCTCAAACTTTATTTACAACCCCGTGTCATTATTGAATGACATTTCTAGTATCGTAAATATTATCGATTCCAGAAGACATGCTCTTTTTATCAAAACATTTTTTGCGAAAAACCTTTTGAGAAATTCTCGAAAAATTGTGTTCATTGTTTTGAAAACCAATTACTTGAGCTTAAGATGTTGAATAGCTTACAAAACGAGCTCAAGTCCGAGAAGTTGTAAGCTTCCCGTTGTGAGGATAAGTTTATCATCGACGATAAACTTTCCTATTAACTGAAAAGCGAGTCCTAAGTTGACATTTACTTAGAAGTCGTTTTCATGAGCTTGAAAAACTTTGAATGTTTTAACGTAAAGCTCATGACCGAGAAAGATGAATTTCTCATTAAGAAGAAAAGTTCTCTTATTTAAGAGATACACTTTACTTTATGAGCTTAAAACTTAGAATGTTTTAATACAAGCTCATGACCGAGAAAAAATTAATTTCTCGTTACGAGGATAAGCTATCTTTAAAGACAAGCTTTCCTAAATATGAAGTCTGAGTTACAGTCTGATATTTAACTGTAAGTCATTGTGCATGAGCTTTAAAGACTTCGAATGCTTTAATATAAGCTCATGCCCGAGAAAAATTAATTTCTCGTTGTAAGGATAAGTTTATCATCGGCGATAAACCTTCCTTTCTTTGAAGTCCGGGGCATAATCTGAAATGTGATTATACGCCATTTACACGAGCTTAAAACTTTTGAATAGTTTTAATGTACACTCGTGTCCGAGAAAATTTAATTTCTCGTTAATGAGGATAAGTTTATCATCGACGATAAACTTTCCTTTCTTAGAATTGCGGGTTACAATCTGACATGTGACTGCAAGCCGTTGTGCACGAGCTTAAAAAACTTTGAATGTTTTTAATAGAAGCTCATGCCCGAGAAAAATTAATTTCTCGTTGTGAGGATAAGTTATCGTTGACAAGATAAACTTCCCTTTATTTGAAGTCCGGGTCATTGTTTGACATTTACAATGAACCGTTTACACGAGCTTAAAACCTTTGAATAGTTTAAATGTAAGCTCGTGTCCGAGAAAATTTAATTTCTCGTTTGTGAGGATAAGTTTATCATCGACGATAAACTTTCCTTTATGTGAAGATCGGGTTATCGTCTGATATTTAACGATAAGCCATATACACGAGCTTAAAACCTTTGAATGGTTTTAGTATAAGCTCGTGTCCGAGAAAAATTAAGTTCTCATTTTTGAGGATAAGTTATCGTTGACGAGATAAACTTCCCTTTCTTTGAGGTTCGGGTCACAGACTGTGATTTGTCTATAAGCCTTGTACACGAGCTTAAGACCTTTGAATAATGTTAATGTAAGCTCGGGTCCGAGAAAACTTAATTTCTCGTTACGAGGATAAGCTATCTTTAAAGATAAGCTTTCCTAAATTTGAAGTACGAGTTACAATCTGTGATCCGACTGTAAGCCAATTGTTGGTAAGCGTAACCGTGAATCCCCGGAGACACTTGTTTCTCCGATATCTGCTTCTTCCGTAACCAAACTCTGAGAGTGTCCTTAGTTGAACGGTATACAATGATTGGACCGCTTCGTTCTTTTGGAACATCAACTTTGGTACCTGCATTCTCATTAGGAGTTTGTATACTTTGACCTGGGTTAGCGATATCTATCTTAGAAGCATGTGGGGGTTCATAGTTGTTTTTTCTTGGGCCATAGGTGACCTGAGTAGATGATTCACTTGTCTTAGCTGGCAAACATTTCCTTTTATAGAAAACCTTAAGTTCAGGCTTAAGTGATGTATCATCCTTTTCAATTTCATCTCTAGCAGTCTTAGTAGAATCGGAGACTATCCTAGTTAAAGGGCACTCGTTTCCTATAATAGTGAAAGTTATACCAGTGGGGCGCCAAATTTTACCCATTGGTTTGATTTTAGCTATCCACTGGGTTTTAAGTCTAGCACGGGAGTTCACCTCAGTTAGTAATTTCTTGACACAAGATTCATGATTTGCCGTAAAGACACATTTTCTACATGTTTTACAAGTAGCATATTTAGTGTCCGAGTAATTCCTAGACGAGTGATTGATGCTCCTAGGAGATGAAATGCTACGGTTAGCAGTGTTGGGTAATCTAGAAGGCATCTGACTAGGTTTGACATTGCTAACTCTTACATGTGTCTTTTGCGTAGCTTCCCTTAGACCAGATTTATAGCAAACGTCATTTGAACTAGGTCTAGACATGGTCTTGGTATTTTTAGAGAAACTAGAGGTAATCATGTGATTAGGTCTTGCTAAAGCTGTTTTGATCACATTGGGACTAGTTGCTGGAGTGACTGGTCTAGACAGATGAACCAAATCAACTTGGGAGGCAAACCGCGGTCTCGAGGATTGAGATCGCTCGGATCTAAGTGCAGTAGGTTGTCTGACAGTCGATTGTCTGACGAACTGATTTGTAGGCGGTTCCCCAAGATTGATGGTTTTTCAAGCTTAGTATCCACACTAGGTCCTCTATTTTTCCTTAACTCGTTTTTTAACGCAGCTATAGCAAACACCTTGTCCTGAACTTGAGCCTTTAAAGTCTCATTCTCTTTGAGTAATTTATCTTGGGAAGCCAACTTAGATTCTAGCAACTGAATTTGTTTCAAAAGATTATCCTTTTCAGCTTTAGAATCTAAAACTTTTGAGCCAATTTTCTTTCAAGAACAACGTTTGACTTTTCAAGTTTTTCAAAATATGTTTCAAATTTGTCCGTTTTCTTAGAAAATTCTAGTTTGGCATCCTCAAGATCTCTTGATTGTTGAGCTACGATCGATTCGAGCTCTTTAATCTTAGACTTAGGCTTGGTTAAAGAAGCAGTCGTAAAACAATTAGCAGGATTGTTAACTAGCGCATTCATTTCAGATATCATATGAAGAATATTAGCTGTACTTGACATGCTACTTGGTTCCTGCGTCCCTCCTGATTCTATTCCCTGATGACTCCTTCTTGTATCGTCTTGCAATTCACCCTTTTGAGACTTGGAACTCAATGATTCCATTGAAAGTTCGATGAGAAATGAAATAAAAATTCTTGGTCTCGTCAAAAACAGATTTTGTCACTTAGTCTCGTCTATGTGTCTCACCGTTATAAATCCCGACAACTTTAAAAAAACTTTGTTTATACTAAGATCTTTTATTATAATAAAGTGACACAAATTTAATAATAAAATTCGTCAAATTCCAAACTGTAAATCTACACGTTTAATAATAAAATCCTTTCTTTATTCATAAAATTCGTCAAATTGGTAAATCTACACGTTTAATAATTAAATTCGTCAAGTGACCAGTATTTGTTTGAAATCTACACGTCAAAATTGAGCCCACGTGTCTTTGGCTAAAAACACGTAATCCCACCTCCCTTATTAAAACACGCACAATATATGTTTTATAGGTACCTCCGTCCTTCTCTCTCTTCTTAACAACACAAAAAAAAACAACCTCAAATCTTTCTTCTTCTCTCAAATCTCAGTTCATAAAAAATACAAATCTGCTCGAAACTTAACCTTTCAAGATCTATCTCTCTCACAAACATAAACTTGTCGTCTTTCTTACTCACAAACACAGAAAAACTTCGTCTTTCTCACAAACGCAGCCCCATCTATCTGTTTCTATATATCTTTTAGTTACAGTAAGGCGGAACCAGATACAGACCGAGACTTCAAGATCTCACAAGAGGTCTCGGGTAGGTATTTTGATTCCTTGTTGCATGTGTGTTTGGATCGATGAGGTTTTTCTTTTTTTGGATTTAAATTGAGATCGAGTGTGAGTTGGAGTCTTAAGTGTATTTGTGTTTTGGTCGTGTTGGAGTCTTGGTCGACTGCTTTTGCTGTCAGAGTCGAGTCTAGGTCTGATTTGTTGTGTAAGTCGAGACAGCTTTAGAATCCAGGATAGTGAGTCACGTTTTTGTTGATGAGAGCGAGTCACGTTTTTTCTAAAACAATGGAGTCTTATTGTAACAGTGAGGGTGTTGTGAGGGTGTTTGTAATAGTGAGGGTGTTGTGAGGGTGTTTGTAACAGTGAGGGTGGTTTCGAGAGTTGTGTTTCGTGGGTTTATGGGTCGTGATTGGTAGAGTCCAGAAGTTGGGTTTTTGAGTGTGTCGAGGAGGGGTCGAGTCTTGGTGGTTTGAGTCAGATGAGTCGAGTGAGTGTTTGGATGTCTTATCCGGAATCGGTTTTTCAAACCTAGTTCGGAATCCAAGTCACCGACCTAAGTCGGAATCCGAGTTACTAACATAGTTCGGAATCCGGGTCACCAACCTAGTTCGGAATCCATGTGTCAATGATATAGTTCGGAAACTGGTAATCAATAACCTAGTTCGGAATCTGTGATGTTCTGACCTAATTCGGAATGGATGAGATTCTGAACTAATTCAGAATCAGCAATGTTCTGACTTAATTCAGAATTGATGAGATTCTGAACTAATTCGGAATCAATGATTTTCTGACCTTATTCGGAATTGATGAGAATCTGACCTAATTCTGAATCAATGATGTTCTGACCTTATTCAGAATTGATGAGAACCTGACCTAATTCTGAATCAATGATGTTCTGACCTTATTCGGAATGGCAAAATATTACCTGATCTCGACAAAAGTGATAAAGACTGATCTTGAGAAAAACAAACTTGTTTGGACAAAAGTTGATAAATATCAATTTGGACAAAGTAGATATGACAAAAAAGTATTATACTGATATGAAAAGTATTATACTGATATGACAAAAGTTGTTAAATATCAATTTTTATCAATTTGATAAAGACAAAAATATGATACTGATATGAAAAAAATTGATAAAAAACACGTCACACCAAAAGATTGTTTGGATTCGAGACAAAAATTATGAAAGAAAGAAATTTTTTGCCACCAAATCAATAGATAAAAACACGTAAATCCGAAGAATCAACCAAAGCTCTGATACCAATTGTAGAATCATATAATCTTAGGATTTAGCAATGTTTGATTTATCTATTAAATGGAAGGGATAAGGAAGAACTAGAGAGAGAAAGCTAGAGAGAGAAAGGAGAGAAGGAGAGAAAGAAGGATGTGATTAGTGAAAAGTGAAAGAACAAAATGAGCAACCCCTCCTAACATGCTAGGAGGGGGTATATATAGCCCACCCTACATGTGGGCTATATGGACTATATGTTTACATAATAGATCACGAGCCCAATACTTGAATATATCATTGGAGTGACCGATCCTTTCTAAATACGTAAAAACGTATTTCCAACAGCATACAAGTCTGGATAGCATACAAGTTCTGGATAGCATACAAGTTCTGGATAGCATACAGTTTTTAAATGGATGTGTTCCACCATGTAAAATCTCACCCCACATTTAGAAACATTGTGCAAGAAATAAAAGGGTCTATGAACTCACCTTAAGCAACAAGATCAAAAGATGCGATATAAATCGACGGGAGAACCGTAAGTTTCTTAGGAACGACCTATAAACGAATTATGCGTCTTAGGCATGTGCGTAAAATGGAATAAATGAACATGATTATACTTGATTCATACAGATTAGGCATTGTACATAGGTTTTTTTAAAGTCAAAAAGTCAAACTTCCCAAAAATAGTAAGTTCCCGACACTTCTAAAGACCGCGCTTTAATAGTATTACTAATTGGCCGAAACTTCATTCGACTTGCAAAAATCATAATTCTCAAACCGTAAATCGTTTAGACTACTTCTTTACATCTATAGAATCCTAAAAGAGTATACTTTTCTGTAACAATTACCACGAAACCTTAAATCTCAGTTAAATTGGATTTATAATTTTAATACTACAAGTCAGTCCTAAATGAAACATGTGACTGATTTTTAAGACTTACGGAAACGGGCGTAATATGAAATCTACAAGTGCTATCAAAGCAAACTCAGTGGGAGGTGATAGCCCTCTGAGTTCTCTACATAGATTAAGAGCTATTTTTAAAAGATTATAGAAAAATCTTGAGTTATTACCCGTTTATCAGCAGTGTGTAAAATCAGACTCGTTTTACTAAAAAAATTATAATTATATAACCGTAACACATCTCACAATGAGCTTTCTTGACACATCAATCTAAGACCCGTATCTATGCCCATATATTTTTATCTAACTGTATAAACCCATTTAACATTTATGAAATCAACCAAACATCACAGACATTTAAAATTCATATCAAAATATAATCAGTCCACTAATGTTGATGTATCTCACAATCTATAAACCCTACAGTATTCAATCCAATTGGAGAAGTTAGATATACGAGTCCTTTACAAGTTTCTTTTTTGTCATTTTAGAGAGTTTAGTACAAATATTTTGGAGTTATTGGCCATATACAGCAGGTGTGCAGATTCTGCGCACCTCGACCATTTAAATCATAACTAAATCATCGGACCTCGTCTCGGATTGAGTGAGCCGGCAAAACGAACCTAAGATATGGAGCTATCTCATCATATTTTTCTCCTACTGGTCAAAACCAAGAAATATTCTTAAAATACATTTTTAACACAGTAGTCCAGAATTTAAAACCCAAAACATATGCAATCCTAGTTTTAACCCATTTCAAATTCACCAAATCTCATACAATACAATAATCAATCTAATCAAAGTATAAACATGCATATATGAATATAAATACAGATAAATAATCAAAACCCATGAATGATAATATAAAAAAATTTAATAAAAATCAAAAGATTGAAGGTGCTTACTAATGAAGATGATAGAAGGATTCAAGAACAAACACAATTGATCAAGGGTTACAACCCATACATCCTATTAGATTAAAAACTCAAGATTATTAGTCATTCAAAATCAATAATAATCAGCCCTTTAGCAACTTGAATATGATGGTGATACTTGTTTTCTTGTGAAATGAAATCAAGAATAAAACTAGTTAAACATCGACTTCGTTAAGCTATGATTATATCTAGTAAAATCAAATTTGAATGAGTGGTAATTTTTCCTTGTGATGGTACAACAATGAAAGATCAAAAGAAATATTGTGCTAGTTTTTTTATTAATAGGATGAATGGAGAGGTAATAATGTAGTAAGTAGATGTAATAGATATCTAACATTTTGCAAACGTTAAGACAAAGTTAGGACCCGTGTCTTGTGAGTAAGGAGGTGATGCCACATATAAGATCGACAGACGGTGTATGTTACTTTATTTGTCCAACAATATACAAAAGTGGATATTATCGAAACCCCATGTTTTTAAAGTCACACGATTTGAAAGATACGCGTAAAACACGAAAAATAAACGCTCAATATAAAATAAAAAATTCGACATTCGGAGAGCGTTGATATTTTTGTAAATAAACGAGGGCTTATAATTTAATAAGCGTTAACGTGTTGCATAAAAGAATGACGCCTAATGGCTTATAAAAAACTTACGAAGAATGCTCGTTAAATGTAAAATTAATACGATGACAATAGAAAATAATTCTATGTCATAAAGAGGATGTTTATGGAAACATAATAATTCCGATTTTTTAGAGTCGCAATAGCCATCGGTTCTTGTTCCATCGAATGGGGTAAACTTTTTATAAAACACTTGCGAGTGCTTTTAAATCAAAACTTTTGATTTAAATAAATATGGAAAAATAAAATAAATTTTTAATAATCCCAAATAAATTATTTTAGAAAAATAATTAAAATACAATTTAATTTAAAATTCTTAAATTCTCAGGATTCACGCATGAAAAGGTAAAAGAAACAAGTTAAACATTTTAAAGTCGAAAAGTACGAATGAAAGAATAAATTAATTAACAGAAAAAATTACGAGTTCTCACAATAATTTAGTGGCAAATTGGCAACATGTAGAAGGGATAACCCGATTTCAACAATATGTCTATGACAGAGTTCGACAACACCGTTTGGCTATGAAGTGTGCGGAGCAGTGGTGAAGTGGGAAATTCCGTTTTTTTGAAGATAAGGGATGAGCCCAATATATTCTCCTCCATTATCTGTAAAAAGTGATACTAGTGGTGTGTGAAAGAATTTTTTGACTAGCATCTTAAATTGTGGAAATAAGATGGAAACATCCGATTTTCTTTTGAGAGGATATAGCTACATCTTTTTGGAATAGAAATCAACAAAAATGACATAGTAGGAATATCCATCATTCGAGGTTTGGACAGGACCTCAAACATCTGAATAGATGAGTTCAAGGGGTTTAGTTGTTGTAAATGAATTTTCACCAAAAGGCAATTTATGGCTTTTATTTAAAGAGCAAGCATCACAATGAAATAAAACATCAAACAATTTATTATACTCAAGTCCTAAATTATTAAGTAAAAGTCTTAGGACTTTGATTGATGGGTGTCTAAATTTGTGATGCCATGAAAGAAGTGATCTAGGTGTTTTGGTGCTTGAATTGAGTTGCATATGAGAATGACCATGAGCGGTAGAATCATAATAGACGTCATTAATGTTCACTCCCCACATGAGTCGCGCCCCCGTGTGAAGATCCTTAACCAAAAAATAAAAAGGAAAAAATTTAACCAACCGAAACATCGTTAGTTTTGCATAGTTTGGCTACTGAGACAAGATGGTTACATAATTGAGGGACAAACAAAAGATTTTTTAAGTTTAATGAGCGGGACAGAGTGGGGATGGATGTGTGACCAGTATGAGAGATAGAGAGAGTGTTACTGTTGCCTAATACGATTTCATCAGGCCCACCATATTTTGAGAGGTTGTGCAAAAAGGACTGGTCATGTGTGATGTAATGAGATGCCCCACTATCAAACATTAAAGATGGCGATGAGTTTTCCACCAAGGAGTTCATGGTTGGGTTGGTAGATGGTGTCGACGAGATAGCAATGTTGTTGTCTTATAAGAACCTGACGATCTTCCGACAATCTTTAGTGTCATGTCTTGGAATCTTACAAAAATGTCAATGTAAAACCCGCATTTTGAAAATACGAGATTTGGTCATTTAAGTTTGTTTTGAAAATTTGAAGTTTCATTTCATTTCATAAAATTTTATTTCATTCCATTTCATTTAAATGTGTATCTAAATTTACTAATAGATTAAAATAATAAAACCTTTGGTTATGATTTTTGAAAACAATAAAGATGTAAAAAAATTTATTATTTTCTTTCCTTATATATAAAAACAAACTTTTTGAAGAAAAACAAAGAGAATATTGGATTTTTATTTAGTTGGTTTATTATGAGAAACTAGTAAAAGCAATTAAACATGTTCCCCTAAATTGTGAAACCTTTCCTAAATCACAAAAAATCAGCTCCCAAACCTTTAGACCTTGGTTTTTGTTTCTCCATTTCATCCTCCATTGTTGATTTTGGTTAAGGTTTTCTCTACATCCTCATTGTAGAAACCTTGGTGATTTTGGGTGCTTTTGGGTGATTTTTACTTCTTGTTCTTTTACTCCTTGGTGTTTTCCTTCCTCTAGTGATTCCCATATCTCTATATTCAGTTCATGCAATCCGCTTAATCCTTGTGTCACCTTCTTTGATTTTGCTTTATGTTTATTTTCATATGTATATGATTTTTAGGGTTTATAAACCCTAAAAACATGTTATGGTGTGACTTAAAAATATTTTATTATGTTAGATCTAGATTATATCAGCCTTAATATGATTTAAATAAGTTTTTATATGATTATTAACATGATCTAAAACTTTTTAATATGATCTACACCATAAAAATGGTTAAATCAAATTAAGACCAAAGGTTGTCCAATTTTTGAGTCATCTTGTAAGGGCTGTAACACAAGTTTTGGGATAGGTTTTGATTTGTTTCAAAAGCCTATGATATATTACCTTGAATCTAGTTTTCATATATGGTCTCCATTTATTTTTAAGAACATTTTATGGCCGGGTTACTACTATTTTCCCATAAGGTGTCAAATCTGATTTTTAAGACTAAAAAAGTCATGTTCACTAAAAATGTCATAAAATCTTTAATAATTCGAATTAACTTAAGACACTTCAGGGGGATGATATTCATATATTGGGGCATCTCCATGATTTTTTATAATTGTTTTAGAGCTGTTTAGATAGGTCAAATCAGTCGCTTCATTCTGTATGTTCTAGTCAGACTATTTTTGGGCTAGGTTGGGCATATTAGGTTATATCTTGGGTTGGGTAATATTTTAGATTTAATCCTTTTACAGAGGCCTTGTTAACCCATTAGTTGACCTCTGTGATTTTTGTGGAAATTTATGGGAAATATATAATGGGTAGTTAAGTAGTGAAACATGCCTTAAATACCGACAAAATTTTCAAATAAGGAAACTCCTATTTTTGGAAAGTCAGTCACTTATTTTTGGAAAATTGTATTATATGATTAAACATAAGTATATGTGATGTATGGTATGTATGTTTGTAGCCTTGGTGACATGAGATTATGATTTTCCTTTGTTTTGTTTGATTTGGCAACAAGGTACGAATATTCGGTTCTTTTAGTAAGAGCCCTTCTACTCTCTTTTGTACACTCTTTATTTTGATCGTTCTCTATGTCATTGCTATGTTCCCATATGTTTATAAGCTGATTTGATATGATCCTTTGATTCCTTTGATTCGTTATAACCGTTTGATTTGTTTTGCATTCATATGCTTCTTTTGGACCAATTATGATATATGCTTTGTTATGACCTTTGATTTTGAACCCTTATGCCCGAGCCATATTTCGTAACTAGTCATGGAGGTACCATGAACATGTCTATTGATGCACCAACGACATGACACCATCTAGGGTGGTGTGATTAGACCTCGACGTTCCCTTTTGGATGGCGATTTATGCTATATATTTTGGAAGTGTGTATGCTAGTCATGAGCTAGTGTACGTGCTATTTTGGATTTAAAGGGGGCGTATGGATGCATCCTATTCTTTTGGATTTTGGAAATTTTGGATATGATTTAGTGAGTGGGTGGTATGTGCTATATGCCCCACATTGCTTCTGGTACATGGGAGTAGCTACCCATGTACACCTATATGACTGTTTGATTTGGTATGATATGTGGTATGTTATATGAACTCGTAGGTATTCCTATACCTATTATTTCACTCTCTTTGTACTCATTATGACCTTTTGTTCATCTAATTATGTTCCATTACTTCCTTTATATTTCTTCACTTGTGCATCTATTTTGTTATATCCGACACTGAGCGTTTTGCTCATCCGTTTTCATTTTCCATGCGGCAGGTTATAAGCGGGAGGCTGGGTTATGAGAGTTGGACTTACCTAGAGTCACCCGAGTGTTTAATAAAACCTTTAAAACATTTTATGATTTGATACATTTTCATTTTGGACCCCGTTGTTTTGGGGATTTCTATTTCTAAAGTATTATTTTAAGTATTATGAAGTTTTAACAAAGTTTCTATTTAGACCTTTTAAAATATGATGTATCTGATGTGACACCATAGTAGTAGCACTTGGTCTCTTCTCAGAGTGGGTGTTACAGACAAAAAAGATTATTACGGTTAGTTCGAAAATGTGTTGTGTGCCCACTGTTCTGATTTGGAGATTGAGGGTTTCTTTTCCCAAAGGAGCTAGTCTTGGTCGAGTTGTGAGTTACCGTATTGGCCGAGAATATTGGTGTTGCCCTTGCCTTTGGGTGTACTGAACCGTACCAATAAGGGTTGCAGGTTGAGACTCTTGAATCAAACGTTCATGATCAACTAATCTCGCATACAAATCAGAGAAAGTAATTGGCGTGTCTCGTATTTTTAAGGCTGCAGTAATCTGTTTGTAATCGTCACCTAGGTGGGTGAGTATGTGAACAATGAGATCGTCATCATCGATCGGCTTCTGTGCCAATGCTAATTCATCGGCTATGGTTTTCATCTCGTTGAGATATTCTGCAACTGGTTTGGTTTCTTTAGTGTTTGTGACGAGTTTGGATCGGAGAGAGGTAATCCGGGATCGCGAGATACTAGCGTAGCTATTAGTTAGGCGTTTGAATAGCTCCTGAGATGTTTCAGCCGATGATACAATCGGTTGAATCATATCCGAACAACTTCAAAGAAGCGCCCCAAGGAGGATCCGGTCCTGTCGAAACCAGCTGCGATAGGCGACATTAGTTTTTCCTTAACGGATTTTTGGTGGTACTTTAGTTTTGGCATCCACAAACTGTTCAAGTTCGAGACCAATGAGTGTGGCTAAGACTTTTTTATGCTATGAGGGAAAATTGTTGGCTATTAGTTTGATTGGGAAGTGGTTGTTGGTTGATCGCTCAACAATCTTGGAAGTGGTCATTGTGAAAGAAAAAAAAGAAACAAGGAACGTTTTTGAATCGAAAAACTCAGAGGAGTTAGTGAGAAGGCTCTGATTACCATGTTAAGGTTTGAATAATTTTGTTATTTATTGATTCATTACAGAGTATACAAGTCTTACTATAGACCATTTACAACAAGGAAAAAATAAATTACAGGAGCAATTTACGGGATTTATTCTTTAGTGACAGATTGAGTGCAATCACAAATATATATTCTATATATAACTTGACAGTTTCAACCACTAGAATTGTTATTCCTTATATTAATCATACGTAAATGACCAGAATTAATGTTACATTTTATTGCTTTATCATCTGTGATATTATTCATACGTAAAATACGTTTTATCACATGGTATATTACTTTTAAATGACTAAGAACCACAATAAATACTCTTCATTTTCTAACAATGTTAAGAAATAAATAAGTGTCACTTACCAATACCAAAATGAATAATAAGGAATAATAAGTGTAAAAACACTTATCCTTTTACCACTTATTTCCAATAATAACAAGACCAAAACGTGTATTTTATGTCGTAAAAGTCGGAATTATGCGTGGTTTGTGTTTTTATTGTGTTTCAGGATAAAAATATGAAAAAGGAAGAAAACACGGGCTTTTATCGAAGAAAACGAGAAAAGACGAAGTCAAAAGATCAAGAGTGCAAAAAGAACGGAAGTCCAAGGCCTATTCTGAAGATTTATCGAAGAAAAAGTCTAAAGACGGAAGTTTAATGAAGTCGAAGAACTCAAGTCTAATCGAAGAAGAAATTTATAAGACAAGTTCAATTTATATCGACAAATCCCGAGACGACGTCGAGAAAGACAAAGAATTTAAATCGAGTCGAGACGAAAAGAAAGAAGGAAGCAACACATGCACTCCCCACCTTCTATATATACCCTCCTAATGACACATTAGGAGGGTGTTAGTTAATTAGTTCATTTTCAATTTTTAGTAGTTTGGTTTTTAAAGAGAGAAAGTGTTTAACTTTCTCTCACTAGGAAAATTTCATATTTTATTTTTCTTTCTTGTTTGAATCAAATCTTTACTTTTAAAAATTTTAATCTTGTTTTAATTTCATCTTATTCTACCTTTCTTGTTTTTAATTTTGATCTTGATTAGTGATAATCTTTGATTTTGTTTCATCTTGATGCTTATGTGATTAAAAAGTCTATCTTTTTATTCATCTCTAAGTTTTAATACGGATTAAGTTTTGAGCTTTTCATGCTTATTGGCTTAGTTTGTGTTTAGTTTATTTACTTTTTAGTTTTCTTAAAAAGTTTTGTCTTTTTAAAGTTTGATTTAAAATGTTGCTTATTTAAAGTTTTGATAAGTTCTTATTCGTGCTTATTAGTTCTCTTCGATATAAATTTGGTTAAGTTTTAGATTGAGCTTATAAAAATAGCTTATGAACTTGGCTTATTGCGAAATACATACCATCGGAAAAGGGTTTCCCTTTTTCCGACCATACATTCCGATTAAGGCTTTATATTCCGATCAGCTCCACTATTATTTCGATCACAAGGTATTGGAAAAGGGTTTTGTTATTCCGACGGATATTCCGATTGGGATTCCGATGGGGGGGGGGGGGGGTTATTTTGATATTCCGATAGTTTCCTTTTGGATTGACATTCCGATACATTTTGCACCATTATTCCGATAGGTCATTTTTCTTGCATTCCGATAGACGCTTATTCCGACAGGATTCCGACTGTGTTTCCTTTGACATATTCCGACCATTCATTCCGACGAGATTCATTTTGCCTCATTCCGATTGTATTCCGATGGGATTCCGACAAAGATTATTCCGACGGGGTTCCGATGACATTCCGATGGGATTGAGTTTTACTTTCTATTTACTTTCTTTTAATTTAATTTCCAATTTAACTTTTCAGCATTTTTACTCAGTTTTTATTTTTACAACGTTTTAAGTTTTAAGTTTTAAATTTACCTTTTAAGTTTTTAATCATTTACTTTTAACCCGTAATTTTAGTTTATTTTTCAAAGCTTTTATCTTTACTCAACGACATTTTCATATTTGCTTTTAGTTTAAAATAGATAATCAAACCATTTTCTTTTCCACCAAGAACGACTGAGTCGCACTCTTAACTAGTAATCAATTCGAAAAGATGGGAACAACGAACTTTCATAACTAAGTAAAATCTAGTTATTAAATGGCGCCGCTGCCGGCTCTTTTCTTAAGATTAACAGTTTTTAGTGAGAGACGCGTTGGATTTTGGGATCCGTTTACTTTTGAACGTTATTTTCCTTGCTTTAAAATTTTCAAAAATCCATAAAAATTAAAGATTTTCAAAAATCCAAAAAAATAGAAACACATAAAAAACCAAAAATATTTCTTGTCTATCTTTCTTTTCTTTTTGTAGGTGTGTATGCGTACCCGTGCTCGTAAGAAGAAAGCAATTCAAGCCGAAGTCGGAACTCCACCTATTGTCACCATGGACAATCGACCAATGTTCAAGCTTTTGCAATCGCAAGTAGAGGGCAACACCGATGCTATTGTCATACCCGAGATTGGAGCTAATAACTTTGAACTCAAATCCGGCTTCAATGGTCTCTGCTCAACCATTCTTGGGGCATACACTTGATGATCCTCATGACCATATAAAAAGGTTTCTTCAACTCACTAATATGGTTAAGTATAATGGGGTTTCACAAGAGGTGATTCGCTTGCAACTTTTTCCTTTCTCCTTAGAGGCACAAGCCCGACATTGGCTTGATAAGGAAGCGCCACAAAGTATTCTTACGTGGTCAGATTTAGAGACCAAATTCATCAACTACTTTTTCCCACCCTCACGTACTACCACTTTGCGGAATGAAATCATTAACTTTGAACAAAAGTACGGTGAGACATTTAGTGAATCGTGGGACCGTTTTAAGGAACTTTTAAGAAAGTGTCCACAACATGGTTTCACAAAATTACATCAAATTAATACTTTTTACAATGGTTTAAGCATGAATGACCAAGATTCACTAAATAGTGCCTCGGGGGGTAACATTTTGGTTAAGTCTTCTAATGCCACATGGGATATTATTGAGAATAAGTCTAGAGTGCAAACTAAGAGTGTTCGGACTAATGTGGCTAGTGCTAGTACTAGTGATGCCGACAAGAGAATTGATAAGCTCACTTCGCTTGTTGAAACACTTGCTCTACAAACCGCTAACAATACCAAAAGCATCAATGCACAAGTTAATGCTATGAGTCAGTCATGTGAAATATGCGGGGGATCTCATTCATACACCGATTGTCCTTCGACTCATGACAATCCGGAAAATGTGTATGCCGCCAACGGTAACTTTTCTACGGGAGGCTATCAAGCACGTCCTCAAGGTGACCGCAATTTGCTCAGTTATCGTTCAAACAACTTCCTTTCACCACCTGGTTTCCCTCCACAACACCCAAACAACCTCAATCGCAACAATCAAAATCAACCACGAGCTCCAAATCAATATCAAACCCAAAGAAACCATATCCACCTCAAGGAAACAATTAAGTTTACCAACCACCCGCTTATCAACCACCTGCCTACCATGCTCTTCCTCCCACCCAACCCGCCGCATTTAATCAAGAGGTTGACACTTACATGAGGACTAATGATGCGATAGTGCAGAATCTTCAGCGGCAAATCATCAACTTGAAAGGAGATATGGCGAAACAAGGGAATGATCTTCGAGCCGATATGCGAAACTCTTTGACCAGTCAAACGAATGACTTAAGGGATATGATCGCTAGTTTCTTCCAAAGTAATCAAGCCTCTGGTTCGGGTTCTCTTCCGAGTAACACCGTTGCTAATCCAAGAGGGGAGATGAAAGCAATCACCACTCGAAGTGGAAAAGGTTTAAAGGAACCCGAGCTTCCTACACCTACACCGGTGATTGTGACAAAGGAAAACGAGTCCCCTTCTCCAATTCCTCCACCTTCTATTTCACCCATTCCTCCACCTTCTACTTCCACCCCTCCACCACCCAAGGATGTGAGTGAGAATTCCATTCCAAAGCCTTCATCTCAACCCAATATACCTTATCCCTCAAGGTTGAGGAAAGAGAAGTTGAAGAACAAGGATGATATTCAGGTTTCTAACTTTCTTAAAATGTTTAAACAACTGAATTTCAACATCTCCTTTGCCGAGGCTCTCGCTATGCCGAAGTATGCGAAAATGTTTAAAGATCTTCTCAGTGATAAGGAGAAACTCCTTGATATCGCTCAGACCCAACTTAATGAGAATTGCTCTACAGTGCTCTTAAGGAAATTACCAACCAAACTTGGTGATCCAGGTCGTTTCCTCATTTCTTGCAACTTCCCCGGGGTAGAGAATTGTATGGCCCTAGCCGATCTAGGTGCTAGTATCAAATTAATGCCTTTAAGCGTTTAGAAACAATTATCACTACCTGAGCTAGTCCCCACACGAATGACATTGGAATTAGCTAACCGTACGGTTGCTTATCCGGTGGGGATAGCCGAAGATGTCTTCGTCGGTGTCGACAAATTCACCTTTCCGGCAGATTTTGTTGTCGTTGACTACAAGATGGACCCCCGTGTTCCATTAATCGTTGGACGTCCATTCTTGAGGACCGGTCGCACTCTCATTGATGTAGCCGCGGGCGTATTAATCATGAGAGTTGGTGACGATAAAATCGTCTTCAACATGGGTTAACTTTCTAAGAAGCCTTCTAAAAACGAGAGCGTTAATTTCATTGACGTTCTTGATGAGGCTTGTGAAGAACATTTCAAAGACGCTTGTAAAAATGGTTCTTCTTCTCTACCCATTGTTGAGACCGTTGCCTCTATCACTCCTTCACTAACTCCATTTGGAGAAAGTGATTTCCTTTTGAAAGAATTTGAAGCAACTTTGGGAGATGTGGACTTACAATATGACGATTCTCCCTCCAATTGGGATGAAGACATTCATACCATTGAGAAACTTCTCAATGAGGACCATATTTCTCCACCATCTCCTAAGGAAATCTCTATCGATGATCCGAATTTGACTATGTCGTCCATCGAAAATCCTCCGGATTTAGAGCTTAAGGATTTGACGTCTCATCTCGAGTACGTGTTCCATGAAGACAATAAGAAGTTACCCGTCATCATCGCAAAGGATTTGAAAGAAGACGAAAAATCTCGACTTATCGACGTGCTAAAAAATCACAAGAAAGCGATTGCTTGGAAAATCTCCGATATTCGTGGAATTTATCCTCACTTTTGCACACATGAAATTCTCATAGAGGACGACTTTAAACCCACTATTCAAAACGAAAGAAGGGTGAATCCCAAGATCCATGACGTTATCAAAAAAGAGGTTATCAAACTTCTTGATGCGGCAATGATCTACCCTATCTCGGATTCACCATGGGTTAGTCCGGTCCATTGTGTGCCTAAGAAAGGCGGAATCACTATTGTGCCCAATGAAAACAACGAGTTGATTCCTACTCGTCTCGTTACAGGGTGGAGAGTTTGTATAGACTATCACAAACTCAATGATGCTACGAGAAAGGATCATTTTCCCCTTCCTTTTATGGACCAAATGCTTGAACGTCTAGCGGGTAATGACTATTATTGCTTCTTAGACGGTTTCTTCGGGTATTTTCAAATTCCCATCGATCCTAAAGACCAAGAGAAAACCACATTCACTTGTCCTTATGGAACATTTTCTTACAAACGAATGCCTTTCGGCTTATGCAATGCTCCTGGGACTTTCCAAAGGCGTATGATGGCTATCTTCCATGACATGGTTGAAGAAACTATGGAATCCTTCATGGATGATTTCTCGGTCTATGGTGACTCCTTCTCTACTTGCCTTGCCAATTTGGAACGCATGCTTAAGCGGTGTGAAGACACTCGCCTTGTTCTAAATTGGGAATGCCATTTCATGGTAAAAGAAGGCATTGTTCTTGGACATAAAATCTCCAAAGCCGGTCTTGAAGTCGACCATGCTAAATTCGATGTTATTGCTAAATTGCCTCCACCTTCAACTGTGAAGGGTGTGAGAAGTTTTCTTGGTCATGCGGGCTTCTATCGACGATTCATTCAATATTTTTCTAAAATCGCTCGCCCGATGACCCACCACTTGGAAAAAAGATACTCCTTTTATCTTTTCTAAAGAGTGTCTCGAATCTTTCAATCTTCTTAAGGACAATCTAACTAAGGCACCGGTCTTGGTTACCCCTAATTGGGAGCTACCTTTTTAAATTGATGTGCGATGCTAGCGACTTTGCTATTGGAGCGGTTTTGGGCCAAAGAGTGAACAAACAGTTCCAACCAATCCATTATGCTAGCAAGACAATGACGGGGGCTCAATTGCATTATACCACTACCGAAAAAGAGCTTTTAGCTGTAGTGTATGCTATTGAAAAATTTCGCCCCTATCTTGTCCTTTCCACCACAATTGTGTACACCGATCATTCCGCGTTGAAGTACTTGTTAACTAAACAAGATTCCAAGCCAAGACTTCTTCGTTGGGTTTTGCTCCTTCAAGAATTTAAAATTGAAATTCGTGACAAGAAGGGAGCGGAAAACCTAGCCGCGGATCATCTAAGTAGACTTGAGGATCCTTATCAAGGGGATCATCCGAATCAAGAGATCAATGACTCTTTTCCCCTTGAGGCCTTAATGTCTATCAATTCCAATCTTGATGACACCCCGTGGTTTGCGGACATTGCAAACTACTTAGCGAGTGGAATTCTCAAGGAAGGGTTAACGTCTCAACAAAAGAAAAAGTTCTTTAAAGACATTGAACACTACTTTTGGGACGACCCTTACCTCTTCAAACAATGTGCGGATCTTGTCATTCGTCGATGTGTTGATGGGTCGGCAGCTTTATTAATCCTTGAAGCTTGCCATAAAGGACCCATCGGTGGTCACTTTTTTCCTAATTACACCGCGAAGAAAGTGTTCGACTCTGGATTCTATTGGCCCACCATTTATCATGACGCTCATGAAATGGTTAAACATTGTGATGCTTGCCAAAGATAAGGCACGATCACACATAAAGACGAGATGCCTCAAAATTTCATACAAGAATGTGAAATCTTTGATGTATGGGGCATCTACTTTATGGGGCCGTTTCCATCATCTAAAGGGAACAAGTACATCCTCGTAGCCGTTGACTACGTATCCAAATGGGTTGAAGCTAAGTCTCTCCCTACAAACGATGCGAGGGTGGTTGTGAACTTTCTAAAATAACTTTTTGCTCGATTCGGTGTTCCTCGTGCTATCATCAGTGACCGCGGGACTTATTTTTGCAATGATCAATTTGCTCGAGTCATGGCTAAGTACGGTGTCAATCACCGTCTTTCCACCGCTTATCATCCTTAAACAAATGGTCAAGCCGAGATATCTAACCGTGGATTGAAGCGAATTCTTAAGCGTGCTGTGGGAGAGCATCGCGCCTCGTGGGCCGATAAGTTAGATGATGCTTTGTGGACTTTCCGTACCGCATATAAGACGCCTATTGGTTGCACTCCATATCGTCTGGTGTACGGGAAGGCATGCCACCTCCCTATTGAGCTGGAACATAAGGCGTACTGGGCCTTGAAGTGGGCCAATTTTGACATCAACAAAGCCGGTGATCTTTGGAAGATTCAACTCAACGAACTCAATGAACTAAGGAATCAAGCTTATGAGAATTCATTGATCTACAAAGAGAAGACCAAGATCATTCATGATTCAAGGATTAAGAACCGAGATTTTCACGTTGGTGATCAAGTTTTACTCTTTAACTCTCGGTTGAAGATTTTCTCGGGCAAGCTGAAGAGCCGTTGGTCTGGTCCATTCACCGTCGCCAAAGTCTTCCCTTATGGCATCATTGAGATTTCTCAGCCAAATGGGCCTAATTTTAAAGTGAATGGCCAGCGTGTGAAGCTGTACTTTGGTGAGGACATCTCTCATGAGATGATTCCATCCCTCACCACGTTTCTTTTGAATTAGTTATGGGTCGAGTCAGGCTTGTGACTCGGTTAACAAAAACAAGCGCTTCTCGGGAGGCAACCCGTTGATCTATCCTTTACCGTTTTCATAATAAGTCTAGGGGGAGCCCCGTATGTGTTTGTTGTCTTGTTTTTTGTGATGTGCAAGGATTAAAGCTTCAAATATCCACTCTTTATGACATTTGACGACCGTGATCCCGTGTACCCGTCTTCCTGGTTCTATCCTAAACTGTCGTGATTCAATACTTCATATCTTATATGTTCACATTGAAATCACTATAGTTGTCCTTTCCTTAGCAAGATTTAACCAATGTGCACAATGTCCTAAGTGTAAGGGAGTTTACTCCCACATGCTTAAACATTGAGGACAATGTTTATATGAAGTGTAGGGGGGACTTCTATCGAAGTAAGTGGGCTTGTCCATGATGTTCCTCATTTTAACTGGAAAATCTAATTTTTCGACATTTTTCAAAAATTTTAATCTATTTTGGCCTAGTAGTATAGTAGTATTTTCCTTTGCTATCGTATTTACTTTCTTTGCTAGAATAAATTTTCAATAAAGTGGTTTTAAAATTTTCAACGTTGTGAATCTTTTGACTCAACCCGAGTTTACTTATCTAAGTTTACTCTAGCTAGTATCCTTAACGTGTTTAAGTCAAGTTTTGCTAGGCTTTTATATAGGGAACTTTAAAATGCGAAAGTCTTAACTCTCACGGGTTAAAAACAAGAACTTTTCTCAAGTTCCTATAATTGATCCTAGAAAGTCGTTTATCAATGGAACTTTAAAATGCAAATTCTAAACTTGAAAGAGTCTAAGAAGTTGCAAGATCCTATAGATGACTTGAAAACCCAAAACTTTGATTTAATTGGCTAAGCATTCACGAGTCTCATTCCTTGAGATTTTAAATTGTGGAGAACGAGAGATGATAGAGTCAATTATAAGTTTGGTATTTGTTGGAAATACGTTTTTCGTATTAAGAAGGATCGGTCACTCCAACGATAGTCCATGTAATAGCTCGTAGTTTAGTTAACCTTCTTTATTTATCAAACAAGTCCAAGCCTAGCCTACAACATGTGTAGGCCGGCCCAAACGTGTAAGCCCAAGCCCATTACAAGGCTTGGGTATATAAACCCTCTCCTTTGATGGAGAGGGTGTGTGGTTTCATAATTTACACATAGTTCTTTTTAGTTTCTCTCTCTAGCTTTGTGTGAAATCCACCATCTCTCCATCTCTTTCTCTCTCTAAAAACATAAGCAAGATTAACATTTCTACAAATGGTATCAAGAGCTTGGGATGAAATATAGGTTGGTTTTCGTGTTGTGTATGCTTCTTTAAGCATATCGTAGGATTTTGAGTTTTCTTTGCCGAATCATCAAAATTTTTCGTGTTTGTTGGTGTTCTAAAGTCGAATATAGTCTTTAATCGTGTTGTAGTATCTTGGATATCTTGGTTTTTGGCTAAAACTCAAGCTTTTTGGATCGAAAGTTGTAAAATTTCTTGTTTCTCATCATTCCGAAATTCTTGCAAGGTTTCCATCAGAAAGTACAAAGTGAGGGTCGTCTGATCGCAATAACCTATAGGTTCCACTTTGCGATCATTGGAGTTAAACACCTTATTCCGACGTGACATTCCGATCTGGGATTCCGACGGCTTTAAGGATTCTTGTGACGTCACTCTGTCCATTTTATTTTAGCAACATTCCGATCTGGACATTCCGATCTGGATATTCCGATCTGGACATTCCGATCTGGACATTAAGATAGTGTGACATTCCGATCTGGACATTCCGATAGTGACATTCCGATAGTGACATTCCGATAGAGACATTCCGATCTGGCATTCCGATCTGACATTCCGACAATCCAAAATTTTCGTGTGTAATTTTGACTTGGAATTTTTGGTTTATCGAGAACATATTTTAGGGGATTTTAACATTGTTTCTCGATTTTAACTCTCAACAACACAAAAATACTTAACCTTATTTCATTGTTCGATCAACTTTGTAAATCTTAACTTATTGAAATGGAGTACACATCTCTTACGGATAAGTCTATCCTCTCGGGTACGGATAATCGTCCACCAATGTTGGTGAAGACTATGTATGAGGAATGGGCTTCCCGAATGGAACTTTATATGTTGAACAAGGAGAATGGACATCTAATTTGGGCATCGGTGCTCAATGGACCATTAGATTATGGTACTGTGATGGAAGGTACGACCACTCGTCCTCGCACAACGGGTGAGTTGACTGGAGATATGAAGATTCAAGATAAATGTGATAAGTATGCTACAAACATCATTCTCCAAGCCCTTCCTCCAGATGTCTACAAACTCGTCAGCAAACATAAAGTTGCCAAAGAGTTATGGGATAGAATTCGGGTTCTAATGCAAGGCACCTCGTTAACTAAACAAGAACGAGAGTGTAAGCTTTATGATACTTTTGATAAGTTTGCCTATGTGCAAGGGGAGACTCTCAATGATTACTATCTGAGATTTACCCTATTGTTGAATGAGCTTAATATCTATGGCATGGCAATTCCTACCTTTCAATTGAACACCAAGTATTTGAACACTCTTCCTCCTGAATGGAAAAAATACGTGACGGATGTTAAATTGGCTAAGGACTTGCATAACACCAATGTGGATCAACTTCAAGCTTTTCTTCAACAACACGAATGCCATGTGATTGAGGCTCGGTTGTCTACACCTCAAGTTCATGATCCACTTGCAATGTATGCTTCTCAACAAAACATGGCTTATACTTATCAGCAACCATCATACTTGCAGCAGACACCACCACACAACTATCAGCAACCACAGCAACCATCTTATCCACCACTAATGATGCCACAACAAGCATTTCAACAAAGTGTTCATCAACAATCTTTGCCACCGCGACCACCATATCAGACATCACCATCACAAGCCAACACTTCTCCAATGGGCTATACTCCTCAGCAAGGATATTTTCCTATAGAAGCACAACCAGCACAAGCTTTCTACTCTGATGAACTTCCACCAATCCAAGCACCGGTCTTTACTCCAAATGATACGCCAGCTGATGTTCTAAACCATCTCACAGCCTATTTGTCAAAACTTGTTGCAACTAGAGGATTTCCACCAACAAACAATCAGCTTCGCACCTCATCAAATCCTCGACAACAAGCTACTGTTCAAGATGGTCAAGTAACAGTGCAACCTATTCAGGGAAGGCAAAATTCATATGGACCTCCTACAAGGACTGGGAACAATCAAGCTGTGAATGCTCAAGCTAGTGGAAATGGGAGTCCTACTGGTCCTAAGAAGGTTGTGACTTGCTACAATTGCCGAGGACAAGGTCATATGGCTAGGGAATGCACTCAGCCGAAAAGGAGGAGGGATGATGCATGGTTTCGTGAGAAGATGTATTTGGTTGATGCTCAGTCTAAGGGGAAGATTTTGAATTCAGAAGAGTTGGCATTTATTGCAGACCCAGGGGCAGCAGATACTGAAGGTATTGCAGTCGTTTCCACTTCTAATGCATCTTATCAATCAGATGATCTTGACGCATATGATTCGAATTGTGATGACATTCACTCTGCCTAAGCTGCTCTCGTTGCTAATCTCTCTCACTACGGTTCTGATGTCATCAGTGAGGTACCAACCACATCTAATAATATTGATGATAACCAACATCAAGTTGGGCATGAAAATGACAACCTCGAACAGCATTCGGGAACTAGTAATTTAAATGATGTGGTACTAGGGGTGTTATCGGGTCGGGTTATCGGGTTATCGGGTTGAGTCGGACCGGGTTAAGTCGGGTTTTAATTTTTGAAAACTCACCCGCAACCCGACCCTATAAAAAGTCGGGTTATCGGGTTCGGGTGGTATTCGGGTCGGGTCTTATCGGGTCGGGTCTTATCGGGTCGGGTGATTCGGGTTATCGGGTTATAAAACACATGAAAACTTCTATAATCTAATTAATAAAAATAAAATAGTAAGTGATCAAACAGAACATGTACACGAAAGTCAGAATGCTTGTGTACTTATTTTTCTAATTTGCAGCAGTTACTTGCACACTCCAAAAATCTCACATATACATTCTAACATTGACAGTACTCTGAATGTGTACCGAATGTATAGATCAATACTGAATGTGTACTGAATGTATATATCACAGAAAGAATAATACGCATAACTATTAGACAAAATCATGTTATATGACCCATATTATTCCAATAAACCATTATGTTCATAAATATAGCATAATTATTTAGTCAAAAAAAAAATTAAAACTAATTTTCGGGTCTTATCGGGTTGACCCGCGAACCCGATAAAAAAATTAATTTAACCCTAACCCGACCCGTTAATATAATCGGGTTAGCGGGTCGGGTCAAAAAACAACCCGACGAGATTTTTAACCCGATTTCACCCGACCCGATTAGCTTAATCGGGTTCGGGTTCGGGTTCGGGTCGGGTCAACCCGACCCTACTGACACCCCTATGTGGTACCCAAACCTACACATTTGAGTGAACCTCAACCAAATGCTACGATGGGAATGGAATCTTATGCTCAACATGATTTGGCCATGGTGCCTAAACATATAATTGATCAAATGCATATGGCCCTCAGACAATCCGTAGATACGAATTCCACCCTAACTGCTGAGCTTGCGTTGCATAAAGAAAAGGTCAAAACTTTTAAAATGGTCCCTCAAGAAGAGAAAATAACATGTTCTGAATCTGACCAATTTCGTTTTGAAAAGATTGAACACTTGAAAGAAATAGAATCATTAAAAGCTAATATTTCTAATGAACTAAAAGAAAAGGAGTCGGTTGTCAATGATTTTCAGAAACTTAAAATGGATTTCGAAACTCTCGAGTCTAAAAAGGTTGAATCAGAAATTAATGCTACCAAACTTCTTAAATTCAAAGAACAACAGCTTTTAAAACAATACGCTTCCACAGAAAAGGTTCATATTTTAACTAAATCATTTAAAGAACTCGAACTTAAACGTCTTCAAGATTTACCACCTAATCCCGGTTATGCAAAACAAGCTCAGGAATATATTCCCGGTCTTTATGATATGACCATAATTGGCAAATCGAAAGAAGCACCTTTTGTTCGTAGTACTGAGGAGACACAATCACTTGCGGATGAAACTCATTCTAAAATGCTTTCAAAATTCCATACAATTGATTATGATCAACATAACAAAGATCAATTTTCGAAAAAGACACGCATTCGCTTACAAAAGGAATTAGCAGAATTAACAGTTCTTGTGCCCCAAAGTTTGTCAAATGAAAACCTTCCCAGTACGTCTCCTACACTTGTCAAAACGGATTTAACGAAGTTAATTCCACCGGTAAGCAAGGCGTCCGTTAACTTAAATGCGGTTCACCAACACTTAGCCGATTTTGACAAGGTCATTTTGGAACGTACGACGGCTTCGGCCATAACGGAAGGTGAATGGAACTTTGAGCACACTAGAGCTGCGTTCCGAAATGAAATTGTTCCGTTTGTAGACAATGTTAAGGCTTGTCTTAGTAATATTGATCAAGATTTGTTTTTGGAAATAGAAGAATTTAGACGTGTTTTCAATGAAATGGATAATGCTTATGAAAAAAGTTTACTTGAAATAGAACGGGTTTCACGCCATAATTATCTGCTTCTGAATCAAGTGATGTCTCATGATATAGTTTCTGTCTGCGTGAATACAAGTGTTGATAATGATTCTATTGTGCATAATGTTGAATCTGTGGATAATGTGGTAGATAGTACTTGTCACGAATCTGACGCTGAATTTTTAAAGCTTCAAGATTCATATTCTTCGCTTTCAAAACGTTTTGATGAGATTCAAACACATTGTATTTTGCTTGAATGCAAGCAACAATATATTCAAGAAATCTTTGAAACGTCTTTCGAAGGTGTTAATATCGATGATGCAAACTTTGAAAAGAATTTTCGATTGAATTTACAATCAAAAAAGCGTCAGCCAAGTGACAAGGTTGCTCAATCTTTGCCGATAGACATAGAGAAATCTAAGGAGCTTAACTGTGTGAACGTACTTGAGGTCGCTGAGAATCGTAAACTTGATCTAGATAATCGAGTTTCCAAGATTTTGTCCAAAGTTGATCACTTAAAACAGAAAAATACATTACTCTTCGATTTAGTAAAGCCCGCATGTGCTAATACCACTGCACAGAATCAATCATTGATTGAACAATTGAATCGAAAGTCGGTGGAAATATCTGATTTGAGGGAACAAGTTTGTGATAAGAATCTGGTCTTGGCTGAGTTAAAGGAAACACTTCGTACTCTAAAAGGTAAGAATGTTGTGGATAACGCAGCCACTGTCTCAGCATCGTCCTCTAGTGCAATCAAAAGAACCCTTATAGCCGTCACACCACTTAAAAAGGGTCCTAGGACTAAACCATCTCAAACTTTGGTCACTAAAGATAAGGCAGAATCAAAACCAGCTTCTAATATTCCCGTGTTGCCTTCTACAGGAGTAAGCACCACTACTAAGGCTCAAAGATCTAAGCTTAAGAGAAACAAGAAGAATGATAGGATCTTGCCCCCATCTAGTAGTCAAGAGAAGAAGAAAGTAGAAGCCCATCCTAGGAATGTTATTTCTGTTTTGAATAAAAAGAATCATGTAGCTAAACCTAAAGGCTCTGCGGTTGTGCAGCGTTCTAAGCCTACTGTGAATTCTAATTTGAAATGTTGGAATTGCAATGAATGTATGTTTTCTAGTCGTCATGATTCTTACCTTATTGACCATGTGAATGAGATGTATGCCCGGAAAAATGGATTAGAATGGAAACCGACTGGGAAAGTGTTAACCCAAGTTGGTTGGATGTGGCGCCCCACTGGTAGAACTTTCACGATAGTAGGAAACACGTGCCCTTTAACTAGGATCACTCCCACTAAAGCGAAGAAAGCGTGCCCTTTAACTAGGAGTACCAAGGCTACCAAAACATAAGCGTGTCCTTTAACTAGGAACACCGACACTACCGTAGGAACCAAGTGCCCTTTAAATAGGTCTACTGCCACTGTAGTGCCCGCGAATAATCCAAAACCTAAGAAAGTTGGAACGGTAAAACCTGTTAGTGCTAAGACTCACATTAGAAAACGCAGGAAATCTAAGGGTCTCAAGAATGTTAGCAATTCTGATAATTCTATATCTGCATCTGCTAACACTCCGGAACCAATAGTTTCCAATACATTGTCTACTGTTGTTACTGAAAACAGGTGGTCCAAATTGTTCTCTGGTATTTGGACTCTGGTTGCTCCAAGCATATGACCGGAGATCGCTCTCAGCTCAGAAATTTCGTCAGCAAGTTTCTTGGTACGGTTCGATTTGGTAATGATCATATTGCAAAGATAATGGGTTATGGTGAATATTATATTGGGAATGTTATAATTTCAAGAGTGTATTATGTGGAAGGTCTCAGTCATAACTTATTTTCTGTGGGACAATTTTGTGATGCAAACCTAGAAGTCGCTTTTCGAGAGCATACCTGCTTCATTCGTAATTTGGAAGGGGTTGATTTATTGAAAGGTACTCGAGGGAATAATTTGTATACTTTGTCTCTACAAGACATGATGGCCGCTTCTCCCGTATGTCTTCTCTCCAAAGCATCGAAGACTAAGTCATGGTTATGGCATCGACGGTTATCTCATCTTAACTTTGACGCTATTAATCACTTGGCGAAAAACGAACTTGTTCGTGGTCTTCCCAAACTATCATTTCACAAGGATCATTTGTGTTCCGCGTGTACAATAGGGAAAAGCACTAAGAAGTCATACAAACCCAAGACGGAAGACACCAACCAAGAGAAACTTTATCTGTTGCATATGGATCTTTGTGGACCAATGCGTGTTGAAAGTCTTAGTGGCAAAAAGTACATCCTCGTCATTGTCGATGATTACTCTCGGTTTACATGGGTGAAATTTCTTAAAGCAAAAAATGAGGCACCTAAATTCATCATCGGATTTCTCAAGATGATTCAAGTGCGTCTCAACACTACTGTCCGACGCATTCGTACAGATAATGGAACCGAATTTGTGAATCAAATCTTGCGTGATTATTATGAAGAAGTTGGCATCTCTCATGAAACATCTGTTGCACGCACTCCACAATAAAACGGTGTCGTTGAAAGGCGAAATCGCACACTTATGGAAGCTGCTCGAACGATGTTAATTTACGCAAAGGCTCCATTGTTTTTATGGGCAGAAGCAGTATCTACAGCAGTGTACACCCAAAACCGGTCACTAATTCGTAAACGCCATGGTAAAACACCTTATGAGCTTCTCCATGGAAAAGTACCAGATTTATCATATCTTCATGTATTTGGTTCTCTTTGCTATCCAAATAATGATGGTGACAATTTGGAAAAACTTCAACCAAAGGCTGATATTGGTATTTTTATTGGTTACGCACCCGCAAAGAAGGCATACCGAATCTACAACCGTAACTCTCGCAAGATCCTTGAAACTATGAATGTTGGTTTTGATGAGCTGACAGCAATGGCCTCTGAGCAAAGCAGCTCTGAACCCGCACTTCATGAAATGAGACCCAGTAACATTAGTTCTGGTCTTGTCCCAAACAACCCTACTTCATCATCATTTACACCACCTTCTAGGACTGAATGGGATATGTTGTTTCAACCGTTCTTTGATGAATTCTTTACTCCTCCAAGTATTGTTGCTCCAGAACCTGAGGTAATAGCTCCGGTAACCGAAGTTGTCGCTCCAGCAACCGTTGCACAATCAGATACATCTGCACCTACAATTGGTCAAGATATACCTTCAACAAGTAATTCTCAACCAACACATGTTTCAACTACCCATGTCATGCCTATTGATGATGAAGAGGATGATGATGATCACGACTTGGAATTCGCTCAAATGCGTGAACTTCCATTCTTTGGTGTACCAATTCCCGCCCCTAATCAAGCCGGGTCGTCCACCTCAGAGGAAGCTCCTTCTACAGTTTACTCCAATCCACGGATTCGTGAACATGACAACAAGTGGACAAAGGATCATCCTATAGATTCTATTATTGGTGACCCTAATCGTCCGGTATCCACACGAAGTCAGTTACAAGAAAGTGCAATGTTTTGTCATTTTGATGTGTTTCTCACTGAAGTTGAACCTAAGACATGGCAAGAAGCTTTTACTCAATCCTGTTGGATAGAAGCTATGCAAGAAGAACTTAATGAATTTATACGTCTTGAAGTATGGGAACTTGTCCCATGCCCGGATCAAGTGCAATTACTCACTTTGAAATGGGTTTACAAGGTGAAACTCGATGAGTTAGGCGGAATATTGAAGAACAAAGCTCGACTAGTAGCTCGTGGATACAAGCAATTATTGGGCATCGACTTTATGGAATCCTTTGCACCTGTTGCCCGTTTGGAATCTATTAGACTATTCATCCCTTATGCAGCCCATATGAATATGATTGTCTATCAGATGGATGTTAAGACGGCATTTCTTAATGGTGAAATCAAGGAAGAAGTCTATGTTCAACAGCCGGATGGTTTTGTGAATCCTAATTATCCTAATCATGTGTACAAGCTTAAGAAGGCTCTCTATGGGTTGAAGCAAGCTCCACGCGCATGGTATGATCTATTGTCACAATTCCTCATTACTCAAGGCTTCGCTAAAGGCAAGGTGGATCCCACGCTGTTCATTTAGAAACGAGGTAAAGATATGATTATGGTACAAATATATGTTGATGATATTATATTTGCAGCCTCCACCCAAACCTTATCGAATGAGTTTGGGACACTCATGTCTTCCAAGTTTAAGATGTCAATGATGGGCAAGGTATCATTCTTCTTAGGTCTTTAGATATCTCAGAGTCCCAGAGGCATCTTTATCAATCAATCCAAGTATTCCCTTGAATCGCTTAAGAAGTATAAGATGGAATCTTGCGACCCCGTGGATACTCCAATGATGGAACGAACTAAGCTTGATGTAGATCCACATGGAGTTGCCGTTGATCCAACACTTTATCGTGGAATGATAGGTACTCTTCTGTATATCACAGCCAGTCGACCTGATCTTCAGTTTGCTATATGTATGTGTGCTAGGTATCAAACTAGGCCCACTGAGTTACACTTAGATACTGTTAAAAGGATCTTTCGATATCTTAAAGGAACCATTAATCGGGGACTTTGGTATTCGAAGGACTCTTCTATTGCACTAATGGCATATGCAGATGCGGATCACGCGGGTTGTCAAGATACAAGGCGTAGCACGAGTGGAACTTTGCAACTACTAGGAGATCGACTAATCAGTTGGGCATCGAAAAGGCAGAAAAGTGCTGCAATTTCAAGTACGGAAGCAGAATACATAGCTATGTCTGGTTGTTGTGCTCAAATTCTTTGGATGAGATCGCAATTAACCGACTATGGTCTAGGTTTCAACAAAATTCCGATGTACTGCGACAACAAGAGTGCAATTGCTTTATGCTGCAACAATGTTCAATTCTCCCGGTCGAAGCATATTGACATTCGCTACCATTTCATCAAGGAGCAAGTGGAAAATGGAGTAATAGAGCTTTACTTTGTCTGATCTGAGTATCAATTGGCGGATATTTTCACGAAGGCTTTAGATCGCGCTTGAATTAAACTTTTTGGCCGACAAGCTAGGAATGAGAACCTTCTCGCCTGAGACTCTTAAGGAACTAGCAGATGAAGCGAAAGAATAGTGATGGTAAACTATTCTCCGTATCTTTGGTGATCATCTGTATATATTGTTTATATTTTAATCCACAAAAGCAAAATACAAAAATATAAACCATCTAAAAACCATAAAAACTGAAAAATTCAGAAAATCCAAAAATATTTTTACTTTATTTTTCAAAGGCATGTCTTTTGGTACGATAATATTTACGGCCTTAGAAATGTTGATTAATATCGACACGGCGCCATAAATAGAGTTCGTACAAAAGTTGTAAATATTTCATAAAACATGCCTATATGGCTTGTAGTTATTTCAGACTGCAACCCGGTTTTCATATTAAAGTCAAGTATTTCTTATGAAAGCTTTGGCTCACAACGGGAATTAATTTTCTCGGGCAAGGTTTACTTTAAAACCTTGTAAGGGATCAAGTTTACTTTATAACTTGGTCTAACACAAATCAATGTACGTTTCAGTGCATTTATTTGTTAAAACAAGAGAAGTCTTGTTTTTATGAAGCTATAATCTCTACAACCATAGCAATCTACAATTGGTATCTACACACTCGACGATGCGACTACTCAAACGAAGACTACAGCTCTTTCACTAGAACACGGGTAAACAATTGAGGGGGAGCAATTGTCAAGCATTCAGAATCTTCGATGCCGAACGTGCCAAGCTCACTAACTGGTGTCAAGACAACAATACCAATCGTACATGTGGTGTCAAGAGATGACTTCAGACGTGACTAGGCGACCAACATATGCTGACAAGAACCATTTGATCTTATCATATGATGTTCTCATCTATCAGGTCCAACCTTGTCAATTCTTTTCTAATATGGTGAATATGTGATAATGTTACAAATCGGTATCATATCTCATACGTTTGATATCATGAAGATAAAATGGACTTGCATTTTTCTTCCCAAAAACCTTTGTTAAACCTTCATTAAATTAATTGATATTAAAAACATCGATTGGGTTAATATTTTTAATATGGGGGAGAAAATGTGATTTAATATGGGATATTATCACAAATGATTTGACTTAATGTGCTGGCTCATCCCGACATGTGCGAAATGTTTTCGAATATCGTGGCATATGTTAAGGGGGAGCAAAACGGATTTGCATATCAAAATGGATTTTCATGGTGACATATACTTACCCAAAACCCATTATTTCACGACGATGAAGATTGTGGTGACATAAGGATGGTAGGATAGGTTAAGTCCTATGATTCTTCCAGAACCGGAGGAATCTTCCCAAGGACATTCCATAGCTAGAAATAGTAGTCCTTAGGAAAGTTGGAGAAAGATTGTGAACGTAGTTGAATGCCGACCAAGTACTTAAGTTAGCACTGGAACAATCACAACAAGGTGCTAGTTATGACGTATTGGTAAGCATTGAAGGGGTTGAAGAATGAAAAAGAATTGTAAAGATAAAGGGTGTAAAGAAAGAAGCCCTCCTTACAACTTTAGGCAGAAACCGGGTCAACACATATGCTATTGAGATCATTTTTTATAATTCTCGATATTGAAGACAGACATCATGGACCCAGTGATGCAATGCACAACCCATCCCAGCTAACTCAGATATCTCTCAAAAGGTATTTGTTTTAATCACACGGAGACAACACATTATCTATTGATTTATTCACTCCGAATAAATTGGTATTGAAAAGGTGGCACTCCTCTCCAGCCTCCGATCACTAAAATCCAAAATGCACGATCGAGTCTAGAGCCATTTGAGATCATCAAATATCTCATTAGGACACACTTTCATATTTCCTTGCTTCTTCACACACTGTGAAAAGTAAGAAATATTTTAAGAGTCCTACGCAAAATCTTCATGATCTTGCCTGAACATCCGAGTAATACGAAAGTATTTACAATGAAGATGGAAATCCTTCTTGAGCGAATATCAAAAAGCTCATGGTAGGTGACTTGTGCGATTCTTTATGAATCAAACTTGTGATAACTGGAAAGCAACAGCTGTTTAATTCTTAACTGAATTTAAACACGTTCCAGGCCTCTACGCAATATCTTAGTGATCTTGCCAGAACACTCAGAGTGATACCTTAGTGTTCATAGTGATGAGTGAGAATCCTTCTAGTGTTAACCTCAAACAACACTTGGTAGGTAACTTGCAAGATTCTATATGAATCAAGCTCGTGACAACTGGAAAGCAACGATGGTGCGGTTCTTAATTGAATTTCACTTGTTCCAGGAACATGAATTGACGGCTTCAAATCATGCGGATATTATTATCCAAATGATTCACTCTTTATGTTCGCAGTCAGCTTTGGACGGTCGAATAAAGAGAACGGGTTTACCCGCGAAATCCTGTCAGGAAGTTACTTAATTGAAACTATCCGTCACGGGTACGATATCTAATATCGTCCAACGGTCTTCACCGACCGGAGGTAAAATGCTACCGATTTAGAATGAAATGTTCAAAGCCATTTCGTTCGTGTCTACTTATGTTGCGGCATTTGAAGACGGTGGCGTTGCGGAATCCTAGAAGAAGTCGTCCCCGCATGCTTATACTTTATGCACTTAATACCTCATCAAATTCAAGAAAGCCTAAAAGTTAAGTCTTCCGCTGTATCGAACTCTAAAGCTTTCAAGAATTACAAAGGTATAAGTATGTGGGACGTGAGGTCACGAAGAGGCGAAGATCACACGTGATGGATGCACAAGATCAAGGCAAGAGATTAATGCTCAAGATTGATATCAAAGATCACATCAGCATGTTCACCAGAAAAGAAAAAGAAAAAGAAAGGCGAAGACTACGAGCTCAAGACAATCATAGTATGCTAGGTTATTGTAACTTGGGTAACGCCCTTGTTTGGAGTGACCTACCTTAGGGGGAGATTGTTGGAAATACGTTTTTCGTATTAAGAAGGATCGGTCACTCCAACGATAGTCCATGTAATAGCTCGTAGTTTAGTTAACCTTCTTTATTTATCAAACAAGTCCAAGCCTAGCCTACAACATGTGTAGGCCGGCCCAAACGTGTAAGCCCAAGCCCATTACAAGGCTTGGGTATATAAACCCTCTCCTTTGATGGAGAGGGTGTGTGGTTTCATAATTTACACATAGTTCTTTTTAGTTTCTCTCTCTAGCTTTGTGTGAAATCCACCATCTCTCCATCTCTTTCTCTCTCTAAAAACATAAGCAAGATTTACATTTCTACAGTATTCTTTCATGAATTTATGTGAGTTAATTATGAGTTTTTTCTCCCATCGCATGCTAATAAATTTAATTGCAATAAATAAGGTTGTACGATTTGAAAAGTTACTTAGCTTCTAGCCCAAGATCGTTTAAAAGTTGCTCGGTATTAATTAGAGTTCATAGCCAAGGCATAACTTATTGAAGCGAGATGCGAAGATTGGCGAGTTCGAAAAGGCCCTAACAAGGCATGAGGGCTACATTTTGTTGCTAAAGATCCCAAGTGATGTGAAGAATCATTTATCAAAAATCAATATGAAGGATCGAGACACACGACGAAAAGCAAATACCCCCTAAAGATGATGGAGAAGTCTATCCAAAAAGGCCCTAACAAGGTATGGGGATAAATAGATCCAAGTCCTAAAAGGAGGCGGATCGTTGTATATCAAAGTCCAAAATAAAGATTGGAGAAAAATGAAGAAGTCGTGGTCCAAGTATGAAGAATCTCTCAAAAACTGCAAGTGAAGAAATTCCTATTATGAAGAGAAGACCATAATTTCAAGAACGTCTCTCAAGATTCGAAGTATGAAGTCGCTGCCAAATATCGTTCCGAGCAAGGTCTCAAATCACGAAGCGAGTTATGCCAAGATATGAACTTTAAGAGGTTCCGAGAAGCAGTTTTAAAAGATTTTGTCCTTTAGCTAACTATTGATTAAATCGTCCTACTTTATTTTCGGCCTAAATAAGCTATCGAAATAAGTCAAACAATGTATCCTCGTGATCATTCAAGACAAAATTAAAATATAAGAGATACACCTAGGAATAAGGGAGTCTAAGTAAATAATTGGGCCACATGAGTTCGTGTTAGTTTGCTAACTTATAATAACAATGATCTCGTTTTTAAGCTTGGTATGGAGAACGTGAAACTTGAGGATGATAAACATTCATGACAGCCAAAACCCCAATGTAAGTCTTTGATTTCTATCTTTTTACTTTCCTTAAAGATTAGTATTTAATAAAGGCCAAGGTGGGTTATTTATGATGAGAAATGTAATCTGTGCTTTGAAATTAATGCATTGCATGAGGGCATTGCAATGGTCAAGTGTAGGGGATTTAATAAGTGTGAAAACACTTATCCTTTAACCACTTATTTCCAATAATAACAAGACCAAAACGTGTATTTTATGTCGTAAAAGTCGGAATTATGCGTGGTTTGTGTTTTTATTGTGTTTCAGGATAAAAATATGAAAAGGGAAGAAAACACGGGCTATCACGGGCTTTTATCGAAGAAAACGAGAAAAGATGAAGTCAAAAGATCAAGAGTGCAAAAAGAACGGAAGTCCAAGGCCTATTCTGAAGATTTATCGAAGAAAAAGTCTAAAGACGGAAGTTTAATGAAGTCGAAGAACTCAAGTCTAATAGAAGAAGGAAATTATAAGACAAGTTCAATTTATATCGACAAATCCCGAGACGACGTCGAGAAAGACAAAGAATTTAAATCGAGTCGAGACGAAAAGAAAGAAGGAAGCAACACATGCACTCCCCACCTCCTATATATACCCTCCTAATGACACATTAGGAGGGTGTTAGTTAATTAGTTCATTTTCAGTTTTTAGTAGTTTGGTTTTTAGAGCGAGAAAGTGTTTAACTTTCTCTCACTAGGAAAATTTCATCTTTTATTTTTTTTTCTTGTTTGAATCAAATCTTTACTTTTAAAAAGTTTAATCTTGTTTTAATTTCATCTTATTCTACCTTTCTTGTTTTTAATTTTGATCTTGATTAGTGATAATCTTTGATTTTGTTTCATCTTGATGCTTATGTGATTAAAAAGTTTATCTTTTTATTCATCTCTAAGTTTTAATACGGATTAAGTTTTGAGCTTTTCATGCTTATTGGCTTAGTTTGTGTTTAGTTTATTTACTTTTTAGTTTTCTTAAAAAGTTTTTGTCTTTTTAAAGTTTGATTTAAAAAGTTGCTTATTTAAAGTTTTGATAAGTTCTTATTCGTGCTTATTAGTTCTCTTCGATATAAATTTGGTTAAGTTTTAGTTTGAGCTTATAAAGAATAGCTTATTAACTTGGCTTATTGCGAAATACATACCATCGGAAAAGGGTTTCCCCTTTTCCGACCATACATTCCGGTTAAGGCTTTATATTCCGATCAGCTTTACTATTATTCCGATCACAAGGTATCGGAAAAGGGTTTTGTTATTCTAACAGATATTCCGATTGGGATTCCGACCCGGGGGGGGGGGGGGGGGTTATTTTGATATTCCGATAGTTTCCTTTTGGATTGACATTCCGATACATTTTGCACTATTATTCCGATAGGTCATTTTTCTTGCATTCCGATAGACGCTTATTCCGACTGTGTTTCCTTTGACATATTCCGACCATTCATTCCGACGAGATTCATTTTGCCTCATTCCGATTGTATTCCGATGGGATTCCGACTAAGATTATTCCGACGGGGTTCCGATGACATTCCGATGGGATTGAGTTTTACTTTCTATTTACTTTCTTTTAATTTAATTTCCAATTTAACTTTTCAGCATTTTTACCAAGTTTTTATTTTTACAACGTTTTAAGTTTTAAATTTACCTTTTAAGTTTTTAATCATTTACTTTTAACCCGTAATTTTAGTTTAATTTTCAAAGCTTTTATCTTTACTCAACGACATTTTCATATTTGTTTTTAGTTTAAAATAGATAATCAAACCATTTTCTTTTCCACCAAGAACGACTGAGTCGCACTCTTAACTAGTAATCAATTCGAAAAGACTGGAACAACGAACTTTCATAACTAAGTAAAATCTAGTTATTAAGGAAGCAAAACATTTTTTTAAATAAGACATCAACTTTACATATAAAGCAAAATATAATACAAGGAAAACAACATAAACAAAACATTAAACAGAAAATAGAAACTTAAGGCATATAAAAATGATACTGCATATAAGTTTCCTTCTTAAACAATTTACACCGACAATAAAACGTATTTTATGCTTGTCTATTATTATACAAGGTACAAAAACCATCTTATACATGTTAAATTTAAAAATATTAGAAAAATAAATAAGTGATAATAGATATAAAATTAAAAAGTATCACATATTATATTAAAAATTAAAGAAACATACTTATATCTCTAAAATATCATAAATGATATAAAATATTAATTATGTTAATAAAATATCACAAATGATGTTATTATACATAAAAACCAAGCCCAAAAGTCAACGACGAGGACTATTACGACAAAATCCGATGCAAGGACAAAACATAAGAACCGAGCTGACTTTGGAGACCAAAAGTGCAATTTATCCTTTTTGTTTTGGTAAGCGCAAAAAACATCCCTATAGTTTTCGAAAAATGCAAATATGCCCCTGAGTGAGAATTACAAGCATTCTCGCCTCCGAACTTTCATTTACCCTGCAAATATACCACTGAGTCGTTTTTTTACTTTCCCCAACGTTCTTTCGTTAACTCTCTCACGTGCCTGGCACGTGAGGGCATATTCGTCATTTCCTGTGCCACCCAATCTCCCCACCTTTCATGAGCTGCAAAAATGTCCTTGAAAGCATTTCTCACTCTACGATACCCCCTCTAAACTCAACTTTGTTCATGCAAAAAAGTTCCCCGAAAACACTTTTAAACACACATAACTTTTGCGCAATTACTACAATGTCATTCTTGGATTGGGGGACGTTATTTGGCCACCCAAAACTTTCTCTGTAGCTCCTCGAAACCCGAAACCTACCTTTGTTAAAGCAAAAAAGGTCCCCAAAACATTCATACTACCTTTCGGCCACGTCATTTCTACACTGACATGTTTTCTTTGGGGGACATTATTTGCACGAAGGTAAACTTTTCATCTTCTTCATCACGACACTATATTAGCTTCAAACACACACAGACACACACACGCACACACACAAACACAAAACTTTCTATCTTCTTCATAATAAATGGCTCGACTTGTTGAAATAGTTGGTATGTCTGGGTCATTTAACCTTGGTGAGATGATGGTATCCGCGTACCAAACAAAGATTGACGAGGACATATGGCAAGCAAGAGAGTTGATGAATAACTCTCAACGCCTGACCGAACGGGTCATGCGTAGGGGGAGTTGATGCTCGAGCTCTAAAATGGCAATCCTTCTAGATGTGCTAGGGCAAATCTCATAAAGCTTAAGGCACTCCAAACTGCCGACATGCGCAAGGCAAGGATGTTGATGAAAATGGTGACCCATATTTACAACAAGGTTATTGAAAAGATTTACTTTTCAGTGAGGCAGAGGGTGATGTGAACTGGTTGGATCATGAAGGGTTGCTGTTTTGGGTTGTCGATATGGGTAGGCAGTGACTAGTATTTTGGGTTGTTTAGTGAAAACCGAATGTAAATTACTATGTATTATTTTGAAGGTTAATGTTTTATGTTTGTAGTTTGAATGTTTAATTAACGTGTTTTCTCTTCGATTTTGAATGGGTTAATTATTTGGCCCATTGTTAATTAACGTGTTCCTTGTTTGGATTCATAAGCCTAAGGGCACTGCCGATAACAGAAATAAGCACCAACAAAAGCAACGCATAAGTTACGCGCTCCTTGTTTGGATTCATAACATCTACTAATGTTGTGTAACATTATGAGTTCCTAGGTGTTATCTAGTTACAAAGAAGTCGGAATATTCATATTGGTACCCTAATCATATGCACTATCCTAAACACGCCTGGTAACAACCATCATTAGATCCATGGTTTCACTCCTTGTAACAACCATCATCAGTTCCATGGTTTCCCACATAAGTTTGTGCTCTAAGACCAAGTACGCAATCGTGATCTTAAAATCTTTATACTCGTATAACTTGCTAGGAGCTCTTACACCAAGCACAACAAACCTTTTTATGTGTGCTGTATTTCCGGCCACATTATCAACAGAAGCAGAACCCCCTACATTCGGTTTACAACTCGAATCTTCTTCAACCATGATCCTTTACCCTTTTCCGAAGCTCTCTTCTTCTTCAATAATGAAGTCTCAGGCTCAGTCTCAATGACACTCTCATTTTGTTCCCCTATTGTATTCTTCTCTTTACCCTTTACATCATTGTTTCTTTCTTTTGTTATGACAGCGGCTCTTTTCAATCTTTTGGTTTTACAACCTTGCTGGTTGCCATTGTTCATCTTCTTCAACAATGAAGTCTCAGGCTCAGCCTCACTGGCACCCTCATTTACTTTCCCCTTTGTGTTCTTCTCTTTACCCTTTACAACTGCCCTCTTCAATCTTCTCTTTTTACCACCTTGATGGTTGTCATTGTTCCTCTTCCCATTTTCAAAAGGTTGTTGAGTCACAAAAAGAGTTGAACTATGGCAACGTAACATAGCATCATCTTCTTCCCATCCCAAATAATCCCCATCCATATCTTCTAAATCCATATCAATGTTTATGAAATAATATTGAGCTATTCTCTGTTTCTTGTGAACAACATACAACTCAATTGAACCATTCCTACAAGCCATTTCTAACATCGTATGCACATCATTGTCGATGTAAACCAACTTCAAACCTTGTTCTAGTGATTTGTTAGGCAAACAAAAGAACAAAGCCCATTTCTTCACATCACCAAGCCTTTCCAAGACATGATTCAGGCCAATCGTAAATATCCTAGCCTCAACACTAAACCTACAAATTTGGCTACAATTGCCATTTACATACCTCAACGGACCATGTACAAAAAACCCATTGTTGTGCATTCTGAAGACGACTTCTTTCTGATACGCCATTAGAGGTAGTTGATAATCAATTGAATCGAGTATGGGGTTTGTAGTATGAATTTAAGTTGAACCAGTAGAGTATTGATGTTATTTAGGGTATTTAATGTCAGATAAGATTGAAAGTTTCAATGTTGTTGTTGCAAATTTAGTCCTTGAAAGAGTTTTAGCAGGAAGCTACAGTAATTACGAGTGAGAAATGCTTTCGGGGACGTTTTTTGCAGCTCATGAAAGGTGGGGAGAATGGGTGGTACGGGAAATGACGAATATGCCCTCACGTGAGGGAGTTAACGACAAAATGTTAGGGAAAGTAAAAAAGGACGACTCAGGGGCATATTTGCAGAGAACATGAAAATTCAGGAGCAAAAATGTGCGTTTAGTTGGATGGAAAACACCTTTTTTTCCACAAAATGTTTTCTAGAAAATAAGGAAAATAGAAAACGCGTTCAAATCATTATTTTCCAGAAAATATCTCTACAAAACATAAAATTCCTATTTTCCCCTTTTATACACAAAACAAGAAAACAACTTTTTTTTTGTTTTCCATGTTTTCCTTTTAACACAAAATATCTAATTTTCTCTTTATTTTTACGTTTGCGTTGGAAATTTTGTTTTTTCATCAGTATTTTACGTTTTCGCAAATATTTTACATTTTCGTCAGTATTTTTACGTTTTCGTCAGTAAATTTACGTTTTCGTCAGAAATTTTACATTTTCGTTAGTAAAATTACGTTTTCGTAAGTAATTTACGTTTTTGTCAGTAAATTTACGTTTTCATAATTATTTTAATGTTTACGTCAGAAAATTTACGTTTTCATCAGTAAACTTACGTTTTCATCAGTAAATTTACGTTTTCGTCAGCAATTTACGTTTTCATCAGTAAATTTACATTTTCGTCAGTATTTTTACGTTTTCGTCAATAAATTTACGTTTTCGTCAGAAATTTTACATTTTCGTTAGTAAAATTATGTTTTCGTAAGTAATTTACGTTTTTGTCAATAAATTTACGTTTTCATAATTATTTTAATGTTTACGTCAGAAAATTTACGTTTTCATCAGTAAACTTACGTTTTCATCAGTAAATTTACGTTTTCGTCAGCAATTTACGTTTTCGTCAGTAAATTTACGTTTTTGTCATTATTTTAACGTTTTCGTCAGTAAATTTTACGTTTTCGTCAGAAATTTTACGTTTTTGTCAGTAAATTTACGTTTTCGTCAATAAATTTACGTTTTTGTCATTATTTTAACGTTTTCGTCAGTAAATTTACGTTTTCGTCAGTAAATTTACGTTTTTGTCGGTATTTTTACGTTTTCGTCAATACATTTACGTTTTCGTCAGTAAATTTACGTTTTTGTCATTATTTTAACGTTTACGTCGGTAAATTTACGTTTTCGTCAGCAAATTTACCTTTTTGTCGGTACATTTACTTTTTCGTCAATAAAATTTTTACGTTTGCAAACGAAAACGTAAAATTACAAACGGAAACGTAAATTCACTGACGAAAACGTAAATTTACTGACGCAAACGTAAATTTAGTGACAAAAAGGTAAATTTACTAACGAAAACGTAAATTTACTGACGAAAACGTAAAAGTACTGGCGAAAACATAAATTTACTGACGAAAGCGTAAATTTACTGACAAAAACGTAAAATTTCTGACGAAAATGTAAAATTTACTGACGAAAACGTAAGTTTACTTACGAAAACGTAAATTCACTGACGAAAATGTAAATTTACTGACGAAAATTAAATTTACTGAGGTAAACGTTAAAATAATGAAAACGTAAATATACTGACGAAAACGTAAATTTACTGACAAAAACGTAAATTTACTGACGAAAACGTAAAAATACTGACGAAAACCGAAATTTTCTGACCCAAACGTGAATTTACTGACGAAAATGTAAATTTACTGACGAGAACGTCAAATTGCTGACGAAAACGTAATATTACTGATGAAAACGTAAAATTACTGACGAAAACGTAAATTTAATGACGAAAACGTGAATTTACCGAAGAAAACGTAAATTCACTGACGAAAACTTAAAACAAAAACACTTGAACATGTTTTCTAGTTTTGATAAATAGAAAACACAAACACATATTTCTCTAACTAAACGCATTTTGTAAATTTTCAAGTGTTTTGTGGAGATGGAAATCCCTTCTCTTTTTCTACAAAACAAAAAATAGAAAATGATAGAAAATATTTTCCAACTAAACGCGACGTTCTCGTTTGGAGGTATATTTGTATTTTTCGAGAAGTACATAGATGCTTTTTTTTCTCTTTATCCTTTTGTTTTTTTATGAGACTTGATATTTAACAAACGTCCCCTAAAGCTATCGAAAAGTCAAATACCCGTTTATTATCCAGTCAAACAAGATGCGTTATGGATAGGAAAGTAAATATATGCAGGAAAGTGGTCAGTGAAATATTTGTGGCTGAGAGACAAGTACACTTGTTAGTAATGGGGGGTTTGGTTTTGTTAGTCATGCATGGTGTTGTTGTGGTATTAATATTAGTATCATGCGGTGGACCCTAGTGAGAGCATGTGGCTACACTCCATCTCTTGGTTTCCATCATCCCCAAGGCAGAAGCATATGCAGAAGAAGTAGTGGTTATGTATCCCTTAAATCTTCATCATCATCATCATGGAGGAGGAGGATGGTTATAACAAGAGCTTCATCTTTTGATGATGATGAGAAAAGTACTAACAAGGAACATGGTGCAGGAGGAGTAATAGTTGGTAGTAATGGGATTATCATATCTGCATGCTTTGTTGGTCTCCTCACTGGTCTCTCTGTTGTTCTCTTCAACTTAGGAGTATGTAACATCATCATATTTCCTTTCTTTCTTTTGTTACTATCATATTTCGCGGTTGATACATTTGGTTTCCTTGCACCTATTACTCGCTTACCAGAATACAGTAATGTTTTGACACCTAAATCTCCAAACGTTCTATTTAATAGACTTGGTTTTGCACTTTTGATATACAACGCAACTTGTTGCCAGTTTGCCTTCTCCTATAAGTTTCTTTAATGAATTAGACTAGCTAGCTACTTGATCAAACCATACATTCATAATTCATCTCATGATCACACCACTAACCCTTAGAGCACCACGTGTAGTGCCGAGTTATAGGCTGCCACGTGAGGTTTTCAGCCTATAAGACGGACCCAGGATTCTTAGGAAGGTGTTGCAAAAAAAATTAGTCAGGGTCTTGCACAATTCTTCTCTAATCGTAGTACTACTAAAATTTGTGTTATTAAGAATTGTTGGACTAAAGTACCAAAACTAAAGTCGCGCTATAAAGAAAGTGGGGCACCGCAAATATGTTATTGGGTGTTGCACATACAAAAGAATGACACTTTTGGGGAAACGGGAGCTTCCGTGTAGGCCCGTCCATGCCTATAACTCAGAGGCCCGCCCTGCTATTTTTCAAAAAAAAAATTATTTACTGCAAAGGTCGCTAGTAAGTAAATCCACGTGCTTTGAAATACATTGTTTATATGAGTCAAATTAGATTTCAGCCACATACGTTTTTGGCTTGTGGATTCTAGTTAGCTTGCCGTTTTTATGCCTAGATTTTGATTATTACCCACACGATGCACATCTCACACTCACACACACCAAGTCAATGAATTAATTAATGGGTACAATGGCAAATTTGCACTAACTTTTCGTTATTTAGTGACGAAATAATGGCCGTTTAAAAAAATGACTGGCAATTTTGCTCTTTCCCACAATTTGGATTGCAAGTTTACCCTTTTAAGTTTTAATCTTTATTATATGTAATTAATTAATTAGGTGCATGAAATCCGTGATGTATGCTGGATTGGGATTCCCTCTCGAGGAGGCCTACGCCTAGGCTTGACAAATGAAAATTCTTGGGAGCGTATAGTACTGATACCAACATTTGGAGGCTTGGTTGTTAGCTTATTGAATGCTTTACGAACTTCTGCTCTTCTTTCTTCGGATGATAATGATGATGACAAACAAGCAGATAGCAGCAGCAGCATAAAAACTGTTGTTTTGAAACCACTACTCAAGGCGGTTGCTGCTGCCGTTACACTTGGAACAGGGAACTCACTTGGTCCTGAAGGTCCAAGTGTTGACATTGGTGCATCAATCGCCAAAGGAGTCGCTTCTTCTTCTTTCTTTACTTCTCCAAAATCTAATAATACTAGTAGTGCTCTTTCTATTACTCTTAAAGCTGCTGGCTCTGCTGCCGGAATTTCATCTGGTTCGTTCACTCTCTCTTCAGACAGACATACTTACATACTATGTGCTTTTTCCCTTTTTACTCTTGCAGCCATGCTCGCACCCTTTAGAAGACTCTGTTAATCTTCATAGATAGATAGATAGATAGAAGAACCTAAATGCCTTATGTTTGGTAGATGCTCTAATAACCCCCTACACATTTAGATATTTGGCTATTCTCGTTGGATCTTAATGAGGTAATTGTGTTAAACTGCTACTTAACCTGTTGTGATTTTCAATCACATTAATAGAAATAACTAATACATGGAACATGTAAATACTAGTGGGCAGGGAGAGCGCGGTCAAGCCTCCATTATTAGTCGTCTGTCTGTCTAGGAAACCAGTAGTAATTGGCAATTCTCTCAACGAGTATTAGCTACTGTTAATGTAGAGGTCTGATTTATAATGCATCTTCTTTCAGGTTTTAATGCTGCTGTTGCTGGGTGTTTCTTTGCTGTGGAGTCGGTCTTATGGCCATCACCTGCTTCTGAGTCATCCTTATCACTCACAAATACAACATCAACTGTCATTCTCAGTGCTGTCATAGCATCTGTGGTCTCAGAAATTGGTCTTGGATCTGAACCCGCCTTTATTGTTCCAGACTATGATTTTCGTTCAGCAACTGGTATCTTTTCGTTTACATTTCTTATTTATTTGTCTATGCGATTTTCCAAAATGAATAAATAGAAGGAAGAGAAATCTTACTGAATTTCCGTTTTTTTTTGTTTCAGAACTACCACTGTATCTTTTATTGGGTGTCTTTTGTGGGCTGGTTTCTTTGATTTTATCTTGGTGCACATCATGGATGATGGTGGCTACTGACAAGATTCAGAAGACCTTTGCTATGCCAAAGGCAGTGTTCCCTATAGTTGGTGGCTTTGCTGTCGGACTCACAGCCTTGATATATCCTGAAGTGCTATATTGGGGTTTCGAGAATGTTGATACTCTCTTAGAGTCTCGACCATTTGTGAAAGGCCTGCCTGTTGATATATTATTGCAGCTAGTAGTAGTCAAAATAGTAGCAACATCCTTTTGTCGTGCATGTGGATTAGTAGGAGGATACTATGCTCCATCACTTTTTATTGGGGCGGCTACCGGAATGGCATATGGAAAAGTATTCGCCTCTCTCATATCTCAACTCGATCCCGTTATTCATCTCTCCGGCATGGAGGTTGCATCGCCACAAGCATATGGACTGGTATTATACATATTTCTTGTATCTATGTGTCAAGATATATATACTAAATTTCCATTTGGACGAGTGCAATTTCCACTTCATTGCATCTGCGGTTGTTCTTTTGTATCCAGTTTTAAATGAATGCTTTTCTCGTGCAGGTAGGCATGGCTGCTACTCTTGCTGGGGTCTGTCAGGTGCCGCTTACTGCAGTTTTGCTGTTATTTGAGCTCACACATGACTACCGCATAGTGTTGCCACTTTTAGGCGCTGTAGGGTTGTCTTCTTGGATCACGTCTCGGTCCACAAAGAGAAAGGATGGTGTGGGAAACAGTTTGCCTAAAGAGAAAGAAGATTCTCCAACTCAACAAACTGAAGCGTTATCCTATGACCCGAAGACGCTCCTTTCTAGTAACGATGAACTCTCGCTTGTGACAGATAACTTCGATGGTAATATCAAATACATGACAAAGAAACTTCTTGTCTCACAAGCCATGAAAACCCAGTATGTGACTGTGCTAATGACCACCATGCTAACTGAAGTAGTGGCCTTAATGCTAACAGAGAAGCAATCTTGTGCTATGATCGTTGATGATGACAACCTCTTGGTAGGTTTACTGACGCTAGGAGAGATACAAGAGTTTTGCAAATTATCGAAAGAAAAAAACAAATTACCTCAGGTGTCTCTTTTATACACAATGTGCTTTCCGGCTTATATTTTTTAAGATGCTATTTAGTGACAAAGGTGTTTTATATTTTAGGAACTCACGGTGTCTGAAGTATGTTCCCTGAATAATATGTGTCAGATCCGACATACAGTAACACCTATGATGAACGTATACACTGCTGAACTGATCATGAATAAACATGGTACAGCTCAACTGCCAGTTATCTCAGAGCATGTGGCAGACCTCCCAGTTGGCATATTAGACAGAGAAAGTATCGATATAGCTTGCAGGTTTGCCATTCAACTTGCTATTCTTCATGTTTGCTTGTTTCAGTTGACTGAATTAGGTGTAGAGTCGCTTTTTTATGTTCTTCCTGTGAAGCTAGGAAGTAATAGTAAATGTATATGCTTCCACATCCTTTTTCATGTTCTTAGGGAGATGAACCTTAGAATACCCTGGTCCTAGAGGGCGTATGAATGAATTCAGGAAGTATGTCTAGTTCTAAAAGACAAATTACATAAAGTTTGATTCATATTGGTGAAAAGAATGAAGGCACATTAAGAAATTTGAGTCAGACACTGACAATAGTCAAATAATCTGTAGCTGTTTTTAACAACGCCTTTGACACTCATCCGGTCCTTTGTCGTGTTGCAGGGCTTTGGCGACAAGAGAATACCTTGTCTGGTTTTCCACACTTAACGACTTTCCTGGAAACTGATTTTGATGGTGGCATTTCTTCTGACTACATGCGCGCTATCTGTCACCACGACTGTACAAAGTGTACATTGTAACTAACTTACTATTCTGCTGGTTTTTCTCATATAGAACCCGGGAAACTTCTGCTTGATGCTCAATAGCTGAAGACACTAAGAAGTTTGCTGAACCACCCATGTCCAATGACAGTTGACTTATTTCGAGGGTTATCCCCATTAAGTGCAGTTACCATTACCGCTCTGGCGTATTGCAAACATACTTGCAACATCACAGAGTTTCGTTGGTTATCTCTGATTTAAAGTGCAACTTCAAACTATAATTTTCCTTCTCCAAGAATCTATGAGCTTACCAAGTACAGTATTGAGAATATATAAGTTAATGTATTATCATTGCTTATCACTTGTGCTTATACATGTATGAACCAGTTTCCAACTGCGTTGTGTGATAACCGATCGAGATGTGATCATTTTGAGCAATATAGAAAATTTCCCACTTGAGCAAGTCGTTACTCTATAATCAAATGTGCATCTCTATCTGAATAATTCTTTATACTTTGGCAAATGGCGAAACAGTTGAAACTCGATCCTATGTCAAACAACAAATTTCGACCCGCTTTAAGCTGACTTGACACTAGAAGGGTTTTTAGACCCGTTTTTTTAGTGTCATAAAACATCCACAATGTATGTCATTAAAAGAAATTCTTCAGTGAATAAAGCTTGTGTGACTAGTGTGTTTAAAAGAACAGACTAGATAAGAAGAAACAAACAAAGAGAAAACAAAAACCGACCATAGCTCAGTTGGTAGAGCGGAGGACTGTAGTTGTTGCTGTTATCCTTAGGTCACTGGTTCGAATCCGGTTGGTCGGATTTTTAATACTACTACCTTTTTGCCTAAGGGAAAAAAAAGAAACTATCAATTTTTTAAAACGTTATCACGAGACGTTTCTTGTAATTTTTTACATAATTTTTCTTTAACAAAGATTCATTCTCTCTACAAAGATTCATTCTCTAATAAAATTATATATGAAAGTGATTAAAATAAAAATAATAAAATTTAAAATAAATTCACTTTTTCAGAAAAAGAAAATCAATTTCTTTAATTTCTCAACAAAAATAGTGAAAATGAAAGTAGACAAATTACATTAGTCATTTTTCTTCTTTCTCTTTAGAACTAAGAAAGTTGGATCAGTTTGTTATGACTCTTGCTTTCTGAGAGAGAGGTCAAAGACACCCGTCTCTTGAGGCTGAAACGTGCAATTAATGTCTACAGATTCAAGTAAAGACCGGACAGATAAATCAATCTCAACTTACCCTTCAAGCTAGCCGAAACTAAATAACCGGAAAGTCCGAAAATGAACTATGCCGACACCAACAACCACCAGTCATGTTCTGATAAATCATACTCTAGGTTAAGTTCAGACATGAGTATAATAAGTTCTTTTCTGATACGAAACTGTCTTTGGGTGAAGCTGACAAGCAGTATTTGAGCTCAGCTAAAAGGAAGGGAAACATTAACTGGAGATAAACAGAAAACACTATTCTCTATCTTTGGGAATGGTTAGTCACGTAGTCTTAGTCCTTAGTTTATGAAAACTAGTGTTTATATATTTAAATCTGTATTCGTGATGACCTAAGTCATCTTTTAGTTGTAGGAAGGAAGTATGAACACTTTGTCTAGTACAGCTCTAGTTGACAGATGGTGGCTAGGACTGTATAGAGCCTGATCTATAGTCCTTTGATCAGTTATGACGAGGTTCCACTAACATGGTTTCCTTAGGGAAGGTTGTTTTCCTGGACGTCTTAGGTTCAAGTCCTGCCAAGGGGTTTTCGCCTCAGGCGAGGATGAGGAGCTAACCATAACTAGACGAGGGTTCGAGAAAGGCATACCGCCCGCTTGGATGTCACTGCACGACTCGACTCACTAACCACTAACCCACCGTTCTAAAAAAGATTATGACGAGTGTTCAATTCAAGCAAATGCACAAGGAGGAATAGACTCGTTTTGATAGGTTTAGAACCGAGCATCGGTTATAGTGGTTATTAAGCCTATATGCATGCTGAACCATCCTAGTCCTCTCTTGACATGAGATGCTTTGCAACTGCGAATTATGGAGCTAAAAGAAACACTTCCATTTTTTATTAATAGTTTCCTTTTTTTTTTTGAATGACAACTTTATGTATCAAGAGCTAGCAAAATGCTAGAAGATACAAGCAGTAAATAGCAAGGAAACATTCTTAAAAAACCACCTAAAAATTAAAGACACCCAAAAGCGACCACGACACTGGATTGAAATTTGAAATAAAGAAACACCTAAAACAGACCCAGGACCAAAGAACGCCTTAAACAGACTCAAGACACTCAACAACCCATTTCTTAACAAGAAAACAAATAACAATGACATTTAACGAATATGGAAAATCCTAGCGACAATAGGCAAGTAGCGCCAGGGTCCTAGCGACAATAGGCAAGTAGCTCGGGGTCAGTTTGAATGATGGACATCTCTTGCTTTTCCAAACTAACAAGTACTTCAATACCATCCTGGTCCGGAGTAGAGATCATACCAAAACAATTCGTCATCATAGCTCCTGCAAAAGTTGCTTTTAAAGGCGTTTCCCACCCAAAGTCAACATCATATATAGGAGACCTAGATAAACTTGTACAGAAATAGGCGGCATTAAGGATGTCTTGCGTCTCTTTTTAAATCACATTCTCTAGTCGAAAGACTACCTAATGCAGTTTCAATGTTTTTTAGGATACAAAATTCTGTCTTTTGCTTCTTGAAGTCATTGATGAATACCTCCGGCTTCATTTCACTTTGGTTACGTGTAAACATCTTCATTATCATGTACCGATTTCCGATGCTGTTATTTGGCAATGCCTCGGTCATTCTGTTCCTTATGTTTATAGCGTGGTTAATCCCAGTTGGTATTGAGAATCTAGAATTATTATTTGTGGTGGCTGCTGCGACTGCGGACTTGTAGAGCAGCCAGCACAAAACTTCAACACGAGTTGGATTGGTGATGGGTTGTCCGGATTCAGCAGTCATGGCTTGGACTTTAAGTTTAAGGTCAGTTATCTTTGAGTTGGAGAAAATGAAACTCCTAGTGACAGTATCTTTTGAAGATGGAAGCGTAAGTCCATGGAAATTTAAGTTTATGATGGGAACATATAAAAACTTTGGATCAATGGAAAATTTATCATGTTTCGTCATTTTAGCCCAATCATATAAAAACTGGGAGATGCTGCCTCCATCTCCTACCTTGTGAGACAATGACGTTGCAACTGCCATTCCTCCACATTTAAAATGATTGACTTGAACCGCAAGTGGTGCGTGTGGACTGTAAACTGGACTTGGGCTGGTCCATAACAGAATATTGACCAAAAGTCAGATAAGTTATATGTGGCCCAACAACAGAATCAGTCTTATGCACGTTAGAAGTGAAGACCAGATCTTTTGCATTATCTTTGGAGTAGTCAAATAAGTGGAGGAAGTGGCTGCACTTTTATCTCCTAGTCTTCTGTTTATGAATTTAGTTGTTCAGTTATGTTTCACTATTTAAGCAAGGTAGCAGTAGTACTTCATTATCAATTCCAGTATTGTAAGTTTCCCTTAATGAAATCAATCTTCCAGCAATCACTATATATTCCTCTTTAATTGTCACTGTCAACATACACTTGTGATCCAACAAGTGGTATCAAGAGCTTGTGTTAGTGTATGAAGTGCATGCCAAGAACAACCATGGTAGCAAGTTCATCTTCTTCAATTAATGATGATGTTCAAGGGACCGGAAAGGAGGGTAGTGTCACCCTTCGTTATCCAATGCTCACGAAGACGAATTATGCTGTGTGGGCTATTAAGATGCGGGTGAATTTGCAAGCACAAGGAGTGTGGGATGCCACTCAAGGAGAAGGGGTTGACGAACGGCAAGATCGGATGGCTCTAGCCGCCATTTATCAGGCAATTCCAGAAGATGTGTTATTGATGTTAGCCGATAAGGATACGGCTAAGGAAGCGTGGGAGACGCTGCGTACTATGCACATGGGAGCAGAAAGGGTAAAGGAGGCTAAAGTACAAACCTTGAGAAGCGACTTCGAGGTGATCCGAATGAAAGACAGTGAATCAGTGGACGAGTTTGCAATGAGATTGAATACCATTGTGACGGGTATTCGATCTCTAGGTGACAAGATAGAGGAGATTACGGTGGTGAAGAAGTTCCTTCGGGCTGTTCCGATACGATTTATGCAAATCGTAACGTCTATTGAACAGTTTGGGGACTTGAAGAATATGACAGTGGAAGAGGTGGTGGGTCGTCTTAAGACCCATGAAGAGAGACTCCGAGGTTATGGAGATCGACAGGGGGAACAATCACTACTGCTCACTCACGCTGAGTGGTCCGCACGTTCCAAGAGAACCGACGAGAGGGGCTCGTCAAATGCTCCAAGAGGGAGAGGAGGTTCTGGTAGCCGAGGTCGAGGACGAGGCAGGGGTCGCGGACGTGGTCGAGGTCGAGGTGATGGCCATGATTTCAAAACAAGTTGTAGTGATCAGAGGTATGTCCAAAAAGATAAAAGCAAAATAAAGTGTTTTGCTTGTGAAGAGTTTGGTCATTATGCTTCTGAATGCCCAAATAAGAAGCACGACGAAGAGGCGAACCTCACGCAAACTATTGATGATGAACCGACTTTGATGATGGCGATTTCAGAAGAGAATACTTATGACGAAGTATTTCTGAATGAGGAGAAAGTTACAGCAAATCTCCTTCAAATGGGTGAACCTCGAGTCGAGTCCGATGTCTGGTATCTTGACAATGGTGCTAGCAATCACATGACGGGAGATCGTTCAAAATTCCATGAGCTAGACGAGTATGTTTCGGGTAGAGAGAAGTTTGGTGATGGATCGACGGTAGCCATCATGGGGAAAGGATCAGTCTTGTTCGATTGCAAAAATGGTGATCAACGACTCCTTAACGAGGTATACTTTATTCCAAGCTTAAAAAGTAACATTATTAGTCTTGGGCAAATGACAGAGCAGGGGAGTCGGGTTGAATTAGTAGGTTCGTTATTAAAAGTCTTTGATAGAAGCAAAAATCTTCTTATGAGGGTGAAAAGATCACCGAACCGTCTCTATAAAGTTATCTTAGAAACAGGTCATTCCACTTGTCTTCTTGCAACACGGGACGAACCAGCTTGGTTATGGCATTCAAGACTTGGGCATGTCAACTTTTACTCACTACGAAGATTGGTTGAGAAGAATATGGCAGCAGGCGTCCCCATGCTAACACACCCAAATCAGGTGTGTGAAGGGTGTGTTCTAGCAAAGCAAACCCGAATTCCTTTCCCAGAACAAGCGGCGTTTCGGGCTAAGAAACCCCTCGAGCTTGTACACGCTGATTTGTGTGGCCCGATCACACCCACAACTGTCGGGGGAAGTAAGTATTTTCTACTTTTAATTGATGATTTTAGCAGGTGGTCATGGGTGTACATGCTTTCTAGTAAGTGTGAAGCTTTTAATGCATTTAAACGAAACCGAACCGTAATGGAGAAGGCAAGGAGCCTTCTCAAAGGAAGGAATGTACCTGGAGAATTCTGGGGTGAAGCCGTGAGACACGCGGTCTATCTTCTAAACCGTTTACCATCAAAGTCGCTTCCTGACATCACCCCGTATGAAGCATGGTATGGTAAAAGACCGAATCTTGAACATTTAAAAATCTTTGGTTGTGTTGCTTTTGCTAAATGTACAGGTGGTCATTTAAAAAAACTCGATGATCGGAGCAAAAAGATGGTGTACCTTGGAGTTGAAGATGGAACGAAAGGAAACCGTTTATATGACCCACATAACAGGAAGTTGCGGGTTAGCCGTGATGTTGTATTTGATGAACAAGAAGGATGGGATTGGTGTAAAAGTGTGGAGGAAGAGAGACCAGTATCAACCACCTTCACTATAATCAAACCACAATCACAAATACAACAACCAGGAACTCCACAAAACAGCCCCGAAACCAATCACAACCAACCAGAAGATCTTGGCTTCGATAATGCGTTTTCGGGACAGCCGTATCCTGAAGATGTGCAAGCTGATTCAGACCCAACCATTGCAGCCTTTGACCCATCTTCCCCGCTCTCATCACATTCAAGTAACTCCCCAAATGCTCTTGGACCTAGAGGGTTCCGTTTCTTAGATAATGTGTATGCTAGAACTCATGAGGTGACACTTGAACCCGAAGAACTTATGATGGCTGAAACGGATCAGCCCTCAACATTTGTAGAGGCAGTGGCACACAAGGCATGGCAAGAAGCTATGCAAGCCGAGTTGGATGCGATCGAAAAGAACAAGACGTGGCAGCTTACTAGCTTGCCACCGGGTCATAAAGCAATCGCTTTGAAGTGGGTCTATAAGGTTAAGAAAGACAACATGGGAAACGTGGTTAAGTATAAGGCACGTCTCGTCGCGAAAGGGTGTGTGCAAAAACAGGGGGTGGACTATGATGAAGTTTTCGCACCCGTAGCTAGACTCGACACGATAAGGCTTATTCTTGCCTTAGCGGCGCAACATGGGTGGAGTGTTCACCATCTGGATGTCAAGTCGGCTTTTCTCAACGGAGACCTCAAGGAGGAGGTTTACGTCACTCAACCAGAAGGGTACGTCAAGAAGGGTCAAAGTGATAAAGTGCTGAAACTTTTCAAAGCTCTTTATGGTTTACGACAAGCACCTCGAGCTTGGAATGTGCGTTTGGATAAAACCATGAAAGGGTTGTGTTTTTTGAAAAGTTCTCAGGATGCAGCCGTTTACACCAAAAACACTAACGGTAAAACTTTGATTGTTGGAGTTTATGTTGATGATCTTATTATCACAGGTTCGAACACACAAGACATTATCGAATTCAAAGAGCAAATGAAGAATGAGTTCGAGATGAGTGACCTGGGATTGTTAAGTTATTACCTTGGAATTGAAGTCTCACAAAAGAAATGGGGAATAGCTTTGCGACAAACGGCTTATGCAAAGAAGCTACTGGAGAAGTTTGGATTGCAAGATTGCAACCCGACCAAAACTCCTATGGAATCAAAGTTGAAGGTCGACAATGATGAAGCTGGTGAACGTGTTGACCCTACCGAATACAGGAAAGTAATTGGATGCTTGAGGTATTTAACCCACACTCGTCCAGATTTGTCATTTGCGGTTGGAATTGCTAGTCGTTTCATGGAAAAACCGACAACCTTGCACTTTCAAGTTGTAAAGCGCATACTGAGGTATATTAGAGGTACTTTTGATTATGGGTTGAATTATGAGAAAGGATCAGAATTCAAAGATCTAGTCGGGTTCAGCGATAGTGATCATGGTGGTGATGTAGTCGATGGTAAAAGTACGAGTGGTATGATTTTCTACCTCGGAAGGAATGCAATTACCTGGCAATCTCAGAAACAAAAGACAGTTGCTTTATCATCTTGTGAAGCTGAGTTTATGGCAGCAACTTCAGCAGCATGTCAAGCTATTTGGCTCGTAAATCTCGTGAAGGAACTAGCGGGACAACACGTTGAGCCAATCACTCTGTTTGTTGACAACAAATCAGCAATTGCCTTAATGAAGAATCCGGTTTTTCATGGAAGAAGCAAGCACATTAATATTCGCTTTCACTTCATAAGGGAGTGTGTTGAAGAAGGGAAGATCGTAGTGGAGCATGTTAACTCAAAAGATCAGCGAGCAGATTTATTCACTAAGGCGTTGGCACTAGTGAACTTCATTGAAATGCGAAACAAACTCGGTTTGACTGTCACCGAGCTTGGTCCAGTTTAAGGGGGAGATTGTGGACTGTAAACTGGACTTGGGCTGGTCCATAACAGAATATTGACCAAAAGTCAGATAAGTTATATGTGGCCCAACAACAGAATCAGTCTTATGCACGTTGGAAGTGAAGACCAGATCTTTTGCATTATCTTTGGAGTAGTCAAATAAGTGGAGGAAGTGGCTGCACTTTTATCTCCTAGTCTTCTGTTTATGAATTTAGTTGTTCAGTTATGTTTCACTATTTAAGCAAGGTAGCAGTAGTACTTCATTATCAATTCCAGTATTGTAAGTTTTCCTTAATGAAATCAATCTTCCAGCAATCACTATATATTCCTCTTTAATTGTCACTGTCAACATACACTTGTGATCCAACAGTGCGATCACTTCATCGCTTGTACCATCAGGGCCGTGGTTGTTCAACGCGTTCCATACTTTATTGTCTGGGAATAATTGGTCAAAATCTTCATGTTGGGAGTTTTGGAGGAGATCCGTGAGTGTACTGTCAACAGTTGCTTCAAGGAACTCAGCACCATGATCATTGCAATCAACGTAACTTGGTGCAATTTTGGCAAGTCTGCCAGCAAAAGGGTAGTACATTGTTAATGTTTTAGATAATGACTTCTTCAGATCGAGCGTTTCATCATGAGAAGTACGAGCTGTGGTGTTTGGGTAGAATAAAGCTAGGGGAATGAATGTGGGTATGCTGATTTGATCAAACAATGAAAGATTGTAGGTTTTGAGGTGACGAGGGGTCGGAGAAGAAGGTTTGATAAGTTCTCTTGAGATGATTGTGTGAAGTTCTCTTGAGATGATTGTATGGTTGCCTATTATTGAAGCAACAGATCGTTTCAGTGCAAGGACTTGTTTAATGGCCATCTTCGACAGAACAAAAATGTAGTATAATGGTAATGATGTTAGCCTAGCTTGTAGTTCTTCATATACTCCGTATTATATTAAGTCACATGCAAGGTCTTAAACATGCCGTTTATTTAGTACATGAGTCACACGCAAGGTCATGTTTGATGTGTGAATGTTACAGTGTACCCGATCAATCGTATATAATAGCAAATGCTACAGTGTACTCGATCAATCGTATAATAGTGTGATAATAGTGTTGAATGCTACAGTGTACTCGATCAATCGTATAATAGTGTGATAAATAGTGTGTCGAACACTTAGAGCGAGAATTTCACTTCTTAATTCTATCAATATTTTATTTTTATGTTAATTTAGTCTAGTTATATTAGTCTAATCTAATGCATGTTAAACCTGTCTATATACTTCTAACTAGCCTCAAGGCCCGCCCCATGGGCGGCTAGTTTCAAGAGTTATTCAATGAAAAATCGTAAAATATACTTATGACTTTATGAGTATATCGCCAAGAAATAATCTAGTTTGATAAATTTAAATAAATATGATAGAAGTATTGTCGTTAAACTTAATATAAACATAACTGTTTGATCAAAGGACATAAATAAAAATATATTAGCCTACATAACCCATTGATTACACATCGAAAAGTCACATATTTACGACTATTTAGAAAAAAATGTTACAAATGAAAATAATCCACAAGGGACTCATTAAGCTCCTTCTCGGATGCCACCTCATGAGTTTCAGACAATAGAGTTGAAGCTTTTGATCAAATAAAGAAAAAAATCATAACGGGGAATCCTTTTTGCTGTCACCTCACCTCTTCGTCTACTATGACTAACTTGATATCTTTACCATCATGGCCATTGCCTTTCTTTTGCTACTGGAAACCTGGAAAATGATTATTTAGATTACGCCTAAAAATATATTTAACTTCTAGTACTTCGCAAAAGAGCACAAAGTTGCAAATATCAGCGTTACAAAGTTTCAGCAAACATATTGTATTTAAAAACAATTTTTTCCTGTGCTATAAGTATGCACACATTATTAGCAAACAAATTCCAACACAATACAAACTTCAGCGAAGATAACATTTTGTTACCCATTACCCAGCATGTCCATTTTGCAATCTTCATATAGCAGCAAATTCATATGATATGTTATTTCAATCAAACTATAGAGGATATTGTTGTATATTTTTTATAATGTGTTATTAATGATCATGAAATAAAGCTAAATTTGGGCGACTTTACCAATTTAACTCGTTCAATTAATTTGACATATTCATCTTTAAGCTTAATGTATATGTTGACCAATCTGACTCATCAGAGAAACACAATCCATACCACCTTTAAGCTAAGAGCAAACAAATCTGAGATGAAAAAAAAGAAATTACCTTGTGTACGCAGTTCAACAATGAGCTTCCTTTGCACCAAGTTCTTCAACAATGATGCAAACTGCATAAGCTCCAACAACTCCGAAAACACCTCAATTTAAGTCTCTTGTTGCATTAACTACCATAACCTCATAATTGACCATCGGATGAACATTCTGAAATACCAATTGTTGATATATCCACCTGCATACATTTGTTAATTATATAGTTAATTAATGCATGCAATAAAATCTCGTATTTTTAATTTCACAATAGCTTGATGATTCAACATACATCAGGAACAATATACCTGATCATTTTAATTTTATAGTAGCTTAACGATTATTGGATTCAGAATTAAAGGGCTCAAACATGAATAAAAAATGTGAACATTTCCGTAAATACACCTCAAATAGAACAATGGTTAATACGTAATCGAAGATGCGGAGTTAATAAAGTTCAGTTCTTATAAAAGCGTTGCGCATAAAAAATAAACAAACTTCCACCAATACCATTGCCAATTACATTTATCAACAATGTCCCTCATTTCCAAACACCCCTTAAATGTATATTCAAATACAGAAATCTGTATGAGCTAAAAAGAACCTTCATGTTATCTTTGTATATTCAAATTTAGAAACCTATATGAGCTAAAAAGAAAACGTGTCCTTATGCTGAGTTTAAAGCAATTAATTAAGCCCCCTTTATGTTCCTAGGACTCCTTACAAACGCGTGTAGTACAATGTTAAAAACATTTTATGCCGAGTTTAAGCAACCACAAACATCCCATTAGACATCAGTAACCAAAAACAGAGTTAAACCAAACACCATTTAAGCATCAACCAAGCACTTTTTTATACAACAATATACATAAACTATATAATAGTGTGATAAATAGTGTGTCGAACACTTAGAGCGAGAATTTCACTTCTTAATTCTATCAATATTTTATTTTTATGTTAATTTAGTCTAGTTATATTAGTCTAATCTAATGCATGTTAAACCTGTCTATATACTTCTAATTCTAAGGATAAAGGGTTTAACATGAATCAAAATACTCATAAGAAAATTAGCATAAAAATAAACATGAATCAAAATAAAATCTGATTAAACATAATAAACATAAAAAATAAGCAAAATAATCCAAAAAATTTAAGAAAACAAGATGAATTTACCTTTAGAAGTAGCAAGTTCATCACAGATATCTATTAGTGATACAATTCGAGGTAAACAAAAAAGGTTAAGGTTAGAGATTAGATCGAATCTGTGGGTGTTCGTGTGTGCGCAAAATTTGACAAAATGAGTAACAAATAACGATTACTTTTAATAAAAACAAAATCAGTTAATATGGATCGTTGATTATTATCAGAATAAAGGGTGAGATGGATTCATCCGATCTTTAGTAATTTTCGGGTTTATACCGAACTTTTTGGTTCCAAAAAAGTCTCGGAAAAAAATTGTTCAGGAAAGTTGGTTATAAAGATAGACGTGGATACCTGTTAGTTGAACAAAATCCAATCTCCCATATTTAAAGAAACGCCAAACTAAAGATACAAAAGAATTTTTTGATAAACATCAGTTTATCTGTTATAGCCAATGTGGCACATGGGGTGCATGTGTGCAGCTAAGCTGAACACATGAGTTACATGTGTATTTCTCCCATATGGTTATAACAAAATATGTAACTAACTCTCCAATCCCATCTCTCTTATAAATAGTTTGTAATCTTCATTTGTCCAATCAGCTTTGAAATTGTAATTTCCTTTTCTCTCTCAATTACATAATCTTGTAAACGTACAGTTTCAAGTAATCAAAGCCCAAGAGCATAGTTCGATCTTGTTTCTTATTTCTATAGATCCTGTAATGTTCTTAATCAACTTCGAGTAATCCTGGTTGTTTGATCCATTTATCACAATCATCAGTGTTGTTATCATTTGGATACTTATCAATTGGTATCAGAGAACTTTCTTGTGAAAGATCTCGTTGTCATTGTTTGTGATCCAGTTTTTGGGAGGTTTCTTGTTTAAACCGATTTTTGGCGGGAAATTCTGTTTAGAATTCTGTTACAATCATGGCACCAACAACAAGGCTTACAAGTACAAGCAATAATGAAGAAAACAATGGGGATGATCGCTGGGAAGCCATGAATAACCGAATTGTACAACTAACAGATCAATTGGCAGGGTTGATTTTGCAAAATGCTGGTGGTGCAAGGAATAACAACCAATTTACAAGAATGACTAAACTTGAGTTTCCATGTTTCACCAGTGAGGATGTCAAAGGATGGATCTACAAGTGTGAGCAATTCTTTCTTCTTGATAACATTACGGAAAATCAGAAAGTTAGATTAGTTGCTGTTCATTTGACTGACACACCATTACTATGGCATAAGCAATATATTAGACTCTATGGGGAAAATGTGGGGTGGGAAGTGTACAAGTCTACAATCTTGCAACGATTTGGTACAATTTTTTATGACCCCATAAGTCAGATAAGAAACATCAAGTATGAATCTAGTGCCAGAGAGTATCAAGATTGTTTTGATACATTGTTGAGTAGATGTGATATTGTGGATGAACATGCTGTAAGTTTTTACTTGGGGGGATTACCAACTGAACTTGAAATGGGTGTTAGAATGTTTGACCCTAAGACTTTGGATGAGGCTTATAAGTTTACTAATTTTCAAGAAGCTACTTTCCAAGCTATTAAGAAAAACAAGTCATATGGTGGAAATTTTGCTAGTGGGTCAGGAGTGGGGAATTCTGTGGGTATTTCTGTTACTACCAAGTCACCTTTGTTGTCTTTGCCTGCTCCAAATAATGCTTGGAAAAATAAACCTACCACCCTAGTTAATGCTCCTATGAGGAAACAACTTACACAAAAAGAGTACTTGGAAAAAGGGCTCAGAAATTATGTTTCTATTGTGATCAGAAGTTTACTCCAGGGCATAAGTGTAGTGGTCAGTTATTTTCCTTAGTTTTGTTGGCTGGGGAAGATGAAGATTGTGAAGAAGAGTACCAGGAGTGTTTGGGTGAAGAAATGGTAGAAATGGTAAAACCACAGGGGTTAACCCAAGTGTCTTTGAATGCTTTGGATGGTGCAAATTCTTTTCAAACATTGAAGATTACTGGGAAAGTGGGAAAACATACAGTGCACATATTGGTTGAATGTAGCTAAACAGGTAGGGTGTAAAATGACCAGCACTTGTCCACTATTTGTAACTGTAGGAGGAGGGAAGAAATTGATAAGTGATACTGAGTGCAAGGGTTTTGAATGGCAATTGCAAGGGGAAACATTTCATACGGATGTCATGATTATGCCATTAGGTGGATGTGAAATGGTGCTTGGAATACAATGGTTAGCAACATTGGGTGATATCAAATGTAATTTTAGTCAGTTAAGGATGAAGTTCATGTATAGGAATAAAAGGATGACTTTAAGGGGTTCTCCTAAGCCTCAAATGCAATGGTTGGATGGGAAAAATCAGGGTAGACAGTTTGTAGAGTCATCTAAAGCTGAGTTGTTGATGTTTTGTGTTTACCCAAACATTGGTGTTCAATTATCTAGTGCAGAAGGGGGGCAAATGGCTCCTGCATTGGCTAAAGTGGTAAATGAGTTTGAAGATGTGTTTGTAGTACCTTCTGAGTTGCCTCCCCAGAGAAGTCATGACCATAAAATACCATTGGTTTCAGGTGCTCCACCAATCAACATTAGGCCTTATAGACATCCACCAATGCAAAAAGATGCTATAGAGGCTATGGTGAAGGAATTGTTGGAGTCAGGGGTGATTAAGCCTAGTAATAGTCCATTTGCTTCTCCTATAGTAATGGTAAAGAAGAAAGACAATACCTGGAGGATGTGTGTGGATTATAGGAAACTCAATAAGCACACCATTAAGGACAAATTCCCTATCCCTATCATAGAAGAGTTAATAGAAGAATTACATGGTGCTACCATCTTTTCCAAGTTGGACTTGAGGTCTGGATATCATCAAATCAGGATGCATAAGGATGACATTCCCAAGACAGCTTTCAAAACTCATCAGGGTCATTATGAGTTTCTGGTTATGCCCTTTGGATTGACTAATGCACTATCTACATTTCAATCACTGATGAATGAGGTATTCAAATCCTATTTGAGGAAGTTCACACTAGTTTTCTTTGATGATATACTAGTCTATAGCAAAAGTTTGGAGGAACACGTTCAACATTTGTTTGCTGTCTTAGTAACTATGAGGCAGAATAAATTGTTTGCAAAACAATCTAAGTGTGTGTTTGGCACAAATCAAGTGGAGTATTTGGGTCATGTGATTTCTGCACAAGGAGTAGCCACAGATCCTAGTAAAGTCAAAGCTATGCAAGAATGGCCTTCTCCAACAACTGTCAAACAGCTAAGAGGATTTCTTGGTCTCACAGGTTATTACAGAAGGTTCATTCAAGGTTTTGCTACTATTAGTAGACCCTTGACTCAGTTACTTAAAAAGGTGGTTACAAATGGACTAGTGAAGCCCAATCAGCTTTTGAGAGACTTAAAGAGGCTATGATCAAAGCTCCAGTTTTGGCTCTTCTTGACTTCAATACCCCATTTATAGTGGAAAATGATGCTTCTGGGATAGGAATTGGGGCAGTGTTGCAACAAAATAGTCACCCAATTGCTTATTTGAGTAAAACCTTGTCTATTAAGCATCAAAGTTTGTCCAATTATGAAAAGGAATTTTTAGCTGTCTTATTGGCTCTTGAGAAATGGAGGGGCTATTTGTTAGATAGGCACTTTATTATCAAGACAGATCATTTTAGCTTGAAGTATTTGTTGGATCAAAGAATCACAACCCCTACTCAGATGAAGTGGTTGCCTAAGCTCATGGGTTTTGACTATGAGGTAGTGTACAAAAAGGGGTGTGACAATGCTGCAGCTGATGCCCTTTCAAGATTACATACTTCGGAGTTGTTTAGTATGGTGACTACCTTGGTAACTAGTGATTTGGCCAAGAAAATTGAAGAAACTTGGGTTAGTGATGACAAGCTTAAAAGACTGACTGAACAATTGCAAACACAATCAGGGAGTAAGAGACATTATGTATGGGCTAATAGTCAGTTGTTGAGAAAAGTTAAAGTGGTAGTAGGTGATAATGCTCAACTCAGGACTGATCTATTGCAACATTTCCATGGAGGGTCTATTGGTGGACATTCAGGGGTCAAGGTCACTACCTACAAGATCTGTTCTACAGTCTATTGGAAGGGGCTCAGAAAAGAGGTTAAAAAGTTTGTACAAGAATGTGTGGTTTGTCAGAGGAATAAACCAGATCTGTCAGCTTATCCTGGTCTTTTACAGCCATTACCTATACCCCAGAATATATGGACAAGTGTGTCAATGGATTTCATTGAGGGACTACCAAAGTCACAAGGAAACAATGTGATTATGGTCATAGTGGACAGACTCAGCAAATATGCTCATTTTGTGGCTTTATCTCATCCTTTTAATGCTAATCAAGTGGCCCAGGCCTTCATTGACAATGTCTACAAACTCCATGGTATGCCACAGTCAATTGTGTCAGACAGAGATAAGATTTTTCTAAGTACTTTTTGGAAAGAGCTTTTCAAAATGTTGCAAGTTCAATTGTTGATGTCCACAGCCTACCATCCCCAGACTGATGGCCAAACTAAGGTGGTGAATAGGTGTTTGGAAGGGTACTTGAGGTGTATGACAGGAGAACACCCAAAATAATGGTGTAAATGGTTGTCCTTAGCTGAGCTGTGGTACAATTCCAATTTTCACACATCCACGCAGATGACTCCATTTGAAGTGGTCTATAGTATTGTTCCACCAGTACATGTGTCATACTTGGGGGGTTTAAGTAAGGTGGAAGCTGTTGACAAAAGTTTGAAGGACAAAGAAGAAGTGTTACAAATAGTAAAGTTTCATCTATCAAGAGCCCAGAATAGGATGAAACAACAAGCCGACAAAGGAAGATTAGAAAGGATTTTTTAAGTTGGTGATTGGGTGTTATTGAAATTGCAGCCACACAGGCAAGTTACAGTAAGGATGGGGAAACAACACAAGCTCTCACCTAAGTATTTTAGTCCTTTCATAGTTAGTGCTAAGATTGGACAAGTGGCCTATCAGTTGGAACTTAACTCTCAAGCCCAGATACATAATGTGTTTCATGTCTCTCAGTTGAAGAAGTATAAGGGAGTACCACCTAATCCGCATGATGTTGCAATTCTAATGTGCAATACAGAGGGAAGATTGGCAGCTTAACCATTGGCTTTGTTGGAAAGGAAGGTCCTTAAGAAGAACAATGCAGTGGCTATCTATGGGTTGATTCAGTGGACTAATGGTACTAAAGATGATGCCACTTGGGAGCCCTTAGACAAGATCATGAAGGACTACCCAGACTTTGATTTCTAAATTCTTGAGGACAAGAATTTTGTAAGGAGGATGGATTGATAAACATCAGTTTATCTGTTATAGCCAATGTGGCACATGGGGTGCATGTGTGCAGCTAAGCTGAACACATGAGTTACATGTGTATTTCTCCCATATGGTTATAACAGAATATGTAACTAACTCTCTAATCCCATCTCTCTTATAAATAGTTTGTAATCTTCATTTGTCCAATCAGCTTTGAAATTGTAATTTCCTTTTCTCTCTCAATTACATAATCTTGTAAACGTACAGTTTCAAGTAATCAAAGCCCAAGAGCATAGTTCGATCTTGTTTCTTATTTCTATAGATCCTTTTATGTTCTTAATCAACTTCGAGTAATCCTGGTTGTTTGATGCATATATCACAATCATCAGTGTTGTTATCATTTGGGTACTTATCATTTTTATCTTTATCTATGAATTTTGTTGGAAACTATTCTATATGCTGAAGAGTCCATACACTCTAATTTAACATGTCAAAGTATGGATTGCAATCATTTTACAATAGATTGTGTGTTTTCGTTTACTGAGGGAGATATTGAAATACAAAACCAAACGACCTGATTTAGAGTGTTGGTACCACAACACCGGATCGGCGTTATGCCAACTTGTCCTGGCGTTAAGCCGCGTTATGATACCGGCAAACCAAAAATCCCATCGCCATTTTATGTCAGAGATATGGAAAAATGAAGTACTTAAATTATGCGTAATAATTATGCTAATAGCAGGAACCTCATATTATGCTCTGGCTCAAATGTCTTACATGAGTAACTGGTTGAACCGTGACCCGGTCGAGTGACCGGTGATTTTAAATGGAAAAACCTGATTGAATCGCCGGTTAAACCGGTTGAACCTTGACCTGGTAGCTCGACTGGGTCAATTAGAAAACCGGTTTTTAAAACATCAGAAAATACATTACAACAAACTAAAACGAGCCACATAACATAACAAATAGGGCACATCGGGTCACCTCTTTCTTACTCACTTGTGTAACGCACATAGACAGTAAGAGCTACCTATCTCCGATACAACACAAGGTGACTTAAGCTTCCCGTTTTCATACCAAACTGCGCGCCTTTCAATGAGTTCATCCACAAAATCATCCAATTTATCGATGTTTATATTTGGCATGACGACAACATGTGCAATGTTCCCTTGACATGCAAGTTGCCATTTGCGTGTGAACTCCTCATCTTGTGGTCGCTCAAAAACAACTGTACTACTAAGCTCACTAAGCATGGCTCCTATCCCGGCTTCTGTTAAACGACCCTTTAGGTATTGGGCGTTTCTGAGACAGTTTTGGACTTCTTTTTTAAACCCTTGGTAACCTTTACGACTTAAGGTGTACCAAAGGAATAATGGGGCGTGGCCATTGCGACTTCCCATGATTGTTGCATCTCTAGAAGCAAGATATTCAACGTTTCTTGACAGAACATTGATATGCTCCAATCTTGTTATTTGTACACCACATGGCATTGGACATCCGATAAACTTATGACCTGAAACACTCACGCTTCCAATGGGTTTCTTGAAAGAAACCTTCGGTGCCTGATTATAGAAAAAAACAAAGATTTGTTATTCTTTCTGATACTCCAGCAACTACAAAAGTCGAATAACAATTAACAACAAGAGATGATAGCATTGTCTAAGGAAGGTACTAACACTTTTTTTTTCACCTGAAAAGACAATACAATTAGTATTTGAGAGTTTTAGCAAAATTATTTTCGAATGGTTCGCTATGGGTCATAACTTCTCGGGAAACTAAAATAGATACAAGCTAACTTATTAACCTGTAAGTAGTTCAAATGACCTTTTTACAAGTATGATACAATAAAAAGGAAGAAGGACTTGCAGGTTTGACGAAAGACATCATTAGACCAAACAAAGCCCCATCGCAGTGGATATAGAATCGATCGTGTGAAAATCCAGATTCTTCAAGAGTCTTTATTACCAAATCAAGATCATCAACAGCTCCTTTCATGGTTGTTCCTGCAAATACAATTCTGATTATCAACAAGATCACAGAGGATGTGATCAGTATAAACAAACAAATAAATAACATAGAGTACCTATATTCACGTTAATAATTGCTGGTTTATCCTTGTGAAGAGAGAGTTTAGCTTTAAAATCTTCACAATCAATCTCTCCGGAGATTAACGTGTTGACCTTTTCACAATCCATTCGATACATTCTTGATGCTTTAAAAATGGAATAATGTGATTCAGATGAAGCGTATAAGATCCCATCAGGAAAAACTTGTCTCCTACATAATTGCTTTTCTTATAAGCATAATATGAAGAGCAAAAACCCGATAGATGTGTAAAATATAGTGTAGCTACAAACCTGACTAGTATTCCATGAAGATTGCCTTCCGTTCCACAATTTGTAATGTAACCCCAATATTCGTTCTTTTCCAACTCCCATAAACGGGCAAACCAATCCAATACACCAACCTCAAATTGCCTGGAATGAATACCATAATTGCTCTCAATAAACGGGTCCCCGAGGTTGTTTATGGAGAAATATTGTAACTGAGATAACGCGCCATAACCGAACTCCAGATTAAAAGGATAACCTATTAGAAAAAATAACTTTAGGAATGTACAACAATTGATTTCAAACATTAGTAGTATTTGCTAACTTTGGTAGTTTGGTTCATTTTTAGGGGTGTACAACAATTGTTATGTTTGTGATCTTGTCATAAATTTAATCAACCAAATAAGATGCAAAAAAAGTATTACCCAAATGATGCTTAGTCCTTTCACGCAAGGACTTCTGATATGTAGCCAAAACTGTAACACCCCATAATCGGGTTTTAGGTATTTTATTACTAAAATGCCATCGCGTATGTTTGACTACGACTTTATAAGTTTGAATGCTCTACGTGATTGGTTAGTCAAACCCGATAGTCAAACTATAAGTGTAATATCATTATTATTTATAGAATATTATGCTTCATTAGAGAAAAGAACTAAAGGGACCACTCTTGCTAACAAATTATAAATTGTTAAGAGAAATGACTAATGGTGCAAAGGATTTAACGACAAGGCTAGCGATCGTTAAAATGTAGAATTACCATTTGGACCTTGTGGGCTTATAAACTTCATGCCCAGGAAAGTTAATAAGAAAAACCCACGTGTCCATTAGTTGTTCCATACGTGTGTATCACCTTCACAGGTTTTAGGGGGAGATAATACTTGTTCAATGTTTATGTGTTAAGTCTAATCCATAATCAAGAAAAAGGGGTAGTGAAGTTTTGAAGGAATTGTAGAAGTAATAACGTCTTGGTAATCATATCATATTCAAGGTAAGATCATGTCCTTGTTATTGTTAAATATTGAACTTGAAGGTTTATGCCAATTGAGGGTTTGTGTTAATTTGGGGATTATGTGAATTAGGGGTTTTATGAACCCTAGCTTTTATTTGGGATAGAACATGTTACTAAAAATCATATTATGATGAAGTTATGTTGTAATTCATGTGTTAGAATTATGTATATTAGATGGTTAAGAGATGGATAAGAGATCATGTTACGAGCATACTCCATGTTTATGTTTGTTAAGTTAAGGGGTGTTTGGTTTAAGCTTTTAAAAGTATTATTAGACATGATATAAGTGTTAATTCTATTGTAAATGATCCCTAACATGTTATATAAGCTGAGTTATGAGTTTACACATGATTAGAACAGTTTATGATTGGTTTTGGGTCATTTTGGACATGTTTAAATTAGGACAGCAAGCTTTGCAGAAATTTGCGCAGACTTTGAAAAATCATAGAAAAATAACCGTAACTCCGTTTGGAGTGTGCCTTACCTTTTCGGAAAGGCGAAAGAATCTACTTTCTAGAAAAATTGGTTGCAGGTCTGAATTCCAGGTTTAATAAGGTCAGAAACAGGAAAGTTCAGCAGACTGCATAAATATGACTTTTAGTAAAAAGTGTTGAAGGATGAAATAGCATCTTACGTGTTTATATTTAAGTGGTTTAGACCCAATACATGCTAGATATATGAATTTGCAGGTTCTAATTGTCCTAGTATGGTCATATTATGATTAGGTACTATTTGAAAGCTTACGGAAGCATAATCAAGACTTAGAGGTGAGTAAAGGATTACCTTCATGTACTAGTTTAAACATGAGGTAAGAATGACGTGTAGCTTCGGTTTTAGCCGAAGGTTATCATGTTTATAGACTCGGAAGTAGTCGAGTATTATTTATCATAATTCTGGTTTAGCCGAAAACTAGTCAAGTTAAGATGCTCACAAGGAGCATCCCTATTATGCTAAGGGTACTCACAAAGAGTATCATATCCATGTTAAATATGCTTACAAAGAGCATCATTGTATAATAGATTGCTTTAGAAATGCATTAATGACATGTAGCGTGCCCAAGAAGTGCATGATATGGAATTCCCGTTCAAGCATCCTAAGTGGATGACCCGTGCTTGTATAATAGCATCCTAAGTGGATGACTCAAGCATCCTAAGTGGATGACATGTGTTTAATTCAGAAATAACGTCCTTTGTGGATGACCTAAGTCAAACAAGGACATTCAAGTTACATGACGACTAATAGTCGCACCATATATAGAATTATTTGTTTATAGATTCATGTATTATATTCACAAGAATTATTAAGATTTTGTTATCTCACTAAGTCGCAAGGACTTACCGTTCTCAGTTTATGTCTTATGTAGGTAATTGAAGATAGATGTTGGGGGATTGTAGATAGTAACTAGAAGTGCATTTTGGGAGAAGACGGTTACGCTCGACATAGGTGATGAGCGACTCATTCTAGCACTTTGATATTTCTTGTAACGCCCCTTATGTTTTCAGAAGTCTAAAACAGTGTCGAATCATGTTTATGTCTAGTTTCAAGTAGTCTTAATAGTTTATGAACATGTCATGTAAGTAGTGGGTCGAAAATGGGAGTGTTTGGCAAACTCCCTAATTTTGAAGTAGTATGTTTCCGTTTGCCATGTTATGTACAGAAATGTTCCAGGTTATATATATAAATTTTATGTTAAAGTTTTGAATGGAGTACTTTCAGAAATGGGGTACTTTCAGAAATGGAGTACTTTCAGAAATATAGTACTTCCAGGTATGGAGTACTTTCAAGAATGGAGTACATGTATTGTGATTGCTATGTCAAGCACGTTTATGAATGTTAAACAAGTCTATTCTATAAATGTCAAGTATTTTAAAAGTCTTCCGTTATTGCTGCGTTGAAAAAAAAAATTTACTCGTGTCAAGGGCGTTTCAAGTTGGTATCAGAGCGTTTGGTTTGAGGGATCCGAGTATCCGCCGTCATTAGGAGGGTATTTGTACTTAAACCATAGCTCTTTATTGTCCATAGAACATATAGACCTTATTACGTACCGTGTAGATTTGATTAGAACCATCTTTATTCATGATTAGTATTGAGATATGTTATGCTTAGTTAACTTTATCATAAAAAGTATGCCATGTCCACTAGAACGCACATAATATTCATACCATGCTTTATTAGATCATGTTTAGAATTAGTAGATTATATGTTAGAACGTGAAGTTTATTGTATGCTCAAAGTACAGAAATAGCAGAGTAGCGATATCAGAAGAGAACATGATGACAGATAGGTTGTTTTAGTTATGATTCGGGATGCAATATGATGGTAATAATGACATGTTTATTTGACGCAAGTATTATGACGCCTGGCCAACGTGATAATAGTTACGTCATATAACTTGAAATTATTGGGATCATAAAACGTCCCGAGGAACTTCTAAAATGAACCTAGGCAGACAAGTAGAGCACCGACTAATAGAATGATACGTGTTGATATTAGCAACTAAATAAATAGAATATTATTCTAGAAATATGAATTGTGATTATAGATAGACAATTGAATCTTATATGTCAAAGTGTTTAACTTTCAGTTCACCGGAAATGACAAGTATTCAAGAAAATACAGAAATGAGTACAGAAAAGCGCCGACTCGTGAATGTTGAATCAAGTGGACCGAGCATAACACATAAAACAGCTTCAGATCATATACATCATATACAGTTGAATGAAATAGACCAAGATCAAGATCAGTTAAAGAAATTGATAGCGGGTGAGGTTTCTCGGGCATTAGAGACATTAGTTCCAACTCTCGTGAGCAAGGTTACATAAACTGTTACTCAGGTAGTGAGCAATGAATTCAATAAGAGAAACGATGGTCCACGCACAGTAAACATAGCAGAAAATGCAATCGGGATTAACCAACAACAACACAACAACTTTAGGTACGAAAGTTTCGGGGCATGTGATCCTCCTGAATTTCAAGGTGAACAAGATCCGATACTTAGTTACAGGTGGCTGCTAGATATGGAAGAGGCATTTAATGTAAGCAGATGTCCACCATAATTTAAAGTTAGGTTTGCTGCATATTTGCTAAGGAAGCGTGCGAAGGACTGGTGGGATTTAACAAAACGTAGTAAGGGAACAGAAGCGATAGACAGAGTAGAATGGCAAGAATTTAAAGATATGTTTCTTAAAGTTTTCGCACCAGAAGCGGAAGTGAGAAAGATCCGAAGAGCGTTTCTCGGAATGCATCAACGACAGAGACGGTCAGTGAGTTCACTGGGATGTTCATGGATCGAGCCCGATTTGTACCTAAGTATGCTGATGATGAGAAGAAACAAATGGACCCTTATAGAGAATTGCTGAGAAAAGATATTCGGGAGTTTGTTTCTACAACTAATTGTCGAAACTTTAATGACTTGATGAATGCAGCACTTGATCGGGAACAAGAAACTATGAGAGGTATACCTAGTCCTCCGAAACCAAAGCATGATCACAGGGATTCTTCTTCAAAGGGGGCAAAAATAGAAGGAGAAAGGAGATACAAATCAGAAATAAGGGGGAATAGTCAAAAGTTTGATTATCCAGTATGTAAGATTTGCAAGAAGAGGCACTTTGGTGAATGTCGAGCGGGGAGAAATGAGTGTTATCGTTGTGGTCAGACTGGTCATTTCAGCAGGGATTGTGTTAAACCAAGGAGAGTTTGTGATGTATGTAACGGAATAGATCATGACAGTAAGGATCGCCTGAAAAGGAAACCCGCGATACAAACCGAGAGACAATACAAAAATGCAGATCATAGAGAAATGAGCAATGCAAGAACACGGGGTCGTGCACATATGACATTAGCAGAAACAACAGCTAAGCATGAAGTCGGTGAAGGTTCAGGTAACTATATGTTTATAATTCATGTTAGATAAAATTCAGAATCGGTATAAATGAACTTATCCCATGCATAAGAATAAGCTTAGCATGGGAGATTTAAAAGATAGATAGAATTAAAGGAGAATAGTTTTCTCGAGGGAGTTCGTGAGGACACGAACATTTCTAGTGGGGGAGAGTTGTAACACCCCATAATCGGGTTTTAGGTATTTTATTACTAAAATGCCATCGCGTATGTTTGACTACGACTTTATAAGTTTGAATGCTCTACGTGATTGGTTAGTCAAACCCGATAGTCAAACTATAAGTGTAATATCATTATTATTTATAGAATATTATGCTTCATTAGAGAAAAGAACTAAAGGGACCACTCTTGCTAACAAATTATAAATTGTTAAGAGAAATGACTAATGGTGCAAAGGATTTAACGACAAGGCTAGCGATCGTTAAAATGTAGAATTACCATTTGGACCTTGTGGGCTTATAAACTTCATGCCCAGGAAAGTTAATAAGAAAAACCCACGTGTCCATTAGTTGTTCCATACATGTCTATCACTTTCATAGGTTTTAGAGGGAGATAATACTTGTTCAATGTTTATGTGTTAAGTCTAATCCATAATCAAGAAAAGGGGTAGTGAAGTTTTGAAGGAATTGTAGAAGTAATAACGTCTTGGTAATCATATCATATTCAAGGTAAGATCATGTCCTTGTTATTGTTAAATATTGAACTTAAAGGTTTATGCCAATTGAGGGTTTGTGTTAATTTGGGGATTATGTGAATTAGGGGTTTTATGAACCCTAGATTTTATTTGGGATAGAACATGTTACTAGAAATCATATTATGATGAAGTTATGTTGTAATTCATGTGTTAGAATTATGTATATTAGATGGTTAAGAGATGGATAAGAGATCATGTTACGAGCATACTCCATGTTTATGTTTGTTAAGTTAAGGGGTGTTTGGTTTAAGCTTTTAAAAGTATTATTAGACATGATATAAGTGTTAATTCTATTGTAAATGATCCCTAACATGTTATATAAGCTGAGTTATGAGTTTACACATGATTAGAACAGTTTATGATTGGTTTTGGGTCGTTTTGGACATGTTTAAAAACAGGACAGCAAGCTTTGCAGAAATTTGCGCAGACTTTGAAAAATCATAGAAAAATAACCGTAACTCCGTTTGGAGTGTGCCTTACCTTTTCAGAAAGGCGAAAGAATCTACATTCTAGAAAAAATGGTTGCAGGTCTGAATTCCAGGTTTAATAAGGTCAGAAACAGGAAAGTTCAGCAGACTGCATAAATTCTGCATAAATATGACTTTTAGTAAAAAGTGTTGAAGGATGAAATAACATCTTACGTGTTTATATTTAAGTGGTTTAGACCCAATACATGTTAGATATATGAATTTGCAGGTTCTAATTGTCCTAGTATGGTCATATTATGATTAGGTACTATTTGAAAGCTTACGGAAGCATAATCAAGACTTAGAGGTGAGTAACGGATTACCTTCATGTACTAGTTTAAACATGAGGTAAGAATGATGTGTAGCTTCGGTTTTAGCCGAAGGTTATCATGTTTATAGACTCGGAAGTAGTCGAGTATTATTTATCATAATTCGGGTTTAGCCGAAAACTAGTCAAGTTAAGATGCTCACAAGGAGCATCCCTATTATGCTAAGGGTACTCACAAGGAGTATCATATCCATGTTAAATATGCTTACAAAGAGCATCATTGTATAATAGATTGCTTTAGAAATGCATTAATGACATGTAGCGTGCCCAAGAAGTGCATGATATAGAATTCCCGTTCAAGCATCCTAAGTGGATGACCCGTGCTTGTATAATAGCATCCTTAGTGGATGACCCAAGCATCCTAAGTGGATGACATGTGTTTAATTCAGAAATAACGTCCTTTGTGGATGACCTAAGTCAAACAAGCACATTCAAGTTACATGACGACTAATAGTCGTACCATATATAGAATTATTTGTTTATAGATTCATGTATTATATTCACAAGTATTATTCAGATTTTGTTATCTCACTAAGTCGCAAGGACTTACCGTTCTCAGTTTATGTCTTATGTAGGTAATTGAAGATAGATGTTGGGGGCTTGTAGATAGTAACTAGAAGTGCATTTTGGGAGAAGACGGTTACGCTCGACATAGGTGACGAGCGACTCATTCTAGCACTTTGATATTTCTTGTAACGCCCCTTATGTTTTCAGAAGTCTAAAACAGTGTCGAATCATGTTTATGTCTAGTTTCAAGTAGTCTTAATAGTTTATGAACATGTCATGTAAGTAGTGGGTCGAAAATGGGAGTGTTTAGCAAACTCCCTAATTTTGAAGTAGTATGTTTCCGTTTGCCATGTTATGTACAGAAATGTTCCAGGTTATATATATAAATTTTATGTTAAAGTTTTGAATGGAGTACTTTCAGAAATGGGGTACTTTCAGAAATTGAGTACTTTCAGAAATAGAGTACTTTCAGGTATGAAGTACTTTCAAGAATGGAGTACATGTATTATGATTGCTATGTCAAGCACGTTTATGAATGTTAAACAAGTCCATTCTATAAATGTCAAGTATTTTAAAAGTCTTCCGTTATTGCTGCATTGAAAAAAAAAATAAAAAAATTTACTCGTGTCAAGGGCGTTTCAAAAACACTCGCCATATAAGCTTCACGTTCACCGGTAACCTCATCATCAGCATCAGGCTCAGTTACCTCAAGACAACTAGTATGCACATTCCTCCCCAAAACAATCTCCCTCGGTTTTTCAAACCCATTAACCAATTTCACGTTAGCAACAGGTGACAAAAGATCATTGATCGCAGTTGTTGGATCAGAATCCCCAGGTAATGATTCGACTGTGTCAAGGTTAAGGTCACATAACATCACATCAGTACTTCCTGCCATTTGCTAAATCTGGCAAACAAATAAAACTCGTTAAATAATATGTTATAAAAGGAAAAAAAAAAATTTACAAGATTCAAACTTCAATATATGGGTGTTTGGATTAGCTATATAGGCTCAATAGCTTATGTGACTTCGCCTTATATTTCATAAGCTCCAATATTCCAGATTATTTTGAGATGTATGAGCTAATATAAGCCGGAAAACTTGGGCTTGTGATAACTAACACGAAACCGCGTAAGGTCGTAAGCCCACAAATAAGCTTAAACAAACACATCATATTGGGCTTATAATCGAGCTTTTCCAAATTCACATCAGCCTATAAGCTGAAATATAAGCTAATACGGTAACATTTAAAAATGATATAAATAGCAACAAAATGCTACCAAGATTATAACATTAAATCATTAATGGTTACTATAGACCAATTAGAAGAGGTAAATCTCCATAAATAGCAACTCTCCAATAAATTAAGAAAGGAAAAAGACTAGTTTCAACAATATTTTCTTCACTGATTTTATTCCGTACGGCAAGACTTGTAAATACTAAAAGTACAATAATGCATAACCTTGGAGCAAATACTAAACATGGGACTGATGCATGAATGTACTGGTCCACTCCTCTTCCTAAATGCATGCAACAGCTTATGAACGTGCATGGAAACTAAAAATAAATGTGAAAATGGCTTTGGTACGTATCAATGACACTGATTATTATGAACAGATTAACAAAGCTCATTAATATTTGTTGTATACTTGAATGATGTTATGAGAACTAATGAATCACATATTTGCAAGATTCAAACTATAATACTCAGGTAACATTGATCATGCATAGTGATAAGAACAACAAAACCTATAAACTGTTAAGGAAGAATGAAACTTTAATAGATATATGGCATTGATTTTTATGATCATGACAACAAAACCCATAAATCTTTTTTGTTAAAGTGATGTTTTAAATGCAAATACAAACGGATTCTGGAGTTAAATGAACCTTTTAAATGAGGCGGTTGAGAGAAGAAGTGTGAGCTTGGATGGGAGATCACTGAATATGGTGATTGGGGAATGCAAAAGGAATGGTGCCATTTGTGATTAGTGCATGCCTATATTTGTAGGCCAAATTTTGATAAAATTTTGTTATGGATGAGTATTTTGATTCGAATTTCGGAACTAAATCGGAATCGTACTGAAATTATACCGATTTTTGATATACGGTACATTATAGAACTACGAAATAAGGTGGAATTTTTTGTACCGATACCGATATTTGAATCCCGTTGCACAATACTGATACCATTAATTTACGCTCGAGAAAAAATCGATAATGTTAATTCGAAACGGGGCCGATACGAGACAGGTACCGTACTCATAGATTTGATAAATCTAGTCCTTCAAGTTTTCGTTTTTTATAGAGTGCAATGATACATAGTCGAGTCGAGTAGTGACGCTCGAGCTCAATTTGACTATCTAATGCCAAGCGTAAAACTTAAACCGAACTCAGTCAAACTTTAAGTCTCAAACCCAAACTCAACTTGTCTTTTAAAACCTCAAGCTTGAAAATCGAGTCGTGTTGATGGAGCTCGACCAAAATCTATCATTAGATACTTAATAATAGAGGGGAATCACGTTCCCCTAGGAACAGTGATCCCCTCACATTATTATTTGTTTAGTATATTTTCCACTGTTTTCACTCTCACTCTCCTCACACACTTATGTCTTCTCAGTTTACCACCGTTGATTAGCTCGGATGCCAAAAAATCATGGCCATCCATTGATTATGTGGTTTATATGTTTCTTACTCTATTATTAAGTATCTAATGTGTGTGGTTTATATGTTTCTTACCTCAAAACAAAAACAAATCTCACATTATATTTCCTCCTAGGGTTTTCCGCCTCTCTCGGTTTTAGATCGATTGATCCAGATCTAAAGATGCTTTGATCCACACAAATACTCTACTGCGTTTCCCCCACCACTTCGTTGCCGCCATTTGTGTTGTGCGACGTTGTGAGTGGGTTGGTGGCGTTGCCTAGAGTGGGGGTGGTTGCTTATAGTGATGGGGATTTGTTTGATGGGGGTGGTGTAGGTTTTTCGTGATGATGTTTGATGGGGGTGGTGTAGGTTTTTCGTGATGCTGATGCTTTTGGAACCTGTAATAAGATTTGTTTTGAGTGATACAAAAGGGTCTCTTTATTAACGTAGCTGCTTCAGGTACGAGGTTTTTAGGTATCTTTTTTTTTGCATACAAATATTATATTGATTCATGATTAAACGATGTTATGTTATGCATAACTTGGTGATCTTTGTTCCTAATTGGTTACTTGATAAGCTTACAAACTGAAATGCAAGTTATCTTAATTGAAGATTATATGATGTTATTTTATGGAGCAGATATGATCTTGGTTCCTGATTAATTGTTTAAAAAGATATTGAAACAAAATTTGATTAAAATTGGGGTTACCAGCATCTTGGCGGATGCATCTTATTGGTTTGGATGTACTTTATTTGGGCCTGCAATATAACTGCAATGATCTTTTAGGATTGCATATGATGGTTTTGTGATCCATGTCTGATGGTGTCGGCCTTTCGTTACCGCTATATATGATGGGTAGCGAATGTGACCGGTTAAGGTACCTTTTTTAGTTTTGTGAGAGGAAGAAACTGATAACCCATCTTTTATTATAGATGCAATACGATTTCGTTCTTGAGACATCTATTATGCAACTTTGTTGATGTCGGGCAGCGATAGGCATGGGCGTGTCTTTCGTTGCCGCTCTTGATGCTAGGCGACGATTGTCACGATCGTCTCGCGTTTTTCATATCATAAATAACTGGGTTAAACATAGATTATTGTTTGTTTATGTTTGTGGGAGACCATATGTTATTCTATTCGTGTGAGAACACGGCTGTGGTCATTTTTTAGGGTTACTGTTGCTGATGGCGGGCAGCGACAGTGATGGCTGTGTCTTTCGTTGCCGCTCTTAATGGCAGGCGACGGTTGTCACGGCCGTCTTGCGTTTGTGACTCGCTGTTTTATGAGGAACATTTGTTTATTCTGTTTCTTTTGGGTTTCACTGTTCCTAATGTTGTAAGGGTCAAGGAGACCCGTGTCTTGGGGAGGCATCACAAAGTAGTGTTTGTGGCCACGTCGGGTCGGATACTCTTAAATATGAACTTACGGCGATGAAGAAATCGTTATGTGCGTCTATTTTCCGGTTTCCAGCTATTATTAGTTTGGTGATCATGATAGGTGTGGTCGACCTGAGTTTTGGCGTGGCAACACGCCATCGTGTTTGCAGCCATAGCAGGTCGATCACTTGAATCGCCGGGAGGACGCCTTCCAACTCTGAGCCAACAATTAGTCGCTTTCCATTTTATCACAGGTCCGTAATAAGCTGTGTAAAATATTACATTTACACTCGAATAAGGAAAAAGGTTAATTAAATATTTGAATTGTTATTAAGGTTGGCTATATTGGTGTCCCATCACATGTACGATTAACTTTTTTGTTTGTAGTATGCTCCCTGTTTTGCTTCATCATTATGTTTTGCTGGAAATCTTATGTTGTCATGTAGGTGTGCGAAATGTGAGACCCCAGTTTTGGTTGATTTTGAAGGATATGTTTGTGATACAGCCGTAGGAACAAAGGAATATATGCACACTGAATTGACAACGAGGTTTGCATTCGTCTTAATGGTCGATATTTTTGATAATTACTACTTTCTACATCTTTTTTTCCCAGAAAATATAGTGTGAGAGTTGTTTTTGTTTTGAGATAAGAAACATATTAACACACACATGATCAATGGATGGCCATGATTTTTTTGCGCCCGATCTGATCAACGGTGGTGGTCAATTTTTAAGGTTGTGGTCAAAAAATAAGAGTGTGAGAAGAGTGAGGGTGAGGAGAACAGTGGCATAAATACGAAACAAATGATATGTGTTTCGGAGGTAAATGAATTTCAATAGTAAACGATGTCTTAAAATAACATAAGTTATTGTTTGTTTATGTTTGTGGGGGGAGCATATGTTTATTCTATTCGTGTGAGAACACGGCTGTGGTCAGTTCTGAGTGTTGTGAAAGAGGAACATGTTTGACAGATGGTCGTTCAATCAGGTATGTGTGATAAATTACTATTTATTGTAATTTGCGTTTCCCCTCTCTACTGTTGCTGCTGGCGGGTGGCGATGGTGACGGCGTTGCCGGTCTTGATGGCAGGCGACGGTTGTCACGGTCGTCTTGCTTTTGTGACTCGCTGTTTTATCGGGAACATTTGTTTATTCTGTTTGTGTTGGTTTCACTATTCCTAATGTGACAGACGAAAAAAAAAATCCGTTTCATTGTCACGGTTGTCTCACGTTGGTGATGGCCTCATAAATTGTGGTTATTTCTTGCTTCTGTGCGACGATTCTGGTGGGTGTGTGACGATGTTCATGCCCAAATAGTATGGTAACCGTTCCTATTCTGTTGCACGTGTTAATGGTACCAACAGGCTATGATGATAATATTTGAACATCCCTAAGCGGGTTCGATTACATTTTAGAGGGCGTGCATCTTGGCGGGGCAAACTTGCAATGTTTGCAGCCATGGCCGTATCCTCAAATTCGACATACCCGATTGGTTACTTATCTGAGCCTCGAAACAATAAAATAAATCTCTTTTTTTTGCTAGGCACTCTTTGATCTAACAGATAGTTATCGTGAGTCTCATTGGTTTTCGCTATATGCTTTTAAAAACGTTTTACAAACAAGTGAGAATAAAGATACCAGCGGGTGGGATGATGTTTAGTGTCTCATGTGTTGTGATATTATCTTCTGATGCAAACCTAATGTAGAATGCGTAAACCATGCGTAACACGCACCCTCTTCATCTATGGAAAAGAGTCTTCGTCAGTTGCAACAACGGAACGTCAGCAGCTGTCTTCAGCCGTGTTGCTGATCTCGAACCACGAGACATTAAGGATCCAGTAAAAGTTAAATTTTATCGTAAGTGTTTTGCTCAATTTAATGATTTTGAAATAGTTTTCGTATTATATGAATTTGACGCCTGCAGATAAAGTATTTTAAAATAAGCACGAAAGGACATGGTCGCTTTGAACCTTTCATACATACTATCCTTGCGTCGTACTGAAAGCGTTGAAAGGTAGGCGCAAACATACGGTACAGATGAGTTCTGCAATGACCAGGTGCTTGATTTATGAACTTTTTTTCTATTTTTATGGTGGTTGGTTATGTCAGTTCCATGCTCAGAAAATCTTCGGGTGCGTATTTTTTTCTATTTTTACAATATTGAAGTGACTAGATTTTAAGCTAAAACTTTTCTCTTAATTAACGCTGTATCAAATGGGTATTTAATTCGACACAACTCAGCCTGCAATCGTTATGACACCGTGATCGTGAAAATATCGCAATATTCTTTATATATACACAGGCAATGAATTTCATAACGACAAAATTATTTAATTCTTTTGTATATGAGTTTCCAGTTATATTAACTCGGGTGTTTTGGTGTTTGTTATCTGGAACTACAACCTTTGTCCAAACTTAGGGGTGTATAGATTTGCACTATATACGGATATACCTCATATTTTTGTTTATAATTAGTATGGCTTTTAAGATACTTAAAAAAATGGTTACAACTCAATCAGCTTAAAAGTAACATAAAAGTCAGAAAAAGTGTTATAAGACATTTACAAATTTGAACTGTATAAATTAAATGGTCTGAGAGAAAAGTCTTTAAAACTCAAACCCAATGTATTTTGTGCCTATCTCCTTTAGACCTGTTATATAATTCGAAAGTGAGGGTCTATGAGTATGGGCCATTGTTTATGTTGCATGAACTAACAAAGATTTAGCAAAACATAGGGCATTATTCCAGTTTCTCGGATTATTTGCCTTCTTTTTCTTATTGCAAACTAACCTCGGGCCTGTTTGGATTAAGCTTATTTCATGTGACGCCCCAAAATTCGTTCTCTTAGTATTTTTATTTATTTTTCTGCATTTTTTTAGATACGACATAAGTTTATAAATTTATACCTTTTATGAACGCAGGTTCAGTGTGGTGATTTCTTGCTTCTGTGCGACGATTCTGGTGGGTGTGTGACGATGTTCATGCCCGAACAGTGTGGTAACTGTTCCTATTCTGTTGCACGTGTTAATGGTACCAACAGGCTGTGATGATAATATTTGAACATCCCTAAGCGGGTTCGATTACATTTTAGAGGGCGTGCATCTTGGCGGGGCAAACTTGCAATGTTTGCAGCCATGGCCGTATCCTCAAATTCGACATACCCGATTGGTTACTTATCTGAGCCTCGAAACAATAAAATAAATCTCTTATTTTTGCTAGGCACTCTTTGATCTAACAGATAGTTATCGTGAGTCTCATTGGTTTTCGCTATATGCTTTTAAAAACGTTTTACAAACAAGTGAGAATAAAGATACCAGCGGGTGGGATGATGTTTAGTGTCTCATGTGTTGTGATATTATCTTCTGATGCAAACCTAATGTAGAATGCGTAAACCATGCGTAACACGCACCCTCTTCATCTATGGAAAAGAGTCTTCGTCAGTTGCAACAACGGAATGTCAGCAGCTGTCTTCAGCCGTGTTGCTGATCTCGAACCACGAGACATTAAGGATCCAGTAAAAGTTAAATTTTATCGTAAGTGTTTTGCTCAATTTAATGATTTTGAAATAGTCTTCGTGTTATATGGATTTGACGCCTGCAGATAAAGTATTTTAAAATAAGCACGAAAGGACATGGTCGCTTTGAACCTTTCATACATACTATCCTTGCGTCGTACTGAAAGCGTTGAAAGGTAGGCGCAAACATACGGTACAGATGAGTTCTGCAATGACCAGGTACTTGATTTATGAACTTTTTTTCTATTTTTATGGTGGTTGGTTATGTCAGTTCCAAGCTTAGAAAATCTTCAGGTGCGTATTTTTTTCCTATTTTTACAATATTGAAGTCACTAGATTTTAAGCTAAAACTTTTCTCTTAATTAACGCTGTATCAAATGGGTATTTAATTCGACACAGCTCAGCCTGCAATCGTTATGACACCGTGATCGTGAAAATATCGCAATATTCTTTATATATACACAGGCAATGAACTTCATAACGACAAAATTATTTAATCTTTTGTATATGAGTTTCCAGTTATATTAACTCGGGTGTTTTGGTGTTTCTTATCTGGAGGTATGCGTTTTCTACCCCTTTACGTATTCACACAATGCCAAACACCTCAATATTGATTACTAGAAGAAATAATGTCTGGGTTAAGTTTTGACATCTTCAAAGTCTCAGTCCGCCTTTTCGGTTGTGCAGGTTTTTGATGGGTTTGAATTTAGTAATGGAGCAAACACGGACGAATGGGACACTCCAACAAACATGATGTCCAACAGATGCAGCCTTAAAACAACTGTCCACGATGGAACCGAAAGAGCAAGCTGCAGTTTTTTCTCAGAGTCTGGACTACAAATGTCAGGTCACCAATGATCCGATTTGGCTGCCAATGATCCTATCGCCCCCTAAAAACCTTACCCAACACGAACACAGCCCGCCGCGGCGAAGCGCGGGCACCAACTCCTAGTATTATAAAACGGGCAAAATGTGTGTAATTTAATAAAACTCATAAAAGTCACGAGCCTATTATTTTAAAGCTCGTATTTGCCTCGAAAGTCTACTTTTGTAGCTCAAATTCGGCTAGTCATTTAATAAAACCGATCTTTGTGTCGCAATGAAGTTTGAAAATTCTGAGTTGCAGGGTAGCTAGGTGACGACTGACGAAGATGATACATCTTTAAACTTCTTTTTTTTTTTGGTAGCTGACTCACTGTCTCGTGGGATGATGTATTTTCACATGGTGTTGTACTCTTTTCTCTAAACATTGTACGTAGTATTCATTTTTAATGTACTATTTTCTTTAAATATGTATTCATTTTAGTGTACTAAATTGGATATTATCAAAGGTCGACAGTACATGTTTTCTTTCAAGGTTGTAAAAATCGTAAATCACTAGTTGTTTGATTGATTATTTTTTAGCTTTTAATCGATATAGGTGGGACTAAACGGATTGTCATTTTCAGCAAGTTTTTGATATTTTTGACGAATTTCTATGTATTTTCGACAAGATTTTCCTTAAAAAGCAAATTGTTGTAAATTCTGCTTCAATTTTCATATCCGGAGCTAACGTGTGCATGATGTTTCTTGTTTGTATGATTCTCTTTTTTGTTTCAAGCACAAACTTGCTGCATAAGAATGAATATACATTTAACACAAATATAAATCTAAATTAGAGTCAATAAACATACAAGTTGATTGATACGTACAATTCATCGCCTTCCATTGAGAATAAGGCATCTCTAATCATGGCTCTACGGCCGGTTGTGTTTCTGCCTATGTTGTTGTCTTCTTGTTTATGTATGGCGATGTAAGAAACCTTAATGGATTTTTTTTGCCCTTTTTCTTACCATTTTCTTCAGCTTTTTTTGGTGTGACTTCAGATTCAGCTATTGTTTCATTCACGATCTTTTATTCTATCACTAAGCTTGAAATCTTAGAGGGAGAGGACTTCCTTGGCCTTAGGTCCCTCTTCTCATTACTCTCTTCAAGACTTGTTTTTCAGGCTCCACAACCGTGTCAACTAAGTCTTCCTCCATCTCTAACTTCATTGTTGGAAAATATTGTTGGAAAAATAACTTTTGACCAACTTTGGACACAATTATATATATGTATGTATCATATATATTAGTGATATTTTATAGGTTCGCGTTCTCCTTGAAGAGTGCTTCGCAATGAGCCTTTATGTGTCCAAAATGAAGGTGATGTGAATGAGATATCGTGTCCAAAAAGTTAGGCATTTGATACCATGCTTAAAGAGGAAAAATACTTTATTTTTTTGTACCACATCAGTGGGATGAGTAAACTAGAAGGGAGTCTATTGTGTATAAATAGAGACCTAATTCCATAGGTTTTTCACACATCAAATCAATAAGTATTATTATTGATTTCCAACATATGGAGTACGCATATGTAAAGGTGAATTTCGGGCAGTTTTGTTAAGTCCGACAGTACAACTTACTGTTTCGGTTGTTGTACCCTGGGAAAAAGACGGTGAATCTGTTTTAAGGGAAGCGTGTCAAACACGTGCCTCAGCTCTTTAGTGCTAAGCGTGTCTAACACGTATCTTGACTTGCTGGTGATTTAGTAAGTCTATTCTTTATTTTATTGTTTTATTTAATTATCGTTTATAATTATGTTTGTATTTGTTTTTCTGTTATTTATATTTTGTTATTTAGTTTATGTTAATTTAATTAATTTAATTTATATGATTTATAAATAAAAGTGTTATAGTTTCCCTACAGTCTTAAAACAGATTCTGTGTAACACAATTAAACACTTTTTTGGCTAAAATCTTCTAATTAACATATTTTTATACAAACTGTATTCTCTCGAAACCAAGATTGTGCTTCTTTGGGAAATTAGTTTTCACGTAAACAGAATTTTAATTAACAGATCTGGTGTTACGGATCTATACTCGATTTTTTTAAAAAGTTTATCGTATTAGTTTGTGTTGAAATCATGATGAGTCTATTTTCAAATTGATCGTTTAGTTGTTTATTACATATGTTATAGTTTTAACCTAATGAAGCCACGATTGAGTTTCTTTGAATCAGATTTGGTACAAGTTTGTATAGATCATGTCGAGTTTATTAGATACTAAATTGTTTTAATAGTTCTTAACTGTATTCCGTTAGAATATTGACAATTTTACTTGTGGTAACACAATTGTGACCCTAGTGAATCTTGTAAATGTAATTGGTGCGCCAGTTACAACATGATTGGAATCATGGTGAATTTAGACTCATTGAAACCAAGTGGAGTTTCTTTGACACAAATCTCATAAAAGACAAGTTGTTATTTTATGAGATTATTAGAACGTATTCATTGATCTCATAAAATGCAAGCTCTTATTTTATTAGACTTTTGAAACGTGTTCAATGAAATCAAGAAGAATTTCTTTGAAACAAGATGTTGAGAATGGCATGAGTTATCATTAAATATCATATTACATGCACTATTTTTATTAAATTAGTGGAAGAGTTTGTTTGACTTGTGTAATTCATGTAAATTGAGCCGAGTTTAATTATAAACCAGATATAATTCTTGAAACCTTGTTGAGTTTATACATATATCTATAGAAACCTTGTCGAGTTTAAAGGTAAATCTATAGAAACCTTGTGGAGTTTCTTTAGAAGAATGGATCTATTGAAACCTTGTTAAGTTTCATTGTAGAAATAGATCATGTGACGTTAAGATCTTCTGAATGAAGATTGACAACATAATATTACATATGTGTTTTTTGGTAAAACATTATGTTATAGCTGATATTTTCTTTAATTGTTTAGTCGAAAGACTTCCTTTAAAGTGGGTTTTGTAAAACGGATCTTACAAAACGTTTGCGTTTTAAACAAAAGTCGATGTAATTCGCTTTTGGTTAAGAAACACTATGTGATTTAGCACGTTGTTAATAGTACCAAAATTAGTGTCAAATAAATCATGGGACCTCTTAATAACATTCGGAATGTCACGAGTGACATCAAAAGGGAGACCGATACTTACTTGTACGGTAGATTCTTTGAAGCATTCAAAAACTTGTTGTGCCATAACTATGCGTTATATGGTCTGAATGACATGAAAACTAAGGTCATGATGGAATCCAACCATAGCTAAGGGTGCATTCTCACTTCAGCATCATGTCATGTATATGGTGATAAGAGTTTGATTAACACTTATAATGCAGTTGAGAATGGAGAGAACGAGTTTGAGCAACTCTCCAACTGCGAATATCAAGGAAAAAGAAGATGTGATTCACATTTAGAAAAGACATTAAGTTAACCAACGCTGTGTGTGCTGGAGATTGGTAGGAATCTTATGTCCGGATGGTTGCTTAAGGAAATTTGGCTTTCATATGTGTTTAAATCAAATAAAAATCGATTTAACGAATAACATAAATTTAGTGCATACGTTTAAATGGTTAAGTTGATTATATTTTATAATGGTCATTTTTAAATGTATGTTATGACTTACTTTGACATGTTTTAAATTTTTACTCAACATGTTGTCCAATTAAACCAAATTGGATACCCATTTTTGTATTGACACGGATTACTAAATCAAAACTTACGTTGAAGCCAAATTGATAAGTCTTTTCTCTTGGTTGAACAAAAATAACCAAAAACCTTGATATGATTCACATGGTTTTACGTGATTTGGAATTGATACCTACTAAGGTAGAGAGTATCGTGTACTTCATCATATTGGCTAAATGTGGTACAAAATATTGCTATTTACACTTACTTGATAGTAAGGATATAGACAAGCTTGATCTATATACATAAGTTGAGAACCAACTTATTATCGATAATAAGGTGATTCCAAGTTATTGGAGCTGACTATGTGTCTCCATTTCTAAATTTTTATGCTAAACTTAGAATAAGACACAAATTCATTGGTCTTGATATAGAAAAGAAGCGTGATTTAGAAGAAATGGTTAATGCCATGTTCTTAAGTCCAGGTTTAACCCATGGCATGTGGGGGGAAAGCGATTATATTGATTACTTATCTTTTAGATAATATCCCTTGAAAATAAAATTAGATACTTCTTACAAACTATGGGTGAGAAGAATACTATCTTATAACTACTTACAAATGTGGGGAATATCTAGCTAAGATGTCCATATGAAATTCATGGTTCGAAAGATTGGACCTAAACCCATGGATTGTATGTTCACATGATTTATTATCAATAGCAGTGCTTATCGTTTCATTGTACATGAATCGAAAATAGACATAGTAATGTAATTAAGGAATGATTCATTCTTCGGAAATATATTCCTTGTTTACGAAGGAAATTGAAAGATCATCTAGAATAGATGACGAGGTTGTCCAAGGTCAGAGACAACGAGATGATATTGATCTCTTAGAAGAGAGACAAGATTGACACAAGAAGAGGTTAAACCTAGAGAAACAAAATGACATGAACCGAGAGATTGGTTAGATTCGGTTTTTGTTTCTTTTATGGTAAAAGAAAAAAAAATGGAAAAATGAGTCTACTTCTTACTGAGAAGCAGTAACTTCTTTGAAAGGGTACCAATAGAAAGAAGCCATTAAAAGTGAAATAGATTCTGTTTTACAAAAGTAAAACTAGAAGCTCGTGGATGTACTTTAAGTTGTAAACCACTAGGCTATAAATGGATCTTCAAAAAACAGATAAAAATCGATGTCACCATTGACATGTGCAAAGAAAGATTAGTAATCAAAGAATTTAGACAACAAGAAGGTCTATCTTCCTTTGATTCTTACTCGCATGTTACACGAATAACCTCAATTATGATGGTACTTTATTTCCGCATTAAGATATTTTGTAAGTTTCTTATGTGGATGTGAAAACGATATTTCTAAACAGAGATTTAGAAAAGGAACTATACATGAACCAGCCTGAGGGTTTCATGGTTCCTATGCAAGAGAGGAAAGTTTGTAGGCTAATTAAGTTATTATATAGTTTAAGGCAAGCTATCAAACAATGACATCAAACTTTTTGACCATATCATGTCAGAATGTGGATTCAAAAGTAATGTATGTATGTGTGTTCAATAGTAAATATGTACACTTGTGTTTATACAGAGATGGTATACTTATCACTAGAAGTGATAACGAGATGAATAAATCCACTAATGATATGTTGGAGTCAAGATTTGACATGAACTTCATTAGTTATTCCGTTTGTTTTGAACCCATATGGATTTGTTTTGAAGTTAAACATTAAGATAACAATGTTATTCAGAGGTTCAATGTGGGGGATTCCGGCCTAGCTAGAGTCCAGTGACATCTTTTTTAAATCTATTTGAAATAGAGGTAGATGTGTTGCCCATTTTGAATACTCAAAGAATATTGAGCATCTTATGTGTCTAATGAAGTGTGTATGATCTGATTTTGAACTTATAATCAGGCAAGCAGATATATTAGTAATTCAAGTGGGGACCATTTGAATAAATATTATTTGAGTACTATGATACTAATAATATTGCATTATGGAAGATATCATACTACTATCAAGTGATAGAGTAATGCAAATATAGATTCTTACATATAAGAATCTAGATCCACTAGAGCGGATGTATTTATCCTAAGTGGAAAGTTATGTCTTAGAAATCTTGAAAGTATTTCAAAGAGACAATTATAGCTAAATCTATGATGAAATCTGAATTTATTATTTGAGATAAATTTATAGAATATGCAGGAAAGTTTAAGCTAATTCGTAAAGGACATACCAAGATGGCGTATACCGGTAACGGCCATGTTTATAAAGTGTGATAGTCAATAGAATTTGACAGAGCTCATATCACAAATGTAAAACGGTAAGTCGAGACATATCCATCATAGATTGTAATTTTTGCGATAACTACTCTCAACTAGAGTTATCACGATTGACTACGTAACGTCAAAGGATAACATCGCGGATCCGCTTACGAAAGTCTTAATCAGAGAGTTAGTTAGTGAGTCGTCTAAAGGAATGGGACTAAAGCCCTTAAAGGAATGAGTTTCTATGAAGGAAAACCTAACCCACTTGACTAGAGATCCCAATATCTTGGTTCAATAGGACAACCTAATCATAGAAATGTGGGGGAATTCACGTCAATGTGGGGGAGTTACTTAATACAATAACTTTCCTAGTCCATTCCTAAAACAATGTGACGTATTGAGAGGTTAAACATATGGCTTAAATGATTCAGGATGAAATAATAAAGCATGATTATTCAAGATGAAATCATAAAACATATGTTTTTAATGATTCAAGATGAAATCACCTATGTGAGAGAGAAGTAGGGGTCGCTTCGAAGAAAATTGTGGGGGCGCAATTTCTAAGAGCTCTTGCAGAACTAGGCTAGTGTTCATGACCATAACGAACACGACTATGAGGACTTGACAATGTCAGGGAGAGTCTTGTGTGAGCATGTATGTATTGTCGTCTACGTAAACAGAGGCTAAGTTCAAAGACATCGCGTCTACTTAGATCTAGGAGACTAAGTGCATCTCACAAGGGAAGGTTCAAAGGGTCACACCTACCTATCCTATGCAAGATTTGATTGTTGGAATTTTATTGAAACTTTTGTGTATTACAACCGATCTCTATTCATTTGGGGGATTGTTGGAAAATATTGTTGGAAAAATAACTTTTGACCAACTTTGGACATAATTTTGTATATGTATGTATCATATATATTAGTGATACTTTATAGGTTCGCATTCTCCTTGAAGAGTGCTTCAAATGAGCCTTTATGTGTCCAAAATGAAGGTGGTGTGAATGAGATATTGTGTCTTAAAGTTAGGCATTTGGTACCATGCTTAAAGAGGAAAAATAGTTTATTTTTTGTCCCATATCGGTGGAATGAGTAAACTGGAAGGGAGTCTATTGTGTATAAATAGAGACCTAATTCCATAGATTTTTCACGCATCAAATCAATAAGTATTATTATTGATTTCCAACATATATAGTACGCATCTGTAAAGGTGAAATTCCGGGCAATTTTGTTAAATCCGACAGTACAACTTACTGTTTCGGCTGTTGTAGCCTGGGAAACAGACGGCGAATCTGTTTTAAGGGAAGCGTGTCAAACACGTGCCTCAGCTCTTTAGTGCTAAGCGTGTCTAACACGTATCTTGACTTGCTGGTGATTTAGTAAGTCTTTTCTTTTTTTTACTGTTTTATTTAATTGTCGTTTATAATTATGTCTGTGTTTGTGTTTCTGTTATTTATATTCTGTTATTTAGGTTATGTTAAATTAATTAGTTTTAGTTATTTGATTTATAAATAAAAGTGTTAAAGTTTCCCTTCATCCATTTCATTTTGCTTCTCATTCTCCATTTCCTTTTCTTTTTGGAATGGCTCATTGTTCTTCTCATTCTCATTTGTTTTGTCTTGAATTTGAGGCCTTCTAACTTGTCTTCAGTTTTGACTTAAACTCCAAATTCAACATCATTTTGAACCTCCGCTTCCTTTTCTTGGTAATCTTTGTTCGACACTTGCTCACTCTCGTCAGTGCCTTCTTCATTATGGTATCTGTTTTCTTGCTCATCGTCTTCACTTTCTTCTTCATATTCACTCTTAGTTTGTGTGTCTTCATCAATAAACTCTTCATCGAGGGTGACATCGATTGTTTGAACATTTTCTTATACTGCTTGTGTAATTTGAATATGTTATTATCTCTGTTAAACTAGGCCATCCCATCTTTCAAAGTTTCTACAAGCTCTGTTTTTCGTTCTCGGATTATTCCGAACATATCGTTTATCTTCTCACAAAACTCCTACAAAAAAGTAAGTACCCACAAGTTAGTTTTCTCGTCCTCTTTAAGGTATCGTATGTGATAAATATAATATATCATATATGATAAAAGAAAGAATTTTACCTTTTTTCGTTATTTGAAAGGGACATCTGATGTTGGCCTTATTTGCGGTGGTGGACGTGAATATTTGGTTGTCTGATACTCAGATTTGGATTATGATGTAGATCTTGATACTAGAAGATCCTTGACAGGTTATGTTTTCACTACTGAGAATTCGATTGTAAATTGGAAAGCTACATTACAACCATCAGTTGCTTTATCTACTACCGAAGCCGAGTACATGGTGTTAACCGAAGTAGTAAAGGATGGAATTTGGCTGAAAGGTTTGATTGAAGATCTTGGTTTCCCGCAAGATCAAGCTACCGTGTTTTGTGATAGCATGAGTGCTATTTGTTTGGCAAAAGACCAAGTACACTACGACCGGACTAAACACATTGATGTTCGTTATCACTTTATTCGTTCCGAAAGAAGAATCAAAGCGAAGAAGATTGGCACCAAAGACAATCCTGCTGATGTGTTTACTAAACCGGTTCCTTTGAGCAAGTTTCGCCACTGTTTGGATTTGCTCAATATCGATAACTAACGATATGGCGTTACTTAGGAACTAAAGTCAAGGTGGAGATTGTTAGAGTTTAACTTGACTTTCTAAGGGTATTTTTGTAATTTTGTACTAAGGACATGCAGTTTGGTATTTTTTTATGCACTAGTTACTTCAGTATTAGAGGAGAAAAGTTATTTTGGAACCTTGTTTTTAGTGGAATCTAAGGGACAAATCCTCACCTTCTATTTTGTAACACCCCATTTTGATAATGGAATGTCACGTGTAATTATGGCGTGTCATCAAAGCATACAATGAAAAATGTCTAAACATTACATGACCATAAAAGGAAAATACCGGAATCAAACATCGGTAGTCCAAAAGTAAAGCTCATCACACACAAACATAAGTACTGTAATTGAAAGGACTAAACAATGTCCATAGCAAGAGTATCAAAGTAAAGATAATGCATAAAGTAAAGAAAGGCTAGAAAGCTTCCAGTCCATATGCACGTACGCTTAAAGTCTACGAGCGTCCCTGAGTACCTGCCGTTTTGGGAACATAGAAAAGGAAAACGCTGAGCAATACGTTCATGTTATGTTTTACTGTTTTAGGCTTTAAACTATGTTTATCTTATATTCTGTCTATTATGATTAAGTATTACTTGTATTTCATGTATTATTATACTTACTGTGTAATAATAAGTAACTTTCTAAAAATAGCAGGTTTCCTAAAAACAAGTTTCCAAAAATAGAAAGTTACCAAAAATAGAAAGTTTCCAAAAATAGAATTACTGCTTAAAATAGATAAGTTTCTAAAAATAGAAAGTTTCCATAAATAGATTAGCTGCCTTAATTAAATAAGTTTCTAAAAATAGAAAGTTTCCATAAATAGATATAAGCTGGTTAAATAAGCTAAGTATATAAGCTTAAGTGTTTTCTGATTATTTTTCTAAGTCATAATGATATAAGGTATAGTTTATTAATTATTACATGTAATTTAAATAAACTATAGGTTAAAAGTATTTAATTAATATATATCATGTCTTTAATTAAATAAAGTTAAATACTTAGGTTAGAACATGTATTATTAATTATTAATAATATAACCTAAGTCATGTTAATTAATTAATTATAGCCATGGTTTTTAATAATTAATTAATTATAAAGTCTAGAAAAATATAAATACTTAGGTTAAAAATCCATGATCTAAAAATTAAATTATAACTTAAGTCATATTTTATTAAATTAATCATGTCATGTATTATTAATTTAATTTTAACATATGATTATTAAAAACATCACCTTAACATAAACCATGAACCGGATCGTGACTAGAAATCGTGAACCGGACCCGTAATCAACACCATACCCCGAACCACTTCGGGGTTTCCCCCTTTTTGCTGCTTCCGTGGGACCCACACCACCAAACAGAGACCTTGAGGTCTCAGTGGTGGTCCATGTGCCAAGCCGAGACCCCCTTGGGTTCGGTTTAGGCGCTGACCACAACAAAACACCCCTAAATCCTCCGTTTTGATTTACCCCATAACCATTTACATGTTTGTTTTATGTTTTTAATTAGCTTTTTAAAAACATCATGTTCTTATTTAATTTATTAAATCAAAACAAAAAGAAAAAGGATTAAAAAGGTATACCGAATGCGTGGATCAAACGAGGATGAACACACACGAACACTTGCACAAAATTCAAGGTCAAAATCAAACGAACACCCCCTTTCTTGGTGTAGCCGCGAGTAGGGGGTCCCACATGGGTACCCGTACCATTTTTCGTGTCTAATTATTTAAGTGCCCGTTCGTGTTTGGTCGCGTTCGTGTTTTATGTGTTCTCGTTAAATATTAACCGTGACTTAATATATTTATTCGTGTTCGTAATAAATATATATACGTAATTAATATTAGCTCGTGATTAAAATACGTTCATGATTTCATGATCACATGTTCGTGATTAATTATTGTGCGTTCGTACGTAATAAATACTTATCGTGTTCTAACACGTACGTAATACGTAAAATTCTAACACGTGAACGTAATCATACTATAAAAGGAAAGTTTTAATCTAGTTCGTACGATCTTAAGGGTACTATTCATGGTAAAAGCATGCGGGTTTTACACATTTAGCTTGCATCTAATGGTGGAGATTAATCTAAGATTTAATTGGTTTAACATATTTTTCTGTCTATATAAAACGAATTGTTTTCCTTTTCATTTCTGTCATTATTTTTCACACACTAAAGTGTGTTCTCATCTCCCTCCAAAAACCAGTTACCCGGTACTTCATATCCTCCCTTACCGATCATTACTTACCTATCATCGTTATCAATTGTTCATTCGGATCCACTATCACCTCATGTTCATCATATTATCATCACGTTACTATCTACTGATCGTGATGGCCTTTTCTTCAGCGAAGTTGTTGGTGGAGGATAGGAATTTTTTTCAAGGAGGACTTTGAGGTGAGCAGATTATTTAGAAACTAAACTTGTTATTTGATAATCGAGTAAAAATGTGGGTGAGAAAAAGGGAGTATAATAATGCCTACAAAGTGTTCGATAAAATTCCTGAACCATATCTAAGACATTTTAATTCGAATTCTGCACATTCTAGTTATTATTATGATTGTGGGTATGAATTCTTAGAAGTTTAGGATCACATGATGTAAGTATGGACTACATGGCAATACTTTGTCTACCTAATACAGTTTTGAAGAAATAATATGGAATGGAATTGGCTTGTTTCGTTCCTCATTGCATTTAAATACATGTTTCTATAGTCTGTGAGGATGACACTCTTAAGCAACTTATTGCTCGCTGATGCAATCTATTTAATCGGGGTTTATGACGGGTGAGGAAGGTGGGAAAGGTCGCCAGAGGAATTTGAGCCATCTCATTACAAGTCCCAATTATTCATAGTCAGTGCAGGTTATTGTTTACTGAAAACAATTGGGTCGTAGACCAGACATGTGAGATTTAGACAATATAAATGTTTTGTTAAAAATCTAGTAGCTCAATTATGATCCATGTTAATTGATATGCCATAGACTATGCTTTCGGCTTTATTGGTACTCTGAATATTGATGTATATATACTAGACTAGTGATTATAGCTTTAAGTCTTAGTTGATGTTAGTTCTTTGTTTAACGGTACATTTTAGTTATTATACTTGTGATACTCGACTGTTTACCAATCATAGACATAGATACATCAATTAACATTGGAGAAATTGCACCGTCAAGTGTCGATAAATGTTTCTAGTTATAAACTCCCATGTTGTTAAGAACTTTACTTTAAAACTCGATTTCTCGTGACTATAAACATTTGTTGCAAAATAAGAAGGGAAGGTTGGTAATAGGACTCATGTGGTTTAGTGCAAGTTAAAATCATGCTTAACTCTTACATACTTGTTTACAAAAATCATGCTTTCAGATGGATCTCCTCAAGGAAGCCGAAATGGCATTATGCCCTTTCTAACGAGCCTAGTGCAGAGGTAATTTAGTGATTTTTTGTATTGCTAAAACCACATGGTAGTAATGAATTGTGACTTTAATTGATTTTACGAGTAATTTACCTTTTTAAAGAGCAATTGTTCATTCCATTTTTTTATTCTATCCAGGTCCCAAATGGTGCAGCTGGTCATTATCTTCTTGGGCTTATTTAGAGGTACATGAACATAATTACTTGAATATGCATTGTTGTTTCTGGATATCTAGAAGGTTTTCCCTGTCGTTGTTTATTCCTAAGCATTATATATTACATTTTATTAGGCAGACTCATCTTTGTATATGCAGGCTACTCCTACGCATATTGATGCTCCTGCAAAGTCATCACGAAATTCAGACCGAGGCTTGATTAAGAAGCTGAAAGGATATGATGGCTTGGTCTTCTCCATATGAGTAATATCACGTGTGATATAACAATCGAATGTAACATTAATTCTGGTATTCTACATATGATTGAGTAATATCATTGGTGATAAATGTAACGCTAGTTCATATATTCTACATATGAGAGTAATATCACTAGTGATTACCTTTTTATATTCAATCTCAAATATAACTAATTCATCCGTGGTTAACACCTATTATCTTCCACATTATAATATCACCGGTGATAAATAAATAAGTATAAAATCACCGGTGATAAACGTTTTATTTTTCACCGGTGATAAACGTTACATTTATCACCGGTGATAAACGTTTCATATAAGTTTATCACCGCTGATAACGTTACATTTATTACCGTTGATGAACGTTACATTTATCACCGGTGTTGAACGGTACACGTATCACCGGTGATAAACGTTACATTTATCACCGATTTTACATTTATCACCGTTGACAAACGTTACATTTATCACCGGTGATAAATGTTATATTTACCGGTAATAGACTAGACTATGTTTGTTTAAGAACAAAATTGCAACTCAAAGTAATTAAATACATCAGTAAACACGCTCATCAAAAATCACATTATGTTGCTTGTGAAACTTCATTCAAGTTTGCATATGAAATTTTAATCCAAAAAGATTACAAACTCTTGACGAATTCTCGAGAAGATATACAAATATGGCCTAATAAACAAAAGTTGCACTCTTCATGTGACTAAAGGAGCATCACCCTGTAACAATCTTTAACACCTGAACTAATAGTAGTACAAAGAACTACTGTAATTCATGAACTTTTAACAGTTTAATCAAATAATCAAAATCACGATATGTTTAACCCCTGAACCTAGTTCATAGGCTTTCTCGTATCAACTAAAACAAAAAAAAACGCTTTACACTCTCAAAAATACTGATACGAATCATGAGTCATTGTTCAAGTTGTATTTATATCATTACTTTCTATATTTCATTGTGAGCCAAACAATATGTAAGATCAGAATTTTGCTTGGTTTATTTGTACAAAAAAACAACATATACGAGTAATATCCTTGTGGCCCAAAAAGTTGGAAATCTTCTCATTTATGAGCTGACTAATAGATGACCCACTGTCGTTGTTTGGCATTGCTGTCCGGTACAGTAACCATCAACTAACAGCTACAAATAACACAATCTGAAGCAAGTGCTTTACCACAATTCCCTTAGACCGGTTGACTCATGGAGTAGATTGGTAATTTGTCATTGTGTAATTCATTTTTGTCTGCAATAACAACCATGAGTTTATCAGATTAATTTCAAATATATATACTACCTTTCAATAATGAGAAACTATTAGCGACTCCTACAAGGCTAATAGTCTTTATTAGTATCTTGACGAATTTTAATCCAAAAAGATTACGTCAAGTTACTTAAGTACCTCAAAAGTATCTTCCTCAATTCTCGAGAAGCTTGGCACTGTATGCTTCTCAATCTGAAGTTGTGATTATATGAAGTAAAACATATATCTAGTAGTAATGAATTCGGGAAAATGTACCTGATGATGAATGCTATGAACCATAATTAAGGACTGATCTTGCAAGAAGACCGACAAGCTAGGTCGGATCATGGTAGGAGTATTAATCTACATAAATACTATAATAACAGAAGGAGTACTAGTTATCTCAGGTCATTTGGATAAAAGAGTGCAGTCACGATGTCACCCAGGTAACAGCATATCGTCCAAAAATGTAGCAAAAGACACCCCAAGACCCGAGTAAACAAAGCATACACATGGAAATTTTCATAACATTTGGTTGTAAATTGAAATGGATCGCTTTGGGTTATGTTTTATCTATAACTGGCCAAACTAAAAATACTAAATAACAAGGTACACCCTGAATTGGTTGAAAGTTGCCGTAACTGTATTACTAATACGTACAAGTGTAGAACCTTAAAATGATTATCCATATAGTATTTGTAGCCATACAAAATGCATAATAGATATTCAAACTGGAGATACAGAGTATACACTGGGAAATACTAACCTTCTTGACCTAGCTGCCAAAATGAATACAGACAACAGGACCCTCGTCACATTATATCAATTACATTCGGTCAATATGGTACCTCGATATAGAATGTTGTGTCAAACAACCTTAAGTTATGCCAGCCCACTGTCTGAAATCCTTCACATATTCAATCCTTTTGCTCTGAGCCTCATTTCTAGCATTTGATGCTTTCAATTTACTATAAAGACCCTTATGTAATTTTAGAAACTCACTTCTGTACAAACATTTATCAGGACACATACCATGCTTCTTCATACAACCAATAACCTCCATCACCCTCTCGAAATAACCTCCTTTGAGAAAACTCAACACCAAAACCTCATATAAATCTATATTAACCAACAAATTCCCATCATCACAACTCCTCCATATATCACCCCATAAATGAGTGACTTCACGATACATTTTCCAAAGAATAATAACCCGTAACCATGTATATGTAAGTTGCCGCGGTAGGATATACTTTCATTCGTTGCATACTTTTATACGTCTTCAAAGCATCATCAATCATTTTGGCCTGCATGAAGAAGTATATCGACGAGTTAAATTTATGAGCTGAACAATCTTTATCACCTTGTCTCATTTCTTGAACCAAATATGCAATCAAATCTGAACTTCTAGTAGAAACGCTCCTCTTTTCAGATAGCAGTATATCATTTTTCTTCATTTGACTCAACTTCTCTATGCTTGTTACCTCTACGATAGGCTGTTATCAATGATGCATATGAATCAGGGTTTGAAAAGTTATCCATTCGTTCAATATCATCTAAAATGTCATGAGCAGTTTCCAGCCACTCGACATGTATACAAGTATCAACAACATCAGAACTCAAATCATTCATTTGCCCCTAGCTGTCATGATTCATGTGGCCGTAAATTTGCCACATGCTTTTTGGTGTCAAACAATACACAAACAAAGTCTTCTGTTGATTTGACTTATTCACGAGCTTTGTAAAGCTCAGTGTTGTGAACTGTATCTCGCCATAAATGTAAAACACATGATAGTGTCGGATAAGCCAATTATCACTGGTGATAAGCCAATTATCACTGGCGATAAGCCAGTTATCACTGGTGATAAGCCAATTATCACTGGTGATAAGCCAATTATCATTGGTGATAAGCCAATTATCACTGGTGATAAGCCAATTATCACTCGTGATAAGCCACACATTATCACCAGACCAGGATGATTCTATAGACAACTAACATTAACAAAATTCACAAAAATCTTCCTAAATAGCTTTTAAATAAGAAATAAGTTTTAGAAATAAGCCAAAAATCAAAATAATATGAGAATAATCCATCTTAGAAACTAAGGTTAACAATACAACACTAATCTTCACAAAAATCATCAAATACACAAATCGAACTCAGAAATAAGCATATAATCATCAAAATATCATATAAATCAAAAAATAAGCAAATTAAATCAAAGAAAGTCAAAATAACCATCTTAAACATCATCAAAAAATACAAAATCATTAGTTTATTATTGCAAAATCACTAGATTTAGCTATATAACTCAAAATAAATGATTTACCATCTTGCATAATTTCTGTCGATTCGATATAACCGCTTTTTTTACGGTATCAAATCGGTCGTTCTTCGATTGTTCCATTGTTGTGTTTGCTAAATGGTTTTGAAGGTTTTTATCGGGTTTTTTTATTCTGTTAGGATTTGATTTGTTTTAGAGAGAGAAATGAGAGTGGTTGATTGTTGAGAGAGAGAGAATTTTTTTCTCTTCCAAAAGGGTCGTTGTATCTTATTATTATTTTTAGTTATAGTCCCTGACACAAGTTTGCAAATTTAACAGTTTTGGTCCCTCCGTCTTTTTTATCATTTGATCTGGTCCTCCTAATGGATGGCCTAGATTGAGCCCTTGGATTCCAAAAAAAGAGGGTTGTTAAATAACCGGAACCGTATTAGAGAAACATATGTATGTCGGTTGTTTTTCTATGTATGTGTAGAAACATAGAACTTGTTTTAACACTTTCTGATATATGAAATAGCAGCAGCTCTCTTTTTCTCCAAAAGACAAGATCTTGTTTTTTCTTATTGCTGATGTTTTGTGTTTCTTGCTGAACTTTTGCCACTGATTATCCCCTCTATTATTCCTAGCAGTAACCACGACTGTACAAAGTGTAGATTGTAACTAACTTACTATTGTTATTTGTCGTATGGAACCGGGAAACTTCTGCTTCACGCTCAATAGCGGAAGACGCTTTAAACAATTGTGCTGAACCACCCATGTCCAATGACAGTTGACTATTTTGAGGGTTATGTCCATTACGTGCAGTTACCATTACAGCTTTGGCGTATTGCAAACATACTCGCAACATCACAGAGTTTCGTTGCTTCTCTCCTATGATTTCAAGTGCAACTTCAAACTCTAATTTCCCATATCCAATAATCTATAAGCTTACTAATTACAGTATTGAGAATATATACTAATCTATGTATAATCATTCTTTATCAGTTTTATGCTTCATATACGTATGAATCAAGTATTTCCAATTGTGTTGCGTGATAATCCATCGAGAATTTGAGATGTGGATCATTTTGAGCAATATAGAAAATTTTCCCCTTGAGCAAGTTGTTACTCTATAAACAAAGGGCTATTTTAAAAAGAAGACCAAAACCATATGGGCACTTAAAAAATAGCCCAAGGGAGTATCAATTAGCCAATTAGCCTATTCGACCTATTCGACCGGTGACACTTGTCATTTTTGCAAATCATTGGATAGTACATGTGGTACCTACTCAGGTACATACAAGTACAATATGTGTAAGTTACTTGTTATTCGACTACCAGTCACATCCATTATTCGACCCGTACTTTTTAATAAAATAATATCTTTTATTAAAATAATTTCCAATTATTATGTTATTCGACTTTGACTTAAATATTATTCGACCCGTACTTTTAATTAATAAAAAATAAAAAAACTTTCTCCCAAATAGATCCTTTTGTTATTTGACTTGTACAATTTACTTATTCGACTTGTACCTTTTAAACCTACTATTTTGTTAAACTGTATCATTATGTTATCCATTAACCCAAACCCACGGTTTTGTTATCCATTTACACATTATTCCACATTACCTTGGACGATCATATTCCAGATTGATGTTCCCCTAAATCTTAAACAATCCCAACGATCCTTTTCCCGATTAATTACTTGTAACCACACATATTACTCGATTGAATCGACTGAGACTGAATTGTAATCGGCTGGTGATGTTAATCCAGATGCTGATATTAACCCAGATGGTGATGTTAACCCAGATGTTGATATTAACCCAGATGAAATTACACATAGAAAGGAACCTAAAGTAAGTGTTCGTTCGCGATTGAATATTATTTTCACCATCAAAAGTAAGTTGAAGCCGTATAAAAATAGGGATTTATTGTTTAGGAGTAGTGTATTTGGTCGGTGGTTAGATTTTCCTAAATCATCGTATGAAAATCATATGCTACATTATGTTTTACAAACTCAAGAGGAGGTTAATGGATTGAGTAGTGATTGCCCTCCTATTAAGATTAGAATTGGCGATATCAATATGCAGTTTGGGAGGGAGGATTTTTGTTTGATAAGTGGTTTTAGATGTGGGTCGTTATTCTTAGATGATACAGAAAGTTATTCATTTGTTGAACGTGTTTTTCTTGAGAAGATGAATAGTAACATTAAGAGTGTTAAACAGCGGGAGTTGTTCGAGCTGATAAAAGTTGATAAAAAGTGGTCTAAGTTAGATGACAGTGATGCTGTTAGGGTATGTTTGTTGTTTGTAGCGGAGGCCATATTTATGGGACGAGAAGATTTTCTGAATGTTCCACAGCATTTGTTGAACCTTGTTGAAAATTTGTCTGCTTGTAACTCGTTTCCTTGGGGAGAATATATGTGGCAACATTTCTATACTAAGACAGTAAAAGTAGTGAAAAAGAAGAAAAAAGTAGCAAAGAAAACACCCGGTTACAACCTGAATGGGTTTGTATGGGTTTTTAAGGTTAGTAATAAATTTGATTATTAAATTTTGTAAATTATCATCTTATTTTTTATATTTTTGATATAAGTAAATTATCTTTTGGACATGTAGATCTGGATTCTGGGAGCTTTAGTAACAGCAGCCTATGGTGGTCTAAACAAGAGGATGTCATACCTCGAGGTCTTAGTTGGAGCCCAAACGGGAGGCGTTTTGATAAAGATCAATATCATCTGCTATTTGGTCAGGTAAAAATAGTAATAGGATCTGCTATTTTTATATTTGATTTGTATATTCGATTCCAAATTGTAATGTATGATTTGTCGGTAAATGATTATGGTTCGGTACCAATAATTGAACTAGTTACGACAGCCGAAGAGTTGTGCCAAGAATGGTATAGTCGAAGCATGTCATTCTTCCGGGGGGGATGTTGTATCTTGTATCCAAGCCTACAAACCTAATGGAACAATACCCCTTTCACAAAACCTAGTAACTGCATCCATCGTTTCTTCATAATTGGAATGTAAGAAACCTGATGTACAATCTTTAAAAGTACCCGATACGCTGAGGTTCCCAAAAATCTGTGTGGGGAAGGTACTTCGACACCAAGCATTCAAATTCCTAACCTTATTGGAACTGGTTTAGGGGTTAGGTCAAAAAATGAGGGTGTAAGTAATGAAGAACCACCGTGTGTTCCTGATGTTGAATGTGTCAAGGTGGAGAGAGTAACCAACGTACCTACTAGATTAGATAATCGTATTATGGAAGCTGTGAATAATCTATGTTCCGTCGTTTGTTCGGTTAAACCAATTATGAAGACTAGTTTGGATGAGCTTCGAAATTCAATTGTTGGTGTTGTATGTGCAACAACATAGACTAGTTACGATTTCAGTCTTGGCGATGATAATTTGTTTGAATGCCCTGTGCAACAACAGACATTTGCAAAAAACACGGATTCTTTGTATAACGACTCACAGCCATCACAAATGGATTGTTTGCTTAATGTGTTGGAATTTGTTACACCTGCAGTTCATGATACTGATTTCCTTGTTGGAGAAAAAATTAAACAGAAAGGTAACCCGAATGATGATGATATACTCGATTATTCCCGAAAGGTAACCCGAACATTTATTTATTTTACAAGGAAAGATTTAGGTTACCAACATTTTGTTCTTGTTAATCTCTTAGAAGAAATTTTGTTTGCAATGTAGTTTGATGTTGACGTGAAGGGTAAGATGGTTGATGAAACTGAGTCTCAGAAGTATATGTTAGATAATATGATTGCTGGCTTTTTTGGAGATAACACGGAAGAAAAATTGGTGAATAGTCAAGAGGTTAAGGTAGACATGGGGGTAAATATAGACACGGACGTTGCACATCAGAAAGATGTCCAGAATCTATTAGATTTGAAAAACCCTTATGATACACTATTAAAGGTTTGTGATAACTTTAGTTTATATAAGTATACATAAACTTATCGTATTATTGATGTTTGATTTGTAAAAATTCATTTTTCAGGAAGGGAATATGAATCTTGACCGGTTAATAGCAGATTTTAATGTTGATCGGACGACGCAGTTGTCTGTACTTGGACCATGTAATGTACGTATTCCCTTTTATATCTAAATTACTTATTATCTAGATGTTATTTTGAAAAAAACCGATCTGAAAATAGTATCTGTTAATCCTGTTAACTTTTCAGGAAGGCAATGTGGTGCGACCGAATGATAGGCCGGCACTGGATTCAATTCTTGAATCTGTCAGAACTAAACCTTGTGTCTCTGTAAAGGCACCACGTAAAAAGAAGCCAGGGGCGGCATACCAAGAGCCGTATGCTCAACAACTGTCTACTACTGTTCCTGTTAAAAAAACCGTTCATGTTTGAACAACGAAACTATAGGTTCTGATGGTGGATTGGTGGTACGATTTGAACCAATGGAAACGAATGAACCTGTATTCGAAGTAGCCCACGCCCCACTTGAAATGTTTAAAGAGGTAAAATACTTGGTTTTTGGTGTTTATTAATTTCCAAGATTATTAGTTTTTCATAGGTGTAACCTCAATTTTCAGGAATTGAAACGCCCTAAAAAATGTCACCCCACAAAAGTTACAGTTCCGGCATATTTGAAAAAAATATTGACAAAAAAGGGTTCCATTGGAAATTCTTTTCCGTTGTTCCTATTTCCATGGCTCGAGCATGGACAAGTCGTTAATGAGATATTCTGATTATGCTTGTTGGGTTTGGACGAAAACAATAGAGGATGGCTACGCACCTTGGTAGGTTGCACACTCTTTAATTAGAATATAAAGAAATATTATGTTTAGTTTAATATATTGTTTGATATTTTGTGTTCTTTGATTTTCCCAGCACTTTGAAGTTTGGGTTGACTTATTGTTCTACTATCGCGACCAAGATGCTGATTGGACTTTAGTCGGACCTCATTTTTGTCCGTCAATGTTAATGACAGGTTTGCCTAACAGTACGTGGAAGGCAAAAGCGTGCGTATTAGTTGGGCAGACGTTGAGAAGGTTTGTTAAATTATTTGAAACCATTCCATATAGACTGATATTATTAGTCTTAGATTGAAGGTTATACAAATATTAAATTTTAATTTGTTTAGGTGTACATCCCTTTGAATGAACCACTAAAGCACTGGGCGGTTGGTGAATTGCATATTAGGACGAGAGTGATCACAATTTATGATTCTCTTCCACCCCGTCGGAGATCAAAGAGTTTACCAATTCAAGAGACCCGACTGTGGTGGATAGGGATGCGTCAAGAATTTAGCAAAAAACTCCCACAGTTACTCCATAATGCTGGTGTACTAAAGCGCAAGGGGTTAAATTTGGAAGACTACAAAATCAGTTTTAAGTTTTCAGATGAAGTCCCGATTCAAGGTGGAAACTATGGAGACTGTGGGATATGGGCTCTCATTATATTGTATCGGCTAACACGTGGGATGCCTTTGGTTTTTGGCAACTCAGTTGAAACTGCCCTTGCTTACCGCGAAAACATGATATCATATTTCTGGAAACACAAGGTCAGCTACCTAAACCAAGAAGACATGTAGTTTATGTTGTCTAGTTATAGATTATTTGCATGCCTGTATACTCTGTATGCTTTATAAAGCAAATTTTCCATTAATGGTATTAAATGAAAAAGGCATTGCGATAATGGTAATTTATTCTAGTCCAGAAAGATGCCATACATTTTCTTAACAACGACCTAAAACTAACAAACATAACATAATTACAAACATTATAACTAATACAATGGTACAAGTTGTAAAGCATAATGATCCCCTGTTAAGTTGCTCGCGCTCCGTTAAGGTACGTAAGGTTGTTGTCAGATTTGTGTTGTCAGCATGATGGTTATACATTAGTTCCTTGTAGTATTCTGAAGGTAGCTCGTTATCTAGCCATCCAAAAACACCACATTGAGCAGATCTCTCCTATTCCACAAATTATAAATTAGTTAGATCCAAACTTTAGGCTATATGCAAAGATTCATTGTTCATTTATAATTGATACGAATTAGTTTTCTAAACTTTGTGTCTAACTTTACAGTTAGATCTGTTTTCGTCATCATGAGCATTCAGTAATACACATAATCAGGCCTACAGATCCAACTGGAACTCTAGACGCCTTGTTAGATTACTAATAGGCCATAAACGTTAACCACTTGCAACTTGTTTTGAATAAATTGTGTCTAGGTTTCCAGTTAGATCAGTTGTCGCAGATTTGCCGATTGACTAATGCACCTATACCACACAACTTATCCAACTGGAACTCTCGACGCTAAGCGTGAAACCAAGCTAACATGGGTTCGTATTAGTCAATGTAGTGTTTAGGTTCCCAGTAGGATCAATTGCTGTTGACTTGTGCATTGTCAAATACACTTAGACAAAACAATTGACCCTACTGGAACGCTAAACACTATAACCCGAACGTAGGTGTTTATTAAACTTTGGGGTTGGCTGAATACTTACATAAATTGGGCATCCTTTGAACCTTCTTCTCGGATTCAATCTTGTCCATGATACTTGTGTATCCATCTTAAGTGGCGGTATACAATTGCAATGTGTCATTCTCCTTACATCATAGTATCGACGCCGATAGGAATTTGTTGATGAGGAAGACATACTTCGTTGTAGACTTTTAGTCATTAACTCTATGCGTTGTGGTATTAATTTACAGGATGTAGTTACTTAGCCTTTAGTATGTATTTTTTGGTTGTTAGGAAGACTTAATTATTCGACAAGGGGTTGAAAATTATAAGTATTTTATCAATTTATGTGTACTTTATATTCGACTGTTGGTTCAACAAGACCTACTCTTTTGCCTATTAAGAATAAATTATATTCGACTGGTAGTTCAACCTATGTATAATGATTATGCGACTGGAGGTTCAAAATGTATAGTCATTCAAGTGTTACTTAAACAAGCCCTACTGTTTTTGAACTCCAACTAATAAATTTTATTCGACTAGTAGTTCAACTTAGGTATACTCATTATGCGACTGGTGGTTCATCATGTATAGTCATTGGAGTGTTAGTTAAACAAGCCCTACTGTTTTGCCTTGTTGTAAATTGCTATGTTTTATAAACCAAAGAATAATTTTTATTCGACTGGTAGTTCAACTTAGGTATACTCATTATTCGACTGGAAGTTGTAAAAATAATTTAAGTTATTTGATTGTTTGTTAAAATAGTCAAGGTGTTTCGACGTATAAAAAGGAAAACTAGCCAGTTTGTTACACTCATACAATAATGCCTAGACGGAAAGTTGTTAGATTCAAAGTCTTACTTGTTTTTAAGGACTCTACTAGGGCAGTCCTATTAGAAAAGCCCATAAATTACTCCAAGCTAGTGTGTCATGTTAAGGGCAAATTTGATGTACAAGAACACGAAAGTATTTCGTTGTATTACACCATACGAGAGGATAGAATTGATCTGAAGGATGACGATGATGTCGAGTGTATGTGTAGTGATATTTTAGACACGCAAGACGTTGCAAAGATTTACATTAATTTGGTTGAGGTAAACAATCTACACAACTTAAGTTATGTTTCGTTTGATTTAAATGACCCTTTAGTTTGTGAAGAATTAGGTTCTAGCCATGTAGGCTGGCAACGAAATTCACTAAACTATATGCCCACACTTTCAACAAATAATAGAATAGAACAAAAAGTAACCAACAACACAATTTCGATATTTCTTTGCCCTTCAAAAAAGGCGATAGGTTTGACAATAAGGCAGTGTGTATGTTTATCATTGGAAAAAAGGCTGTTACTGATGGATACCAATATAAAATATTACGGTCTTGTGTCCAGCATTATAGTGTCTGTTGTGCTCAACCAGAATGCAATTGGTTGATACACACACGCAAGCTTAAAAGTAGTCTGGTCTTTAGAGCAACAACCGTTCAAAACATCCACACTTGTTCTAAGACGAATTTTTTCCCTAACCATCACAGCGCAAAGCGTAATTTATTAGGACCATTACTGACTGACAAGTTTAGAGATACTAAGAGGGTATATACACCCACCGATATTGTCAAGGATTTGCATTTAGATTGGAAGTTAGATGTTTCGTATTATAGAGCGTGGGCGGGTAAACAAAAGGCTTTGGAAATGCTACACGGCTCACCAGAGGATTCGTATACCCAGTTACCTTTTTATTGTCACAATTTAAAGTTGTTGAACCCAGGAACTGTAACACATATTGATACTGATGAAGATTGTTATTTCAAGAAGTGTTTTATTGCCTTCGCCGTCGCGGTAAGATACTTGCAAATTCATTACATTTTATTGTATTGCCACTATAGCATAACATAAAATTAAAAAATGTCATTATAATTACAGATTCGGAGCTTTGTACGTTATATGCGGCCTCTGTTGAAAATCGATGGAGCGCATTTGAAGGGTAAGTATCTTGGTACTAACCTCGTTGCGGTTGGGATGGATGGCAACAACCAAATCATACCCATTGCCACGGGTGTGTGCCAAGGTGAATCAACTGAGAATTGGACATGGTTTTTAACTAATCTGAAAGAATGTATCGGTGATGCTCCTAATTTAGTTATCATATCTGATCGTCATCAAGCCATTAACGCAGCGTGCAGCACTGTATTTCCAGAAGCCTTCCATGGTATATGTTGTAGGCATTTGCTTATGAATTGCAGCTTAAAGTCCCGAAAGTTTAATGCAATTTATTGGAAAACATGTAAAGCTTATTTGACCTAAGATTTTGAAAACATCATTTCTGAAATAAGAATATGTAAATCTGAGGCATACAGAAAACTCCAAGATGCTGGTTTTGAAAATTGGTCCCGCGCTTTTTGCCCAACTAACCGATACAATTATTTAACGTCCAACTGCGTTGAGTCGATTAATTCACTAACAAAGGGTGTAAGGAGATTTCCAATCACAAAGCTTATGGATTTTTTTAGGGACCTTCTACAAAGAAGGTATTGTGAGCGGAGGCCGCAAGATGATGGTACGATCGATAAAACCTTGTTTTTGTTTCTTTTTAAAGAAGTATTAAATGATGACTAATGGTTTTGTTGGTCAACATTTTATAGTTGTGCCGCAAATGGATGAACTATCAACCTGGGCTGCTGCAAAGGTGACAAAGAGGAATTTGAAAAGTGCTAACTGGTTGGTTCATCCGATAGATAATTTCAAGATTTACCAGGTCAAAGATCATAGAGCTGCCCACAAAGTGGATCTTGTAAACGGTCAATGTACATTTCAGAAATGGCAACTTTCAGGTCTGTCGTGTGGTCATGTATGTTCTGTTTCTCGGTTAATTGGGTTGCATAATCCTAATCGATGGGCAAAGGCATGGTTCTGTAAATCACATTTAACAACACTTACAGGAAGTTGGTGTACCCTCTTCCAGAAGTGTCAATGTGGGAACAACCAATTAATCTGCAGAAGGTGTTGCCTCCTATCGTAGTAAAGCGCCAACCAGGACGTCCCAAATCAAATGCTCGTATTAGGTCACAAGGGGAGGGACCAAGAAACAACTATCGCAGCAGGTGTGAAGACACTGGACACCACAGAGACGCATGTCAGGCTCCATTACAAGAACGCCAGGTAAAAAAAACTTATACAACATTTTATTTTTCATTTGAACTAGGCTAAAGTCTAACCTTTGAATAATTTTACTACTAGAATACTTTGGGAGACGGCCAATCAAGCCAGTTCATTGACAATCATACTCGGGTGGAATCGTCAAACCATCGTAATGTTCACCTTGACGATTTTTGGAAGATTTGATGTTGTTTATGTATTTTTTTTATGTACCAATGACATTAGTTATATGTATTGCTGAACACACCATGTTTAATGTATTGCACTTATTTACCCTTCATTTTGGTTTATGTAGATATTTACTTTGCTACACAAAACATGTGTAATGTTATGTCTTAATTTACCCTTATTTCGCGGCTATACCTGTTGTAATGTTTAATGAAAAGGTTGTCATTATGCCTGTTATACTTTACAATAAACTAATAAAGGTAAGACTTCTAAACATTAGCTAACAAGACTGATAACCTCATCAAATATGTAAAATACTTGCTTAATTCTCAAACAATTGTTTCTACATAACCACAAGTCCCAGAATAAAATAATGGTTGATAATATATTGCTTTGTATAGGTTACAATAAACTTAAGGGCCGCTAAACTTAAACTACTTTATGCTTAAAATAAAATTCAGCCATTCTTTCTCTATACGCAAGGGCTACTTGTAACGCATCATCGACCTTCAACGATTTCCCATGCGAAAGCCTGTATAAAAATATGCATACCCACACGCCATAATCATCATACACACCACATTGCTGGGGAGTTCCACGGGCAAACCTAAAATTTATCTTGTAACCTTTACGATCAATGGCTTTTACCACAAATGCGTTACACATATCCAAAACTTCAGGCAACTTAACCTGCCAACAAATTGATAACAAACAAGAATTAAAAACTACAAAAACAAATAACACAACACTGGTCATTAGCATAAAAAACAAATAAAACAACACTACAAGTCTGAGTACAAACAAATATTAAAAAGTACGAGAACATGGGATACTACTAAAAATAAAAAACAACATTATTTTGCTTCGAAATACAAAACTATCCTAATACATGTAGCTGTCCATCTCATTAGCCATCACAAGGGACTCGTGATACAAACCCAAGTAAAATGAACCACCAGCTCCCTCGACACCCAAACTACGCAATTGTTGCGATGATTCATTGAAAAAATGTAGGCTGTGTGACATATGGTATGCCCTATAAACTTCAAGTACTGGACTTTCATTGCCTGTGAAACCCAGAAGTTTTAAAGGATCATGTGTGTCGATGATGCAAATCCGGCGAAATGACCTTATGGTACAATGACTGATCTCAACACGCCAAATAGTGAATGAAGGTTGGACAACCCCAAAGTGGTTTCCAAATAACACAAGTGAGGAATCCCTTTTTGAGATGAAAAAAGGAATGGGTAGAAGTTTTCTAAGCGGGGTAGGAATGGTTATGAGTGTAAACAATTCACTCACCATGTCAAACGACATTATCATGTAGTCCTTATACGAAAAACCATCAGGAAATACAACTCGCTCAGAGGCAACCCAGTAAATGACCCCGTCAATGGTTGTTTGTGAAGATCGGTTAATACGTATCTTTTTGCTAGGTAGATTTGGAGTGGAGATAAATTTCCAGCGTTTTTCGGCTAGGTTAAACAAGAGTACGGTCCAGTCTCTGGGACCTGATTCTGGGTATGCAACCTTGATTAGGGTGGGGACTAGGCCATCAGGATGAACACCAAACCCAAAACATTTTTTTTTTCAAAACTTGTTGTATCAATAGAGTAAGGTATAACAATGCCAACAGATTTACGAATGGAAGGGTTCCACAATGTTGCCATATGTGGAGACGAGAAACACCAAACACCGTGTGAATTTCCTATAGGCCTACATTCTAGGCTTAAACCGGGAAGGGATGGAGGTATGTGAGAATGGCGAATTATAAAAGTTGTCTGTTCTATAAAACAAACATATTTAGAACCTATGAAACCTTGGTCATAAGTAACTAGGAAAGTTGAAGGCTTTGTCAGCCGTGCACCATATTTGTCGAAAAACTTATGACTATCAATGATCGATTTCCATCCTCTAGAAACCTGCCTGAAACGAATCAATGCATAAACAGGAAGTTTAAGTATAATTTCATTCTGTAGTTCTAGAGGGATGTAGTCAGACATTACAAGTGGGAGTTTTATCAAAAGGAATTAACTCAAGAGATAAGTCTAGGTGTTTTGTATATCTTGCAAACAACTAGACAACATATTTATAGCCAAAACTATGCATACCTTCTAGACATTTAACCCAAATGTAGTTTATCTAAACCCTAGTTAAAGTCAGTATCTGGATTGCAATGCATTCATATCCAACCATAAAATATTTTTTCCTATACAATGTGCTCAATTCAGTAGTTGCACATATCATTAAATATATAACATAACAACATGTTGGCTTACTTGTAAGCATTGACGAAGATTGATGTGCCAAGCACGGTATTCAGCATCGTAGTTGTACCCGCTATCGTAAAATGTCACCATGCCGGACCGTATGTCAAAATGCGCCAAACACCAGTGTTTCTCCGTCTCATTAATCGGAATAAACACCTATTACAACAACATAAATATAATATTAGTTAATCATCTTTTAAAACGTGTATAAATCAACAAGTGAAAGATATTTACCTCATCTACTTCCGTCCAAGGCACCTTGTAGCGACTTCCATTTACAAACCAAATAGGCATGGTATTTTATAATAGCAGCTGGACAAAGTAACTTGTGACCATTGCCCACCTTACACTCTTTGGTCGAACATACCACATGTAATCGACCCATAAATCAATGTGCTGCAACAAAATTATATATTACAATCTAGATTTAAAAAAGTTTGGGCTTGTTAAAAGGGACTCTTCCATTAGCTAAAAAATTACCTCGTTAGTAAGCCAACCTTTACGTCGGGGGTCTAAGCATAGTAGGGCTTCCCAAAATTCTCGATCAATGGTACATTCATTGCACCATGGCAACTTGGAACGTATACGGCCAGGTTTAGCAAGGTACTCATCCATGCCGCTATTGAACCATATATAGTCGATTGCGTTACTCTTTCTAGAAAGGTCCCATGACAAAAAAATATAACATCTAAATAAAATTCATAAACTAGTATGGTATTTTGGTTATAAAAATAAAAAACATAAATTATAATTTCATACCTCTACCCATTTACCAACATTTTGTAGATATTCACTCATGTCTTCTTGCGTACACGTCACATCATGTGTTTTATTTTTAAACTTTTTACAAGCCTCTTACCAGCTAGATGTTGCTGCACCAGTAGTCATAGTTCTTTTCTGTGGTTGAGCACGCGACATCGTCAAATTAAAGTGACTGTTGTTTCTCATGCCATCATACCGTTTGTTATACTCTATTTTCCTCTTTCTCTCAATTTCCTGATCTGACTTCAACTTTAATCTCTTGTGTTCAGCTAAAAGTAGTTTTTCCGCTTCCTCTTCCTTTTCTTCTTCTTCACGTAATAAAATCTCTTCGCGTTCCAAGTTAAACAAGAAATCCTTTTCTACCTCACAGTCCTGCAAACGATTATTATCACAAATTATTATTCAACTAAAACTCACGCAATCCTGTGTAAAGTCTCTTGGAGAAAAAAATACCTCGTACTCATCAACATGAATAATAGAATGAATGGGAAGGTTGACAATATTTATAAAATCCTCTCGTAACTTGTCTACAAACGTTGCGTCTAGGTTACACGCGTCTTCATTAATATCTAAAGCGGGAAATTTTTCACCATATGTGTTTACTACAAGGACCTACACGTATTATATAGTTAATATTACTTGCTTCAAAATAACTATAGCGTATAACCATTTTACAAACGGATGATAATACCTTGATGATAGTCTCTAGTCGGAACATACGGTCGTTTAAGACATTTATTATACTATCTTTCATGCTACTTACTTTACTCCTGTCCACAGTTTCTGAACCAGTTGTAACCTGATCCAAAAACTGGTAACGTTTTCGCCTAGCAGCAATATTTTGAAGATATACATCATAGTCATGCGCCACACTTATTCTTTGTTTCGGAATGTACTCGCTCAAAAACATATTACTTGTAGACCACCAACTGCTTTCATACTCGCCTAAAGTCGACCTTATATCAGTAACATGTTTCGCGTCCTATATGGTAACATAAATATAAACGTTAACTTTACACAATCATAAATTACACATAACGTGACCTTTATTGTAAAGTACGAAAACTTACTTTTGAGAATAATGTTACTTGGTCAGAACGTTTATAATTTTGTTTCCTAGACCAAGCTAGACATCTTGGTATGACTGATGTGTCTTTAAACCACCAGACATTATGGGCGTCAAATGTCTCCAAAATCCAAATATATATAATAGTTCATGTATATTTAATTACAGATCACACAAAATAATATATTAAGGTGGTTATAAAGTTCACAGTAATAACCTTTAAAGCCCAAACAAATCCTGAAACAGTGTAAGTTGGAACATATCTCGATGACCTGTGCAACCCTTTCAGATGTTCTATCTTTACCTTATCTACTACGTTCAGAATTGAGTTGTAAAGATGTTCCCAAATATGCTCACCCCACGGGAACGCATTCCATGCATCTATGTCCATAACTAATCTCAGAATGCTTTCATCAACCGCACTGACTAACAATCGCCCTATGAAAACAACCTCTAACACTATAATCAAAGCAATACGTATAGCATCCGCATCACACAATTTCCCAAACGCCTCTTCATCCTCAATCAGTGCAACAAAATCCATACAGGTTAACACAACACTTGACTTGAGTGGAAAAACTCTTTTTCTAAATTCTAAACAACTGTCAGTGTAAACACTAAAATCACACTGTCCAAACCTAAAACCGGTTAACAAACAGAACTCACGTCGCCCGAAATGGAATCCACGACCATTTATGTAATATATTAAAGGCAGATCATACTGAGGATCATTCACGGTGCGTTGTTTTTGTAGTACGAAGTCTAATAGGTGCGGTTCATGATCGAAAAACAGTAAATCCAACCATTTCCCAAAACATGTGTCTCTAAACAAAATCCGTCTTTTAGCATTAAGTTTTTGGCGTACTAAAGTCATATACTGCAACTTACTAGTTATTGTAACTTTTGCTTCATATTCCTAGCGAAAGCGAATAAAAATTGTTAGTTAAACTTAGGTTGTAAGCAAATCAGAAATATGATAAATTAACACATTCCACAAACAATTAATTAAACACAACATTTTCATTCCTTAAACAGAGTCACACTTGACAACACGGGTCACATATTACAACATAAAAAAGAAAATCACTGGACACACCACACAACACACTTGAATTAATAGTTCAAGCATCGTTTTATTCTAACAAGGAAGAAACTAGCGACTCAGACTACCACCATGACAGAAGAGAACCAACAGAGCAGGCCACCAACAGAAGACCATTCACGTTACTTAGCTCTCATGTTAACAACAAGAGTGATTTTTTTGATAATCTTAATTTGGGCCTGAGTTATAGCGGTCATCAAAAATTTAATTTTACTCAAATCATCTTCATTCATCTCACTAAGAAGCCTGGCACTTTCAAACGCATCGAGACAACCATACAACTGCTCAAGCTCAACAATTATTTCAACCCTCTCCCTAACTCGGCCACTATTATGGTCAGCAATATGGTTCATCTCCCTAACAACAACAAAATCTCTATCATTTTCCCTTTCAAACAGGGCAAGCATCATGTCCTTAACATTGTTTGAGTTTGCGGTCTGGGCTAATGCAGCTAGGTTGTTAGTTCGGGGGATGGGTGGGATGCTTGGCGAAACAGTGAGATGAGGTGACAACTGACGCCCTTGAGGGGAAACAGAATTGGAGCTGGATGCTTGGAAAATGGGTGGGATGCTTGTCGAAACAGTGACATGATAATCGTTTCTAGGGGAAACAGAATTGGAGTTGGATGCTTGGCGAATAGGGATATTAGTAGTAGAGTGACATGTGACAACAGATTTTTTTTGTTTTTTTTTGGACGGGGGCACACAAGTGACAACAGAGTTAACTTGCTCCATTTCGTTAGTGTTGTTATCTGTGGAATCTGTAAAGTTTTCCATTGTGTTCTTAAGTTTTTACTAGTTAGACTAAGATTGGTTGAGGAATACTTGCTACAAATTACACATTTTATAGACATATGAGGTAGACAAGGTTATTCGACTCATTAAATAATTGATCTCACAGTAACCATTATTCGACTAATTTTTTAATGCTAACTAATTGTAATCAAGACTTTAATTTCAAACAGATGGGTCTTGTCAACCCTGTGTAAGATCAACAAAAAGATTTACCCATATGCGACTCATTAATTGTTCTCTCCAACTACATTTGTGTTATGCGACTCCGATAGGATTAATAAATATAACACTAACAATCCTTCTTCATTCATAGGACTTCCGGGTTACCAAAGTTCGCAATATATAACGTACAACGTCCGGGGTTACAAAAGTTCGCAATATATAACAATCCTGCTTCATTTAAAGGCACGGAAGTTTGCACTATATATTTAACGTACAACGTCCGGGCTTACGAAACAGACATTTAAAAATTTCCGGGAATACAAGTATACTAACATATGCAGGGTTGCCAAATAATCTTGACTATGCACAATATTATTCCTCTATTAAAACAGTACCATTAAGATTTATACAAAAATTAAAATAATATAGAAACTAGTCTTTTCAAACCTGCATAAGATCAAACCCAAAGATTTGAACTTAAATGATCCACTTGTAGGTCTGAATATTTTGTAGAATAATCAATTAGGCTAACTTAATTACTCCATTAAAGACCCGTAACTGCCCATCGTACTCACTAACAAAAGGCAACTATATACATATTTCTTACTCACACAAAGGCAAATATACACACAAACATTCATTAAATTGTAATAAAACAATAATTTGTAAAATCATAAACGGGTAATAAAAAAACTTACACGTGGATACCACATGGCCCGTTTAATTTCTTTGTTCTAAACGAAAGGATTCACAAAACCCAGATCCTCAACTGCGCGCCACCGGATCTCATAGCAAATGGGTTTAACAAGATATTATACGACACCAGAATATCATATAATCAGATCTTAGAACAATGTTATACCCAAATCAGAATATCATATAATCAGATAACAGGATTTGAGAGACGGGATGTAATAGGATTTGACCGATACAAACTATGCGTGCTTGGATATGGGTACATACGGCGCCCATATACAAATGAGTTTAAAAATAGTTTTTTATTATTATTAATAGTACAAGTCGAATAATAATATAGTACAAGTCGCATAATCGAAGGAATAAAAAATGATTTATTTGGGAAAATGTTTTTAATTTTTTATTAATAAAAAGTACGGTCGAATAATATAATAGTACAAGTCGAAGAACTAGAGAATATATTTGGGAAAAAGTTTTTTATTTTTTATTAATAAAAAGTACAAGTCGAATAAAATTTAGTCAAATTCGAATAAAAAACTATTTGGATTAATTTATTAAAAATTATTATTTTATTAAAAAAATACGGGTCGAATAACCGATGTGACTAGTGGTCGAATATCAAGTACACTTACACAAAGTGTACTTGCTTGTACTTGGGGGGACCCACATGTACTACCCAATTATTAACCCTAATGTCATGTGTCACCTTCAAGTGATAGTCGAATAGGTCGAAAAGGCTAATTGGTTAATTTTATTTTGAGAAGTCCTGTTTTTTAGTGTCAAATCCCTTTTAGTCCTCTTTTTGAAATAGCCCATAAACAAATGTGCATCTCTCTCTGAATAGATCTTTATACTTAGGCAAATGGCGAAACAGTTGAAACTTGAACGTATGTCAAACAACAAATTTCGGCCCGCTTTAAGTTGTCATGACTTGACACTAGAGCGGTTTTTATCCCCGCTTTAAGTGTCATACACTTGACTTGACACTAGAGCTGGTTTTCAAACATCCTCACAGACTTGTATGTCATCATTAAAAAAAACTTCAGTGCATATAGCTTATGTGATTAAAGTGTGATTTCTAAAAATAGAATAGACAAGAAACAAAGGAAGAAAACAAAAACCGACCATAGCTCAGTTGGTAGAGCGGAGGACTGTAGTTGTGCTGTTATCCTTAGGTCACTGGTTCGAATCCGGTTGGTCGGATTTTTAATACTACTACTACCTTTTTGCCTAAGTGTTTATAGTTTTATACAATGTCATTTTCATGATTTCATCCATGTGGGTTTAATACGCCAATTAAATACACATATTTTATAGAAGTAATTTACAATATGTTATTTACATAGGATGTGTTATGTAATTTTGTGCACCCATATAAGAGAGTGAATTAGTAAACTTGAAAAAATGTCACCAATTATAAGACACATCAGTAATTTTTTCTTTACCATTTTTCTATTTTATGATATAAAAAAGCGCCAATCACATAAATGGTTACTATGAATTATCAGGTTTTACGAGTTTGGTCACTATATTTTCTGCACTAAATCATGTTACCGTGGTTTGCAACTATTACAGGTCCCGTTCACTCGCCACGAGTCTAACAAATCACATCAATCTTGTAATTATTAATTAACTTTACATTACATTCTTGATTGTCATGTAAGCAAGATAAAGAAAGAAAATGAAAAAAATCAAACTAGTAGTATTCTAAAGTAGCAGTTAAATAGGAAGAAAAAAAAAATCATAATAAAAGTATGATTTGATTAATTTTTGAAGCGAAGTATTTTTTTTTTAAAATGAATTGATCGAAAAAGTTTATTTTTTGTTATTCTTACTTTTTTTCTAGTAAAAAGGTAAAAAGCTCTAAAACATATCGTAAGACAAATATTTCGAGTATGTTTGGCGAAATGAATTGTAAACTTGTAATTGGTGTTGGGGTTTGAGAAGAGGCTTAGGGTTTATATTGTAAGTTAAAATTAATTTGATACTTTTTGTTAAACTAGGCGATTATCCGCGCATAACTGCGGAATTGTCTGGCGGCAGATACTTAACGAAACGCTATATTGTGGTAAGATAAAACTGTAGTTGGAAACTGTCGTAACATACGGTAATCAAGTTTAAAATGAAATCCCATATACAATGTATCAAACAACATATTAAAAACATAAAGTAAAAGTGAAAGTGAAAAATTGCATCAAGTATAAAATATAATCTAGGAACTGATGTTACTCGTTGCGTAAAACTTCTTGGTACACGACATTTGAGGTGTATACTCCTTCTTCACCAAACTCTTTGACTGGTTTCACCAGTACCTTGGTAGTTGCACGTGATATCCCTCTAGATAACGAAACATAAAGCTGGCCATGTGAAAAAACAGAGTCAGGCAAATAGACACCTACATTTGGAATAGTTTGCCCCTGAGCTTTATTGATAGTCATGGCAAAGCAAAGGCGGACAGGAAATTGTGTTATCTTTAGCTTAAAAAGAAACATGTCTTCTTCAGATGGAGCGAGAAGAATTCTTGGCGAGAGAACTCTAACTCCAGCGTGTTGCCCGACAGCAATTTCAGCATTGATGACATTTGGATCAAATCGTTTGCATATCGGCCTCGTGCCATTGCATAATCCATTTTTCGGATCGAGATTCCTCAAAAGAATAACCGGGCATCCAATTTTCAAGTGCAAGTAATGTGGTGGCAATCCGCTCACATTTAGGGAGTTTAAGAATTCAAGAGGATACATGTTGTGTGTGTCATCTTCCGCTTCATCAAAACTATAGTAAACCTTCTCTTCACCAGAAAATCTGCCAATCAACATTTCATTAATACTGTCAACATGTTCATTTTTAGTTGATAATAACTTCAAGACCCGCGGGATTCACGGATAATTTAAAAAAAATAATTTTAGAAGAAGTTATATGTAAATAAAATAAGAGAAACAATGGACGTAAACATATATTATTAATATTTGAAAAAAAATAATTAGATAATAAGTGTATTATTCAATAAACACTTGAGCTTGAGTTTGTAACAATCAAAACAATAATCGTCCATGCATTTTTGTCAATGATGCATTTTTGTCAATGTTCCGTGAATGAAAAATATAGTGTGAAATAAATAATATCATCTCTCGTATGACATCATGATAATGAATGAATCTCCTAATGATAATTTTTAACTTACCGAACGAACTGAAACAGAAATGTATATATATAAACGCAGAAATGAAGAGTCAAACCCAACAACTCTATATAAGATAAAATAAAAAGCAAGAAATATGAACATATGCAGATACAAAGGAAATAAAGATAAAGAAGTTATCTCATGAAGAAAATACATATGGTGCTAATGAATACAAGCCTTTAGAAATAACTCGAATGTTCCAGTGCAGTAGTGCTTTGAGTCCTCGTTATGATCAAAACGATTCCATAATCGGACGTACCTTGTTACATGTTGCATATGCATGTTTCACCAATGTGGCACCTACTGTGAAAAGATGTGAACACAATTATTAAAATCCTCAGACTAAATGGTTTCATTATTGCTCCGCATGAGCTCTAAAAAATTCTAGAACCCTTAAAAAAAGGAACTGGATTTAACTTCTCAAACGCATCTAAAGTTCAAATAGGCCTTAAAAAAACAGAATTCAAGAAATATCCATTTGAATGAGTATTGATTTGCTTGGACAATATATTTTGAATTCTATAAAAAAAGATGGGAAACAAATCGATTTTTTAATAACACAAATCCAATTTGCTGGGCTCATCACATGCTGCACTTTTGGCCAACAAAAAATTATGACACAAACCTAATTCAATCATGAAAAAAGAAACAATCAAATGTTTCAGTTGATGTAAATATATGAAAAGGATTAAAAGGACGGGAAAAGCTTCTTAATATCACATTCACAATTAGAGATGATGTATTACCTTATGATCAAAAGTGTCTTTTGAAAAAAATAGGTTTGTAACCGACTAATAAGGGTTTCTCAGTACGAATGTGTAGCCTGCAACCAAGTTAAACATTTGTGATTCAAAAGTTAAATGTGTATAAAATAACTAAATGGATGTGGATTTTATAGCTTATTGGTTCTAGTTAACCGAATTTATTTAAGGAAAGAATTGTTATCTTTGATTTTCCAGCAATGTCAACAAAATTGAATAATTGATTGATTTTCCAAAAATAATTTTTTATAACGTATTTTTAAAGAAAATGTCAACAATATGCGTAAAACAGTTTCTTTTTGAAGATTTTGTTTAAATCAATTTCGAAAATACGTTTTGTTTTAAAAAGTTTCCAAAAATATGTGTACAACTCATTAATCTTGAAAAAATTGTTGAAACTCAAGTTTTAAAACTTGTTTTGTATTAAACACTTTCCAAAAATACGATTAATTAAAAAAATACGAAAAATCACGGGTTTACAATAGTAAGTTTGTAATTTTTTTGGAGTTTAAAAAATAAAAAAATAATGAAATGTTTTGTCATAAAGATTAATGAAATATGTTTTTACAAAAATAAAAATTAATGAAACGTTTTTTAGCTTACAAAAATAAAAATAATGCAACGCGTTTAGAAAAATAGATTTTGTCAACGTAAAATTGGTTACCAATGTTTATCATGAGTTTTTTTATATATATCCACAAAATAAATTACATCAAAAAAGAATACAAATTTTTTTTTTGATATACACAAAATAAAGTTACATAAAATAAGCCTACAAAAGAGTTTTTTTTATATACACAAAATAAATTTACATAAAAAAATTTACTTTATTTTTTTATATATACACAAAATAAATTTACATAAGAAAACAAGGCTAAAAATACTTTTTTTTATATACAGAAAATAAATTTACGATACAATTTTTTTATATATACACAATAAATTTACATATAACAGTGAATTGAGGCTTGACAGTTTCAACTTTTGTTTAACATTTCCTATTTTAATTTGTGATTCATTTATAACTGAATGTTACATTTCCTTAATTATGAATGTTAAAACTTTCAACAATTATTCTACAGCTATTTGGTTCCTTTCATGAGAAGTTTGGTTGAAAATTTTCAACTTTTCAACTTTTCAACTTTCAACAAATGAGATACACCCTTTATAGGGTACTAGACGAGTACCCGCGCATAGCGGCGGAATTGCCTGGCGACAGATAATTAACGAAACGTTACATCGTGGTAAGATCCAAGTATAATTGCAAAATGTTGTAACATGTGATAATACAATTTTAAATAAAAGATCTAATACCAAATAATATATTAAATCATTTATTAAAACTAAACGTCAAACAATAAACGATAAAATGTAACGACCGTTAATCATCGCACAAAACTTTTTGGTATACAACATTTGAGTTTGAGGTGTACACTCCTTCAGCAAACTGCTTGACTGGTTTCACTAAAACTTTGGTTGTTGAACGTGATATCCCTTTAAACAAATGCTACATAAAATTGGCCATGGGAGAAAACATAGTCAGCAAACTGCTCATGTCGAGAGAGTTTAAGAATTCAAAAGGATAGAAATTTTGTGTGTCGTCTTCCGCTTCATCAATAGTAAATTAATTAGTTAAAGGTAGGAGCGCAGCTTGTTTCTCGACTCTCTTCTTATTTTGTTTGATTAATAAATAAAGTTTTTGATAAAAAAAATATTGTTATTATGTAAAAGGTAAAAAATAAAAACTAAAAAAATATTATTTTTATTAAATTATATATTTTTTTAATAAGTGGACTATTATTATGAGAGGAAAGAATTACTATATAAAAGTTTTACAAATATCTTCGAAGCTTCGGTCAATGCTCGGTTTGTTACTTTTTGATATAAGACACGTTAGTGGTCATGTTACTTGTTTCATATTAGTAAATTAGTTTGTGCCTTTTTTTATATCAATTGTATTTGTAGTTTTATGTCATGTTTTAAAGAGTAAGGAAACGTTTGGTATCCAGTGATGAGTCAAGAAATACGTCTTTGGGTTCTATTATGTTGTTTGGTTGGATAAATGAGTTGACAAATGGGCCCATTAAATCCCAAAAGCATGGTATTTGCAAAAGTTAGTCTACCCCTTAGGATTAGAAAATGGATGTTAGAAAATGTCTGACATAAAATGGTGACCACATTTTAATCCTTTTATATTTGAATAGGCTTTTTTTATAGTATAATTTTTGTATTTTTATGTTTTTTTAATATTTAAATAATATAAATATCTTAATTTTTATCAAACCAAACATAACTTTTCATTTTACAATACCCAATCCTAAACCACCCACTTTATAAATCCACACCCAAAATAAAACCCAACTTCAAACCAAACGGACCCTAAATAATTATCAGCTGACATAATTATCAGCCCATCCTCGAAACATGTAAAATTTAGTGAAATGTATTTTTAGATCTCAAATGTATAAATTTATTTCAAAAAAAAAAGTAAAAAACAGCTTATTTTAAATAAAACAACAAACAATTACAACCATCCTTGTAACCTCTTATTTTAGATAAGCGGCATGTCTAGTTATCTACTTAGCACGGTTCGCTTTTAAGTAGTAAAATGAATTACCGCCTCATGTTAGATACTTAAAAAAAATTATAGTCGAACCAAATTATCCCGTGACTACCCCTAACTATGAGTCTTATATGTAATAGTCAAATACAACGCACATGATAATGAGATTTTACATTTTTCGACATCGCAGCGACAATCAATTATGTATAAACTAAGATTAGTTGGTTTTTTTTTTCTCCAATCATAGTTTGACATTAGTGGTTCAAGTTGATCGAAAATATTACTTTTTATGAAAAATAGTGTTTTTTAAGATCACCTTCACATTAATTTTTTTCAAAAAAAAATTATTGTGGTGATTCAACTAAAACATTTTTAAAAGAATAAAACACATGTAAAAAGCAATTAAAAAACACAAGAAACGTATATAGAAATGCATCGAAAATCTAACTCTAATTTTTCTTTTATTTTACTTTCCCAACTCAAATTTTGAATCCTACCTCGAGCCCATCAAATATTTTAAAACTTATCCTTGTTACTTTTCCTTTTCAAAATTGGTGCCAAGGTAGTGACCCAAAAATTTTAAAGTAGTTTGAAATTTGAAAACTTTTACTTTCATTCAAATTCACTCAAAAATAAAAATACAAAAATAAAAATAAAAAATAAATTTTACACAACGACATACACATAAACAGATACACTTGAAGTATTACATAAATTTTAACTTCCTAATTCACCTATATTTACTAAATTTATCCACAAAATAAAACAAATTTACAAATATACCAAAAAAAAACATTACACACCAAAATCCACAAACACTCGTCCGTTTAAAAGAATATACCGAGTTTGCATGAGTTTTATAATAAATTTAGAAAATGATTTACACATTTTTTTTCCAACTTTACATGATCATAGAAAATAAATTGACAATAGACTAAAAATAAGAAAAATTACCCAAAAAATTGTAGTAACTAATAAGCAAAAAAATTCCTTCACGCCTAACAGTTTTCGGTGAGCTCGATACATAAACCGGAGTCGGATGAAAATTTTACACAACAAAGTATCAATAAAGATTATATAACAAATTTGACACGAAAGGTTAATAACAAACACTCACAGTAAAAAGATACCATATTTTGACGACATAAACGGTTTTCGGTGACAAGCGTCCAGCAAGAAAATATACAAAAAATAAATCTGCACAAAAAACAAAAACATCACACGAAACTGAAATTACACAAATTTTGCTGAAGACTACTAAATTTACACAACTTCTATAACAAAATCCACTTCATAAACCTGCCAAAATATCCAACCGTAACCCTCTTATCAAAACATCTCACAGATACTATGCGGCGGCAAAACCAATTTCAGCGACCACCTTTTTCCAGCGAGTCAACGGCGGTGGCATCGGCAACTTTATTCGACGCGTCAACAGTTGTGGTGTCATTTCTAGTGACATTGCTGTTTGGCAAAAAATCGCAAAATAAATTATTAAACATTTATATTAACAAACAAAAACTATAAATTTATACTCATAAACAATGGTTCTACATTTATAAGCTATAGATCTACATTTGAAAACCATGAATCTAAAAGAAACAATAGACATAGATATAAAAATCATATATCTTCAGTTATGATGGTGGTGTTGTCCGTCAGTGATGACGATAAGATGGTAACCACTTGCGGTTGTGGGTGCTGGAATTTTGGTGGTAGGAGCTTTGGTGGGAGAGATGAGTGTGTATTTTGTGAGGAGAGTTCAGGAGTGTGTGTGGTTGTGTACTGAAAGTAAATGAAGAGTGTTAAGTTGGTATTGGAGTTTGGAGCAATGTAAAGTAAAAATAATTCTAGTCTCAATTTAGTGTTAATGTATACTCCCTCCGTCCCAAAATTATAGTCCACCTTTCTATTTCGGTTTGTACCAATTTAATTGTCCACTTCTAAAACTTCTAAAAATAGGTAGGAAATTTAGATCGAGATTACTAGTTTACCCTTAAGTGAAATCATAATTACAAACTTTACAAAGGTTTTTAATTAATTGGTTAAGGGTAAAACTGTCTTTCTGCAAAAAGTAAGAGAGAGAAAGCTGAAAAGGTAGTACTTTTCTTAAACTGTGTGTTTTTTGTCGGTGGACAATAATTTTAGGACGGAGGGAGTATTTATTAATTTTCAACATTCAACATTTTCAACATTTAACTTTTCAATTATTTTATAAGGTAGTAGAGATATAGAATAGAATATAGATAGATTGTTTGGCAAATAGACTGACTGAGTTGGCTTATTATTGCAAATTAATACATGTTCAATATTTTTGTAATTTATAGTTTAAAAATGCCACGTGACAAATACAACTTATTTTAGAAACCAGCTGATTTTAAAAGCCTGAGCCTTATAAGCCCAGCCCGTTGTCTAGAAAAAAAAAAAAAGAGCATTTGACCATAAACCCTGTCTGTGTTTATTATCTCCATGACTGCCCATCTGATTGTTTCATCTTCAACCTGTTTGTTTACTTGAGTTTCAAGTTGATTAGTAAATCACATAAAGTTAGTAGTTATCAATCATGGAAAGCAGGAGCGAGAGTGGTGTGATAATTGTATCTTCTTCTTCCAAAGTGAAAGGGGGAATAACTTTACAGAATCCATTTACTTTGAAAGTGGGTCAAGTTTTTACTGGTTTTGGCGTGGGTTGTGGTCTTGGTATCGGTGTTGGCAGGCCTTTAAATCTCGGTCAGTTCCTTCCTATTCTTTTCTTTTTTACTTTAAAATATGTCTTCCAGTAGCAACAAGTCCCCCCTTCATTTCATTTCCAACCCAGGTATAATAATAATCATAATCCTTTAATGTATTATACATACACCGATACACGAGTGTGGCGTAAGTGAGAGCGAAAAAGTTAAATTTTTACTATATTGCATTACCTTTTGTAAGAAGGGGATGTTTGTTTTTCGGCTTATGTTTCATAAGCCCCAATTTTGTGGCTTATTTTAAGACTTATATAAGTTTCTTATGATATGATAAACGTATAAAAGTCCATAAGTCTCAAGATAAGACACAAAATTATGACTTATGAAATATAAGCTGAAAATAAGCCAAATTTCGGCTTCTATTTCATAAGCCTCAATTTTGTTGCTTATCTTGAGATTTGTTGGCTTATATAAGTTTAGCATATCATAATAAACTTATATAAACCCATAAGTCTCAACATAAGCCCATTTTTGCTTATGTTTCATATGCTTAAACAAACATTCTAGAAGCGGAGTATTTTTAGTTTAACAACATTGCCCATTTTTTAAGTTTTAGTAAATGTGTTCTCTTTTTATATAAATTGAGATGCGTTGACTTGAATTTAGATTCATCTCTATCCATTTAGATGCACTCGAGGCGAGTTAGTTTCGAAAGTGATTTTGAAGTGAAAACAATGCAACAGAGTACTAGCAACAGATTTGACCGGGGATTCGCGTTACTTGATGAAATGCATCTAATATATGTATGTGCATCTAATCTTTAGCTACAAATATATTTGGGTGCATCTAAGAGATTAGGGGTGCGTCTAATTCAAGTCGATGCGCCTCTGATGTGTGATTATAATTATCTCATTTTAAGATTCTTTCTCATTTGATCATGTCTTATATGTAGTAGTATAGAACAATAGATAACAATAATATGTAATGTTGTATCGTTTGCTTTCTATTTCTGTTAGAAGCCCCAACATCATCATCATCGAATATCTTTATCATTATAATTGTTATCAGGTGCAATACCAATGTTAAATCAAGTTATGGTTGCTGCTAGAGGAGCTTCTGATATTTTCTCCGGTGTCGGAACACATGTTAACCGCTCTGTATGTAATTCCCTTTGCCTCCTCTTACTTACTTAAGTAATTAACTACATTCAAAATAACCGTAAATTCATTTTTAGTTGAAAATGGTTGGAGCCAAAAACATCGAAGCAGGCATTGGATGTGGAGTCGGTTTTGGACATGGCTTTGGTGTTGGTAACATGTTTTCTTTTATATAACGATTGATTTAATTACTACTCGTACTTGTGGTTAATTTCTAGTGTGTTAACACTTTCGCGTGGCAGGTCTTGCTATAAAGCCTGGTGTGATAAATCAAATACAAACTTGTCTCATAGTAAGTGACCGTTCTTTTAATCATCTGATATATAATCTTTTACTGTAGTTATGTAAACAAAGTTGTGCATCTTACATGACTTGATATGTTCCAGACAAATGCTACAAAGTTGATGACGAGATTTGGAGTGACGCCCAGTCTATCAAGTGTTGCTGGAGGCATGCTTCCCCAATCACTGCAAAGTGGTAATAGCACCATAAGCCCACTCATGAACTTAGCAACAGGAACAAAATCCCAAGATGGAGACGTGACCACAACAGAGATGTTAACATCATTCGGTTCATCGTTTCCAAGTCGCACAGACAAGGTTATCAGCAATTTCTTGCAAAATCCTCTTGTGGAAAGCGAACCCAATGAACCAAAAAATCAGGTATGTAACATTGTGATGTTTTTTTCTGAGTGTCTTGTTGAAGCCATTTTTACTTTAAGAGGACACTGTTTATGATATCTTGTTACAGTTCAACACCATTTCTGTAGATTAAGAGAACATTAATTGACTACTAAAGTCTTGAGTTTTGTAGGCTGGAAACTCGAATTCTGAGAAGGATGTGATCCAATTGGTATGGTTGCATATCTATATACTATACAATTTGATCTTTAACATTTCAACCAAGTGATATGACTCTTTCATCTCAATGTCGACTTGTCCCTTGGAGTTAGTCATGAAGTCAAAAAGAAGCTATGACCACAAAACAAATTGCTGTGCTAATGTGTTCTGTTGTGCAGGTCTTGAAACAGCAACTGGCTCTAGAGAAGCTCAAAGAAGAAAATGAGAAGCTTCAGCGAATATTAGTTGAAGACTTAAAAGTTTCACCCGACAAGTTTAAAGGCAATGGGTACTCTGGATATACATGTAGTGATTGTATCGAGTGTCGGAGGAAACAAAGAAAAGATAGGAGCGGAAGGTAAGTATAGATTTATACTCCATGTTTAATGATCTAACCAACCAACCTCACAGTGTGACTTTTGCAACAAAGTCGTATGAAAAATACTGATGGCCGAGTGTAACATATGATTATCAACAAGAAAATCTTGTTACAGAAATTTGGTTTTCCATTGCAAAATTCTTGGCCATTATTCCAACCCTCCAGTTTTGTCAAATATTCTTCAAAACACACTAAACAGAACGTATTTTTGTCCAACAACACAAACCTCAAAACGTTGTCATCCTATTTTTCGATTATTGTCTATCTGTCTTGAGCTTTCTTTTATATTAGATGTTTTAACTTCTGTATGTTTTTGCTTCAATATACTATTATAGTTGTACTCTATTGTATGTTTGTCGGATTCTGAGTGTATTACTGTGGAGTAGTTTTATTGGCTCTCCAACCATCATCAGTTTCACATTATCTTCTTATAACCTATCTGGCCCTCATTTTCTTATACAATCATGTTGTTCAAAGAAAATATGCAGATACATTATGTGGGAAAATAAAGTATATAGAAGAAGACATAAGACAGCAGGACTATAACAAAATGACTTGATAGATACAGTGGTTCTTAATAGATTAGTTTTGCATGCTTTTTGTTGTGCAAAAGTCAATGGTTCCTGCTCCGTTTTGCTAAACCACATATGTTGCTTCCGGTCTGACAATCAAACAATGAAGTTGCCTTTGTGAGCATGCAATGCTGATTTACGTAAATAGTGTTTTACTCCGTATTTGGTAGAATTCTTGTTATAAGATTGCCATTAGAAACAGGGTTGAAAATGCACTTGTTTAAATGGGGAACAAGACCAAAGAACACAAGTAACAAGGTTGAAAGTGCACCCACTAAAGCCGAGAACAGGGCCAAAGGACACAAACAGACAAACTCAAAGTTGGACCGTTCTAAACCAGTTCAATACATTCTAATTTTGGCTCAAAGAACTAACCATAAACCAAATACAGATTTACTGTTTTATAGCTCAGAAACTATAAATGTGTAACAGTGGTTGTTCAAAGCTCTATTTTTGAATAAAAAATTAACCAAGTAACAGGGAATAGGAATGAAGAACACAAATAACAGGGTTGAAAGTGCACTCATTCATGCCGAGAACAAGGCCAAAGAACACAAACAGACAAACTCAAAGTTGGACCGACCTAAAGAAATTCGATACATTTTAATTTTGGTTCAGAGAACTAACCATAAACCAAATACAGATTTACTGTTTTATAGCTCAGAAACAATAAGTGCGTAACAGTGATTGTTCAAAGCTCTATTTTTGAATCAAAAATTAACCATGGACAACCCGGTAACCTTCAAAACTCAAGAACCAATAATGAAACTGAGTTCCATAACATTCAGTAAATCGTCCCCCTATTAATAGTCAAACTAAAAACATAGACCAAAAGTCTATACATATCAACACATACATGATTCACTAAAGTATTAGGATATCGAGAGCATAGGGATCCAACTCTAGTCTCTGCCAAGCAAAACCCTTTTACAATGATACATCTTGAAACATCCCTTTAAAAGAAATTAAAATAGAACACTGTTATGGGCGCTAGCATCGAACATTTTAGGAACAGTGCCCACACAACAAGTAAATGTTTATAAGGTGATAAGGTAATACCCTTTACCATATGCATTTTCAGAAGTTTCTCGGTGGATTTGCCTTTTATAAATAGCTCAAGTTTAGAACTAGATTTGTGGCGCTTTCCTTTATGATCCTAGAATACATGTCTAATATAATAAAATTTGCAACATCTCTGGGCAGGGGAATTACTCAAGAGAAGATTCTCAGCGAGAAAAATAGGAAACTTCCAAACCATGACTAATTTATCACCAAAAAAAGGAGAATAAGCGGTTTGACTTGAAAAACATATACCAATATCACTTTATTGTCCTTGAGCTTTGCTAATGTCGGGGGCCGGATGAGTCTCTTGCTTTGTCTCTGCAATTTTAAGATTAGCATTTCTCTCGGCCTCTTCTTTATTGAGTATAGCTTGTTCTTTCATGGCTTCCATCATCTGCTTCATCGTCTTCTCCTCTTCTTTAAGCTGCATTTCAACTATCATCTCGGCCTGCTTATCTACTGGCTTCAAGTATTCGTTAATGGCAGCCTCCTGCAGTTAAATGAGCCAAGTATTCAAACACGAGTTCAAAACATTGCATGGAAATGGTAACAAGAAAAAGGAGAGCTGAGGTTGAATTTCAAGCATGAGTAGTGTCTTTTCTTTATAAAATTGCTGTAGATATCAGGCATAGAGTTTTAAGAAATTTTGAGTATCAAAGGAGGAAAACGTCTGAAAATCCGCATTTTCATCCATCAACATTTGTGAGCTTCCAAGACAGATGAGACAGCAAGGGGTGCTACTTTCCCCGTTGGAGCTCTTCCGCTTTTTAGAGCTACCGATCCGTGGCCACCCAGCCGATAACCTCTCTAACTAACATACGATACAATTGAACTTCACGGAACGGCCAAAGAAGTTTATTCAACTCATCATATTTGATTAAAAACGGCACCATAGTATATAAATCTATTTATCAGCAGATTTCTAATGATAACTTTACTTTACAAAACAGAACAGAACAATGGCATGTATTAGACACTTAGCAGGTTTCACGTCAACGGAAATACAATATGTATTGTCATGAGTCATGACCTGATCCCACACCAGAACAGGATGAGGGCATATAAGGTTGATTGGCTGAGTGGCAATCCTAAAACTATACTAGGCATTCATGATATTGTACTTAAGGGTAAGGAAGGCATATGCAATAATTAAGTGGCCCAAAATCATCAACCAAAACCGGACAACCTACTTAAGTTGCAGCAACTGAGAGTAAAGTGAATACTAAAAACAATGAGTGTCTAAATAGGTAGCTAAAAATGAGAAACTAACAGTTTCTTCAAGCTGCTTGTTGACGGCCTGCATCTCCTGAACCATTTGACGAACCTCGGATAAGATAAGCTGTTCGGGGATCTTTCTAATTTCTGCCTTCTTCTCTTCAGCCTACAACAAACAAACAAACAAACACATTGTTAACAAGACCTACTAAGGGAGTGTTTGTTTTTCGGGTTATATTTCATAAGCCCCCAATTTCCGGCTTATTTGAGAGTCGTGGGATTATATAACTAGCTAGTAAGTATTTCATTTCAAAAATTAAAAGACAAAGTGATTAGGTGGTACCTGGCTGATGCGTTTTTGGAGGTTGAGACGGTAAGATCTGATACGACGTTCTTCGTAACCAGATAAAACCCTAACGTAAAACATCGCTTTCCGACCAAAATCAATCAATTTATTCTTCATCCTTTTCAGTCTGCAAATCAATTCTTAACAACCAAAACCAAACACACACTAGAAATGAAGAAGACCTTTGTTGGATAAAGATGTTCCCAAACACGAACACAAAGAAATACTAGAATACAAGCTATTTTCCGAGTGTTTGACCAAAACTTTTCTTATACACCAAAATTATTTTCTTTACATGGTTTAAAAAAAGGGAATTTGTAAAAAGAGACCACCAAAAGGTAGGTTCAAAATAAAAAAATTTATTAAAACAGAACGACAATCAGAGCAACTGAACAACCTTGTAAAAATAGGTGGAGAGGTTGTCATATGTCTGTATGCAAATACAAATTTTGATAAAAAGTACGTATGTAGGTATTTGTTAGGTATGTGTAAGGTATATGTTGGATGGTCAACGAGTACTTTTTAGCAACTTAATTTGGGGCAACCTGATTTTTTGTCATTTTACAACTTATATTAGAATAAATTAATATTAAAACATTTGAGCAACTTGTTCCTATCGAGCAACTTGTTCCTATCGAGCAACTTGTAAATGGGCAACCAAACTTTAACTTTTAGAAATCCGAAAAATGCATCTAAAACACATTGTAATCTACTCCTTTTTACAAAGTTATTTTCCATCTTTCCAACTTGCTCATCAAACCAATTTACTTTTAAAATAGAGAACACACTAAGTGATTCAAAACCAATTCAATGCTAACTATATAAAGATCATTAACAAATCATTTTCCACAAAGTCATATCACACACCGATTGACGATAATGAAGGTGTCGGTGTTGCGTCTATAGTTGGAATGTTTATTAAAACTCGAATCATTTCTCGTTTTTGGGTATGATTGTTGATGTAGCTATTATTTGGAGGTCCTTTCTTGGTACGTCCTTATATGATGTAGATTTTAATGAATTTTGATTTTTTTTTTCCGATACAGTAGTTTTGTGCATATCATTTGTTTGTATCTGATCGGACCTCATTATTTTTAGTTTTCAATATAAGTTGACATATTCAATTACATTTTGAGGTCTATAATGGTATCTGAGGACATAGACAATGTTTTCCCCATTGGAATAACATACGGTTTGATGTTTTGGTTAGATCAAAACAATGATCAACGGGTAATAAGAAGGTGGACATAGTTCCGGTATCGGCACTAGGTTTACTAATAATTGAGGTTCTAGAGTTAATTGACAGATTATAGTTATGATGATTGTAGTGAATTTCCATACCATAACCGTATTTGAGGACATAGACAAGATTTGCCCCATTGGGATAACATATGGTTTGATGGTTTAGTTAGTTCACGCTAAGGATCAAAAGGTCATAAGAAAGGGGACATAGTTGCGGAATCGTCACTAAGTATTCTGACCATGTAGGTTCTAAAGATAACTGAGTGATAATAATTTGATGTTTTATTGAAATTGCGGTAAATAATCCTATTTGAGTTCATACTCAATATTTTCCCCATGGGGATAACATATGCTTAGACTATCCTCGTTAATGGGAGCACAATGTTGTAACTGCAGCATGGACTGATGTTCAAACAGTAATATGTTTGAATTAAAATTGCTACTTTTTAGAATCCAACATTAACCTAAATATTGCGTATAACAAAGACAATAAATTACTAAAACCATAACACCAACGAACACACATCCAATTAACCCAACAAAAGTAACCTTAGTAGATTAGTTTAACGATACACAAAATCAAAGCATGAAATTATTAGATGACAAACGTTAAACCAGTTAATACTATTGTCCAACTAAAGATTACGAAATGTTAGCCGCACTACGTAGTCTGTAACTTAAGCATGTCCCAACTGGTTTGACCAAGGTCTCAACATAGGTACATACCAAATGGCCGAGATTCTCTACAATTTGGTAAGTCATGTCTATTGTGTTAAACAAAATATGATGGGTTCCAAATCCAATAAGAACATGACCATGACATGTTATCATCAACGGGCAACAGAATCTTGTCCAACCATGTGAGAGATCAATTAGAGGATTAAGATTAGGATCTGGATAAGGAATAGAAAACAACTTGTTCCACACTTGCTCAACCGGCATGTTTGTCCTCACCCAGACATCAGCCGCATGCGCGTTCACAAAGTTACGCACCATGCAAATACCTTGTGATACTACCCTCAAAACAAATGATTTATGTCCCATTCCAAAATGAGGGACAACAATCTCATGAAATGTTTCCATTTCCAAATCAATATAAACAATTGAACATATATCAACTTGCCAACCAATATAGCCGACCTTCATAATAGATACCATCCCCAAGGATAGTATTGATTCTTGGAAAACCTCCAACGGTTTTCCAGTTCCGATTATCTACCGAGAACATCTTAAGCGTGTAGTCTCTGTTTGAAATTGAGACCAATTTGTAATCTCCATCTATGATTGTTCCAAATCCAAACTTATATCTATGCGGATGATATCTATCAAAACGTAAATCAACCTTATGATTATAATGTGTTGTCGGGTTGTAAAGTGATACCCCACTTCTCAACACTACGCATAGCAACCCATTGCACGACCCTGCTACCCTAACAAAGTCATGAGCATTTGAAGGATGCCCCTGCCATGTGAACAATTTAGCCTGGTCATTTAAGACGTCATTGGTTAGTGGTCGAGTGTGCACACCACCATCATTTATAAATATTATTCACGTGCGTGTTGAATCATCAGCATCGCCCTCGATGAAGGTGGCATGGGATATGATTGACCTCTAACTTTTGCAAACACTTTTGCAATATAACAAAGTCAAAACCGAAAGATGTAGGAAGATAATGAACATCACATCAAAGCTTAAATCCTGGAAACTAGCCATTTGTTTGTATTATGATTTTTGTTTTGTTTAGATACACAAATATATGTTTGTTAGAAAGTGTTTTTATGGTTAATATTGGAGAGTGGGTGGTTTAATTTTTTTTATTTAAAAGTAAAAATTGTTATCATTTATAGTGGGTGGTTTTATTTTGTAGGGATAATTGTTGACATTCCGAGACACTTAGTGTGAGTGGACATCAAATCGGTGGTTTGTTGTATGGATCAATAATTGATGTCTTTAATAGAGGTTCGAACTTTGAACCGATTCTTGCAGTCAAATAGTATACGATATGTAGATTCCTTTTGTAATGTTACTAGCAATGAAACATGTCTTATTTATCTATGAACTTAATTTATCTGGAAATGTAATTTGCTTTGTAATGTTGGTGAATTTGTTTAACAAAGCAGTAGTTGTTCATTTCCATGTAATGTCATATCTTCTATAGTGCATAACGATTTAAGGATCATAATAAACATACTAATGAAAAGAGAAATAAATGAGGATTAACAAGTTTCCACATGTGTAATAATAAATAATTGGGCAACCATTATTATTGAGCATCTCCATAAATGACAACCTGGCAATTAAGTGACATTTACCCAATTTAAAGTTGAATAAAATAATAGTAAATAAACAAGAAACTAGTACTAATTAAGCAACCATTAAATTGGGCAACTAACTTAAAGGTTTTAAGTAGAATAACACATACAAAATCTCCTATGTTTACATCATTGTTATTTCATCCCTTCAACAATGAACGAACCATCTTAATCAAAACTCATAAACCTTATAATACTTCCCAATTGTATACTCAATGTCTATCGGAGTTGATATTTACGATGCGAAAGTCATTGTTAAATCCACTGTCAATTTGCTTCTCGATGTAAAATTAAAATTAGATGAAAATCCAAATCGTGAAAGATTGTTCAGAAGTATTGTATTCGGGCCTCGGTTGGATATTCCTTATTGTAAGTTTATGGACTTATATTTAATAGTCGTGTGATAGGATCAAACTCGAGTTTACGAGATTGCACACAATATTTAAAGAGTTAATTTAATTAATAAATATATTTATTGTATTTATTAATTTATTTAAGAAATATATATTTATTAAATTAAACCGAGCAAGTACCTATATAACTTTAACGATCATTAATTAATTAATAGTTAAGTATTAACGAGTGTTAAAATAATATATAGTAAAAGAATTAAAAGGAAGAAGGAAGGAAGATTCCGGAACACCCCAAAGGGGTGTTTTGGTCGGTCGGTTAGGGCTCCAAAGGGGGGGGGGGGGCAAAAGTTGTCTTTTATTTATTTGGGCTACAATGGGTTTGAGGCCTATAAATACACCTCCTTATCCCTCATAATCTTCATAACTTGAATCTCTCCCTCTCTCTTGGTTCGATCGTAAGGGTAAACCCACGAAGGGTTTTCAGTTGGTTTTCTTGGTTGATCGATTGTGTTGATAATCTAGTCCTAGCCTCTCTCTAGGGTTGTTGGGTAGATTATTTACAAGCGTTGTAGCTCGGTTTTCACGTGCTAGAATCACGGTTAGCTCGTTGTATTACGTGTGTACAAGATCGTAATATAGTCTTACTTTAGACTATATCTTGGTATATTACGGTATAAGCCCGAATTGGTGATTCGTTCTTCGTCTTGTGGTTTGCTTTAGCATAAAGGTATGTAACCCTAATTCGATTAATTATAATTGTGTTATTATTATGATCTTTTTAAACCGCTTCCGCTATATGTGCTTTGATCTCGTTTAGGGTTTTATATAATTGTTATGATATTAATAAACCTTCAGTGGCATCGAGAGTCATTTTAACATGTTATAATTATCGAAAATCTAAAGTTTTTAACTAATAATTGTTTTGAGTTAAAACTACATGTTTTTTTTAGGTTTTCATAAAATTAGGGTTTTTTGCTTTTTAAAAATTAGGGTTTTGGCCGAATTTTTAATAAAAAAAGAATTGTTTTGAAACCTAAATTACATGTGGGATAATTTTAGATTAAATTATATGATTAATTGTTATGTCATGTATGGTTACGATCCGTAGAGATTTAATTGTTAAGATTTGTGGGGATTTCATGATTACGTGAATGTTTTCATTGATCGTAAAATTATATGTTTATATGATTTTATGTGCTACGTGTTTATTTGATTCAATAAATCTAGAATTAGGGAAGAGTTTTATATGAATATAATGACCTAGATTTGATGATTATTGAATAAGTCGTATGCATGTGGCTATTTGATTCATTTATTGCACATATAAATTGTTATTATGTGTTTATGATTTAGTTTTTTTTACTTGTTTATATAAAAATTGATGAATTGTTGTAAACAAGGGTTTTTTTAGAAGAAATAATATGGACTAAATCATATTCGTTAGAGATTTAAATTACATAACATTACGTTTATTGGGGAATTGCAATAATAATCTAACGGCCTACTCTTTTTGACAAACTATAAAGTGGGTTTAACGCACAGCTGGTCATGTACCCGGTTACGGAAGGAGGTGTTATGCCATTAGTCGCTGACCGAATTCCCGGCTCGCCTGTGCGTCAAATTGAAATTACATACGATTATTAATTGAATTATACCTTAAGGGTGATTTACCACAAATTCACATCCGAAAGACAGTGAATAAGGGATTGCTTTGTGCGTAGCCGAGTTCTAGCAAAAGTACGTTGTGAATAGTTGTGGGTAAATTCTTTAATTGGTTTAACCAATACCTCAACATAATTTATGTAGAAATTTAGTCTCATGAAAAAGTTTACTAAATGTTTTATTAAACTTATGCTATGGAGATTGTATTCATGCTTCTCTATACATTGATTTTGACATAAAAATTTATACCCTTTAAATTTAAGTCGAATGGTCATAATTGATGAACACTTGAAATTACTTCGTCATCAAATGAGATTTTTGGGTTACGTTGTGATGGAGAGAAAACCGTTGGTAGAATGAGAATTCGTAGAATGGTTTTACGTTACTCAGATTAGACGACTTAATTAAGTTACTCAGTGAGATCTGGAAACTTAATGCATTCAAAAGGGATGAAACATGTTTACAATGCAAAACGTTTTTTTTGGCAATGTAAATCCCTTAAATATCTAGAAATTGAAAATTGTTTGTCAATTGAATTGTTCGACAAGTCGCTATGTTGAGTACATTCATTACTAGCTGATCAACTGATGTAATGGATTTATGTCAATATAGTTCTAGAATTCAAGGAAAATAATATGGTTTTTATACCGGGGTAATTTTATTTTCTTGAAAGTATTTTGTTATCGAAAATACTAATATTTGAACTTATTTCTGTAGAAATGGCTCAACCCACCAATAACACTATAAGTTTCGCGTTCAAAGCTTTCTTTGAACGTCCTGAACTTACTAGCCTAAACTTCAATGATTGGGACCGCTCGCTAATAATTGTCTTGAGAGCAGCGGGTACTATCGATATCTTGACTACTCCCTATCCGAAGGATCTTGCTGAAGGAGCATCTGATGCGCAAAGGCTTGAACACGCTGCTAATATTAAGAAGCACTCGGATGTGGCTTGCTTAATGCTAGGAAAAATGGCTCCTCCACTTCAATAGAAGTATGAGCTATTTTCACCTAAGCGAATGCTTGATGAGCTCAAGGCTATGTTCGAGAAGCCGCAAGTTGTGTAGATGCTTTGCATAGCTGCAAGCAAGCTCCAGGAAAGTGTGTAAGTGCCCATTACTTGGAGATGAGGGGTTATATGGAACGGCTCATTACGCTAGGACAACCCTATGATCATAATATGACTATCAACTTGATCAATAGGTCCCTTAACAAGGACTTCAATGATTTCGTTAGAAACTATAATATGCGTTGCACGGGGAAGACAGTTAATGATTTGCATGCAATGCTCATTTACTATGAAAAGGGGTTGAAAGACAAGGCATCTACCGCTACGCCTTCTGTACTAACCATACAAAAGGGTAGAGTGAGTAAGCCAAAACCGCAAGCGAATAAGAAGAAAGGCAAAGGCAAGGGTAATAAGGGCAAACAAGTTGCGACTTATTCGAAACCTAAGCAAAACTTTGTCAAGAAGAGTCAATATCAAAAGGATGAGACTTGTCACCATTGCAAGGCAAGAGGTCACTGGAAGAGGAATTTCCCACTTTACCTTGAAGAATTGTGAGAAATAAAGAAGAAGTCTGAGCAGAGCGCTACAGCTTCAGGTACTGTATTTATGATTGAATTTATTCAATTTAACATACAAATTAAATTCCTGGGTATATGATACGGGATGCGGTATTAACATTTGTAATACGTTGCAGGGATTTAATCAGGAAAGGAAGCTTTCCTTTGGGGAACAATTTCTACAAGTGGGCAATGGCGCACAAGAAGCAGTTGAAGCTATAGGAACATTTAATCTAGTTTTACCTTTGGGTTTAGTACTGAGTTTAAATGATTGTCATTATGCACCTACAATTTTTAGGGGTGTTATTTCCTTTTCTTGTTTGTTAAATAATAGATTCGTTCACACGATTGATAATAATGGAATTTCTGTTTGGAAAAATGGTATTTTCTATTTTAATGCAATTTTTGTGAATGGTGTGTTTGAAATAGACATGCATGATAATGAATTTAAGAACAATAAATCTGTCTTTAGCATGAGTAAGAAGAGAGTTTGACAAGAACTCTTGTTATCTTTAGCATTGTAGACTTGCCCATATTGGGAAGACTCGTATACAAAAACTTCAACGTGAATGTCTTTTGGAAAGTATCAATGATGAATCATTTGATAAATGTGAGTCTTGTATCTCTGGAAAGATGACCAAGAAACCTTTTAATAGCAATATTAAAAGAGCTACTGATCTACTTGGACTTATACATACTGATGTGTGTGGACCACTTAGACATACGTCAAGGAAAGATGCTAGCTACTTCTTAACATTTACGGATGATTATTGCCGTTATGGATATGTTTATTTACTTAAGCATAAACATGAGCTATTTGAAACATTCAAAGTGTTTAAAGCAGAAGTAGAACTGCAATTAGGGAAGAAGATTAAAGCTCTTCATTCTGATGGAGGTGGTGAATATTTAAGTCAAGAGTTTATAGATTATCTAGGTGAGAATGGAATTGTTCAGCATCTTACTTCTCCTTATACTCCACAACAAAATGGTGTATCCGAAAGGAGAAATCGTATATTATTGGATATGGTGCGATCTATGTTTAATCTTACAACTTTACCTTTATCCTTTTGGGATTATGCTTTAGAGTCTGTTGTTCGCATTTTAAATATGGTTCCCACAAAGAAGGTTGATAAGACACCATATGAACTATGGCATGGCAAGATGCCATATTTGTATTATTTAAAGGTCTGGGGTTACGAGGCGTATGTGAAATGTGACTCGGGTGACAAACACCAACAACGATCTGTAAAATGTATCTTTGTAAGTACTCTAAGGAAACTATGGGTTACTACTTTTATTATCCACCTAAGAACAAAGTGATTATTGTTGGGTATGGAGACTTTCTTGAATCTGATCTTGTAAATTAAGAATTCAGTGGGAGAAATTATTATCTTGAAGAAAGTCATATAGATACATTACCTTCTGAAAACACTAGCGATGTAATTCCTGTAGAACCAGAAATTCTAGCGGTTCCACCGGAATTAGTTCCTCTGCGTAGATCCAAAAGGATTAAAAATGCAAATAGCAATATATGTCATAACATAGAGGATGATGATGAGTTAGGGGATCTTGGTGAACCCGCTAATAATAAATCCGCCTTACTTGATCCTGAAAAGGATAAGTGGATGGTTGCTATGGATGAGGAAATGAAATCCATGAAAGTAAATGATGTTGGGATTCTTGTAGAACCACTACCGAATGCTAAAGTAGTGAGACATAAGTGGATATACAAGAAGAAAACCGACATGGACGAAAAAGTACAATCCTATAAAGCTCGTTTAGTAGCTAAAGGTTTTACTCAAACTTTTGGCGTAGACTACGAGGAGACATTTTCTCCTGTAGCAGACTTAAGAGCTATTAGGATTCTCATAGCTATAACAGCATACTATGACTATGAGATATGGCAAATGGATGTTAAAATTTCCTTCTTTAACGGTCGCTTAGATGAAGACATCTATATGCAGCAACAAGAAGGGTATGTTGATCCTGAGAATCCAAGACACGTGTGCAAACTTCAAAGGTCCATTTATAATTTGAAGCAAGCATCACGTCAATGGAATAAAAGATTTGATGAAGAAATCAAAAAGTTTGGATTTATTCAGAATCATGATGAGTCATGTGTATATCGTAAAGCTAGTGGGAGTGATGTAGTATTCCTAGTCCTATATGTTGATAACATATTAATCATGGGAAGTAACATTCCAAGACTTAAAACTGTATGGATTATCTTGGTAAATATAACACCCCCAAATCATATGCGCAGCGGAACTACAACATTTGGGTGTTAGGCAGTTATAATCACACATAAGCTATTTCGAACGACTCAAAGAGACGTAGAAATTTAAGCATAAATTAAAGATTGTTTAAAACAACAAAGTCTACTGTTTTCCAAACCCCATAGATAATACAAAACAGAGTCGCGTTTTGGTCCCCATTGAATCTCAACCCAACAGTACATTTTCGTTTACATGACATAATATAAAATATTTAAGTGCTAAAAGGGAGGAAAAACAAAGTAGACCGCCAAGCCACAACAACTTCCATCCTCGTATGCTCCGCTGCTATCAATCTTGGTTACCTGAAACACATGCTTAAAACCGTCAACACAAAGGTTGAGCGAATCTATAGGTTTATCAAATCATAGGTTGCACATAAGTATTAAAACCAATCATGACCATTCAATAGCATTGTCGTACTCACAATCTATTATTCAAGGATATTATCTTTAGCAATAGCTAATAATTGTGTTTAAGCTCGTGACACTAATCCGTTAACTCAATCACCCGCGTACATAGACCGGCATGATTTAAGTGAAACCAGTGCCCCTTCTAAAGGCATTAGTTGTAATTATACCTTATTTCTTATCACAAGTTATCCGTCCGCGGATGGTACTCAACGTACTAGCTCTCGTCTCGGATAGGGTCGTCAACCCCATAGTACAATCAATTGTATAAGCGGGCTATCTCCAACCCACACAAGGGCAAGACAATAGTTAATAGTTCACAAATTTAGGGACTTTTACAACTAGGTACTCAACACAATTCAAGGCAACATTCGGGTCCAACAATCATTCATGACTTATATTCTTTTAATTTAAATAGCATGCATCCCCCTCGCGGGTAAAAACGTTTGAAATAAGTAAAGAGCGAGGCTATAGACTCACCTGGCATAGTAGTAGTGGTTCTAGCGAAGACGTAACGAGAAATGTCACCGACGACGTAGATGCCCGGGAAAATTTAACACTTGACCTAAAAATCAAGGTACGAAAACCAAATCAATACTCCGCGTACATTATTGTACTAAATACACGCATATGCAACCACACTCAATGCTTATGAAAACTCACGCCAAAATCAAACAAGTAGTTGTTACTAGACTTATACCATTTATCTTCTTAGATTTGCCGACACTTACCAAAAGTACGGGTTGTTTGCTATGACTTAAGCACCTATATAAATTTCAAGAAAATTCACAAAAATACCTCATGACCTGTATAAAACTCATATTTAATCCCATGAAAAGTTTTCACTTCTATGACTCGTTACACATCACATTACTAGACGTACACATTTAGGACTGATTTTGCACTTTGACCATGTTGGACCTGTTTGACCCATTTAAAATACACCATTGACCAATCCAACACCGAAGTCTAAAAATAGACTCACAAATGCAGGTTTGAAACCAAATATTAACTTTCAGTCATTTACCAAACTCTATCTATGGCCCCCGGGATTTGACCCAAAACCAAACATAATTTCGGATTATGTTGATTCTCATCTCCCGGTACACGAACTTTCAAAATAGCATAACTTTTGACTCGTTTGGAGTCGTATGCTCTACCTTATACCAAAACGAAGCTAAGTCAAAGCTCTACATCTCTATTCTATCATTATGACCTGTTTACAAAATTAAACCCACGAAAATAAGCCCTAAACAGTCTGGTCTAAAATCACCCTTCTAAAATCAATTCAGCACTTGATTCTAATCCATCCAAACATCATCTAAACCTAGATTAACCACTTGTAATCATTCCTAATCTCCCCAAACAGCCTATATAATCAAGAACATCAAACCTTCATCAAAACCCAAGTCCTAAATCATACATACAATTAGTTTATCCTATTAAAAAACACCAAAAACAACATTATAAACACAACCCATGACACATTTCATCAAGAACCATGAACACTCAAAAAACCCCATAAATTCGTGGGTTTTGGGGATGTAGAACACCAAAATCATAAATCCCCATCTTGTTTTATGGGTTAATTAACATTACCCACTCACTAATTAAACAAATTCATGATTTAATTACATCAAAACATGTTTTTGAAAAACCATTGATTCTTGAAAAATTAATGTTAATGCATGTTGGATTAAAGGGTGTAAGAACACTTACAATGATTAATTAGGAGGTGGTCTTTGATTAGATTTTAGCAAAACCCAAAAACAAAATGGTGATGTGTGGTGGCCTTGTGTTGGTCATGGGTTTCAAAGGGAGAGAGGGGGAGAGGATTTGATTTTTGAGTGTGTGTTTGTGTGTGTGTTTTTGTGTTTGTGTATTTTGTAAAAAGGTGGGAGGGTTTCTTTTGACAACTTGGCTAATCTTTTGGCCTAAAGTTTAAACGACACTAATAAAGAGTGGTAATCGACTCACTAGTCGGTTTTGAAATTTCACGGGAGTCAGGATTTGTAAAAATTACTTTCCAAAGGTTAAAACGCACACAAAATGAATATTCATATGGTTCCGACTCGACTTAACACATAATAAAGATAAAAATCTCGAAAAACTCAAATATCGATCAATCGATACTAAAATGTAAGTTTTGGGCATCCGTCGGTATCGTAGTCGTTATCGGTTCTTCTTAAATTGTCAAACGTTAAATTACGACCGTAAACGTTGGTTTCAACTTAAACCGTCAAATATATAGCAAACGAAATTTCTTAAAAATTTCAAAAATATTCGTAAAATAGGATTAAATAAATGGCGTTGGCCTCGGGATATCACATCCACAAGTGAGCCACAACTTAAGAGAGATGCTCATACTAAACAACTCTTGAGACAATAACTTAGCATCGTACGGCACATTCACTGGTATCACATCCTCCCCTCCTTAAGGGAGCGACGTCCCGGCGCTCTCCGGTTCTTATACTCGCATTTTGTACTACTAGAAAGATGAGGGTCTCCATCCCGTAGAGGTCTTCACGTTCCGATGTGGACTTCGGTTCACGTCTCGGATTCCATCACACCTTCACGATGAGTATTATACCTTGCTTTAATCTCTTAACATCACGATCCATGATCTCCACTTCAATTTCTCAAATTCTTCCTATTGGTATCAACACATCTCTTACCACAGCTTCTCGCGGTTAACAAGTGATTATAAATCTGCACCATCTCTTCCGTAGTCTCTCGAATCATCTCAAGTCCATTCAATTGACTTTTTCCTACTTCATTCTATCCAACTGGCGATCTACATTTTCATCAACATATTTCTTCAAATGTTGCATCTTCATTGTTAACATGGTAAATGTCGTTGTACAAAGGTACTACCAACGGCAAGTGTCAATCTCAACAACTATCAAAATCAATCACACACGTTCGGAGCATGTCTTCCAACGTTCGAATCGTCCTTTCACTTAGTTTCATCGTCTCATAAAAATAATTATTCAAAAAATAAAATCGCACAGGTCGCACATAACCCTATCGAACACGTTCAAAATATACAAGACGAGGTAATTAATATTAGTCGTATAAATCTACTTATTCCAATATTACGTACATACAAACCTATTTCGTCAAAAACGAATTCATCGATACGAAATCATCCGACGTATACATAACTCTCTCGAAAACATCACAATCCAATCAAACTCAAAAGCCATAATAAAACACATAAACCACATTACGACATGTTTGCAACATAGCCAAACCATCCCAAGTCAATCGGTTCAATCGAGTTAACTCATGCTTGCTAATCAGCCAAGCCATGATAAAATAAGGATATTTGAGATGATTCTCGGATGAGTCCAGTCAAAAAGAAAATTGCAAGTTTAAGAAGGTTCACAGGCTTGCTAGCTATGGATGCATATCCAAAAAGAAATAAAATACAAACATATGCCATCGTAGGGTGCTCACACACGGATCCATACCCAATATATATATATATATATATATATATATATATATATATATATATATATATATATATATATATATATATATATATATATATATATATATATATATATATATATATATATATATATATATATATATATATATATATATATATATATATATATAATACAAGAACACCATCTTACTTCCGTCCCAAACGTGGTCAAAATCTCAATAAACATCATCGTTCACAGTTAAAAAAATATATTACATGGCACGTGTTCTCCATGATTGGACTTTATTGGACAATTTCGTCTCAAGTTCTCACAACTTACGATCACTCGACCAGATCACTTACCACATAAATACATAAAAGGCAAGGGTTTATCACAAAAACATCAACTATGGCTATCTATCGTTTAACCATCGATGATCAAAGAAAATCGAGTCAAGCAAAGAGGATTCCTTACTTCGAATAAACGAAGGGGCAAATGGAATTGTCTTCCAACTACCGATGCATAGTTGGTAAACTTCAACAATTTATCATGTGTCGTTGTCATATATAAAGAACAAGAAAAGAAGCAAATAAAGTACGATACATTTGATGTAGGAGAAGTCTTCGTCATTTCCCTCAGAGTTACTCAAACTCGGATTTCCTCTACTTCGGAAGTCTTCTATTTTTGTTAAAATTTCTTCTTAGTGTCGGTATGAGCCCCTTTGGTATTTCATCAACACCCTCGTGATTCTGATGAAGTTCGCATGTTACATTCAACACATAAAACATTTTACAAAATTACTCGGTCAAGGTGACTTGCCAAGTCAATGCCAAACGAAAGAAGAGATTTCAAGGAATACAAGAAAATTCAAAATTTTCTTTAGGAATTAAAGAGAATACGATTACTTGTATAAGGATCCACCATTTTTAAAACGTTCTCATCCAAACATTTATCAAAAACACTACCGGTTTTAAAGATGACCAATTGATTTGAAACTACATTGCGCTTCCTAAACTATGCATAATTAGCTAGATCATGCATACTTAAGGACCAAGCAACGACAACCAACAAAATAGGACTCTTCCCTAATTATGCATAGTTAGCTAAGCTGTGCATAATTGAGGATCGAGTGACGACACAAACATTACTATTACACACCAAACACGACTATGAAAGTTTTCAAGCTAGTCTTCAAAATAATTAAATCGTTTGAAATGAAATTTGAAATGGGAAAAATATTGCTACCATCGTTTTAAGGAACACATCAAACATTTTTCATCTACTTTGGAAACATACATCACTTTGCCTATTTATGAGAAAAATGAATAAATAATTAAGTAAATAAATCGACACCATTTACATTTGATTAAACGAAACATTTCACACACTCATACATATTTTCAAAATAGACTACTCACCAGTCAATGGTAAGGCGGTTCAGGATTAAAGATCATTGCAAGCACAACAAGTAATAAAATCAAAAATCAATGAGATCGAACTAGGTAAACGAGCAATATAATTGCCAACTAAAATTAACTATATTAGAAATGAAAATACTTCAAACATATGACAAAAGTCTTGGGATAACAACAGCGATCTACGAATACATGGAGTAAAAATTGAATATCAATACAAGCGTCAAAATAGGGCAACGATCATAATTCCCATCGTCTCGAGTTGCACAGACATTCCACCAAGGGTATACGGGGAGAGGAGAAGAATCACCCTGTCGAATAGAAACAATTTCACCAGGAAGATCGAGTTCTTTCACCTCTACAATTCGGTAAAGCGGCTTCGCCTCCTCGCTTTTGTTCAATTATAAATAAATAACCACTTTAATGAAGATTTATAGCATCATTCAAGTAAATACAAAAATTTTAGGTTCCATTAACCGAAAGAAGAAAAGTTACGGCGTCCATGAACATGACAAAAATACACCGGGTGACATACCCTTATTATCATGTAATCTTGAAGTAGCAATTCAAAATAAATAATGGTCTCATGCCATTAACAATATTAAAACGAAAAATCACATGACTATTCAAGTTTAGATACAGACTCACAAAATCAAAGAAGGGATGTTGTACGATCGAACCATCGTGACTCCAAATATTACGTCTTAAGAAAATAATACAAGTATGCGTGTGTTGGGTGCTCCATTTTCATTTTCTAATTAATGTTACCATGTACCTTGTAAAAGCGAGCATTTACACATTTTTAATTTGTGTTACACCATTAAAGAATTTATACCTTTCATTTTTCAATCTTTACGAAGTTTTCATTTCTGGAAAAATTTCAATCTCTCGGAAATTGTTAACATTAGTAGATGTGGTGACTCGGTTATCATAATCGACAAATCATTAGGTTTGAAAGTCTCGCTACTTGTGTCAAAATTTCATTAATGTTCATATCTTAAGTACCAAAAACGTTCATAGTAAGAATTTTCAAAGTTTTACGTTATTATTATTACAACTTATCTTATTACGTATATACAAATATCCATCATGACTCAAACTAGTCCAATTAACTCTTAAAATCAACCTTTGACTTTTTATTATACGCATGTCTTCCTTAAAACTGATTTGTTAAATCGTATTTGCGCAATTTGACTCAAATGCTAAAGAGGTTTCACGTAGTATTATCTTGGATAACTTACTGATTTTATTCGAGACTTGAATCTTGATAATAATAAGAAAATAATAAATAATTAAGATGCTTATTTCAATAATTCAAAGATATATAAAATTTAACTTTTAATAATTAGCCCATTATCAAGTGATTTTTAACATTAACACATCTCGTAGCAGAAACAAATTGACGTTCCATCAACGTTCAATAATTCCTTTCAAGCGTTAGAATTTCTCACTTAAAGTGTATACTTTAAATTTTATCCCAGTTTATTCACTACAAGAAGTGACGAATTCCAGTTTATATCAATGCATATAACATGACCTTATGTTTAAAATAGAACGAATTTCACAAAGTCTCTAGCTCCAAAATACGTGGTCAATTTTCTACTCATGTTCCATATTACAAAATACGTCCATAGTTTAATGACCTAAAATTAATTCATATTCAATTCAAAGTTGCATATACTCAATAGTCATATCGTTATTCTTTATTAATAATCTCCTAGTTTTAAATTTAAATTAGGCAAATTCTTAACAAATCCATCACTAGCTTCTAGTATCAAATTATTAATATATGAAAACAAGGATTTTTACGAGTAATATAAATTACTTATTATGATTTACCAACCAAGGTGGAAGGAAAAATAATTTCACATTGTCACTTTACTCTATATAAGAGTTTTACTTGTTACAAGACATATCATAGGTCATTTTTATCCAAAACTTTCATTCACCATTTATTTAATATGTAAAACACTTTATGTTTAAATCAATCAATCAACAAAATTTAATGCTTACTTAACTCACACAAATGCCGGACCTCGTCATATATACTATCAAATTTAAAATAATAAGACAACAAGACGAATGCAATAAACGGAATGAGAATACATATGTCAACTAAGTGTTGATATCGGCTTCGGGTAGGTCTCAAAGTCGTACTCAAATAAAATTAACACAAAACATCCAAACTTTAAGCTATCTCGCTTGATCACAACGCTACTCTATTTTTAAAATGCATTTTTAAATTCGAGTAAAATGGTAAACAACGATTAAATGACGACGCGCCTCAACCACGTTTCATAATATACACACGTAATCGCCGCTAAAACGTACGCATCATTGATTATACTTCGGTTATGTTATAGTTACACGAACTAATATATCAAACCCATAAGGGATAAAGGAAATACAGTAATACGTGAGTAATTTACGTTCTAAAAAGAAGATGTCCCAAAATGACATACCACCGTGCGATAACGACAATCGAGATCAATCTAGTCGATATACAATATGTTACGAAGAATTATTTACGTATCTAGAATATCAAACGAGGTTCACACTCGGTTATTCGAACAATAAATTAATTATCAAGATTGATAATTGGCGGTGAGGCTGAATTCTCAACAAAACCGCATTTTAAATGTACGATAATCACCCAAGGACCATTGCTTCGCGTGCAATGCCTTTAAATACCATAGTATATACATACCTATACATACAATCATTCCCACATACACATAGAATCACAACATAGTGTTGCCATGTAATGCAATGTAGCCCGTATGCCAATTACATGCAACATATATGATAGCCGTATAAATGTTTACAAATTACGATATTAAGTATTCGACGTACACAACAATATATCTCAATATATATCATAGTATTTACTTACTAAATACTAGGGGATTCATATCAATTTTGAGGGATACATCTAAAATATAAAGCAATGCTAAAGAAATCTTACCGGAGCCACGCAGGATAGTTGTGTGCTTGGACAATTTCTTACGACACCAAAAGTTATAGTTTAGGATTTTTCAAAATGACCTAGTTCTCTATAACTCATGGCTCTGATACCAATCTATAACACCCTCAAATCATATGCGCAGCGGAACTACAACATTTGGGTGTTAGGCAGTTATCATCACACATAAGCTATTTCGAACGACTCAAAGAGACGTAGAAATTTAAACATAAATTAAAGATTGTTTAAAACAACAAAGTCTACTGTTTTCCAAACCCCATAGATAATACAAAACAGAGTCGCGTTTTGGTCCCCATTGAATCTCAACCCAAAAGTACATTTTCGTTCACATGACATAATATAAAATATTTAAGTGCTAAAAGGGAGGAAAAACAAAGTAGACCGCCAAGCCACAACAACTTCCATGCTCGCATGCTCCGCTGCTATCAATCTTAGTTACCTGAAACACATGCTTAAAACCGTCAACACAAAGGTTGAGCGAATCTATAGGTTTATCAAATCATAGGTTGAACATAAGTATTAAAACCAATCATGACCATTCAATAGCATTGTCGTACTCACAATCTATTATTCAAGGATATTATCTTTAGCAATAGCTAATAATTATGTTTAAGCTCGTGACACTAATCCGTTAACTCAATCACCCGCGTACATAGACCGACATGATTTAAGTGGAACCAGTGCCCCTTCTAAAGGCATTAGTTGTAATTATACCTTATTTCTTATCACAAGTTATCCGTCCACAGAGGGTACTCAACGTACTAGCTCTCGTCTCGGATAGGGTCGTCAACCCCATAGTACTATCAAATGTATAAGCGGATATCTCCAACCCACACAAGGGCAGTTAATAGTTCACGAATTTAGGGACTTTTACAACTAGGTACTCAACACAATTCAAGGCAACATTCAGGTCCAACAATCATTCATGACTTATGTTCTTTTCATTTAAATAGCATGCATCCCCCTCGCGGGTAAAAACGTTTGAAATAAGTAAACAGCGAGGCTATAGACTCACCTGCCGTAGTAGTAGTGGTTCTAGCGAAGACGTAACGAGAAATGTCAGCGACGACGTGGATGCCCGGGAAAATTTAACACTTGACCTAAAAATCAAGGTACGAAAACCAAATCAATACTCCGCGTACATTATTGTACTAAACACACGCATATGCAACCACACTCAATGCTTATGAAAACTCACGCCAAAATCAAACAAGTAGTTGTTACTAGACTTATACCATTTATCTTCGTAATTAAAGTTGATTCCCATTTTTTAGATTTGCCGGTACTTACCAAAAGTACGGGCTGTTTGCTATGACTTAAGCACCTATATAAATTTCAAGAAAATTCACAAAAATACCTCATGACCTTTATAAAACTCATATTTAATCCCACGAAAAGTTTTCACTTCTATGACTCGTTACACATCACATTACTAGACGTACACATTTAGGACTGATTTTGCACTTTGACCATGTTGGACCTGTTTGACCCATTTAAAATACACCATTGACCAATCCACCACCGAAGTCTAAAAATAGACTCAAAAATGCAGGTTTGAAACCAAAAATTAACTTTCAATCATTTACCAAACTCTATCTATGGCCCCCGGGATTTGACCCAAAACCAAACATAATTTCGGATTATGTTGATTCTCATCTCCCGGTACACGAACTTTCAAAATAGCATAACTTTTGACTCGTTTGGAGTCGTATGCTCTACCTTATACCAAAACGAAGCTAAGTCAAAGCTCTACATCTCTATCCTATCTTTATGACCTGTTTACAAAATTAAACCCACGAAAATAAGCCCTAAACAGTCTGGTCTAAAATCACCCTTCCAAAATCAATTCAGCACTTGATTCCAATCCATCCAAACATCATCTAAACCTAGATTAACCACTTGTAATCATTCCTAATCTCCCCAAACAGCCTATATCATCAAGAACATCAAACCTTCATCAAAACCCAAGTCCTAAATCATACATGCAATTAGTTTATCCTATTCAAAAACACCAAAACAACATTATAAACACAACCCATGACACATTTCATCAAACACCATGAACACCCAAAAACCCCATAAATTCGTGGGTTTTGGGGCTGTAGAACACTAAAATCATAAATCCCCATCTTGTTTTATGGGTTAATTAACATTACCCACTCACTAATTAAACAAATTTATGATTTAATTACATCAAAACATATTTTTGAAAAACCATTGATTCTTGAAAAATTAATGTTAATGCATGTTGGATTAAAGGGTGTAAGAACACTTACAATGATTAATTAGGAGGTGGTCTTTGATTAGATTTTAGCAAAACTCAAAAACAAAATGGTGGTGTGTGGTGGCCTTGTGTTGGCCGTGGGTTTCAAAGGGAGAGAGGGGGAGAGGATTTTATTTTTGAGTGTGTGTTTGTGTGTGTGTTTTTGTGTTTGTGTATTTTGTAAAAAGGTGGGAGGGTTTCTTTTGACAACTTGGCTAATCTTTTGGCCTAAAGTTTAAACGACACTAATAAAGAGTGGTAATCGACTCACTAGTCGGTTTTGAAATTTTACGGGAGTCGGGATTTGTAAAAATTACTTTCCAAAGGTTAAAACGCACACAAAATGAATATTCATATGGTTCCGACTCGACTTAACACATAATAAAGATAAAAATCTCGAAAAACTCAAATATCGATCAATCAATAATAAATGTAAGTTTTGGGCATTCGTCGGTATCGTAGTCGTTATCGGTTCTTCTTAATTTGTCAAACGTTAAATTACGACCGTAAACGTTGGTTTCAACTTAAACCGTCAAATATATAGCAAACGAAATTTCTTAAAAATTTCAAAAATATTCGTAAAATAGGATTAAATAAATGGCGTTGGGCTCGGGATATCACATCCACAAATGAGCAACAACTTAAGAGAGATGCTCATACTGAACAACTCTTGAGACAATAACTTAGCATCGTACGACACATTCACTGGTATCACAGTAAATGTTTTTCTATAAAGGATTTAGGAGAAGCTGCATACATTCTGGGAATTAAGATCTATCGGGATAGGAAAAGACGGTTAATTGGTTTATGTCAAGATGCTTATATAGATAAGATTTTGAAGAAGTATAATATGCATAATTCCAAGAAAGGTTTTTCAACCTATGGAAGTTAAGCATAATCTGAGTCATGAGATGGATGCATCAACTCTTGAAGAGGAGGCATACGTGTAGAAGGTGCCTTACGCTTCAGTTGTAGGATCTATAATGTATGATGTTAGATGCACAAGGCCTGATGTGGCGTTTGCTCAGAACTTGGTCAGTAGATACCAACATAATCCAAGGAAGCTCCACTAGAGTGCTGTTAAACATATTCTAAAGTATTTGAGGAGTACGAAAGATATGTTTTTGATATATGGAGGGAAACCAGACACAGAGCTGAATGTTACAGGTTTCTGTGATGCGTCCTGGCAATGTGATAAAGACGATACGAAGTCTTAGACGGGTTATGTTTTTGTTATCAACGGAGGAGCAGTTGACTGGAAGAGAAAGAAACAGACAACGATTGCAATGCATGCTACTCAGTCTGAGTACATGGCTTATTTAGAAGCTGCAATGGAAGTTGTTTGGATTAGGAAGTTTATTCAAGATCTTGGAGTGATGCCTTCAATTAAAGAACCTATAGATAAGTATTCTGACAATTCTGCCGCAATAATATTTGCCAATGACCCTGGAGTAATGAAAGGCGCCAGACACTTCATGCGTAGACATCACTACGTCCGAGAACAAGTTGAAGCTCGTGTAATAAAATTAATAAAAGTTCACACATATGATAACGTAGACGATCCTTTAACTAAGGCTTTGCCTAGACCAAAGATAGTTAAGCATGCCAAAGCGATTGGGCTGTAACTAGCTAGCGAACTCATGCAATAAATATGTGATTAGTTTTTGGATAAAGGATGTTATGACATTATTATATAATAAAATAAAGATTGGGTTTCGTTTATTACTATTATTTAATAAGTGTATCTTATTTTATATGTTTTAATCCATGAATAAATGTTATAAAAAATGTCTGTTGTCGATTAATAATATGGGAATATTACTAAATTAAGACAAATCAAAATAGTGATAGAGTATATTTGAAAGTATATTGATCAATTTTGGATGATATTCGATGATTCAAATATTGGACTTATCCCAACTATATGTTTTTACTTTATGGATCTTTGTCATCAAGTAAAACTTAAATAGTTATCCTTAGACTTGAGATACCAAGAAACTATTATGAATCTAGTGCATCTCTTTGGAATAATCTAACGCTAAACGTAACTGGTAGCTATAAGGATTATTTCCGAAAGTGTTGCAAAATTCGTAAGTTTTGCTCGTAGTCAATATGGAATTTATTTCCTCCAATTTCGTTTTGGAGTTTAATACAGCTGGGCCCTCGTGGGATTAGTAAGATGTTTGTGTGGCCACACCCAAATTTGTTTTGGTAATCTTGTTGAATCTGTGAACGAGAAACAAAATGGTTAATGAAAGGAATGACTGAGATCCATATCCTTATTAACGTTGTATTATAAATAAAAGGATAATAATAACGATGTAGAATTCGTTAAAAGGTTTTGTCCAGGAGACCTTACTCGAGTTGTACTAGAGACATTGCTAAGTGTAACTAGACGCTAGTCAATGTAATCACGATATTCCAAATATGTCCAAGTGGGAGCTGTAAGGTTATGGACTTATATTTAATAGTCGCGTGATAGGATCGAACTCGAGATTACGGGATTGCACACAATACGTAAAGAGTTAATTTAATTAATAAATATATTTATTGTATTTATTAATTTATTTAATAAATATATATTTATTAAATTAAACCGAGCAAGTAACTATATAACTTTAACGATCGTTAACTAATTAATAGTTAAGTATTAATGAGTGTTAAAATAATATATAGTAAGAGAATTAAAAGAAAGAAGGACGGAAGATTTCGGAACACCCCATAGGGGTGTTTTGGTCTGTCGGTTAGGGCTCCAAAGGGGGGGGGGGGGGGGGGGGGGGGCAAAAGTTGCCTTTTATTTACTTGGGCTACAATGGGTTCGAGGCCTATAAATACACCTCCTTATCCTTCATAATCTTCATAACTTGAATCTCTCCCTCTCCCTCTCTCTTGGTTCGATCGCAAGGGTAAACCCACGAAGGGTTTTCGGTTGGTTTTCTTAGTTGATCGATTGTGTTGATAATCTAGTACTAGCCCATCTCTAGGGTTGTTGGGTAGATTATTTACAAGCGTTGTAGCTCAGTTTTCACGTGCTAGAATCACGGTTAGCTCGTTGTATTACGTGTGTACAAGATCGTAATATAGTCTTACTTTAGACTATATCTTGGTATATTACGGTATAAGCCTGAATTGGTGATTCGTTCTTCGTCTTGTGGATTTGCTTTAGCGTAAAGGTATGAACACTAATTCGATTAATTATAGTTGTGTTATTATTATGATCTTGTTAAATCACTTCCGCTATACTTGCTTTGATCTTGTTTAGGGTTTTATATAACTTATGTGGATAATGACAACCACTTGATGCATGTTTTTACAACATCAGGTATTTGTTTCAGACGTTTTATTATCTGCACCTCCTATCATATTTCATATCGGTGATCATTACTTACAATTTGGGAGAAAGGAATTCTGTTTAATCACTCGATTTAAGTTTGGTGAAGTTTCAGAATCTCAACCAATATTCATTCCATTTTGCAAACGTTTATTCCCTGAGAAAGTTAAATAAAACAAAACACAACATGTTCATGGGTGGGAACTATTGAACATTTTCAATAGTGAACGGTGGTTTCAATTGTCAAATTTGGATGTTGTGAGGGTTTGCCTTTTAATTTTTGTTGAGCTAGTTTTCCTGGGTAGGGATAAACGGAATTGCATCCGTAAGCATTTTATGACAATGGTTGAGGATTTTAACAATTGGAATTGTTATCCTTGGGGTGAATTGATGTGGGTTGAATTTTATAGAAGAAATGTGAATGCTGATCATAGACATAGAGAACATCACATGGACGAGTGATAACTGACTTTTGTGTATGCTCTTGGAGTGTTGTTCGTACTCGATTCAATCCGAATTGATCTCGGTTTAAAGGTAGAACTATTTGTGTTGGTCACTAAAAGGGGGAGCTTGATTGTCTAATATACTATGAACATAAAAACTAAACATGTAAAATTAAATGAGAAATCTAACCTTGATAGTTGTGTAAACAAATCTTCGGAACAATTGGGAAATTCAGAACTCTTAAAGTTTTTCGGAATAAAGCCCTCTTTTCGGAAAAATAGATATCTTCGGATAAAGACACCTTTCTCGGAATAAACAGAAATTTCGGAATATAGGACTTATTTCGGTAAAGTCAGCTTTTTCGGATAAAGGCTATAATTTCGGAATATAAGAATCTTCGAATTAAGTTACTATTTTCGGATAAAAATTCGGAATAAATGGCTTTTTCGGAATAAAGAGCTTTTTCGGAGAAAGGGAATGTTTTCGGAATAAGATGACAATTTCGGATAAACAGGTTTCTTCGGAGAAACTAATTAAATTCGGAAAATGACACTTCTTCGGATAAAACCCTAATTTCGGGAAGAAGGCTAATTTTCGGAATAAAACAAATTTTCGGATAAAAGACAAATTTTCGGATAACAGGTTGATATTTAGAGTAAATGTTTTTCGGAATAAATGATATTTCGGATAAGTGACAAATTCAGATAACATACTTTCTTTGGAATAATTAGTGAATCTTCGGAAAAACAAAACCCTTTTCCGAAGAAAGTAATAAACATATACAGTAACAGGGACGATCCAAAATAAGCCAAGATTAAGCACAATCAATTAAGCAATTAACCAAAACTAAAGCCAAATTTATTTTAAGAAAAACTAAATAAGCCACAAATCAAAAACTTTAAAAACACAAATCAATCAAAATTATTAAAATCAACTTTCAATCAAAACTATTAATCTATTAAACCAACTTAATCAAAAATAAGCCAAACACTAATACATCAACAATCACAATAAGCTTAAAACATCCACCACATCAAAACTAAAAGATCAACCACATGAATAAATCAATCACAAAACCAACTAGATGAAATCAACTACATGATTAATTAAATCACCACAAGATTAAGAAAGGTAGAATGAGAGATATGAAATAAACTTGATTAAATTAAAGATTAAGATTCAAAGTTACAAGATTAAGATGAAGATTAAGAAAACTTGAAGAGAAAGCTAGAGAGAGAAATAAACACACTAATTACCTACTAAAAATTAAAGACTAAAAATTAACTACTCACACTAATAACTATTTTCTAACTATATATAGGGGAAGGAGTAGGTGCTTGTTTCTTCCTCCTTTCTTCTCGTCTTTTAAAATATCTTGCTTTCTCGAATTTGTCTCGGGATTAGTCGAATAATAACTTGAACTTGTCTTCTAATTTTCTTCTTTTAGTAGACTTGGTTCTTCGACTTTGTTAAACTTCCGTCTTTAGACTTTTTCTTCGATAAATCTTCAGAATAGGCCTTTGACTTCCGTTCTTCTTGCACTTTTGACCTTTTGATTTTGTCTTTTTGTCTTTTTCTTCGATAATAGCCCGTGATAGCCCGTGTTTTCTTCCTTTTTCATATTTTTATTCTGAAACACAATAAAAACACAAACCACGCATAATTCCGACTTTTACGACATAAAATACACGTTTTGGTCTTGTTATTATTGGAAATAAGTGGTAAAAGGATAAGTGGTGTTTTCACACTTATAAAATCCCCTAGACTTGACCATTGCAATGCCCTCATGCAATGCATTAATTTCAAAGCACGGTTTACATTTTTCATCATAAATAACCCACCTTGGCCTTTATTAAATACTAAACACTAAGGAAACTAAAAAGATAGAAATATATACAAAACAATTAAGGAAATCAAAGACTTACATTAGGCGTTGGCATGTCATGAATGTTCATCACCCTCAAGTTTCACGTTCCCACACCAAGCTTATAAACGAGATCATTGTTATTATAAGTTAGTAAACTAACACGAAATCATGTGGCCCAATTATTCACTTAGACTCCCTTATTCCTATGTGTATCTCTTATATTTTATGATTGTCTTGAATGATCACGAGGATGCATTGTTTGACTTATTTTGATAGTTTATTTAGGCCGAAAATAAAGTAGGACGATTTAATCAATAGTTAGCTAAAGGACAAAATCTTTTAAAACTGCTTCTCGGGACCTCTTAAAGTTCATATCTTGGCATAACTTGCTTCACGATTTGAGACCTTTCTCGGACCAATATTTGACAACGACTTCATACTTCGAATCTTGAGAGACGTTCTTGAAATAATAGTCTTCTCTTCATAATAGGAATTTCTTCACTTGAAGTTTTTGAGAGATTCTTCATACTTGGACCACGACTTCTTCATTTTTCTCCAATCTTTATTTTGGATTTTGAGATACAACGATCCGCCTCCTTTTAAGACTTGGATCTATTTATCCTCATACCTTGCTAGGGTCTTTTCGGATAGACTTCTCCATGATCTTTAGGGAGTATTTGCTTTTCGTCGTGTGTCTCGATCCTTCATATTGATTTTTGATAAATGATTCTTCACATCACTTTAGATCATTAGCACCAAAATGTATCCCTCATGCCTTGTTAGGGCCTTTTCGGACTCGCCAATCTTCGCATCCCGCTTCAATAAGTTATGCCTTGGCTATGAACTCTAATTAATACCGAGCAACTTTTAAACGATCTTAGGCTAGAAGCTAAGTAACTTTTCAAATCGTACAACCTTATTTATTGCAAATATATTTATTAACAAGCGATGGGAGAAAAAGCTTATAATCAACTCACATAAATTCATGAAAGAATACCAAACTTATAATTGACTCTATCATCTCTCGCTCTCCATAATTTAAAATCTCAAGGAATGAGACTCGCGAATGCTTAGCCAATTAAATCAAAGTTTTGGGTTTTCAAGTCATCTATAGGATCTTGCAACTTCTACACTTTTTCAAGTTTAGAATTCGAATTTTAAAGTTCCCTTGATAAACGACTTTCTAGGATCAATTATAGAAACTTGCGAAAAGTTCTTGTTCTTAACCCGTGAGAGTTAAGACTTTCGGGTTTTAAAGTTCCCTATATAAAAGCCTAGCAAAACTTGACTTAAACACGTTAAGGATACTAGCTAGAGTAAACTTGGATAAGTAAACTCGGGTTTAGTCAAAAGATTCATGACTTTGATAAATTAAAACCACTTTATTTAAAATTTATTCTAGAAAAGAAAGTAAATAACGATAACAAAGGAATATACTACTATACTATTAGGCCAAAATAGATTAAAAATTTTGAAAATGTCGAAAAATCAAATTTTCCGGTTAAAATGGGGACAAATTAATGGAAAAGCCCACTTCTATCTTCGATAGAAGTCCCCCCTACACTTGATATAAACATTGTCCTCTATGTTTAAGCATGTGGGAGTAAACTCCCCTACACTTCGGACATTGTGCACTTTGTTTAAATCTTGCTAAGGAAAGGACTACTATAGTGATTTCAATGTGAACATATAAGATATGAAATATTGAATCACGACAGTTTAGGATAAAATCGGGAAGACGGGCATACGGGATCACGGGTCGTCAAATGTCATCAAAAGTGCTCTTTGAAGCTTTAATCCCTGCACATCATAAGAAACAAGACAATAAACCCTATGTAGCTCCCCCTACACTTACTATGAAAACGGGTAAAAAGGATAGATCAACGGGTTGCCTCCCGAGAAGCGCTTGTTTTTGTTAACCGAGTCACGAGCCTGACTCGACCCAAAACTAATTCAAGGAAAACATGGTGAGGGATGGAATCATCTCAGGAGAGATGTCCTCACCAAAGTACAACTTCACACGCTGGTCATTCACTTTAAAATTAGGCCCATTTGGTTGCGAAAGCTCAATGGTGCCATAGGGGAAGACTTTGGCGACGGTGAACGGACCAGAGTGTTGGGTCAAAAAGTTGATGTGGCAGAAACTCAAAAAACGAAGAAAACATGAAGATATTTTCTAAGCGTTGTCAAGAGCAATCTAAGCGTTGACAAGAGCAAATCCAAGGTTGACAAAGCAAGCATTGTCATGTACAATCCAAGCATTGTCATGTACAATGTAAGCATTGTTAGAAACGTAGACAAAGAAGCTTATGGAAGCTTCTATTTAGATAAACATGCAAGATATATTCTGCATAAGTTTATTTAAATAGAAGATTTACTTGTTTATTTGATTTTATCTCTTGTAAACCCTAATCCTTACACTATAAAAGGAACCAAGGGTCTTAGGTTTTATTCATAACTTCATTCAAATGTAAACCTAAAAGCGTATGTGCACTAGATGTGGGATTCAATGTATACATGTCTAGTGGTTGTTTATTATTAATATAATGAGCAACCCAATTGTTTTAATTCATGTTATTGTGCCCTAAACACCTTGTTAACGTGTCGTGTTCTAATTCCGCTTTGATTGTATATCATATGAACATGATGCATTCCTAGTAGCTTAAAAGATCGCGGAAACCAAGGTTTCCACAATTGGTATCAGAGCCTCGTGGCTCGTGATGCTAGGACCAACAAGGTGTTCGTGTATGGTGAAAAGAAGAAAAATCCGTCTAGGGTTTTTCTAGACGTTTTTGTGTGCGCAACAGTATTAAGAAGGTCATAACTTTTGACTGAACCGTTGGATCGTCACAAAATTTCTTGTGTGTGTTCTATACACATATATCTAGACATCCACCGGAGGGATTGTCAAGTTTTATCCCCAGGAAAAATTTATTAAGCGTCAAAGTCAGCAGTGAGTGAATGCAATTTTCTGTGAACAGCCATATTCAAAACATGATCTCTCCTTCGTTAACCGTTGGATCTTCGTGATTTTTGAACTGTAGATTCTTGGCACTTGTGTCTAGAATCTCACCGAAGGTATTTTCGATCTGAGCCTTAATGAAGAAGTTATTCAAGATCGAAGGTTGCTGATTATGGTATAAACGTTTTTGCTCTTTTACATAAAATCATGAACTAGGGTTTCTATAAACCCTAGATCGACTTAAGGCTGAAACGTTTGAGATTTGGAGGCTGTTATAACGCATAATTATACAAGATTCGTTTCTAGGGTTTCGAAACCCTAGAATGATGCAACCACTGTAAAAGAAAAGGATGTACAAAGTGGTCCAGTGACCTTTGACAAAGAAAAAGAAGCGATTGTATCCAAAAAGAGCAAATCACAAGGTGTTGTCTAAAGCTGTCGTCAGAAGTTTTTATTTAATATATTCAATATATATTAAATATTGCCAAAGACGTGGGTATAATATTCTTGCTAAATTGCTGGTTTGATAAGGTCAAGAGGATTGAGCTGCTACCTTATGACTGTTTGGGCAGCAAAAGAAAAGATGCGTCTACAAAGCTTACACTGATTGTGACATCAGCGAAGTAATATTGATTCACGTGAAAGCATATGTGGACGTGGGTTTATTTTTGGATATGTTTTGCTGTAAGTAAGGACTGTGACATTCGATTGATTTAATTGGTTTGCACATTGGTCAATAATTGGGACGTATATTGGACTTGCAATGTGGGCCCAGGCAGCAAAGGATTGGTGATCGAATGTATTCCAATTCTGTCACAGAGAACAGCAAACATGGTCCAATATGTTGCTATGGCTCACGTGGGTTTTTAATTAATTTAATGATTGTGTTTGTTTTGATGGTCACGTAAGCAGCAATATTGATATAAAAGTTAATTCATGCATGAGGATATATTCTAAGCAAGAAGTCACAATTTGCTTGCCTATTTTATTCAAGATATATGTGCTCATGTGGCCCACGATGACATATCAAGGAAGTGGTAGTAGAGACGCTGACAAGTCCTTGCGTAGACGCTGACGTGTGTACTTTTGACGCTGACAGAATAAGTCAAACGCTGACAGCGTTGACAGTGTTGTCCGAGAAATGGTTAATCTGAACGTTGACAAGTATTGTCCGATATTGGACAATACACATTCTAGATATGTTGGATAAAGGAGGATCACGGATAACACAAGGATTGCTGCTGTTGAGAAAATTGGTACGTTTTTATCATACAAAAAGGAGGAATTTACACACGAAGGTACATGGAATCTCCGTTTTATTTAGAATATCATGTTGATATTTATGGCTCGGATACTTTTAAAAGGAATTAATGATCTTAAAGCGAGTTAGCAATTATTTGTGGGAATTTGATGGATATTTAAACTATGTAATCGGGATAGCCTTGCGAAAGAGTTATCCAATCAAGAACTTTTACATATGGTATGAAGATGTTATTTCATTAAATTCATCATGAAGAGGTGTTGGCTTACGGGGAAGAATTATTATGGTAAGTTTGATGATTGAAGAAGATTTTCGCGAGTTTGTGTTCTATCATATCTTCAACTTTCAGCCGGTTTGAAGATAACTTGTTCGTGCTTTACATGGTTGGTGATGAAGACTTGTCATAACACTTGAAGGAGTTACATTATCGTGCTTAGTGTCTTACATAGGATGAGAATATTGACAAGGGATCGAGGTCTACTTATACTTGGTGACATGAGTATGAGTTCTTTATCACATGGATAGTACAAGACATGAACACAAGGTTGGGTTATTCTACTTCTACATCAAGATTACTTATGTTATTTTTCTTCAAGATCATTACATAGAGCTACATTTGGAGAATCTTCAAGATTGCATACATTGTTTACTTCCCTGTTGATGTGACAAAAAGGGGGAAGACATACATGCTACAATTAAGGGGAAGCAATTTGAAGATCATGTACAACTTACAAGAGATACACATAGAGTTTTGCCGACATCAACTAGGAGAAGATTGTTGGGTCAAAAAATTGATGTGGCAGAAACTCAAAAAAACGAAGAAAACATGAAGATATTGTCTAAGCGTTGTCAAGAGCAATCTAAGCGTTGACAAGAGCAAATCCAAGTTTGACAAAGCAAGCATTGTCATGTACAATCCAAGCATTGTCATGTACAATGTAAGCATTGTTAGAAACGTAGACAAAGAAGCTTATGGAAGCTTCTATTTAGATAAACATGCAAGATATATTCTGCATAAGTTTATTTAAATAGAAGATTTACTTGTTTATTTGATTTTATCTCTTGTAAACCCTAATCCTTACACTATAAAAGGAACCAAGGGTCTTAGGTTTTATTCATAAGTTCATTCACAATGTAAACCTAAAAGCGTGTGTGCACTAGACGTGGGATTCAATGTATACACGTCTAGTGGTTGTTTATTATTAATATAATGAGCAACCCAATTGTTTTAATTCATGTTATTGTGCCCTAAACACCTTGTTAATGTGTCGTGTTCTAATTCCGCTTTGATTGTATAATCATATGAACATGATGCATTCCTAGTAGCTTCAAAGATCCGTGAATCTTAGGATTCCACACAGACCAACGGCTCTTAAGCTTGCCCGAAAAGATCTTCAACCGAGAGTTAAAAAGTAAAACTTGATCACCTATGTGAAACTATCGGTTCTTAATCCTAGAATCATGAATGAGCTTGGTTTTTGCCTTGTAGATCAATGAATTCTCATAAGCTTCATTCCTCAGTTCATTAAGCTCGTTGAGTTGAATCTTCCGAAGATCACCGGCTTTGTTGATATCAAAATTAGCCCACTTCAAGGCCCAATACGCCTTATGTTCCAACTCAATAGGGAGGTGGCATACCTTCCCGTACACAAGACGATATGGAGTGCAACCAATCGATGTCTTATATGCGGTACGGAAAGCCCACAAAGCATCATCTAACTTATCGGCCCACGAGGCACGATGCTCTCCCACAGTTTGCTCTAAAATTCTCTTCTGTCCACGGTTAGAAATCTCTGCTTGACCATTTGTTTGAGGATGATATGCAGTGGAAAGACGGTGATTGACACCATACTTAGCCATGACCTCGAGCAAATTGGTCATTGCAAAAATGAGTCCCGCGGTCACTGATGATAGCACGAGGAACATGGAATCGAGCAAATAGTTGCTTCAGAAAGTTCACAACCACCCTCGCATCGTTCGTAAGTAAAGCCTTTGCTTCAACCCATTTAGATACATAGTCAACGGCTACAAGGATGTATTTGTTCCCTTTGGATGATGGAAATGTCCCTATAAAGTCGATACCCCATACGTCAAAGATTTCACATTCTTGTATGAAATTTTGAGGCATCTGATCTTTATGTGTGATTTTTCCTTGTCTTTGGAAAGCATCACAATGTTTAACCATTTCATGAGCGTCATGATAAATGGTGGGCCAATAAAATCCAGAGTCGAAAACTTTCTTCGCGGTATAATTAGGACCAAAGTGACCACCGGTGGGTCCTTTATGGCAAGCTTCTAGGATTAATAAAGCTGCCGACCCATCAACACTCCGACGAATGAAAAGATCCGTACATTGTTTGAAAAGGTAAGGGTCGTCCCAAAAATAGTGCTTAATGTCTTTAAAGAACTTTTTCTTTTGTTGGACGTTAACCCTTCCATGAGAATTCCACCCGCCAAATAGTTTGCAATGTCCGCAAACCATGGGGTTTCATCAAGATTGGAGTTAATATACATCAAGGCTTCAAGGGGAAAAGAGTCATTAATCTATTGATTTGGGAGCTCCCCTTGATAAGGATCCTCGAGTCTACTAAGATGATCCGCGGCTAGGTTTTCCGCTCCCTTCTTGTCACGAATTTCAATTTTAAATTCTTGAAGGAGTAAAACCCAACGAAGAAGTCTTGGTTTGGAATCTTGTTTGGTTAACAAGTACTTCAACGCGGAATGATTGGTATACACAATGGTGGTAGAAAGGACAAGATAGGGGCGGAATTTTTCAAAAGCATACACTATAGCTAAAAGCTCTTTTTCGGTAGTGGTATAATGCAATTGATCCCCCGTCATTGTCTTGCTAGCATAATGGATTGGTTGGAAGTGTTTGTTCACTCTTTGTCCCAAAATCGCTCCAATAGCAAAATCGCTAGCATCGCACATTAATTCAAAAGGTAACTCCCAATTAGGGGTAACCAAGACCGGTGCCTTAGTTAATTTATCCTTAAGAAGAGTGAAAGATTCGATACACTCTTTAGAAAAGATAAAAGGAGTATCTTTTTCCAAGAGGTGGGTCATCGGGCGAGCGATTTTAGAAAAATCTTGTATGAATCTACGATAGAAGCCCGCATGACCAAGGAAACTTCTCACACTTTTCACGGTTGAAGGTGGAAGTAATTTAGCAATAACATCGACTTTAGCACGGTCGACTTCAAGACCGGATTTGGAGATTTTATGACCAAGAACAATAACTTCTTTTACCATGAAATGGCATTTTTCCCAATTAAGAACGATACGAGTGTCTTCACATCGTTTGAGCATATGTTCTGAATTGGCGAGGAAAGTAGAGAAAGAATCACCATAGACCGAGAAATCATCCATAAAAACTTCCATAGTTTCTTCAACCATGTCATGGAATATAGCCATCATATACCTTTGGAAAGTCCCGGGAGCATTGCATAAGCCGAAAGGCATTCTTTTGTAAGCAAATGTTCCATAAGGACATGTGAATGTGGTTTTCTCTTGGTCTTTTGGATCGATGGGAATTTGAAAATACCCGGATAAACCGTCTAAGAAGCAATAGTAGTCATTACCCGCTAAACGCTCGAGCATTCGATCCATGAAAGAAAGAGGAAAATGATCCTTACGAGTGGCATCATTGAGTTTGCGATAGTCTATGCAAACTCACCAACCCGTGACAAGTCGAGTGGGAATCAACTCCTTGTTTTCATTGGGAACAACGGTTATTCCGCCTTTCTTAGGCACACAATGGACGGGACTAACCCATGGCGAATCCGAAATAGGGTAAATCATTCCGGCATCTAGAAGTTTGATAACCTCTTTCTTAATGACGTCATGAATTTTTGGATTAATCCTTCTTTGGCTTTGGATTGCGGGTTTAAAGTCATCTTCCATGAGAATTTTATGAGTACAAAAGTTAGGATCAATTCCGTGAATATCGGAAATTTTCCAAGCAATTACTTTCTTATGATTCTTCAGCACGTCGATAAGTCGAGACTTTTCATCCTCTTTCAAGTCCTTTGCAATGATGACGGGTAACTTCTTATTGTCTTCAAGGAAAACGTATTCGAGATGAGACGGTAAATCCTTAAGCTCTAAGTCCGGAGGATTGTCGATGGAAGGCGTAGTCAAATTCGGATCATCGATAGAGATTTCCTTAGGAGACGGTGGAGAAATATGGTCCTCATTGAGAAGTTTCTCAATGGTACGAATGTCTTCTTCCCAATCGGTGGGAGAATCGTCATATTCTAAGTCCACATCCCCTAAAGTTGCTTCAAATTCTTTCAAAAAGAAGTCACTTTCTCCAAACGGAGTCAATGATAGAGCAATAGAGGCAACGGTCTCAACAATGGGTAGAGAAGAAGAACCACTTTTACAAGCGTCTTTGAAATGCTCTTCACAAGCCTCATCAAGAACGTCAATGAAATTAACGCTCTCGTTTTCATAAGGTTGCTTAGAAAGTTTACCCATGTTGAAGACGATTTTATCGTCACCAACTCTCATGATTAATTCGCCCGCGGCTACATCAATGAAAGTGCGACCGGTCCTCAAGAATGGACGTCCTACGATTAATGGAACACGGGGGTCCATCTCGTAGTCAACGACAACAAAATCCACCAGAAAGGTGAATTTGTCGACACCGACGAGGACATCTTCGGCTATCCCCACCGGATAAGCAACCGTACGATTAGCTAACTCCAATGTCATTCATGTGGGGACTATCTCGGGTAGAGATAACTGTTTCCAAACACTTAATGGCATTAAGTTTATACTAGCACCTAGATTGGCTAGGGCCATACAATTCTCTACCCCGGGGAAGTTGCAAGGAATGAGAAAGCGACCCGGATCACCAAGTTTGGTTGGTAACTTCCTTAAGAGAACCGCGGAAAAATTCTCATTAAGTTGGGTCTGAGCAATATCAAGAAGCTTTTCTTTGTCACTGAGAAGATCTTTAAACATTTTAGCATATTTCGGCATGTGAGCGAGAGCCTCAGCAAAGGAGATGTTGAAATTCAATTGTTTAAACATTTTAAGTAAGTTCGAAACCTGGATATCATCCTTGTTCTTCAACTTCTCTTTCCTCAACCGTGAGGGATAAGGTATATCGGGTTGATATGAAGGCTTTGGAATGGAATTCTCACTCACATCCTTTGGTGGTGAAGGGGTAGAAATAGAAGGTGGAGGAATCGATGAAGGGGGCTCGTTCTCCTTTGTCACAATCACCGGTGTAGGTGTAGGAATCTCGGGTTCCTTTAAACCTTTGCCACTTCGGGTGGTGATTGCTTTCATCTCCCCTCTTGGATTAGCAACGGTGTTACTCGGAAGAGAACCCGAACCAGAGGCTTGATTACTTGGGAAGAAACTAGCCATCATATCCCTTAAGTCATTCGTTTGACTACTTAAAGAGTTTCTCATATCGGCTCGAAGATCATTCCCTTGTTTCGCCATATCTTATTTCAAGTTGATGATTTGACTCTGAAGATTCTTCACCAGCGCGTCATTAGTCCTCATGTAAGTTTCAACCTCGTGATTAAATGCGGTGGGTTGGTTGGAAGGAGGAGCATGGTAGGCAGGTGGTTGATAAGTGGGTTGTTGGTAAACTTGATTGTTTCCTTGAGGTGGATATGGGTTTCTTTGGGTTTGATATTGATTCGGAGCTCGAGTTTGGTTTTGATTGTTGCGATTAAAGTTGTTTTGGTTTTGAGGAGGAAAACTGGGTGGGGAAAGGAATTTGTTTGAACGATAACTGAGCAAATTGCGGTCACCTTGAAGACGAGCTTGATAGCCTCCCGTAGAAAAGTTACCGTTAGCGGCATACACATTTTCCGGATTGTCATGAGTAGAAGGACAATCGGTGTATGAATGAGAACCCCCGCAAATCTCAGAAGAAGTTGCTACAGCTTTAGCTTGTTGAAATTGGTTTGTAGCCATGGTTAAGAAGTTTTTGTTCATCTCGGCTATTTGGCGGGTAAGTTCGGTTATCTCTGGGTTTGATGAAGTAGAAGAAACATTGGCCCTCGTGTTATTCCTTGAAGATGCAGATGAATCCCAATTTTTGTGGTGAGTGGTCATGTTCTCTATAAGCTCTCTACACTCCTCAGTTCTTCTCTTCATGAATGTACCACCGGCGGCAGCATTAATCGTATCACGATCACGAAAAGTTAAACCATTGTAGAAAGTATCAATCAAAGTAACGGGGAGCATGTTATGGTTCGGACATCGGTCGATCAAGACATTGTAACATTCCCAAGCATCAAAATGCGACTCATCAGGTTCTTGGGTGAATCCACTTATTTGATTGCGAAGACTAGTGACCATGGATGGTGGAAAGTAGCGCGACAAAATTTTTTGAGTCATGTCATTCCATGTATGAATTGAGTTTTGGGAAGACGATCAAACCATTTTTCGGCATGGTGGGATAAAGTGTGTGGAACCGGTGAAGGCGAAGAAAATCCATGGAAACACCGAGCAATTTCATGCTTTGAGTGACGGTGATGAATTTGTCGAGATGTTTGTTGGCATCATCCGGTAATCCGCGAAATGGATAAGCGTTTTGAACTTGCTGGATCATGTGATGCTTTAACGAAAATTCAGTAGCCGTGATTTGCATCGGCGCAATCGGTCCTCCTCGTCCGTTCATGGTTGGTTGACAAAGCTCATCCATCGTTCGAAGGTCGGGTGGGGGAAAATTGTTGTTGTTGTTGTTGTTGTTCAAATTGGGGTGATCTGGGTTGTTATTATTGTTATGCACACCAGCCATATCTAAGTCTTTAAGAGTCTCGGGCTCAGAATAGGACGTAGATCGAGTACGCATACACTAAAATGAAATAAAATATTTTAGGTTTTTTTATCTTTTTTATTGTTTTTGGATTTTTGAAAATTTCATATTTTTTTAAGGATTTTTTGAAGATTTTTGTGCTTGAAAATAACGTTCCCAAAAGAACGGATCCTAGAATCCAATTTTTCACACTAAAAACCGTTAATCTTTACGAAAAGAGCCGGCAGCGGCGCCATTTGATAACTGACTTTTGTGTATGCTCTTGAAGTGTTGTTCGTACTCAATTCAATCCGAATTGATCACGATTTAAAGGTAGAATTATTGGTGTTGGTCACTAAAAGGGGGAGCTTGATTGTCTAATCTACTGTGAACATAAAAACTAAACAAGTAAAATTAAACGAGAAATCTAACCTTGATAGCTGTGTAAACGAATCTTCGGAACAATTGGGAAATTCAGAACTCTTAAAGTTTTTCGGAATAAAGCCCTCTTTTCGGAAAAATAGATATCTTCGGATAAAGACACCTTTCTCGGAATAAACGGAAATTTCGGAATATAAAACTTATTTAGGTAAAGTCAGCTTTTTTGGATAAAGGCTATAATTTCGGAATGTAAGAATCTTCGGATTAATTTACTATTTTCGTATAAAAATTCGGAATAAATGGCTTTTTCGGAATAAAGAGCTTTTTCGGAGAAAGGGAATGTTTTCGGAATAAGATGACAATTTCGGATAAACAGGTTTCTTCGGAGAAACTAATTAAATTCAGAAAATGACACTTCTTCGGATAAAACCCTAATTTCAGAAAAAAGACTAATTTTTGAAATAAAACAAATTTTCGGATAAAAGACAACCTTTCGGATAACAGGTTGATCTTCAGAGTAAATGATTTTTGGAATAAATGATATTTCAGATAAGTGATAAATTCAGATAACACACTTTCTTCGGAATAATTAGTGAATCTTCGGAAAAACAAGACCCTTTTCCGAAGAAAGTAATAAACAGATACAGTAACAGGGACGATCCAAAATAAGCCAAGATTAAGCACAATCAATTAAGCAATTAACCAAAACTAAAACCAAATTTATTTTAAGAAAAACTAAATAAGCCACAAATTAAAAACTTTAAAACACAAATTAATCAAAATTATTAAAATCAACTTTCAATCAAAACTATTAATCTATTAAACCAACTTAATCAAAAATAAGCCAAACACTAATACATCAACAATCACAATAAGCTTAAAAACATCCACCACATCAAAACTAAAAGATTAATCACATGAATAAATCAATCACAAAACCAACTAGATGAAATCAACTACATGATTAATTAAATCACTACAAGATTAAGAAAGGTAGAATGAGAGATATGAAATAAACTTGATTAAATTGAAGATTAAGATTCAAAGTTATAAGATTAAGATGAAGATTAAGAAAACTTGAAGAGAAATCTAGAGAGAGAAATAGACACACTAATTACCTACTAAAAATTAAAGACTAAAAATTAACTACTCACACTAATGACTATTTTCTAACAATATATAGGGGAAGGAGTAGGTGCTTGTTTCTTCCTCCTTTCTTCTCGTCTTTTAAAATATCTTGCTTTCTCGACTTTGTCTCGGGATTAGTCGAATAATAACTTGAACTTGTCTTCTAATTTTCTTCTTTTAGTAGACTTGGTTCTTCGACTTTGTTAAACTTCCATCTTTAGACTTTTTCTTCGATAAATCTTCAGAATAGGCCTTTGACTTCCGTTCGTCTTGCACTTTTGACCTTTTGACTTTGTCTTTTTGTCTTTTTCTTCAATAAAAGCCCGTGATAGCCCGTGTTTTCTTCCTTTTTCATATTTTTATCCTGAAACATAATAAAAACACAAACCACGCATAATTCCGACTTTTACGACATAAAATACACGTTTTGGTCTTGTTATTATTGGAAATAAGTGGTAAAAGGATGGGTGTTTTCACACTTATTAACGAGTTGAAGAAAAACCCCGATTTCACGCCCACATACAATCAATACGGATTTCCTTGGGCTTTCACGTTAGGATTCATTTACATTTGTTTGCATTTGGTTATTAGGTAAAAATCTCTGTTTTGTTATACCTAACACTACATATTGCACACAACGTTATTTATAACTAGTTAATTAGATATTGATATCTTAGTATATTCTATCAAGATATGGATTTTAGAGACTTACCTGTTGTCGTTGAATTGGTGGAAAAAATTAGAAAATGTGATCCCACAAGTTGTGGCATGGTGTAGCACAAACATATTTGACAAATCACATTACCCTTATCTTTTCGGCTCGGTAAATATGCTTGTAAGTAATGAGTTTTTTATATGTCATTAATGTTTAGGAATTGTTTTGTGCGAATGATGTTAGAGATAGTTTCGGTTACTTTTTTAGCTATATGATTGGTCCTTAGGATAAGTTTGACATGCTCTGGTTAATGTGTAGGATAAGCCTGACCTGCCGCGGTTGACCAGCATTGTGCTAGAAAGCGTTCCCTATTAATGATAGCCTGACATCTCTTTATTCTAAGGGTGCATCAAAGGTTAGTGGGATATGTCTATATTTTTTTACATGACTTGTTATTTTATAAACTATGCCATTTAAGTGTTCATGAACAAGGACTTACGAGACATGACCTTGGTTGTAGGAAGTTGCATGATTTTTTAGTCACGATCGTGGTACGGCTGCTGTTTTGGAAATGCCAGTTACCAGTTAAGGTATTCTCTTCTTTTTAGCACTTTTTCCTTGCATTTTCAAATGTATGTGGGTAATTTTTTAGGGAATTATGTTGTGTCAGGTGCCTCTCGAGACTCCATATGTGAAAATCAGTTGCCACATCTAAGGATTTCCCATCATGACCTAAAGCTTAAAATGTGTTTAATTCAACCTGCTGCAATGTTAGGTTTCGTGTATATACAACCCCTTAGACTTTTTGATGATTTCATATTCCAAATAGGCTTTTCTGACGAAATATACATACGTAATAGATAATGATCAAAGATCCTTTATCTAAAGTTCACGCGTGTGGGTAAAAGTAGTTGCGGTTATTTATCTTATGTAGCAATGAGAATTTGGCATGTCGAATTAAAGGCTTTCAATGCAATGTAAGTAAAAGGAGCTATAAAACGTGGTTACACATAGTAATAAATACCAAGATTCTAATCAAGTTTGCATGTTTTACAAATGCTATTTTATCTAACACCATATCTAGTCTTAGGCATTATTGTTAATGTTTTGCGTTGTATCGACGAGCGACACGATAACATGTATCAATCAAAAGAACTTGAGCCACTTCTTTTTAGTAAATATGGTTATCATGAGTAAGTAACACTGCAACTATCACGTATCTCTTTTTGTTACAAGTTTGGTAATTTGCCTCCTAAAACATCATCTTGTTAATAAGATGTAATGTAAAAGAAATAAACTTTGAATTTGTGTACACCAAATATTGTTTGAACTATGATGCATAGCTTTCTAGAAAATAAACATTTTATTATGGTTGTATCCGGTTAACTAATTCATTCCAGATATTTGTGTAGGTGGAGGCAGCTTGGAAAGTTTCTGATGAGTTTGACTATAAGGAGCCTAGCTTTGAGAAATCTTGCTGGTGAGTTTTCCTTTTGTCCTGACGAAAACATTCAGATATAATGTAAACCACGCCTGCAGATCTTGTTCATGTATAGGTCCGAACAACAGACCTAACCCGAATCCGAACAGTAGAACTAACCCGAATCCGAACAGCAGGCTTAACCCAAGTCTGAGTAGCAAGTCCAATCCAGATCCGAATAGGCATGCGTAGACGTAATCCGAATAGAAGTTAGACAAATCCCATAATTAGACCAAGGCCCAGGAACAAGCACCCGATATTTCAGGAAGATTGTCTCCTATAAGGACTACAACCATCCAACCAAGGCCCAACGTGTGAGAACGCGGATTTTCGGTAAAAAAAATTTACTTGTTATACGTGCTTATTCACACTTTTACCATATTCCCCATTTATTTTATAGTGATTACGTGTCAACCTCGAGATTATAGTTAAATATAAAATTCTATAGATTTCGCTAATTTACGATATTATTTGGCAAAATGCCCAAACTTTATATTTGTAATTTCTATGAGGTTTCATCACATTTTATATGACTTATTATTGACTCTTTGCCTAAAAAATAATGAAAATTGATATCTAGATCAATAACGGACGCAATGGTGAACTTTTGTATTTTTACATTTTCCGGCTGTCGGACTGAGTTTTCGGGTCCGAACGCCACAATAAAAATTATTATTATGTGATTCCTAGTTATTCTTGATTTCTTGATCCAACTTAGTGAAATCCGAGCCAAACAAGTGTTTACTAGTTATTTTAAGAAAATTTTGTTTTAAACATAAACGGGTTTCGGTTTTCGTCAGAAACGGCTCGTTAATTAAACCCGTAAATTTACGAGAGCTTAACACTAAATTTTGGGCCATCTTGGAGTATTTTAAGCTGGGCCCAAGCTTATGGAGCCCATTTTGACTTTGGATTGACCATTATTTAAACCTATAAAAAACACATAGTAAAATCTTTCAAAAAAAAGACCAGTGTCTCCTCTTTGCTCCTTGTGGCCGACAAACACAATCCCCCCCACCTACCATTTGATTTTTTTATTTAAGGTAAATGATTACTAGTCCCATGTCTATTTTTCAATTCCTAATCATACCCATGTTTAATTTTTAACATGCATCAAGTTTTTGCATGAGATCAAAAATCATCAAATCTTATGATTTGATGATGTTTTCATGAACTCCTATGATGGTTTTTGTTTTTTCAACGCCTAAAACCTTATTTTGTTGGGTAAAATTTTGATTTGGGTATGTTATGGTGTCTTAGGGCCACGAACTTGATAGGATCAAGGAAGAAGGAATCGTTATTTTAAGTGTTGGAAATTATTCATACTCATTATGGAGGTAAAATCATAACTAGTATATTAGTTTTGATGTTATTAGCGTTTTTGATATACATTGATCTTGGATTTTGAGCTCATGGGTAAAACCCACTGAGATTATGAGTACATGGGTCATATTATGACTTAGGATACTTGCGTGGCGATTTAGTATAGCTTAGGAGTTGCGTTTTCGCGTTTAGGTTACTAAATTGGAACGTTTTTATAACATGGAAATCACCACAGAAACAAACAGGTCATGATCAATTTTTCTTAAACACATGACCTTGTTTTTATTTGAAAAATGAATATCCAATGATGTTCTTGACATTTGGTGAGTTTGATGAAAACGGGAAGTGTCCGGATGAGCCCGGAATGGTCGTTTTACTAAACTAGGTCAAATCTGAATTTTATGCTTAAAACGTGGGTAAATTGACTTGGGTAAAAAGATTGAATATATGTTTTTATGACTTTTTACAGTAGGTACAAACATAAGACAACTTCTGTTTTTAGTTTCATGTCAAAATCTTATACCATTTGGGATTTATGCTCAAATTACCAAAGGCTATGAAGGACGTTTACAACTTTCTGTTTTGATAGTCTGTCACTAAAAATGGAATTCCCGTTGATTGGAAATAATTCTATGTCTGTATTTGCCCAAATTTTAAAGGTAAGAGAAATACCTACACATGTCAAAAAATCTCACCTCCTGTACTATTATAGATTTTGAGATATAACCAACTCTTCACAGCCATTTTCAGAAAAACTGAATTATGTCATATATTTCAACATTATGAGCCGAGCCTAAAACGTGTTTGAAACCCGCATAAAAATGCTTGGACCATCATATAAGGTTAATGTCATGTTATTACAGTAGGTTCAAGGTATTTTGGTCAAATTTCATCTTAAGCCTAGGTCTCGCCATTGCACGCAAGTTACTTGGTCATACTATGTCACGTTACTTCTAAAACGTTATTTGCTAAATTGAACACTTTCTTATTACGCGTCACCATTGCATAGGTCCGTGAAGACTCTATTTTTATCAGCCTTTTTTCCTTGTGATCACTTGCTAAAGGTGAGTTCATTATTACCTATTCCACTTTATACATGTTTTACAAATGCGGGGTGAGAAATACATGCGTGGAATACATGCAGTAGAATTTTGACAGTATTACTTTTATAAGTATTCAATCAAGTATCCAGTATTGCTTTCACAGTTTTCATGATTTACTTATTGCCTTAGTACCTTAGTAAAAAAAATCCTCTATATCATGAACCGTTAATTCACATATCGCAAGCGCGACTGTTGTGGATGGATCCATCGGGATTGACAATCCCCGTCATGAGTACCGACGCATATACATTCGAATATACAAGTATTATGACTAGATACTTATTAGAGGTCCCCAGTAACACATATGTTAACGCTTCGGTGTCATGAGCTATTGCAATAATTAAATTACATTTAATTGCACAATGGTGCAACATTTTTTTTCAGTATTACATGTTTATATGGAAACATTGCTTGTATTCCACAATTCTTCTATTAAACCTATGAATATCACTCAACTTTATGTTGACCCTATTACATGTTATTTCTCAGGTAATCAAGTTTAGTTTCACGGATTGGAGCTCGTGGATGCGGACATTCGGGCAAATTCTGTAGTCTTTGTTTTACATGCTTACCTTTTGCTACTACTTTTATTTTGTGTATCTTTGGGTAAATCCCATAAAAAGGTAAGATTTGGACTAAAATGACCGTTGGATGTTTTACGGTTGACTTTGACTTAAACCTTGACTTTGGTAGAAGCTTCATGTATTACTTTAAACTGTTTGGGACCTATTTATGATTTAAACTTCTGCAACTTGATGTTTAAATTTCCGTAAGGATTATGATGTAAAAACAGGTTTTATTACGTCATTTTACAGCACCTATAGACCATTTTTCTGTATTGCATGACGTGGCACCCCCATGTTGCTTGAGTGGATCCTACCTGATTTCGGGGGTGTTACACAACGGCCCTTTAGGACTTTGAACAGTATAAATCCCTCTATTATTCAAGTTTGATATAATTTATTCCCTATTATTATATTGCACTTATATTATATACTTTATCCTTTCCCCTCGGCTCATAACTTGTTACTTACTCTCACGTCGGAGCTTGGTTTGGGTTACAACACCCGGATGAGGCTAACGCGTTTACTTTGGTTTTAGGATATCCGAAGGACAAGCCTAGTCTGGTCCGAAGGATTCACCCATTCGGACCCAAGCAAGAATTTACCCGGTTCGTGTATAGGTCCGAACAGCAGACCTAACCCGAATCCAAACAGCAGACCTAACCCGAATTCGAACAACAGGCTTAACCCAAATCCGAGTAGCAAGTCCAATCTAGATCCGAATAGGCATGCGTAGACGTAATCCGGATGGAAGTTAGACAAATCCCATAATCCGACCAAGGCCCAGGAACAAGCACCCGGTATTTCAGGAAGATTGTCTCCTATAAGGACTACAACCATCCGACCAAGGCCCATTAGGCCCAGCGGACCTTTAGGACTTTGAGTAGTATAAATACCCCTCTACTATTCAAGTTTGAGGTAACTTATTCCCTATTATAATATTGCACTTATATTATATACTTTATCTTTTCCCTCGGCTCATAACTTGTTACTTACTCTCACGTCGGAGCTTGGTGTGGGTTACAATACCCGGACGAGTCTAACGCGTTTACTTTGGTTTTAGGATATCCAAAGGACAAGCCTAGTCTGGTCCAAATTATTCGCCCATTCGGACCCAAGCAAGAATTTACCTGAACATTTGGCGCCATCCGTGGGACTTGACATTCTATCTGCCACTTGTTAAGAATGACAGGTCCTATCACCCCTACCACTCCGGCTACCCCTGCCACCCAACTCCCGAGAACCAAAACCTCGCAAAAGAGCAACTTGAACAACATATCTCAGCACTCAGATCACTTGTTAAAGAACATAACAAGAATGCCATTATACTAATCCGATTGAACCTTAACGATGAGGAAGAAGGAAGTACCAGTACTAAGATAGTCTGGGGGAAGGTAGTATCTGATAATGATTTAAGAAAGCCTTTCAAGGAGGCAGTCAAGACTCCTCTCACCTAAAGAATCATCGATTTTGCTGGTCCGGAATACAAGCTTCCGGCCAACGTTAAGGTGTACGATGGATCCGACGATCCAGAGGATCATTTGAACTGTTTTGAGGGTGCAGCTAACTCCGGAGAGTGGTCAATGCCAGTGTGATGCAGAATGTTCCAACAAATGCTCGACGGAGGAGCTAGAGGATGGTTCGAGAGTTAGAGCCAAAAAAAAAATAATGAATGGACCGACTTAAGGAAAGCGTTCACCAAAAGGTATTCGATCAGAAAGGCATGTCATAGAGGTCCTCACGAAATCACTAAAATAACATGAAAAGCGAACAAAACACTTACGAATTTCAAAGAAAGATGGACGACAGAGGTAGGTCTCATCCACGGAGTTTCAGAGGTGATGAAAATTTCAGCATTCATGGATTCGGTCAAAAGACTTGAATTAGCAAAGAGATACTCAGATAAGGCCCTGAGATGGTAGACGAGATGATGTACAGGTTGGATGATTTTGTCTGAGCAGAAGAGGCATTTGCCAATACGGAGCTTCCGAAAGGAGAAGGTTGGGAGGTATTCAAGAAACCCAACCCACCTACCCAAAGAAGAGATGATCGCAATCAAAGGTACAATAGCTGGGGTAACAACCGTATGAATGACAAAAGATAAGCATACAAGGGAAGGGATTTCCAATACCCAAATAGAAACCGAGACAGAGACTATCGAGCACCATACCCTCCTCCTCAGAACGATAACTATCGTCAGAATGACAATCGTGACCAGAATGACAACTACCACTGAGCGGCACCTGTTTTGAGCATAAACTCCTTAACAAAGAACATCAAAGAAATCTTGGCTACGAAAACACATCTCCGTCTACCTCTTCCCCGTTCGATGAACAACCCCGCAAGAGGCGGGAACATGGAAAGATATTGTGATTATCATCAAGACAAAGGTCATTTCACCAACGATTGCATCCAACTGAAGAAACAAATCGATTTAGCCCTATAATCCGAGAAGTAAAATCATTGGGTAAAGGATGTAAGACAAAGAGGTCAAGACAATCGAAGATATGAAGCTCCACGACAAGACAGGGTGATCAATATGATTCAGACAATTCGAGACAAGGAAAAAAGGAAACATGGGGGAGAAACTGAAGGATGGATGAGGGCACCCATTAAATTTCCTCCGATTGAATAAGACGAGATGTCTAACGATCCAATAATCGTAGGCCTTGGCAGTCGATGCTTTGGTCCTATGCACTCCTGGCATCGCTGGCATTTGAGTGCCATATCGAGTGCGTCGTTGTACATAGTGGGCCAATAATAGCCTGAGTGTAGAGCTTCATCCACCATTTGTTTGGGCCCCATTTGACATAGCCTCCTATGTATTATTCGCATAATGTTCTGTGCTCGCGACGGTGCTAAGCATTGTAACAGTCGCCCTCGTGTTGACTGCTTGTATAAGATTCCCTTCCTAACTTTAAAGTGTTTTACGTTCATGCGGACCCACCTAGCGTTCCTACGATTACATGGGAGTATACGGTTTGCAAGGTAGTTAACGACTGGGGTCTTCCATGTAGGTGACTGGTGCTACGGCTGAGGCCGACACTTCTGAAGATATCGACTTGTGCGCGATAAAATCGACCCGTACTTGACTAGGTGGATCCTCACAGTGAATAGATGCAAGGCGATCCATGGCTGTTGTTAATTCGTTGCTTTCTCCATATACTTCTTGTATAGCGAATTTGCCGAATTGGCTAGCCATGGCTCTTAACTTCTACGTATACCGAATCAGCTTGTCCCCTCTAGGTTCGCATATTCCTGCTACCCGATTTGCTAGTAGGGGAGAATATACACACACCGCCAAGTTTTGAATATCCATCCTTGATTCAAATTCTAATCCTGCTATTAATGCTTCGTGATCGGCTTCGATGTTCATAGCGGTGAATACGAAGCGCAACGCGCGGGCTATTTGGATATCCTTCTGATCCATAAGGATGAATCCTGCATCTGGTCTCCCCTTTCATAAGAATCATGTCGAGAGCAAGATCCATAGGGGGTGGGTTGATGATCCCTCTCCAATGAATGTGTCGCCTTCCCCGCGCTCCTTTTGGCAGCTTATAGGGCTTCGCTTTTTCCTTGTTGTGTGCGAGTTAGACCACGTGTCATGTTCGCTCTGCTGTTACGCGACATTCTTTCTCTTGTTACCCAGGATAGAGGTGCTGTTATTTCCTTCGCTTCTATCCTCATTGTGGATGGTGACCACTCCATCCCGCACCGAGAATTTGAACATACCATGTATTGTGGATGGCACGACGCGTAGCGCCAGGATGCCTGGCTAGCCGATAAGGCCGTTGTACGACGATTGGGAGCGTACTACCATGAAGTCCATCCATACAGTGAATGAGTGATCCTCGTTTCCTATGGTTACCGGGGTGCGGAGCTACCCCAATGGTCGGGTTTTTTTCACCATTAAACCCTGTGAGCATAGGTACGGTTTACCTTAGTTCGTTTCTTATCTCGGCCGGTAGTTATGCGAAATAGTGTTCATTCAATATGTTTGTCGCAGATCCCCCGTCGACGCACATGTTATGAATGGCGTGATCCTCGAGAATTATGCCGATTGATAACGATCCCATCCTGTAGTGGATATTAGTGAAAGTAGGGAACGATATCTCCTTGTCGTGCGAGAATTCTTGGATCATTCTTTTATGTAAGTTCCGCTCCTCTTTTTGCACCATATATATGGTTATGGGTTTTTCTTTTTGTTTTATGATGTCGTTCTTTTTAGTTTATGCTCCCTTCCTCCAATATCTGATGAGGTGGTTCAATTTCCCCGCTTTGACAAGGCTTTCGATGTGTTTCTTTAGCTATATGCATTCATCGGTAGTGTTACCCTTGTCATCGTGGTACTTGCAGTAATTGTTGTTGTCTCTTTTGTCTACTAGACCCGTCATCGGGCTAGGCTTTGGAAAGTTCGAGCCTTCTAATAGGAATATCTCCCCTGAAGTCATCCTTAACGGAGTAAACTTGCTGTTGTTGTTGCGCCCTGTCTTCTGAGTACCTTGGAGGTCTAGAGCGCGACTGATATTCTGGTTGTATGGTTGTTTCTTGGGTCGGTCTTGAAATTTATAGTTGGAGGTCATGTGCCTGCTATCTGCTGCGGCGGCCTCACCTTGGATGAATGCTCGAACCTTTCACATTACTCCGTCAAAGGTTTCAGGGGTTTTGTCGTTCAGCTTCCTTATTAAGTCTGGGTTGGTAATCCGCCAGGAAGCCTGAAATTTTTAAAATTTCGGGACAATCTTTGATCTGGTTGCATTCGGATTTGAAGCGTTCCACTAAATCTTCTAGAGATTCATTATGTTTTTGTTAAACTCGCGCGAGTGAAACCGCACTTTTGTCGCACTTCTTTTGCTGGACGTAGTTTCTCCTGAATGCTCTCCGTAATTCTTCAAATCCGTTGATGCTTCTTCGTGGGAGTCTGTTGAACCAGTTTCGTGTGTTCCCGATTAGCGTGAAATTAAACATGTGGCACCACACAGCTTCTGGACATTTTTCTATTCCCGCTTGGGACTCGAATACTTTTTGGTGATTGCTTGGATCGGTCGTGCCATCGTAAGTCTTGACGTTAGACGACATGTGTCTTCTTTTTTCATCCCTGTAGGTAGTGATACATTTTGAAAACGTGTTTCCTCTCTCGCGGCACCACGGGAGGGACCACTCCTCCTCACTGCGTATTCTTGGTTGTCGTGATGTTCTGCGACGTTTCCTGTCATAGTTGGAGGAGTCTGAAGAGGAGGAGGTCGTCCTGCGACGCCGAGGGTGGTGGTCAATGGAGTCCTTGTTCATATGATTCTAGGGAGGAACTTCCTCCCTGTTGCCCAAGTCATCTGAGGATGCTCTGGCTCGTTAATACGGTTCTGCCAACGGGTCAGTGCCCCTCGGACCAGGTCCCAGCCTATCCTTGACGCTAGTGCACTGCTTGCTATTGGTAGGTGTGACGAAGGCACACCCCTCCCTTGATTCTTGGGATTCCTCTGAGGATGAGGCGTCCTCAAAGATCGGCGCGTCAGAGTAAATTGCGTGTTTGGGGGTTGTTAGCGTGTCTTTCCCCTCCGCCTTTCTTCTCTTGTTTGCTTCCTCTTCTCCCGACGGGACTCCTTGTTGGATTTTGAACCTCTTAACGCTCGGAGTTCCCTGTCAAAGTCCAGGTTGACCCTTAGGTCATTCGATGGGTTTGCTTTCATCTGTGCTGTCATGAGTGGGATTAGAGCCTCGAAGTTTTTTGCGACATAATCGTTCATGTCTGGATCTGGATCAGGGAGGGTTTCTGCCCCGGTTTGCAGTATTAACTCAGTTCTTGAGTTCGGTGGTGCCTTATTTTGAGTCGCGCTAGGAGCTTCCCTTGAGGAGGATGCCTCTCCTATTGCCAGTGGGCTAGGGGTGACGAGCGGGGGAATCGGCACCTGTAGTGCTTTTCCTCCCATCCCTTGTCCTGAATTGTTGTGTGGTTCAAAACCCTATGTTTTCTTGGCTCCACCTTTTTGGTGAGACGGATTCATACCGCCCTTAGTCATGCTTAGAGTTTAACCAACTGAGCTAGCTCAGTTGGCCACCAAGGGTAACCTTGGGTAGGTTTTCTTGGAGAGGTCTCGAGTTCGAATCTCACCAAGAACCTTCAGAGGCCCGAATTAAGAAGCAGGAGTGGGGTTTATCCCCTAAGGAGAAGGTTCGAGGCTTGCATACTGCCTAATTGGATGTCACTGTAAGCTCGAATCACTAACTACTAACTCGCCTTCAAAAAAAAAGTCATGCTTAGAGTTTAGTGTAGGATCCCACTGATGGCGCCAACTTGTTGATACAAAAGTTGGATGGACCGCGCTTGACCCGAATTAGGCTTAATTCGGGGTCTTGTGGATTCCGGCTCTTGCACCAAGTGAACTTGTTTGAAGACCCTGCACACTAATTAACAGACACCGTTAGGCTTACCGTGGGTGTGTGTCCTACGATTAGACTCCGGCGTGAGAGTAAGTAATCGGTTTGAGTATATGTGAGGGTTAGAGTATTGTGAATATCGTACCTTTGTGGAACCTCTGAGGTTCCTTTTATACCCGAGAGAACCTTCGTTGGGCTCTCCTATTCTTGCGGCCTAAGCAAGAGATAATTACTGAATATAGGCGGATCCTTATCGCGTAAATAAGGATAGTGTATATCTCTTTTACTTAGGCGAATAGTAATCTTATTTAGATTATATTCTCGTCTGATCCTGTCGCAGTGCGACCAGGACATGGTTAAGGTATAACCGCGTGCGACAACGGCTTATCGGAACTCGTGGGCTTTAGGCGTTGTCTACGTACGATCCATTAAGGATACTTAATGGATACGGGTAGTACCCGTGGGTCGGGATATGATATCCAGCCCGACTAAAGACTATACGTCATCATTAGAAGAGCAATAATAACTTGAATACAACGTGTTATAACAGTAATATTTTGATACCTAAATATATAAACGTTGTAATTAATAGACTTGATTTTGTCATATAAAAAGGATTAACAACGTAACTTGTTGTCCGTTTGCCTTTTATAATTATCGAGTAAAACGACGTAGAAGTTGTTTCAAAAGGTAAATTACGTTCACTAAACACATATAACTCATGAGTTTGTTAATGAAGCTAGTAAAACCCAGTAACTAAACCAGAGTTCTTAACAAGTCTAGAAGGAATTGAAAGAATGTTATAAACTCATACTTTTTCCTTTTGCTTTATAAATATTCCTTCTACTTTGTTCGAGAATCTCCTCCTTCATTACGTAACGAATACACTAACAACGATATAAAACAAAACCCAAATGTAACCAAAATAAGTTGGCGGCTCACACCACCACCTCACTATAAATATAACATTTCATCACATAAAATACTTGTCACCTTAAGTTAAAAATCAAAACTCGTTATCACTTGTTTCATTTTTCATAACCTTGTAGTTTTCGAAGCCGATAAATAACAAAAAGAAGTTGAGCAAATCAAATGGCCAGGGCTCGTACGATAGGAATTGGTATGGATTACTCAACAACAAGCAAATCAGCTTTAAAATGGGCTATCGGTAATCTTATCGAAACAGGAGATACGGTTGTTGTAATTCTTGTTTTGTCACCTAAGTCCGACCCTGCTAATAAAAAACTCTTTGAAGACACTGGATCACGTAAGTCCTAACATATATAATTCTTTGATATATGATCAGTAGGTTCTTTTCAAAACATATGAGCATGCATGCAGTTGTAAGTAGTACTCCGTATATAATTTATAAAACTTGTGCAGCTTTGATACCACTGGTTGAGTTTAAAGAAGTTGGTGTTTGCAAGAAATATGGGATTACTCCTGATACTGAACTCTTCAACTTGCTTGACACTCTTTGCATGACTAAAAGGGTAAGCATAAGTTTTACTTACAAATATTTAAGTAACAATTAGCTAGTGTTTTACTTGTTAATGGGTATTAAAATATATATATATGGTGTTGTGAAGGTTAATGTTGTGGCAAAAGTGTATTGGGGAGATCCAAGGGAGAAGTTGTGTGAAGCTGTAAATTATCTCAAACTTGATTCACTTGTTGTTGGTAGCAGAGGTTTGGGTGCATTCAAAAGGTATCTAACATTTTATTAGCTACCTAGTATTCATATATTATGCCAAGTCATGTAAATATTCATGCTTTCGTTTAGAATTATTGTTCATTTTTTTTCTTTCGATATGCTTAAAATGATTCGGCTCTTTCAAAATAAATGTTCAAAATAAATGTTCAAATCCAGTTATTGTACATAAGTTACTCGTTCCTTTTCTTTAACAAATTCTAATGTGACGTATTTTAGATGAGATTAAAACTTCACCTGAGTTGAGTACTCTCAGTTGATGATATGAAAACATGATTAGCTATTAATGTAATTTTTAGCATGAACTTTATTTGATTATTATGCATGTCTTACAGGGTGTTGCTTGGGAGTGTAAGCAGCCACGTGGTGCAAAACGCAACATGTCCAGTTACTGTGGTGAAATAGAAGACAACAAATTTGGTTCAAAACAACGTTACTTTAGTTTTGTTGCGTGTTTTTTTTACTTTTGGTTTTGCATAAAAAACATGGGCGCCCACAAGGTTTCTTAGTGCTGATTAATGAATAATCTAGAGGTATCTAGAAGTGGGGATCGAACATAATGTACAAATTGTTTGGAATTTTATTATATTAAGGTGTGCTATGTCGAGTATGGGTTGATTTATGATAGTGAGTTACTCTTTCTGTTTTAAAATTATAATATATATTATTATTTTTTAACGTCTCGAATTAATTGTTTATTTTCAAAAATAAATAAAAAATATATATTAAGTTCAATATATCACTCTTATTTAAAAGTATTATTATAAATTATAAAATGGTTGAAATTAATTGATTAAAAATAAAATTATGACTGTATAAAAGGTAAAAAAAAAAAAAAACTGAAAAAATAATGTTTGAATATATAGAGTTTTTGCTGGAAAAGTTGCTTTGTACAAGATATCGTTAGTTGTTACAGTAATAGCAAAAACCACAAATTAAATATAAAAAGATTCGTCGAGGACCCATTTAGTGTTTTACATACGTTCATTAAAACCAATCTAGTCTTACATGTGTAAATTGAGCTCATTAATAATAATGGATTGAGCAAAAAATCTCTCTTTTTAGCAAAATGCGCAAGAGTTGCCATGTCAAGTGAACCCTATGGGTAGAATTTGGGCCATTTAACAAGGTATAGGAGTACTTGGTATAAGGGATCGAAGTACATTCGACGTATACATAGTAGTATTACACTGGAGTACATCAACCACAGGTTCACATTTCTTAAGGCACCGATATACAATTCAGTGGAATTAGAGCAATGTGTTTGTCTTCTATGCTTCAGATAGGTCTGGGCTTTGAGCAGCACTTGATTCTTCTTCATCGGATGGTTGAGATTCGTGTTTTGCAGCAGCTTGCAACACCCTGTTCTGGACGTTTACAGAGGAAGGTGAAGTGGGTAAACCATTGCGGTTAGTTTCCAATTTTCCAGCAGCCCATGAAATTGCCTCGCCTCCCAGCTTAACAGGGACAAGAAGTTGCCTTCAAGAGATCATTTGACACGTATTAGCTAACAAATGTATAATTCCATGTTCACTTGTTTGAAGATTATTAGCTCAAAACTAGCAAGCAAATGGATTAGGTTCAGCCGTTCAGCTGATGAATAGATTTATAATTATAAAATAAAACTTACATCACATCTCTGTTGAAATCGTTAGAATCTTCGTAAGAAGCAACCCGCTGATATATAGTCTGGGGTGTGTTCAAAATATTCATCAATGTCAAACAATTTTATAACAAAATCACCACCTACTGCTACAACACACAATATACCACCCCTAGCGAATCCAAAGGTTTTAGTACTTTTTCATAAACTATGGTCATGTGAACTTAGCTTTTCTCCGTTGTTAGCCAAGATATTATGTTATATGACTATTTAATTAGCGTTTGTTCAACATATATAGCATTGAAAAGGTTTTCTATCAATTTTCAAGTTAGCGTTTGGTAGCCAAAGGTGAAATATGTAGTAACAGTTGAACAGCTAAGTTACATGCTCATAGGGTGCTAACAACCATATATTCAGATATCACTAACGGTTAGTTTTGAAGTTTTAGCATATTTGAAGTTAAACTTAATCCTGAAATAAAGTAAAGAAAATGTACCAGACCGAGGCCAAAAATGGCAATGAGTTGCAGTGTCGTCTCCCACTCTGGTAAAAAAAAACATAGATATGTGAAATAAGCATCAGGAAAAAGAAAATATAAGATGTTGAATTATCAGCCTTAGAGACATTTTACAAGAGGATAACAAATGGAATGCAAAATCAGTAAGTTGTTCAACAAGTCTCATGAACACCTTCTCAGACAGATAGAAATTATGTCTGTTCACTTCCCCCGATTTTGGGTTCATCTGTGGAAAGGAGTTCTTACATATCCTAATTACATTCGTAAAAGAGAACTTGGAGAAGTTACGAACCTAACAATGCATAAGCAGCTGCCAGAAAACCCTGTGGAGAAAGTAACCACATAATTAGATCAAAAGTGGTAACAGTATCATAGAGGAGGCATAATGGTCGGGTTGACAGGTCAGGTAACGGAAAAAAACAAACGTGGTTGCAATGAATATGATTAGGAACATTAAACAAATACAAAATGATAATCTAGTTTACCAATTTGGAAAATTAGGTACACGTAACGTAAGCACTAAGCAGTAACATGCATCAAATGAATGAGACCTTGTAGCTTACTCTCTATACAATTAGATGGGTAATATTAACAAACTTCGTACATGATGGATTTCCATACCAACAGTATGATACAGAGATCACTCATATTGTGTAATTTAAACCAAACTGTATCCTGAATATAAACACGGTATTCAAAGTGGAAAATAGCCTTACCACACCATACCCGATAACTTGCACGGGAGTGATATCCTCTAGAATAGCCTCAGCTTCCTGTCATAAAGCAAACTCGGATTAACAGGTATCCCATAAGTGAACAGACATAATTTCTATCTGAATACATGCTGTTAGGACAGACATGTTATGTTGTTATCAGTATAGTTTAATATCAATATGATACTGAATAGGTTTGGTTTGAAGGGACTTTGAAGGGACCCCATAAGCACGGAAGTTAAGTTAGATTACTGAGAGTTCAACTACAAACCTAGGAATTGACTGGTGATGAAAACAGCATAAACCATGCATTATGTATAGAAGCTTGTGAACCTCAAAAGAAAAATACCTCATTGAGTATGGTAAATGTTGTTTCAGGTTTTGGTTCTTTAACACGCAAACCCTCTTCAACCCAAGAACGGAAGCCACCTTGAACCAAGTATGGTCTCTGCCAATTTAGAGAGAAAACTTTTTAGTATTATTGATTAATGCAAATCGTATTTTAAATCACTGAAAAGAGTGCCACATGAGTAACTAACTAGTGTGTCTGAAGCTGCAAAACAGATAGCGCAAACAGCTTTCAGGCATACATTCTCAAATGGAGCAATAATGAGAAAGTAAGTGTGAACATTTTAAGTTAAGTCCATCAAAGTTCAAAGTCGGGTCATAACTCATAAGATGACTATAAAGTTTTATATATAATTTATAAGTTTACAACAGTCGTTATCTTGTATAATTCTGAGTTCAGGTACAGTGGGTTTACTCTCACTTGAAGTAAAGTTTCGGTGAAAATGTGAAGGGCCATTACTTTCAGAAACATAATTTCTTAAGAAGCGAGTGTGATTGAACTTGGCAGCTTATAATACATGCTAAGGTCAATTACACTCGTGTGTTAGTTACCATACCATCAATAGATAGAAGTGCATTATGATATGTATGTAGCAAAGTCAAACAATGACGATATGAGAGATACTTGCCTTGATCCCAACTTTCCTCAGCGATCTTGCAATTCCCTTAGAGCGACTGCCATCAGCATCCATTACTATTACCTTCGACCCTTCCTATATAGTTAGGGTAAATAACAAGTTATTCTTATGTTATCCAGAATCCTTACAACCACTGTCGCCAAAAAGTGAATGCTCGAGATATATACAGTCACAAGCTTCTAAATGTCATGATTGTTTCTAAAAACTCATACAATAAACTTATCTCCACGTCAACTTAGATATAATATATCTAATTTCAGTAACAAGATATGATTCTCAACCCAAGAAGCATGACTTGTAGTTAAACAACTATTCTGACAGGTCATAATAAGTTACTAAATGTCACGGGGTAAGCTAATCAGTTCTTATAAGTAATACTGTACTTCCTTTAAAGAGCATTGATAGTGTTATCACTGTTATGACTTCTGAGTAAAAAAAATTGTATTTTGTCTGCACTGTATGTACATCACTATGACTAGAACTTAAACACGAAAAAGGCAGGTATTGTTACATACTTGAACAACTTTTAAGTTGCGAATAACAGCAGCGACCAAGGCATCATCAAGATCTTTCCCACCCCTGAGCAACTTTTTCACATTGCTGTCAACCTGCAATTCGTTAAACAAAAAGTCAAAAACTCTAAATGGTTCAAATATAAAGGAAGCAGTAATGTATAGCATCGACCAACCTCAGGATATGCAACACTAGCATATCGAAAACGAGCTGTTCTTCGTAGATCAGGAATTCCATCTTTTTCTCTGAAGTCCTACATTTTTCCCCCATTAGGGTACATGAGTCAACTTTTGGAGATGATGACAAATTTTGATAGAAAAACATTTAGATAAAAAGAGAGGCTAAAAAATTACAGTCTCTTGCCTCAGGCCGGACATCAATTAGCGCAACACGTTCTTTCCCATTATTGAGGAGTTCAAACGTTAACTTTGGGGACAAGTCTCCAGCGTATCCAGCGTACGTCAAAAACCAGTAAGAAACCCTGTAGAAGATGTGTAAGAAGTTTCCAACACCAGCAGATATCATTGTGATTAAATAAATGAATACCATAATGTGGTTGATGTTCCAATCAAAAGTAGAAGCGGAACAATTGGATCAGTGGGATCAATCCCAAGATTAGTCTCAAAACCCTCTACCAAAATATAAACCTGTCGTAAGGTTGTCCCAACAGGACTCAGAGTCTGTTCGGTAGAATCTAGCAGATCGTGGAGGTTTGGAGGGAGCATGTCCTTAAGCGACGAATACCCATAAACCACAAGCGTCCCTCCTTGTGCTAGAATCTGCTCAACTGCAACAATGGATTGTCTCAACCCGTCAACAGCAATGGCCCCTGCTTTACTTGAAACTCCCTTTGAGTTGTTGCCAAATCCCGACAATGAAGTACTAAAAGACGTCTTCACTTTGTTTAAAGAAGCATCGATTGCGTCATTAAGACCTTTCGAAGAGAGTTGGAAAGTGTTGAGCGCGTTGGAAATAGCAGTGTCAATGTTACAAACAAGAGCGCTAAGGGAATCATTAATTGCAGCAAAAACATCATCGTCATTTGTAGTATCTGTCTTAGAAAGAAATTCTGCGTATAAGTCGGGTTTGGTAGTGTTGGTTGAAGCAATAATGAAATGATCAGGTGAAAGCTTGAGGGAGCTGTTAAGGAATGGAAGTTTATTGTCTGAAATAACAGCAAAATCGTGTTCTTTTAAATTGATGCTGCAGCATTTAACCGTCCCACTCCTTCGTCCGTAAACATGGCGATAAACCTGTAGATATTGCAAAAGTAATACTACTAATCAAAATCCTAGGGACAATATTTAAAGCGCAAATCGGATAGAAGTTTAGGTACTCAACTTTATTTTTCTTTTTCTATACCATACAAGGTTTTTTTGACTTTTCGAAAGCGATCACTGGTCATAATTTTAGCCGAAATGACTTTCAAAAATTCAATTAATAAGGATACACCACATTGGTTAAACATTTCGTTGGTGATTTTAGTGTCATTACGTATATTTTATGTAATTACGATTTACTTCAGATCAAGGGCTTAGTCAGATTTAGCTTATAGTCGAGTCAGGAGGTGCGGAATGCACACTCGTTCTGGCTAGCTTGATTCCGCCACAACTAAGTGCGGGGTCAAGGGGTAGCGCCCTGGCGGGATCAAGGATAGGCATGTCCCGGGATAGGCAGCTGCATTGGGGAGTGATTTTAACCGAAATAACAAAATTTTGGCTGTGTTAGTATAACAATGGGTCTCTTCCAAACATAACACACGTAACAACTTTCTGTGTATCGCTTTGTTCTCTCGCGCATTAGAACCAAAGTGTGATTGTCTGAGTTATCTTATTGAGGATTTCGTGATACTTTTGAAATAAAGTTATTTATACACGAGTTTGATTATTACGACTCTTAACACACCCAAATTTCAACACATGTCAGCTGAAAAAATGACCGTTAATATCTCGAAAAGTAAACCTTCAAAATAACTCTGATACCTTAAAAGAGAGAAAAATGATACCAAATTTTGTTAGAAAGATCATGTTTTCAATACCTGAGAAGCAGAACAAAGGGAGAGCATTGTGTTGTGAATTAACAAGCTTAAGCTGAAGCTCTGATGATTGGAAAATCAATCAACATTCAGAAAGCAAGGAACAAACGAGAGGCAGTAGCTTGTTGAAGCTTTTGGTTCCAACCATACGTTCTGATTGTGGGATTTTATTTTTTTTAACGCTACTCTAGTACTCTACCCCCTTATCTGTTGCAGAAATTTATAAGCCCCTCATTATTTGACACCTAATAAGTCCACAACAAATTATATGAGGCGTGTTTGGTAGAGAGAATTGGAGTGAGGCGTGTTTGGTACAGAGAATTGGAGGAAGAAAAATGGAAATGATTTTATTTGCATTGTTTGGTAAGTAGAGAAATAAAAGAGGTGTAGAGTTATTTTTAGGAAATTAGATCTTTGTAATTTATGTGGAAATCATTTCCACTATATTTTTTGTGTGGAAACCATTTCCACTATTTTTTGTGTGGTATTTTTCTATCTTTTAGGCTTGGTTTTGTATCCAGAAAAAGGTGGGAGCGCAGCTTGTTTCTCGACTCTCTTCCAATTTTGTTTGTATATAAATAAAAGTTTCTCATAAAAAAAAGTTATTGTATTATTTTTTTTATTATAACATCACTTCATTAGAAACTAATAGGATTTACAAAAAGTTAGTGGGAAACCGAGATACAAGTTGGGTCTCCACTCCTTTAGCTATAACAAAGCTAATCCTATTAAAATTATGAGCAACAACGCGTTCTCCGATGTCTTGAGTTATACTGTAGAGAACTTGAGTTATTATTATTATTATTACTATTATTATTATTTTATTTTTATTTTTTTATTTTTTTTATTAATAACCATCACTTTATTAGAATTAAAAGAGGATTTACAACAAATTAGATGGGAGTCGAGAATCAAAAAGGGATTTATTATTATTATTATTATTATCATTATTATTTTCTTTTATATTATAATAAGCACTTTATTAGAATAATAGGATTTACAAGAAATTAGTAGGAAGCTGAGATACTATCTGGGCTCCCACTCCTTTAGATATAACAAAACCTATCTTATTATTATTATTATTATTATTATTATTTATTTTTTTTATTTTTTTATCACTTTATTAGAAACAAAAAGGGATTTACAACAAATTGGATGGGAGTCGAGATACTATATGCGCTCTCACCCCTTTAGCAATAGCAAACCCTATTCTATGGAAAATATGAACAGCAGCACGCGCTCCAATGTCTTGAGCCTTAGAAAATCTCTGGATCCGCTTCAGCAGCGCAACTACATCTTCCTGTAACTCACCTAGAGAAGAAAAAGAGAAAGGAAGAAACCCATATCCGAGAGTTGCACACTTAGCCAGATACTTGCATCGTTTACGTTGTGCAGCATCAATCACAGCTCGGCCAGGAACAAAGTCATTCATCCCCGTACGAGTCAAAGGAGAAGAACCAGTCAGATCAACGCACATCTTTACCTCCCTCCCAAGAATAAAACAAAATATCTGTCGGACGTAAGACACTATCAGGTCCACCATCTAATCCAATATTAACTTCCTTTCCGACAGATATCCCTGAACGATAACATATATCAGCAAGAGTATCACGAACCAAATTGTGACGATGCTTAATCCTAACGATGCCAGCACACGATACGGCATGATCCCCAAATATATCCCCATCAAAAACCCTCGAACAAGCTGAACAGGGCTTCGAAACAGAGAACAAGGGAATACCTAAGCGATAGCACAAAACACATCGATAAGACCTCCCATTCATAGTCTGACCTAATCCGGGGATAGGAACCGTCCTAAGCCAGTCAGACGTATGATCCTCCCTCTGAGATGCCCATAAAGCCAACTGACGAGCAGATAAAGCGAAGGTGGATTCTGCATTCTTAATAACCCGAGCAAAATATATATCTGCCATTTTCTTCATGAGTTTGGGGGCAGCGACCTCACTCGGGTTACTTAGAAAATCAATCTCCATAACCGAGTTAAACACACGTAAGGCATCATAAACTGGAGTCCATAAGATCTAATATCAGTGTGTTGAAGTAACTTAGACTGTAACTCAGCTGACTGTAACCGAGAAGCAAGAAAAGCATAATGCCATACGTCACCCGCAGAATAAACACCCAACCCTCCAAAGGAAAAGGGCAACGTAGCAAGTCTCCACTGCCAATCACCAAATCCCGGTCCAGAAGCAACAACAATACGCTCCAAAGAAGAATGGAGTGCCAAATCAAAAGAACTTTGGGCAGACTTAAAAGCACAGGGTGAACAAGTACGCATAGCAAAATATAACTTGGAACTACCGGCACATGAACGAAGAAGCAGCAGCTCACATTGAGGGTCATTAATTTTGGCCACAGCATCCATAAGCTCAATAGTCTTAACCACACGCTTCAACACAAGCTGACGACAAAAATCAAGATCTACACTCGCAGGCCCCCCAAGTAACTTAACACCGCGCGAAGGTCGAGCAATATTATTTTGGAACACACTAATAAACTTGCTGCGAGGATCCTCGGTCGGCCAAAAAACTTCAGTCTTATCAATATTCAGATGCAATCCATACACGGGGCCATCCTTCATGATGCACTCCAAAACCTTCCCCACAACCAAAGTATCCCCAATAATAGTACCATCACCAAATACCAGGCCTGTAAAGAAAAAGAGAAGGAGTCCCGAATCTTACAAATCAATGGTTGAAGTACCAGAGCAAAGAGTAACGGACCAAGAGGGTCACCCTGTTGTACCCCCTGACATGACCTTAATACATGTTCCCCGTAATACAACCTAGCCGGACTAGAATAACAAAACTCCACCCAATACGAGATTGGGGGACAACGAAGACGAACCTCTCGCAGCATAACCTCTCGATCAACCAAATTAAAAGCATTTTTAAAATCCACAAGTAACATCGACAAACCGACATCATCACCATATCTCTCAAGTAAACGATTCACAGCATGAAGAATAGCCTCGCTTCCTCCCGACACCCCCACCCCAAACTGCAAATCACCAAAGTACCCATCCAAAGAATGACCAACCTCATAAGCACATACCTTGGAGACAAGCCGTCTCCAAACAGTACCAACAGCAATGGGACGAATCCCACCACCAGGCTTAACCAACGGAGTGAGAGGAGCACTGGCGATAAACTCACCCAACACCTTGGGACATCGCCCATCAAGAAAAAGGTTCACTACTTGGGTGATAGAAGAAACTAAATCATCAGAAATAGCAACCGCAGAACCACTCAAACAATCTAAAAGGTGTTGGGCCCGCAACCCATCCCGCCCACAAGACGTGCCTCGGGGAAAACTCTTGATCATGTCAAGAACCCTAGATCGAGAAACAACAAGGAGATGATGGTCAAGAGAAATATCAGGCAAAGAAGGGGCGTGAACAAAAGGGTGCTTATTTTTAAGGTCTTCAAGAGTAATATCATTATAAGGAGCCACACCAGATGAGGAAAGAACCCTAACAGCCGTAGAATAATGCCCATCAGAAATCTTTCGTCTACACTGCTTAATATTTTGCTCAACCAACCCACTATCCTCACAAAGAACATCAAACAAAGCGGGAGAAGGTTCAACCAAACACTCTCTAAGAAGCTGTAAACTACCATCCAACGTCTCCCAAGAACGAATAGCATTAAAAATATACTCCTCTTGCTTTTGTCTCTTGATAACGGACCTACACTCCATATTACTTCTCGGACGAAAAGTTTTAAGCAGACAAAGAGGCAAAACAAGCAAACGAACACAAAAAGATATGTCATCAGGCTTGTTAATCACCCTGTCAATGGCCCCTTTCAAGGCGCGAGAAAAACCCAAACGACACTTAGGAGGGATAGATTTAACAGTACGCAACCCTTTTGAAAATAAGCAATCAAGAGTCTCCAAATCAAAACCACAATGCGAGTTACGAACTTCATCACCACCACTAACAAGATGTAAAGTACAAGATGGAACGGGAGGCTTAGGGAGGTCATAAAGAACAAAGTGAACAATACCATCACCACAATCATGCCCCACACGCACAAGATTTTTTATAAGTTCCATTCATGCCCCACACGCACAAGATTTTTTTTTCACTATTCCTATTGATGGCTTGGGGCCGTCTGTGTTATGTTATAGGCTTGCAATACTAATGTTCTCTGAAGGTAGCTTATGCCCGAGTTGCAATGTGCATCGGATGGACCGGGGAGATCATGCAGTTCACTGTTCTAGTGAAGCAGGGGTAAAGTTTAGACATAATTTGGTGCACGATATTCTTGTTGATGTATGTTCCAAGGTTGGGATCATGGTGTAAAAGGAGGCTCCACAGGGTTTCGTTACGGAGGACGGGAAAGACCTACGGCATGCAGACCTTTTATTGTTTAATTGGCTCCAAGGTAAAGACGCATGTTTGGACGTGACATGCATTTCTCCCTTTCTTGGTACGGGGGCGACAACCTGGGCTCCTAAGGTAGCCTTGCAAAATGTCGTGGAGAAGAAAAACAGAAAGTATGCGTTAATATGTGAGGACAATGGATACAAGTTCGTACCATTTGCTTTTTCTACTTTTGGGAAATTCAATGCGAAGGCTTTGGACATTCTTTCACGTATTAAGTCGATTTCTATTAGCCACTCAAATAATGTTAAGAGTAATACTTTTATCTTTCATATAGTTAGTTTTTGTATTCAGAAAAGGGTGGGAGCGCAATTAGTTTCTAGACTCCCATCCAACTTTGTTGTAACGTTTTTATAATAATAATGATAACTATTATTATTATTTATTATTATTATTATTATTGTTTTAATATTATTATTTATTTTTAATTTATTTTTAATTTTATTATTATTTTTATTATATATTATTATTATTATTATATTTTTTTAATATTATTATTAATTATTAATTTTTTATGGTCTTTTATTATTATTTATAATTATTATTTTAGTATTATTATATTTATTTATATTTTTAAAGTTTATTATTATTATTTATGTATTAAAATATTATATATTTTTATTGTTATTATTTATTATAATAATAATAATATTTTTATTTATTTTATTTATTTATTATTTTTATTTAAAAGTTTTTAAAGAAAAAAAAAAAGATTTGCATTAATATTTTTTTTCAAATACATGGCGCTACCAAATAAAGGAATTCAATCAATCATTTCCTTAGATTTCATTTCTATGAATACAACTCTCTACTTCATTTCTAATCTTTGAAATTCTCTCTACCAAACGTGTAGTCTTTTTGGCTAACGGAATTGAATTAACAATCACACTCAAATTTTTTATTAGAATATTTTAATATATAATCTGTTAAAATTACAGTACAAGTGCTCGATGCACAGGTTGTTGTACCACAATAAATATAAAAAAGTATGCAAATCATTCGCCTTTGGCTAGTGGAGTGTGTGTGAACTCACTGTCGTTACGTCAACGTCACATCAGGTTTTTCTCTCTACTCACTCAACCTACCTTTCAATCTTATTGACGGTGAAACTCCACTAAATATGTGACCCACTCAAACTATTAAAATAAACTAAAAAATTAAAAAGGAGAAAAAGAGTGGCTTATGTATGTATAACTCACAAACGTGAGTTCCCCACCTGTATACCTTCAACTCACGCGTGAGTTTTATGGTAAGGGTGCCGACTCACGCGTGAGTTTGCCACTCACCGTGCCAAGCCACCTCCACTCCATCCAGCCTTACTAGGGTATTAGTATGCTCGATTTTTCTCGATCTGAACCCGAACCCAATAAACATTGTCGAGTCGAGTTGAATAGGGGGAAAGAATATGTCAGGTTGTTTTGACTCAAACCCGATAACTTGATAATGTTATTTAGTCGAGTTCAATTTAGATTTTTAAAGTTATTTGATTATCTGATCAACTCGATAAGACTTGACAAACGATACTTGTCATACGCACCATACATTGGAAAATGTCACCTATAGATTATGTATATTCAATGTACTTCTCTGCACACACGCATAATAATCGAATGATGTGGGCCAGCTTGTCTTTTTCTTTATTTAGTTTAATATATATAAATATTTTAAGATGATATAACTTATATTTCTATTCGTTGAACTTCATAAGATTTATAGATTATCGGATTTTTAAGCAACAAAATGCAATGCATACGTGTCCCTCTATTAAACTAAATGCATTGGAGATGCTTTAAGAATAAGTATTTTGGACGAAATATTGAAGATGCTCACAAATGTATAGCTACTCCTAGTGCGAAGAAAAAAAAGAAAAAAAGGGACAACAGCGTGTTATGGTCACGTACCCTTTGCACAGTGTTCTCACCTCGTCTCACCACCCCGAATCATATAGATCCACCCGATCGATGAACACTCAAACCTAACTCACCCATCCTTTTGGGCACATGGATGTGAGAACCTAAGAAACAATTTTTTTTCGAAATCTTCCTCCAGCAAGATAGGGTGATGCAAAAAAGCCGTATAATGCAGGAGCGCACACATTTTTTTGGCTTACTCTTAATTTTTTACTTTCATCTAAAAACTGACTCCAATTTTTTTATATTGTTCTCCTTGGAAAATGTTTTATTTCTATGCACACCATTATGATTCTTTAAATTCTGGTGTGATGGCTGTTCACCACTAACCAAAAGGATATAAGGACTCTATATTTCATCTTTGGTGCCATTGCTGGAGTGGTTACAATTATATTGGCATCGAGTGTGTCTCTCATCGGTTCTCCGGCATGCGATTTCGTTCAGTCGAAGTCAGCTAGCCTTCATTCAATCAAGACAAGTTCAATGGGATCTCCCTTGTCTCTTAGTCTCATTTGCAATACTTGTACATTGAAAGACAGTGAAATACCATTAAATAGAAAGAGGATTGAATATCTCACTTCAATACCGATCTATCAAACTGTATACCTTCAATATCGAACTTCTCCGAGCAGTTCTAATGCCATGCCGTTGGAATTCCTATCCAATAGTAAACTTCGACAACAAGCTCAGCTTGACCTACTTGACTTAGCGGTTAGAGTATCGTTTCCATACGGCGAGAGTCATTGGTTCAAATCCAATAGTAGGTAAAACCGACCGAAAGCCCTGCTTTTGCCAGCATGGCATTAAGCACGGACTAGCAGCAAGGAGTCAACTGAATGACCAAAGCATCGGTTGCTTCAACTTGTGGCCTTCTTCAAGTGCCTTGAAACCTTAATATTAACTCACCCCCTCTTCCACAAGTAGGTGGAGACCAGGAGAGCCGAGAACCCTTCACCGCGACACACAATTCTTTCGCGAAGCGCTAATTCAGTGTCAACCGTTGGTGAAAGACTTGCATGGAGCCGAGCCATTCTCACCTACCTGCTTTGGCGAGAGTTTGATCCGGACAAAACAAGTGGGTGTCGCCTCCTCGAAGCAACTCCCTCTCGCCCTGATTGATGGAAAACAAATCGAATTGGAAAAGTCCAAATAAGACTTTGACCCCTATCCAACTAGTGCAATAATCGTGTGTTGCACGGGTCGTGCTTTAATAATGAATGGGTTTTGTTTAAAACATTATAATATCAAATCTTGAAACGACAAATAAAAAGCATCATAATATAATAAAGTAAACATATAAGTTGAAGTTCAGAGTACAACATATATGATTGAAGTTCAAAGTAGCCGCCTAAAACCATTAGCATTGATCAAATTAAACGTGAAGCTTAATAATGGATAAAAATGTTTAAAGATGTATATTAAAAAATAAAAGCGATCAACTCAATCATCATCAACAATCACCATAAACCTCATCAACTTGAGGCTCTTTACCACAAGCTCATGAACCTCACTCTCATCAACTGGATACTAAATGATTTTTGTGTTTGTGAAAAGTGGCCATTGCTCAAACATAAGTTTCTTATTATCAAAATATCTACTATGAAAATGGTTTAAAAGTCAAAACGAACTGTTAGATAGTAGTCAGTAATATGGAAGGAAAAAAATCATGAAAAGAATATTGATATAGTTTCTTTATCAACTATATCAATTGTTGGATGCTTGGTTTTATTTATTCATATAAATCTATGTATAGAAAAAGATTATCTCAAGTTGAAGTCAACTTGATAAGTCAAGTTCTCCAATCATAATGAAGATAAATACATATGTGCCCCATGCATTTCACTAAAAGAAAAACTTTTATACATTTATCTAAATTTTAATTAGCCAACATGATCAATCACTTTTCTTTCAACTTGAGAGGATTTTGATCCATCGATGTATGCAACATTGCTTTAAATTTCATGTTCATTTGTTACCCAATTTTATAGTATGGTCCCATTTTGACCCAATATTTGTTACCTAATTCATTTTCATTTGTTCATGCCCCAATATTTGTTGTGAAAACCAAATCCTAACCCCTATATTTATAACAAACGACTATTTTCTACTTTGATGCCTAATTTAAGTGGTGGATAACAAACACTAATTTCTTTCTATATCTCCTTGTTCTGGTCCTATTATTCAAAGTTTTTCTAGCCACTTTGAATGCATCTTCTTCCTTAATCAATCAAAGATCAATCACTTAAGAGTCTTGGACGACAACTTGCATAGTTTTGGCTCAAAGTTAACATTGGCAACCGAAAATTATACAATAGCTAACATAAAAAAACTCAAAACCAATGACCTTATATGTACATAAAACTCTAGCTGATGTAACTCACAAAAAACACTATATGTCCAATCTCGTGATATCAGAAGTGTGGACTAGGAAAAAAACATAGAAGTAACATGTGCATATGAAACATATACTGTATAAGAATATGACATAATCACAAAAGTGAGAGCATTATCATCTAAAATATAATAGCTCAAACTCCACTTCACAAATTATAAACACAAACATATTCCAAAAGACCAAAACTGAATGCCATGAGCAGCTTGTCAATAAACGACATGAACCATGAAAATAAAATTAAATAAGAAACTTATCATATTAAGCTACAAAAAGACCTCAAAATATGGGGTTTGTGGAATTTCTATGGGTCTGTGGAATATGAGATTTAAGTTTACGTGATCGTAAGGTTTACACTAGGTCATGCTATAACACATTATCACTAAGATGTTTGACCCAATAAGTTTGTGACAATCCGTCAATTTTCTAATGTTACCACAATAGTTACCACACTAACATCAAGGCCGCACCATTTGAGGCACTCTATGGGCGTAAATGTCGTTCTCCAGTCCAATGGGCTGAAGTTGGGGATACCCAACTCACCGGTTCTGAAATCATTCATGAGACGAATGAGAAGATTGTGCATATCCGAAACTGCATGCAGTCGGCACGTGACCGACAAAAGAGCTATGCTGACAAGAGGCGAAAACCTCTTGAGTTTTAGGTTGGAGACAGAGTTATGCTGAAAGTAGCACCGTGGAAGGGAGTTATTCGTTTTGGAAAGCGTGGAAAGTTGAACCCCCGATACCTTGGGCCTTTTAAGATCATAGCAAGGATTGGTCCAGTGGCTTACCGACTAGAGTTACCACAAGAGCTGAGTAGGGTTCACAACGTTTTCCATATTTGTAACCTAAAGAAGTGTTTATCTGACGAGACACTCGCTATTCCACTAGAGGAGATTCAAGTTAATGATAAGCTCATTTTTTTTGAGGAACCAGTGGAGATAGTGGATCGTGATGTGAAGCAGCTTAAGCAAAGCCGTATCCCGATCATCAAAGTTCGTTGGAACGCGCGAAGAGGTCCAGAATTCACCTGGGAACGTGAAGACCACTTCAAGATCAAGTATCCGCACTTGTTTACCAACCCACCGACTACATCAAGGAACTAATTTCAGGATGAAATTTCCTAACCAGGGGAGACTGTGACAATCCGTCAATTTTCTAATGTAATTTCCCTCGTTATAATTTAATTTAAGTTGTGAACTGTATGTATCATCAACTTAGAAATTATCTCATTATTATCAAATGCCGTGTGCATCCATTTTACGTATATTGTTTGAACTATTAGCATATGCGTCAATAGAAAATTTATCCGCCAAAAATTAACACGCGTCCGTGCATGTCTCGCCTCGTAAAAAGCCTTGTCGAACCCTCACAATATTGGTTATACATAAATTATTACAAGATATTCCTTGGTACCAAAAGACACAAAATAGCACTTTGATAGTTGTACAAGGACCATGTTTAACACTTGACTAAACCTCACAATTGTACCTGCTTCAAATCACTATAATAAAACATGACTATGTTGATTTTCCCCCATGATCGACAATAGCTTCTTTTCTCTCCTCCCAAGATACAGTTTTTGCCTTTATTATTTCTGTTCATCCCACTCACTCTTAAACAAAGATAAATTGCTCCTTTTGGGCATACTTGCACTTGTGAGGACATCTTGACTAGTCACCCCTACCAAGAATCACAATATAAATAAATGAGTTGCTTAGAACCAGTAAGTTAACAAACCTTCATAATTTCTGCTTTGGTACGAAACAACATCAGGGACAACACCACCGCTCCAATATCACATTTCCATCTACTCAATACAAACCACTAAAATCTTAACTTCAAAAATCACGAAAATCATAAAATGAAGTAGGGTTTTCGCTCGCCAGAAAAGTGCAAGGAAGGACGGGTTCGGGTTATAGCTGGGTTGTTTAAGCCTTTGGAGGCTAGAGGGATTAAGAGCAGTATAGTTTTGGAGATTTGGTGCTCGTGACTTAGTCTTTCTCGTCATCTCTTTCACTCGGACCTTTGTAAGGATTCTCTTAAAGTTTACCTAGCTACATTCCTTTCCAATCTTGGTTGATATGATTACTTGCTAAAATGTTTCTATAAACTAAATCGACCATGAAAACATGTTGGGTTGGGATCACGTCTGGGTGTACTCAAGGGCTGTGAGTCATACGCTGCATATTCATGCATCACAAAACTGTACGAGACACATGTTCACAATATGTATAAACGGGTTTGATGATTTCATGCACACAACGTACTAAAAACTTAATCAAACTAAAACCTTGCAACCATGTTGCATACAAACGTTATACACGAGGACCTCTAGGCCTTGAAATATAGGGTTTTGGGTAGGAGGCGCTCGGTGTACTAATAGTTAGGTCGTCATATTGAATTTGACGAGGAAGGAGGGAAAACGACCTACAAACAAACCAACCTCAAACATATTTGAAGTAACAAAGACCAGGCGACTTAAGTACATATCGAAAATAAGAATAAACTAAACTACGAATTTTAGATGTGCTTTATCTGTATGAAAGTTGTTAGCATGAGAAGTTCAGTATGTGTGTGCATATGTTGTATATTTGCGCTACTTGTACACTGTTATCACTTGTGGGTTGCGAATGCTGTTGAAACCAAGGTTTGTATGACCAGGTTATATGTACTATGCATGTATGTGTGTTATGCGTTAAGAAAATCAGTAACAAGAATGGTTAAAACTGGATTTATTTATATACTTCGCATGAGTATTATGATTTTATGTAAGTCTCTTATATGTGCCAGTAGTAGCAGTAGGATTGAGATGAAGTAAAAACGAAATTGTTAAGTCTTATTGTGTGCATTTTCTTTTGGTCAAATAATTTATTAAATAATACATTTAAAGAATATGTGGACTTATATTGTGGCATGATCAAATCTAACGTAAGATGTAGGAGTACCTACATGTGTGTTTGTTTATAACAGGAAGGGTGTAAATTATTTGTGTGCTTCCTATACCTGCCATGAATGTGCATGTATGTGAAACGTTGTAGCTGAATATTAAAAGGTGTTGATATACGTAGCATAAAACCAAGCGAACCAACATATTCCAAATAAGTCACAAGTTAATGTGTGTACTGTTAGTGTGTGTACTAGTAACGGATATTGTATAATATAAACACAAGAATACTGTAGTGGGCCATGACTTTCTCAAATTGTGTGTGGGAAATTGTTGTGCATGTAGATCACGGCAGAAATATGTTGCGTGTGTACAGGCTAAACTCAAATCAAAAGCACTTTTGCCTACCATTATTTTGTTGCTCGTGTGAATGCAAGTTATGTGATGATTTTCTTTATTCTGTTATATCATGCTAGCACTAGTGGATTGAAACCAAATGGTTGAAATGCTTAGCTATTACTACCATTTTGTTGCTTGTTTTATATTCTGCCCGGAACCCTTACCTCATGGTTGCGTCCAAATTGCGGAACATGAAACACGAACAAATAGTCGACCCAGCCTAATTTTCATAATGAACGATCATTTATCTTACGGGCTCATAACCAAGGACTTATTGACTTATAAAAATAACCTTTCAACCTCAAATTGAAGTTCTATAAAAATCTTATTTTTACTCTATAAATTAAATGCAAGTATTTGTAATCAACCAAAAGTCAAGATTATTATTTGCGCGCATTTAGCTTAAATATACATTACTTACTTAGGTTGCGGATAGAGTTGGCAATATTTTTGCGTGTATCATTTTCCGTGCCTACAACCTATTTGGTTATCGATACTCTTGTATAAGGTGAGTTTATAGCCCCACTTTTTACAGCTTTTATGCATTTTTGGGGTGAGAACATTGCTCTGTTTTACCATTGAACACAAGTACTAAAACTTAGGTTTACGGACTGGTCTAAGCAGCTATAACCCGTTGATTGCTCTTTTTGCCCTTAATTGTGAACCGTTACTTACTGACACGGATGACCGGTCAGTAAGCACGAATGTCATGGATAGATCTATTGAGGTTGACACCTCCGTCGGGTTTAATCGAATACTGTATTATTCAAATGCATTTTCATTTGGTACTTTACGGATGTTGTGGGTTAGACATCTGTTGGGCACTTATATATACTTCTGATTGTTACGATTCGGTGTCACGAGCTTAGACAGTAGTAAACGCCTTTTGTATGACATGTTATTTGTTATATTGTTATACACAACTAAAATCTTGTGGTTCAATTACTCTATCAAATTAAACCTATGAACTCACAAACTTTATGTTGACACTCTAGCAATGTTTTTCTAAGGTGTTTAACTTACATGGAATGCTTGGAGTCGCATGCATTTGAAGCTTTCAATAATACTTAGATCATTTGAATACTTTTAAAACATTGACATTTCTATTACGAACTATGTTGTACTGTTAAAACCTTGTGTTGACTATATTCAAATGGTCAATTTTCAAACGACTCATATAGAGGTCGTTCTTTATATTCTGAGTGTATGATGCTATAAAGTCACTTGCCCCAATTACTTTTCCGTTGCAATATATTTGGGGGTGTGACAGATTGGTATCAGAGCCTGGTTTATAGAGAACTAGGTTGCATTAGTAATTCTAGACTATAACTATTTCTCAAACTGCATTATCATAACATCATACATTGCCTGACATTACTTGTCATATGTGCTTATATATCATAACTTATTTAATTACATACTTATATGTTAGATACATACTCATACGTAATTTCTTAAATTATTTTAGTTACTATGACATCATCATCTGCCTCAGCTGATGGATCACCCAAGTCACCGAAAGATACCACTCATGTGTTCGTTCCCGAGCCGGAATACCCAGAGTACCAGGTCATATTTGATGATGATGAGGCGGATCCATTCCAGCCCTTAGCCGCTGAGGTCTCACCAACTACCGACTCTCCTGGAATTGTTAGAGATGATGAATATGATTCAAACGATGATCCCTTCGAGGACTCGGATGAGGAGATTGCTGACTACCCTACTAATAAGGGGGATGATGATGAGGAGCATCCAGCTCCAGCATTAGCAGACACTACTACATCTCATGACCGTAGGGCCGACCTCTCAGAGGAAGATCTTCCACCACTAAAGAAGATCTGCCCTACTGCCTTTGCCCATCGTTTTGAGATGGGAGAGAGCTCCACTAAGCCTATCATGCCCCGTGTTGTTGATCACGAGTACCGAGATTTCGTGGAGGCGAGCATGGGAGCTTTCGAGAAGAAGATGATGGATGCTTCGGAAGCGATCAAGGAAGACGGGACTGAGACTACTGCCCAGTTGGTTGCTGGCTATGATGAGTTGGACATGCGCCAGGATGCATGTTATGATGAGCGACAGTTCTTACGAGCTCAGGTCTCTATGCTTAAGATGGAGAAGCGTTTCCACCGTGAGAGATGTCATGTGCAGAGTGTTGAGGCCGCTCGTACGCGAGCAGAGCGGGAGGCGACTCGGTCTTACTGCCGTGTCTTGGAGAGTAGGTTGAGGCACGTTGAGAACGATGTTATCATTGAGAGGACTAGGCGCACTAGGTTGGATGAACAGAGGCAAGACATGGGAGACCGTATGACTCGAGCCATCGAGTGCATTCAGGCCTTGGAGCGTGCTAGGGTCCCACAGCCTCCTCAGTCACCAGAGGATGTTGGTAGTTCCAGCTAGGTTCTTTTCATAGCTATCATGTATAGCCTGCTAAGTTTATGGGTTACTCCCAACTAGCAAGGCACTAGGATCGTACTTTTCTTTATTTTTGTAACCTAAATGTAACGATCAATTTTGTACCTGAATCATTTATACATGATATGCTATTTATGTTATGGTTACCTTTGTCTATATCACAACTTAATTCATCATTCGTCATGCATTCCATAGTGTTCTGTGACTTACTATATATATATCCGTACATCGTGACTAAGGATTTAATCTTTAATACTCATGTGTGTTATGTTTTTTTTGATATTTAGAAGAACATGCCACCAAAGAAGACCTCTATGACCGATGCTGCCATTCGAGCATTGATAGCTCAAGGAGTAGCTGATGACATGGCTGCCCAAGAAGCAAACCGGAGTAATACTAACGGGGAAGGAAGCCAAGGTTCTGGGAACCGTGTCAGGGGAAATGAACGCCCAACACGAGAGTTCACTTACAAGGAGTTCTTAAATTGTCAGCCACTTAAGTTTAAGGGTACTGACAGAGTCACAGAGTTGACTCAATGGGTGGAACGTATGGAGTCAATTTTCCACATCAGTAAGTGTACTGCTGAGTGCCAAGTGAAGTATGCTACTTGCACCTTACTTGGGACCGCTTTGACATGGTGGAACGGCCATGTTAAGACTGTTGGGCACGATGCTGCATATGCTATGACATGGAAGAACTTAGTAAAAATGATGACCACTAAGTACTGTCCAAGGGGTGAAATTAAGAAAGTGGATATTGAGTTATGGGGTCTAAAAGTCAAGGGTACTGATATTGGGAGCTATAATCAGCGCTTCCAAGAGTTGGCTTTGTTGTACAGGAGAATGTTTCCCGAAGAATCTGATGAAGTGGAGAATTACATTGATGGATTAACCGATATGATCCAAGGCAATGTCATGTATTCTAAGCCTAAGACCATGCAAGAGGCTATAGAGTTTGCTACTGCGTTGATGGACCAAAAAGTCCGTACCTTTGCTGAAAGGCGGGCTGAGAACAAAAGGAAAATGGATGACAACTCTAGGCAAAACCAGAATCAACAGCAGCCTTTCAAAAGGCAAAATGGGGGTAGAGCTTATATTGTTGGGCAAACTAACACTGGAGGTTATGCTGGGAATTTGCCCCACTGTGGCAAGTGTAATCGTCATCACAATGGTGGTTGCTCAAATGCTTGTAACAAATGTGGGAAGTTGGGCCATATGGCCAAAGATTGTAAAGTTGTTGGGTTTGTCCCAACATACTTTGGTTGTGGTGAGAAGGGGCACTTTAAGAATGAGTACCGTAAGAATTGGAATGTTGTCCCATATTTTTAGATGATTAATGATAGAAAATAGATGAAAAAGATATGAATTTTAGAGAGAGAAAGTAGAGAGAGATGATTAACTTGGTGAATATTAGATTAGAAGAATTAGAGTTGCAAATGATCATCCATCCTTCCTAACATGCTAGGAAGGGCATTATATAGCCGGGCTTACATGTAACCATAATGGGCTATATTGTTTGGACCGGGCTTGTCTTTTGGGCTTTAAGTAACTTAAATCCAAGCCCGTGAACCACAACTATTTAACTATCTATTACAAAGTTCTAATAAATATTACAATAGAAACCTATGCTCGAACATTCTTGTTTGACTCAATATTTTGAGGCTAACAATCTCCTCCAATGTGAGGTCATTCCTCTTCGATATTTAGAGATCAATGGAGATTACAAATTTCGTCATAAATGAGTCTTGAACGTGTAACAGTAGTCTTGTTCCTTCATGTTGTGATCTTTGAGCCTTTGTCATTGTCTTTCGACTTAGTCTTATATCTTGAGATCTTCAAATCATTCTTGACTTGTCTTTGCCATCATGCGATCTTGTGTCTTTATCCACATGCTCACACTATTAATTGTTGAATAAGTCTTTAGGCATTAATATGTGGTTTTGAATCTTTGACTTTGCTGAGTACACCGTGACGCCACCTTCTCGAGACAAAACATAGACACGGACTGAATGGCTTTGACATTTGTCCTGAATCGGTAGCGTTTTACCTCCGGTCGGTGAAGACCGTTACACGATATTAAATATCGTACCTGTGATCAGGTAGATTCAATTAAGAATCTCCTTGACATGGTTTTGTGGCTGTACTAGTCGTTCTCTTTACTCGACCGTCTCAAAGCAAGACTACGAACGTAAAGAGTGAATCAATTGGATAAATATCCGCTTCATTAAAGTCGTCAATTCAAATTCCTAGAACAAGTTTGATTCATTAAGAATCTTACCATTGTTGCTTTCCAGTTGACATAAGCTTGATTCATAAGAATCTCACAAGTCACCTACCGTAGCGCTGTTTGATGTTGACGCTAGAAGGATTTCCATTCCTCACTGTGAATATTAATGAATATCACTCTGAATGTTCTGGCAAGACCATAAAGATATTGCGTAGAAACCTGAAACGAGTTTGAATCAATTCAGAGTCAAACCACTGTCGCTTTTCAGTTTTACACATGTTCAATTCATAAAGAATCTTGTATATGACCTACCGCAGTGTTGTTTGATGTTAACACTGGAAGGATTTCCACTCATCATTGTGAATACTAAGTAGTATCACTCTGAGTGTTCTAGCAATATCACAAGGATGTAGCCTAGGACTCTCTTTATCTTCATCCGTGTGTCCTAACGAGATTTGATTGATCTCTTGGCTCTAGACTCGATTTGTGCACTTTTAGTTGTCGGAGGCTGGAGCAGATGCCACCTATTCAATATCAACTATCTCGGAGTGAGAAAGTCAATAGAAGTTGTGTTGATCTCCGTGACAATAAAACAAACTTCTTTTGAGAGAAGCCTGAGTAGCTAGGAAAGGGTTGTGCTTCACATCACTGGGTCTATGATGAGTTTGTCTTCATTATGAGTTGACCCGGTTTCTGCCTAAGTTGTATGGAGGGCTAATTTCTTTACACCCTTTATCCTTACATTTCTTTTTCATTCTTCAACCCCTTCAATGCTTACCAAGACATCATTAATAACACCTTGTTGTGATTGTTCCAGTGCTATCATCAGTACTTAGTCGGCATTCAGCTACGTTCACATTCTACTCCATCTTTCCGAAGGACTTCTAATAATCTATTGGATTGTCCCTGGGAAGATCCCTCCGGTTCTGGTTAGATCATAGGACTTAACCTGTGACAACCGGGAATTTTCAAGACTTTAAATAATAATAAATTGTATTATTTATTAATAGAAATTCGTTTTCGAGAGATATGAAAGTCATTTGATTCGAAAACGGGAGTTTATTTCACATACTGTAAAAGACTGCGCAAAGATCTGAGAATTGACGCGATACAAATTAAATTTATATTTAATTATTCAGAAATATTTGATAAAAGAGTTATTAAATTATTTGATACTTTAATTTTTATCTTAATAACGTACGTTGAAACGAGAACATCGAAATTAATTACAGATTCTTTGAACGCTAACTATTCGAGATAACCGATAAATAGTAACTATTTTAGATAAAGATATATACATAACGATTTCGAAAAATTTATCGAACAAATACTCTAATTCATTAAAAAAATCATTTAAAAATTAATCATGCGATTTTCGGAAAACGAATCAAACTTTATAAAGACGTACGAGTCCCAAACCATGTATTAACAGAAGTTATAACAAAAATTTAATTTTAGTCCCTGCATTATCGAGAACCTTTCATTGTGTTTTTACAAACTTTCACTAGCACACATATATACAAATCTATTAAGGTTTTTTCATTTGAAACAAACCACAAACCCTAGCCACTAACCATAATACAATGTCCCCTCTCTCTTTTCCTCTAGCAGCCGTCACCAGAAAAATCACAAGATTTGGTCGCCGGAAAAGCACCAGCAACACCACAAACACATATCACCATTTGATCTAATCTATATATCATTCGATCCATCATCTACCACCTTCGATCGTCACCTACTGACGCTGCTGCCACCACTGTTTGACAACCGCCGCCCTACTACTGTGGCTCAACCACCTAGTGCAACACCACCACCATGTTGTAGATCCATCACCAGGCCCGTTCGTTATCCATCATCCTCACCATGTGCTACCACCAAATCCACCATTTGAATCAGCCGCCATGTTCATATCATTGCCACCACTCCTTATTCGCCATCTCACGAAAACACCACGTCACCCATGTCACTATTATATATCTCCACCCGTGGCCATTAGCATATCACATAACTACCACTCTCGATCCATAACAGATTCGTCGTTAGACGCCAAGGGGTCTTGGGTTCGACTACTAGCAGACCACCAGTGGTCGTTTGTTTGGCAGACAACCAGCCGGGTCAGGCTTGGTTTTACTATAAACCACCACAAGGGTCAGTTTGGTCTCGGACAGAAAACACCACAAATGGGTGCTGCGGGTTTGGGTTAAAAACATCACGAGGGGCGTTCGTTTCTGGTTATAACGCAATAGGGTGCGTATGGTGCATATGTCACCACCACCAAGGGTATTTGTTCAGCTGTGTAACACCACGAAGGGTGTTTGGTTTAGACAGAATACAGACCGCAAGAGGGTGCGTTCGGGACAGCAGCGAAATACCCCGAGGGGTGTTTGTTTCTGATGATAGCACAAGGAGCGTTTTGTTGTTTGATTTCAGAGAAATCAACCATAAAGGGGTGTTCGTGTATTTAGCCCGAGAGGTTTGGATATGCTGATTTGCAGCAGTAGGGTGCATTCGGTTCGCTGTATAAACAACCATAAGAGTGCGCTTAGTTCACTGCGTACCAGCAACAGGCGTGTTTAGGTTTGGCAGAATGCCATAAGGACGTGTTTGGAATTGCTGATTAGTGTTCAGGAGCGTTTGGGTTTGCTGATTATTTAGTTTCGGGTGTGTTTTGATGCGGGACGTCGAGGGTCTAGAGTGTCGGGCATGCGTTGAGCTCATGGTTGGTTGTGGTTTATTTCGGCTAATAACTTATCAAATTCTAATTATTATTACGAACTAAAATGGTGGTATGAATGGTTAAATTTATATATATCAAACACTATAGTTATTGCGAGAACTATAATAAATACGTTTAATTATGTGTTTAAATAGTCCACCTCGGACGTTTGGCTTTTAATTTACAACACATAGGTTGTGTTCGGTTATTATTTAATTATAGTGATGAAATAACTATTTGGTTATAAGTTAAAGCATGACTTGCATAACGTAGATTGTTTGTAAAAATGGATAATATTGAGAATTGATTAATATGGGAAACGTAGTATAAACGAATAAGTCATGTTGAAATTTTTATAAAATTTTATACTTTATATTTTGTTCGCTACAACTACTATTATATTTGTAAACCGATAAAATTTATAAATACTACTATTATCATATTTGTAAACCGATACAACGAATAGATACTAATGTATAAATAAACCCATAAAAGTTATACTTTTACTTAAATGTGACAATTATTAATTAAGCGGCGACTTTCTTAAAATGTGTCGAATTAAGTTGTCTAATTATTTTTATCACGATCTGTATATTGTAACTACAAAATAAATATATACATTGCTTTATTTTGTGAAATTGTTGTCTCTATTATATAATTCAACATAAGAATTATATAATCGTCTAGTTATACATAATGTGTACGGAATACATTATATACTTGGTGTGTGCTTATTTAAATTATTTAACCAACAACCAAACTATTATAACTTGGAATTTAAATATTTTATCAACGGGTCAATTTGGTGTAAATATTCGTTGAGAACTCAAATACACATTTTTACAATTTAGCCGATTAGTTAAACCACAACACCATGACCGGGCCGTATCGATTTCCGTTTGTGCGAAGTGTATTATTAGCATCATTATTGTTCGCGCTACATCGTCGAGGTGAGTTCATACCCTATCTTCCTAGTTTTAAATTGATTTGTAAAGGTTTTATAATCATTTTGGGGGGAGTACATGCTTGGTCACAAACTATTTATAATTTGTTTGGTTGGTCATAAACTGCTTTAATTGTTACGTGTTGAGTGGTTAACTCCATTAATTGTTATACTTATGAATGTAAATACTAAAATTTCTATTGTGGGTTTCATAGCCCAAAACTTTAACTACTTTTTCACTGGTTCTCGGGTAGAGACAATGGTTGCAAGAATGAACACAAGTGCATATACTCGTTTATGTATTTGTCTAAGTCCAGCTTTAACCCAATTACTTGGCCCATTATCATAAACCGTTAATTTCGGACTGGATGACCGGTCGAAAGCGCGAATGTTATGGATAGATCTATCGGGGTTGACGCCCCTGTCCGGCTTGGTCCAACAGAGGACAAGCGGGCACAGTTTCATTTGAGTCTGAGGACGGATGTCGTGGGTTAGGCATCCGTAGGGGCTGCATTATATGATTATACTACCGGTGTTGTTAACGCTTCGGTGTCATGAGCTTAGACAATAATAAATGCTTTATTTTATTTAGTGACTTTGTATTTGTTATATTATCACTAAGTGGTTGGAAAATCTTGTGGTTCATAATCAGTTCTATTATCATCGAAAAATCTATTATTTATCAGTGAGCTCTGTTTTTATCAGAAAACGCTAGTTATTATCTGTGAACTCTGTTTTATCTGAAAACTCTATTTAATTCATGTGAGTCTGTTTTATCATAAAACCCTATTTATTTTATGTGAACTTTTCTTATTAGAAAACTCTATTTATTTTAGTGAACTTTGTTATATCAGTAAACTGTATGCCTTTATAAATAAACTCTGTCTTTATTAATAAACTTTGAAATTTACAAAGAAAGTCTGTTTAACAAGAAACTGTGATTTTTAAACTCTTATATTATTTTTTACTGCAAGGTGCAGTGGTCAATAAAACTCTAATTTTTCATAAACGTTTTAAAACAAACTTATGAACTCACCAACTTTATGTTGACATTTTTAAGCATGTATTTCAGGTACTTGACTATGTGGATTATTTGGAGTCTTCTTTGTGGTTCTTGGCATGTAGAGGTCGTTCTCGGATCAAGCTCTTGAATACTCATGAAGTCACAGCCTCCCAAAGCCAGTATTCCGCTGCGGTGAATTTGGGGGTGTGACAGATTGGTATTAGAGCCTTGGTTATAGAGAACTAGGTTGCATTAGTGAATCTAGACTATAACCGGCTCTCAGTTTTATCTAGTAGTAACACTCATCACATTATACTTATTCCGCTGCTATATGAATATTTGCAATGCATGGTTTGTATTGCTTTGTTGTTTGTCATGTTATTACTTGTTTACATGAGTTCACTTGCTTGATTAGTGCACTTAGACATATAATATATTTTTATATGTGAACGGTAGAACATTTATTGGGCATTGTGAGTTACACAACGGTCCCACATAAATTTTGTTTATAACAAACTCTAAAGACATAATGTGCATTTTGGTTGACGATTAATCGTGAGTAATCCCCAGGTTCGAGCTAATTTATTAAAAAAGGTTGAGAGGTGTAACAATACTTAACTATGCCTCAGTGGGCCTCATGTTTGATTGAGTGCGAGATGGAGTTAAGTATTGGACGTTACACAACCTATGATTTTTGATGAATTACCTCGGGGGTGGGTAAGATTCATAGTCTTACGTGATAATGTAGAATGTGTTGTATTTTTAGAGTCGAGCTGAGTCATCGAAAGGTGGAGATGTGTAATAATTCATAGCAAAACCCGGGGCCATTCTTTGTGAGTGAGTTTCGAGGTTGGGTTATGATAAGTTATTACTCATCTTAGTGTTTGATGAGTCTTCCTCGAGGATAGGAAATATTTGTGTGATTGGATAATTGCGTATTTAGAACTAAAGACTATATAATTATCCTACTTATAACTGTGAGTTTCTTTGCTTGATATACGTCTATGACCGCTTTATTGCCTATCAACACTATGTTCTTTGATCCCGTACTTTCGAGACGTCTACGTATGGAAGACAATTTATTATCTACTCATGCTCTTTGCTTTTGGTAAATTTGAATAATATCGCTAAGAAATTTTAACGATTTTGAATTGGGTATTTTCTCGGTGACACTTGAGTAGGATGATTTATGAAATCTTTATTGAAATAGATTGGGACGCCTTTGCATTTAAATAAAGAAATCATAAATCACCGAACCATAAGTTTATAATGACATATTTGCATAGATTAGGACGCTTCTGTATGCAAATATGAGATTATAAATAAGTGGGCTTAAGGATATCCGACGCGACCCTGTATATTTATGGTATTGATTTAGTACTCCAATTTTGGGAGGGTATTTCTTTTGACTCATGACACGTCCGTACGAGTTAATCGTTCTTTTACCTTGTTATCGTTATCATTACGACGTTTGGCGAGTGCTTCTTTAAGCTTCATTTAATTAAGGAATCAATGTGCGAACTTTCTGAAAATACACTGATCGACGTGAACCTAACAGGCTGGTGGTGGTGAAACCTTGTAGACCTTTAAGAACGATCGAGTTTTCTAGAATCTTCGCCTCAAATTCTTTCCTTTTATCGTTCTATGAACAATGACCGATTTATCAAATTGACGTGTAGAACCACTCAGATATATTCCACTTCTACCTATTGCTTACCTAATAACTATTGGTGGATAACACGATTTTAAAAGTTCGGACAGAATTATCTGTGAGTAGATCTAAGTATATTCGGTATAACACTAGGGTAGAACCTCAAAATCATTTTCTCTACACTTTTATTAGGGTAACAACGATTGGGTTCGAGGACGAACTCCAAATAACACGGATGTACTGTGACAACCGGGAATTTTCAAGACTTTAAATAATAATAAATTGTATTATTTATTAATAGAAATTCGTTTTCGAGAGATATCAAAGTCATTTGATTCGAAAACGGGAGTTTATTTCACATACTGTAAAAGACTGCGCAAAGATCTGAGAATTGACGCGATACAAATTAAATTTATATTTAATTATTCAAAAATATTTGATAAAAGAGTTATTAAATTATTTGATACTTTAATTTTTATCTTAATAACGTACGTTGAAACGAGAACATCGAAATTAATTACAGATTCTTTGAACGCTAACTATTCGAGATAACCGATAAATAGTAACTATTTTAGATAAAGATATATACATAACGATTTCGAAAAATTTATCGAACAAATACTCTAATTCATTAAAAAAAATCATTTAAAAATTAATCATGCGATTTTCGGAAAACGAATCAAACTTTATAAAGACGTACGAGTCCCAAACCATGTATTAACAAAAGTTATAACAAAAATTTAATTTTAGTCCCTGCATTATCGGGAACCTTTCATTGTGTTTTTACAAACTTTCACTAGCACACATATATACAAATCTATTAGGGTTTTCTCATTTGAAACAAACCACAAACCCTAGCCACTAACCCTAATACAATGTCCCCTCTCTCTTTTCCTCTAGCAGCCATCACCAGAAAAATCACAAGATTTGGTCGCCGGAAAAGCACCAGCAACACCACAAACACATATCACCATTTGATCTAATCTATATATCATTCGATCCATCATCTACCACCTTCGATCTTCACCTACCGACGCTGCTGCCACCACTGTTTGACAACCGCCGCCCTACTACTGTGGCTCAACCACCTAGTGCAACACCACCACCATGTTGTAGATCCATCACCAGGCCCGTTCGTTATCCATCATCCTCACCATGTGCTACCACCAAATCCACCATTTAAATCAGCCGCCATGTTCATATCATTGCCACCACTCCTTATTCGCCATCTCACGAAAACACCACGTCACCCATGTTACTATTATATATCTCCACCCGTGGCCATTAGCATATCACATAACTACCACTCTCGATCCATAACAGATTCGTCGTCAGACGCCAAGGGGTCTTGGGTTCGACTACTAGCAGACCACCAGTGGTCGTTTGTTTGGCAGACAACCAGCCGGGTCAGGCTTGGTTTTACTATAAACCACCACAAGGGTCAGTTTGGTCTCGGACAGAAAACACCACAAATGTGTGCTGCGGGTTTGGGTTAAAAACATCACGAGGGGCGTTCGTTTCTGGTTATAACGCAATAGGGTGCGTATGGTGCATATGTCACCACCACCAAGGGTATTTGTTCAGCTGTGTAACACCACGAAGGGTGTTTGGTTTAGACAGAATACAGACCGCAAGAGGGTGCGTTCGGGACAGCAGCGAAATACCCCGAGGGGTGTTTGTTTCTGATGATAGCACAAGGAGCGTTTTGTTGTTTGATTTCAGCGAAATCAACCATAAAGGGGTGTTCGTGTATTTAGCCCGAGAGGTTTGGATATGCTGATTTGCAGCAGTAGGGTGCATTCGGTTCGCTGTATAAACAACCATAAGAGTGCGCTTAGTTCACTGCGTACCAGCAACAGGCGTGTTTAGGTTTGGCAGAATGCCATAAGGACGTGTTTGGAATTGCTGATTAGTGTTCAGGAGCGTTTGGGTTTGCTGATTATTTAGTTTCGGGTGTGTTTTGATGCGGGACGTCGAGGGTCTAGAGTGTCGGGCATGCGTTGAGCTCATGGTTGGTTGTGGTTTATTTCGGCTAATAACTTATCAAATTCTAATTATTATTACGAACTAAAATGGTGGTATGAATGGTTAAATTTATATATATCAAACACTATAGTTATTGCGAGAACTATAATAAATACGTTTAATTATGTGTTTAAATAGTCCACCTCGGACGTTTGGCTTTTAATTTACAACACATAGGTTGTGTTCGGTTATTATTTAATTATAGTGATGAAATAACTATTTGGTTATAAGTTAAAGCATGACTTGCATAACGTAGATTGTTTGTAAAAATGGATAATATTGAGAATTGATTAATATGGGAAACGTAGTATAAACGAATAGGTCATGTTGAAATTTTTATAAAATTTTATACTTTATATTTTGTTCGCTACAACTACTATTATATTTGTAAACCGATAAAATTTATAAATACTACTATTATCATATTTGTAAACCGATACAACGAATAGATACTAATGTATAAATAAACCCATAAAAGTTATACTTTTACTTAAATGTGACAATTATTAATTAAGCGGCGACTTTCTTAAAATGTGTCGAATTAAGTTGTCTAATTATTTTTATCACGATCTGTATATTGTAACTACAAAATAAATATATACATTGCTTTATTTTGTGAAATTGTTGTCTCTATTATATAATTCAACATAAGAATTATATAATCGTCTAGTTATACATAATGTGTACGGAATACATTATATACTTGGTGTGTGCTTATTTAAATTATTTAACCAACAACCAAACTATTATAACTTGGAATTTAAATATTTTATCAACGGGTCAAGTTGGTGTAAATATTGGTTGAGAACTCAAATACACATTTTTACAATTTAGTCGATTAGTTAAACCACAACACCATGACCGGGCCGTATCGATTTCCGTTTGTGCGAAGTGTATTATTAGCATCATTATTGTTCGCGCTACATCGTCGAGGTGAGTTCATACCCCATCTTTCTAGTTTTAAATTGATTTGTAAAGGTTTTATAATCATTTTGGGGGGAGTACATGCTTGGTCACAAACTATTTATAATTTGCTTGGTTGGTCATAAACTGCTTTAATTGTTACGTGCTGAGTGGTTAACTCCATTAATTGTTATACTTATGAATGTAAATACTAAAATTTCTATTGTGGGTTTCATAGCCCAAAACTTTAACTACTTTTTCACTGGTTCTCGGGTAGAGACAATGGTTGCAAGAATGAACACAAGTGCATATACTCGTTTATGTATTGGTCTAAGTCCAGCTTTAACCCAATTACTTGGCCCATTATCATGAACCGTTAATTTCGGACTGGATGACCGGTCGAAAGCGCGAATGTTATGGATAGATCTATCGGGGTTGACGCCCCTGTCCGGCTTGGTCCAACAGAGGACAAGCGGGCACAGTTTCATTTGAGTCTGAGGACGGATGTCGTGGGTTAGGCATCCGTAGGGGCTGCATTATATGATTATACTACCGGTGTTGTTAACGCTTCGGTGTCATGAGCTTAGACAATAATAAATGCTTTATTTTATTTAGTGACTTTGTATTTGTTATATTGTCACTAAGTGGTTGGAAAATCTTGTGGTTCATAATCAGTTCTATTATCATCGAAAAATCTATTATTTATCAGTGAGCTCTGTTTTTATCAGAAAACGCTAGTTATTATCTGTGAACTCTGTTTTATCTGAAAACTCTATTTAATTCATGTGAGTCTGTTTTATCAGAAAACCCTATTTATTTTATGTGAACTTTTCTTATTAGAAAACTCTATTTATTTTAGTGAACTTTGTTATATCAGTAAACTGTATGCCTTTATAAATAAACTCTGTCTTTATTAATAAACTTTGAAATTTACAAAGAAAGTCTGTTTAACAGGAAACTGTGATTTTTAAACTCTTATATTATTTTTTTACTGCAAGGTGCAGTGGTCGATAAAACTCTAATTTTTCATAAACGTTTTAAAACAAACTTATGAACTCACCAACTTTATGTTGACATTTTTAAGCATGTATTTCAGGTACTTGACTATGTGGATTATTTGAAGTCTTCTTTGTGGTTCTTGGCATGTAGAGGTCGTTCTCGGATCAAGCTCTTGAATACTCATGAAGTCACAGCCTCCCAAAGCCAGTCTTCCGCTGCGGTGAATTTGGGGGTGTGACATAACCTAACCACCCTTTTGACACCAATAACGTTGTGAATTAAAGATGTTGTGGGTATTTGATCGTAACCATGAAAACCACTTTAAATTCTAACAAAGTGTTTGAAAAACATTTAACACCTTGCTAGTTTTGTCGTTTCAGAAATGCTCCCCCTTCACATGTGCATTGAAATGCGAAAGATTTAAGTAGACATTTTGCACATGTGGGTAAGAGTTAAAGTGCTTGAGTCTATAGATCACATTTTAATCACATTTTCTCCCCCTATCTCTAATATATAAAATCGTTTGATATTAGAGATACCAAATTTGATTAAAATATATTGTTAAAAATAGTCTTGAAAACTTTCGGGAGAAAAATGTGTCAAACTTAGCATGAATTTTGGAACGCTCCCCTCAAAAATTGATCCAATGGAATTGTCATTACGAGGATATGATCCACATTAAACTTTTGAGGATAGGAGTTGTTGAACACACAATTTTTGAAAGATTTTGAATATCATTGAGAAATTCTTGAAAAAATTGTGTTCAACACTTTTGGAAAAATCGATTCTTTTTGGCGAAAAGGTTTTTCTAAAGCATAAACTTGAGTTCATAGACTTTGAATGTCTTGACGAATCCACTCAAGTGTAAGAAGGTTTAACTTCTTTTGCTAAGGGTAAGAGCACGAAATCGTACACTCCCCCGTGAATATAGTTCCGAGTTACAATCTGAAAGTGATTACAAGCCATTGTGTTGAGCTCAAAACATTGAATGTTTTGTGACAAGCTCAACCCGTGATAGATTGCACTACCCGTTGTTGGAAATATTGTCCAAAAGAGACAATTTCCTTTATAAAAGATAGAAATGACATGTTTTGAAAAATATTTACAACTTTCATTCGAGCTTTATGTACACACCCGTGCCGTTATTGAGCGACATTTCTAGGTACGTCCATATTATCGATACTGAAAGACATGTCGAGAATAATATTTTTGGATTTTCAAAGATTTTTAATTTTGTGTTTTGATTTTATATGTTTTATATTTTTGTATTTTGCTTTTCATAGATATATACAAGTAGATGTTTGAATTATGAATCAAGCAGGTACCTTTGCCAGAATCTCCAGGTTTGTTGGATTCAAACATCTCATACCAATTTGCCTAACGAGATACTCAAACCTATCTTTCGACTGAGCTTTCGTGAACAAGTCGGCTAATTGATAATCTGTTCCGACAAAGTATAACTCAACAATTCCGCGTTCCTTTATGAAGTGATATCTGACATCAATGTGCTTCGTGCGGGAATGCTGTGCCGGATTGCAGTAGATGGCTATTGCAGACTTTGAGTCACAGTACATAGGTACTTTATCAAAGTGGAAGCCATAATCCGTGAGTTGTGTTCCCATCCAAAGAACTTGAGCACAACACGCAGATAGAGACACATACTCCGCTTCGGCTGATGACAATGATGTGCAATCCTGCTTCTTGGAAGACCATCCCACAAGCTTATCTTGACCTAGAAATTGTGCACCACCAGAAGTACTCTTACGTGTATCAAGACACCCTACATGATCAGAATCTGAATAGGCCGTTAGAAAGAAACCGGTTTTCCTCGGACACCAGAGTCCCATGTGAATGGTATTCTTAAGGTATCGAAAGATCTATTTAACCTCCTTGAGGTACTTTTCAGTGGGTCGTGCTTGATATCGTGCACAATAGCATGTAGCATGATGAATATCAGGTATGCTTGCTGTCAAGTACATGAGGGACTTGATCATGGAACGATATCTCGTTTGATCTATGGGTAATCCCTCCAAATCAGCATCTAGGGATGTGGTTGATAATGGTGTCCCAACGGGGTCACATGATGTCATACCATGCTTTTTGATTATCTCTTGACAATACTTAGCTTGGTTAAGGAAGATACCACTTTGGGATTGGTGAACTTGAATTCCTAGAAAGAATTTTAGTTCGCCTATCATAGACATTTCAAATCTGTTGTGCATTACTTTTTCAAACCATTTTGAAAGTTTTAGGTTTGTAGACCCGAAAAAAATGTCATCAACATAAATCTGCACAAGAAAAATGTCATCCCCATATTTATAAGTGAACAAAGTTAGATCAATGGAACCTTTTGAGAAACCTTTGGAGACCAGAAATTTCGAGAGCTCGTCGTACCACGCCCTTGGAGCTTGCTTGAGTCCATAAAGTGCTTTGTGGAGACGATACACCTTTTCAGGATAACGAGGATTGACGAATCCTTCCGGTTGCGTGACATAGACTTCTTCCTTCAAAGGACCGTTAAGAAATGCCGTCTTTACGTCTATTTGATAAACGATGAATCCCTTATGTGCAGCATAAGCAAGAAAAATCCTGACCGCTTCCATTCGAGCTACTGTGCAAATGATTCTTCAAAATCAATACCCTTTTTCTGTCCATACCCTTTAGCCACTAGCCTAGATTTATTCTTAATGATCGTGTTTTCTTCATCCATCTTATTTTTCTAGATCCATCGAAGATTTAAGGGTATTACATCATATGGTCTGTCAATAAGTTCCCAGATTTTAAATCTTTCAAATTGTTGAAGTTCATCCGTCATCGATTCAATCCAAGCAAGATCAGCCATGGCTTCTTTGATGTTTTTCGGTTCAGCTGAACTCACGGCGAGTGCGAACATACAAACATCGCCATCGGTGTTGAAGGATGTCGTTGATAGAAGGTATGCATATTTGACATATCAACATGGCGAGTAGAAAACTCTCCAGTTTCGTGTACCGGTGTACCGAATGGGTTGATAAATTCGTCTTCGTCAGATAATGCATTGTCTGCTTGATTTGTGTTCTCTGGAGCAATGACAGTAGTTTTGGATGTTGTAGGATCGATTGTTGAAGTGATATTCTGAGGAAGTAACTCTGTAGCAACCGGTGTTGAAGTAGATGAAGTTGTATCCTTTTGTTGACGATGATCGATATCATCATTCTTATCGTGAGTGACAGCGGAAGACTTCGATACAACTTGTTTCTCCCCCGTGAAATATTCATCATGCATTGGTCCATATAACATTTCCAACTCTTCAAGTGTCGTGTTGACTCTCATATCTGCTCTTGGAACATTTCCATGAACCAGTGATAGTCGTAGAAATACGTCTTTTAGGAAAAAGAGCGTATAATGGGCAAGTATTAAACTCAACGATTTAGGAAAACCGATCAATCGAATAAATGCGTGTTCGTTCTCGAGAAGGTGTGTGGATTAATGTACCAATAATAAATAACAAAGTTTGGGGTAGTGTCGTTTTTGGATGAGAAAAGAAAGAAAAATAAAGACGAGGTACGACTACAATTAAACTACGACGAGTGACGTAAAACGCGAACGTGAATACGTAAAACGTGAAAAATTAAAAATTTTAAGCTAAAAACAAATTAAAAATGAAAACTAAGTTTAAAATAATATAAATAAGGATAAAAATACAATAAATAAATTTTTAAAACTTTTATTAATTAAATATTCAATTTTTAATGCTAATTAAAGCCCAAAAATTAAATATAATTAAGAAAAAGCCCAAAATATTATCTTATTGAACAAATAACTCCCTTATATTATTTAAAAACTCAAAAGTATTCTTCCTAAATTTTAAATACTATTTTTCTATTTTTAAAACTCTAAAGACTATTTTTAAAACTAAAATAATGATTAAAAATAATAAAATAATGCTAAAAATTATTTGACTATCTTAAAAATCCTAAATTATACTAATGAACAGTTGAAAAATGAAAAAATTTGAAAAATTAAATATTTTTCACTAAAAGACAAAATAGTATACAATTAAAACCCTAATTAAACTAAATTAATTCTAAAAATTAATTAAAAAGTGAACAGTAAAATATTTTTGAACTAAAAGTCTTAAAATATTTTTCTAAATATAAGAAAATTTTTATAACTGAAAAATATTAAAATTTTACACTAAAAGACAAAAACAGTTAATTAAAAAGTTATTTAAAATGCAATTAAATCTAAAAAATGGAAAATGAACAGTAACTAAAAAACTAACTAAATGGAAAAATCAGAAAATAAATAAGAAAAATAATGAAACAAAAATCAAGTTTTAAATCCTAATTTAGACCACTAAAGACAAAAAAGTTAAATTCTGAAAGTGACATTTGACTCCTTTTTATCTGTTAGCTTAGCAGGGGAAAGTTTTACCCTAGCAGTGGGAAGTTGGTTCCCACTGCTTTCAATGAAAATCGGGTCTGGGCACTTTTGTGCTTAGATCTTGTTGGTCACTTGGTTTTGTGGGCAAACAAATGCACCCCCACAACCAGTTGGGTTGTGGGGAGTCAATAAAGTTATAAAAACAATATGTTACACACAGAAATCAAGCTTAAAAGCCCTAATCTCAGTTACTGATATAGGACTTAGGGGTCTGATGGGTGGTTGTTGATGCAAAATGCAAATGGGTGAGTTTTGGTTGGCCAAAACTCACTCAATTCACTCACTAGCTCCCCCAAATCAAACTCAAGTACTAACCTACCCTAATTCCTATCAAGCTCCAAGATTTAAAAGGCACATTACACAAAATCAAGGCAGCAAGGTTGTTTACTGATTTTCTATCATCTTATCAAGCAAATCTTATGCAATAATCTCTAAATCCTTTCCAAACTGAAAACCAAAGCTGAAATTAACCTAAAGCTAGCATACAAAGCGAGTTTAGCCAATCTTTAAGCCAACAACTTATCAAAAGTGAAGCCAAAAACCTTGACCCAAACACTCCTTTAAAAGCAGGAACTTGAAATTTAATCTACAATCTCTACTCTAACATGCACCAAATCATTTCACATCTATCCTAACCTGTTCTAAACTAACAAGTGAACAATATCTAGCATTTGACCTAACATCCAACAACCTACTACTCTAAATCATCATTTCTCAAAAGTATTTTTAAGCAAGTACAGAAAAACACAATTCCTTACCTTGTGACCCTACATCCAGGGATCACAAAGGCTGCTTGTGCCTTTTCCATCAAGCTCGGGCTTGAGCTGATCATCTTCAGAAAGGGCTTGTTGGTATGAATAGGAGATGATGATGATGTCCAATATACAAAATTTGCACCTGCTAAGACTAAACAAGACAATAGTATAAGCTTGGCTTATCAATTAAGCCAGCTTATCACTTTTGGCTTAACAAAAACTTCAAAAAACGGATTCTTTGAAAACCTTTTGATATAAGTGAAAACTTTTTACTCCAAACTATCTTTTCAAAATTGAACAAGATAAAACTAACAAACATTGAATTGGGAACTCAAATTATGCAATTTAACTTTTTTCATTTTCATTAAAAATTTAATATTACAAAATCTGGAATAAGGAAATAGGAGTACAGGCACCCCATATTTATACTGATAATAGACTATTCTAGAAACTAAAATTAATACAAAAACCTAGTTCATGAAATTCCTTGAATGCCCTTGTCTTCAAATTCGAATCTTGGTCAAGCTATGGCTCACATGTGATGAAAGTGATAGCCAGCTGTAAAGGAATGATCCTGGTCGTTTATTGAGACTTTGGGAAGAAGAAAATGCTCAGGATCGTTGATTTTTGTTGTACACTCTTGGACTCTTGCAAGAACTTGAGCAGGGAGCATGTGGGTAGGCCATAGGAGTGAGGGTGACACATTTTTGGGGAGTGGGTTTTGGTTAAATCACCCTTAATTATTTATCTGGAAAGTTGGGGTAAAAACCCCTTTGTTTTATGCTCAATCAAACCTGGGCGTAATTAGGGTTTATGGGGGATGGAGGGGTGATTTAATCTGATTTAGGGGTAATAGGTTTTAAATTGTGTGTTTTGGTGGGAAGTTAATAACTGATTAAGTTATTTTGAAAATGGGTAAGTGGGATTATGATGTGGAGTGTGGGGTGGATGTGATTGGTGGATGGGAGTTGGGTGGGTGACGTGGCGACTGGGGATTGGGGGTTGGGTTAAGGTTGTCGGCTGGTTAATGGGTGGGTTGTTAAATAGTTTGTGGTTTTGGCAATATTGACCCCTCATTTTAAGTCACCTTTAAACAGCTTTTCATTTCCAGTCCTTGTCCATTTATATTGTTAGCCCTTGGTGATTTGCAATGTTAGTCCTATTGGCATTTCACCATTAGTCCTTGTGTAACTTTTGCAACTTTAATCAATTCTCAAGGGCATTTCTTGTAAGATCTTCAAACTTTAGGGACCCCATTCATATTTTTGGATATTTGAGGGGTATTAAGTGTCATTCTTCAAAAGTTGAGGGACCAAACTTGTACAATCTTCAAACTTCAAGGGCATTTTTGCAAAATTCATTTTTCGGGCCTGGTTCTTTGTGCGACTTCGTTTACCGTGTTCGTTTTTGCTTCATTCTTGTGATCTTTTGTTGATTACACGATATCCGTACCTAAAATACACAAGACACAAATACAAGCATATATAGGGGCATTTTCATGATATTTTAAGCGTTTTAAGCTCGATTTGGACGATGAGACTATGTATAATTACAGTCTCATCACTCCCCCATACTAAACCATTGCCGTGTCCTCACGCAATGCTAGAATTAAGTATCATAGCACTTCCAAAATTCATTTTATGATGACATTTATTGAAAACGTAAACTTAAATAAACTACTACACGTGTTTTAGACATAATGTATGATTTTCATCACGAACGTGACTTTTAGGATCATAGAACAAGAACACGTAAATGCTTCGTTAGAAATAATTTCGTCGTCCTCGATTTTCACCCAATTCCATGCTAAGCGTGTAACGAGATCATTGTTATTATAAGTTAGCAACACGATCATATCTCATGAGTGTTAATTACGAACCCAAACTCCCTTATTCCTACTTGGTATCTCTTATATTTTATTTTGTGTTAATGATCACGAGGATACATCATTGACTTATGCGTGAATAGAGATTAAGTCTAAAAATAGAGTATTAACGGTGTAACCAAAATCATTAAATTAATAATTCATCCTAATAGACAACGATGTCAAAAAATTAAGTCAACAAGAAGGATCGATAAACACGGTTTTATAACGGTTTTGAACATGAGACTTATTACCAAGACTTTTATATGCCCCCTAACGGAAGGGCCTTATTATCTTTGGTTTACCTCCATCTTTTATTCAACTTCGCCATGAAGCTTTTATTATGACTTCAGTCTTGCCTTGCCTTTTATTATCCGCCTCATCGGTGGTTTTATTAGCCAAAAACGTATATCCTCACGCTAAGGCGAATTTTGGATCTTTAAAGCTTCGAAGATTAAGGCTTGATTCACTTTCAATTTGGCCATAGATTTTTCGGCCTTGTGAGCTTCAAATTTTTGCTTAATTTAGGTGAGCACTTGAAATATTATTATTAGGTGAAGCTTTCGATTATTCGGGTGCCAATACTTCAAAACCGTGACGTTAGCGATACCTTAATGTCTTCCCAATTTAATTACATGGAAGCTACTAAAATAAATTAGAAACCAACAATAGTGACTAAACCGCTAAATCAATATTTATTAACAATTTATTATGCAAAAGCGTGGGGAGAATAAACTAATAATTACTACACATTAGATCGTGACGATTACGAGACTTACAAATAACTCTATCATTTCTCGTCCTCATTTAAGAGACTTAGCCTAAAAAGTTAAGGAATCGAAGCTAAGTGCTCAACACGCACGGTCGAGTCAAAAATTACTCTTATTCTCACCATCGGAAAACCTACATTCGTGTCTTAAACACTTAAGAAAAATACGAAAATTTTTAAAATTTAGCCATTTTTAGCCTTATTTGCAACAAAATGATAACAAAAAGTTGAAATTTTGGATTGCGTGTTGACGTAAGCAAGGTGAAGTATCTACTCACCCCCCATACTAAAACTAAACATTGTTCTCAATGTTTCGAGTCTAGGGGTGAAACACCCTCATACTAGAGACGTAGTCGAATGCTTAATCTCGAGCATGGAAAGGGTAAAACGAAAACCTAAAAGCCGTTTATGAATTATGCTAATAAGATAAACGTTAGAACATAAAAGGATATCATCGGATATCGGAATCTCCAAAGGCAACGATCGAAGCTCGAGTGCTACGTAAAACGAACACGAGAGGCTTCAATGATGTCGATGTACCTAATGAATCACAATCACGAACACAAAGGCTGGAAGGGCACAAGTCCCCTCATTACACTATTAGAAAGCAATAATATTTACATGGATAAGCATGGGTCTCCCCCACGAGGCACCTTGTTTTTGTTAACCGAGTCAAAAGCTCGACTCGAATCCCCATAAATGTGATCATTTTGGGACAATCATGGTTCGGTCATTTTTGGTGGGACTTACATGTAATCAAGGCCCAAAAGCAACCGTGTATAAAGGCAAAACCTCTATACCGGGATCAAAGATCGTGTCTTCGTTTCGGATGTGAACGAACCAACACGACTTCAAGTAACAACGTCCCAATGGGACACAAGAAAATAGCATAAGAAGAGAAGGGTGGGACATTGGGTGGGCATAAAAATCGAGTTACTCGAGGTAAACTCATACCGTAAGTGTAGAAGGATCTTCTAGTGACTACTTCGGTAAAAGACCGAGATTTTATCTTAAACGTGATACCGGGGTCAAAAATCTCGTCCTCGGTGGAGAAGTGTGAGGAAACAAATGGGGCTTCCCCCACACTAGATCCACACAAAACGTCGTCAAAAGAAGTAGACACGTTTGTAGCAAGTTCAATTAAACGAGGTGATGACGGAGTTATCTTTGGAAATCTTTAAAATCAATTTTAAAATCGTTCCCTTTTTCATTTTTTAACTCTTTGTTACAAAAACCCAAGTTGATTAAATTAAAAATATTTGGTGTTTCCAAAACAATTCTAGGCACACTTAAAATTTTTCACATTTATCTTGAAGGCGGGAAGAGGATTTGAATTTTTAAAACGTGAATCGATTAATAAAGCATCCCCCTCCGGGCTAACGCAACGGTCCTCATCAAACTCGAAAATAGAAGGCGGATCATCAAGAATACGTTTGATCTCGGAAAAATCGCCATCGGGATCAAAAACGTCTTCTCTTCCTCGTGGAAGAGGTTGAGCAATAAAATTTTCGATAATCGAGTCGCTAGATTCAACCGCCGTGAAACTAGGAGAAGAAGGCTCTTCGATTGAAGATTTTGCCTTTGTCGTTTCGACCTCGACATCGAAAAACGTATCGATGTGAGCAAGGCCATCGGCGGACTTCTCACATGATAAATCCAAAATCTCACTCGGTGTGGGATTAGGAGTAAAAGGCTCGTCTCGTGACGATTTTGCCTTGACGGTTTCAACTTTGTCCTTCGAAGGGATCGAACGTGGGTTTTCAAACATTTTTGCAAAACTACTAACACGTCCCTTCGGAATTAATTTTCGCTCATCTTGTAAAAACGAGGGTTCAATGATTTCCTTTAAAACCTTGTCACATTTTTCTTTTTCAAAATCATTTAATGGAATTTCTTTGTCAAAATTAAGTGTATATTGATTTAGAAAATCCTCAATAATTTCATCCTCATTAGAAAAATTAGGTTTAGAAGGTACAAGATTTAATACTCCCAAGTATCCTACGAGTTTTTCCTTTGGTTTATTTTCAATAACATTTTTCAAAACTTCGTTGGATGACGTTTTCGTTTCCTCTATGTTTTTGCAAGACGACGAAGGTTGCACGACTCTAAAATTCGAGAGATATGGATCAATACGAGATGTATGAGTCTTAGTAGTCGATAAGGCTTTAACCTCTCCCTCGGAATTAGGATTTGTGTCATTTGACAAAGAATTAAATTTTTCCACTAAGCCCTCGAACATTAAAAGAATTTTATCTCTCTCATTAGCATGATTTTCTCTAATGTTATCCACGTATCCTTTCCACATCTCTTGATTTTGATCATACAAACATTGTTGCTCTTCAAAAAGGGTGTCATAATCGTTTTCCATTTTTTTGAAAGTTTCCCTTTGGGTTGCCATTCGTTTATTACAAGTTTCCTTAAGGCTTGTCATTTGTTCTTCCACCATCGTTAATTTCACATTATTTCGTCTCACAAAATCATTAAAGGCATTATGAATAGACTCATCATTGCAATTAAAAGACGGATCATACGACGAATAAAACGAAGACGATGGGTGACCTTGGTCGTAAGATTGAAAATTGTTACCATGATCACGTGGAGCGGGGTTATAGATATAACCCCCTCGACCTCCAATAACTTCACAATAAAAACAATTGGCACCATCGGGCGGGCCTCCACAATATGGACACAAATAATATCCACCATTATTTGACATGATGCAACTAGAATGGTGTTACGAGAATTAAACACTAGAGGGTTAGAAATAGAATTAATGGATAAGGGTAAGAAGAATATTTTTGATTTTTGATTCTTTTTAATTTTTTTGGATTTTTGTTGTATTACGTAGACTAAAATCTACAAATCTCTCATCGAATCGACTTTCTCGATTAAAGGAGCCTCAAGGAATGAAAACGATCTCGTGAAGTGAACGCCTTCGATGACTTTAGAACGTTAGTGGAACACCAAAACGTTCAAGAGGGTTTAATCTTGAAAACAAGCAAATATATATACGTAGATAATACTTTGGTTGGCAAACCCTCGATTAGCCCTTTTTTCTCAAAACACGCACAAGCAAGCGGGGGAAACGAGGCAGCGCTAAGCACTTAAGAGCCTTTTTTCCCTTAGGTCGTGAAATACAACCGCCTTATACCCACCTTATTGTTTGTGTTAATTGAAATTAAGCCTCACTAAAGTATTTATCTATTTTGCCTTTTACTTTTGCTTTGGATTCGAATACAATGATCGAGTGATGAAATCCCGAATCAATGTTGCGTTTTCACGCTTTTGGAGTACTTGTATATTTATTGTTCTACGTAAGTACAATATAGTAATATATTCACAAAGAAAAACGAAAACAATAATGGGATGTCTACAATATAGTAAAATGATTGTTGTGTGTTTAGTTTTGGAAAACTAACACGATTTATTTGGATACTATAATATAATAAGGAAAAATAACAAAAATGAGTATGTACGATATTCACGCTTTCCAAAATTTGAAAAGCAAAAACGCACCACTCACACAAACACGATACTAATAATGGCACACTAAAAACACCTCCCCGGCAGCGGCGCCATTTTGATAGTCGTAGAAATACGTCTTTTAGGAAAAAGAGCGTATAATGGGCAAGTATTAAACTCAACGATTTAGGAAAACCGACGAATCGAATAAATGCGGGTTCGTTCTCGAGAAGGTGTGTGGATTAATGTGACAATAATATATAACAAAGTTTGGGGTAGTGTCGTTTTTGGATGAGAAAAGAAAGAAAAATAAAGACGAGGTACGACTACAATTAAACTACAACGAGTGACGTAAAACGCGAACGTGAATACGTAAAACGTGAAAAAATAAAATTTTTAAGCTAAAAACAAATTAAAAATGAAAACTAAGTTTAAAATAATATAAATAAGGATAAAAATCCAATAAATAAATTTTTAAAACCTTTTATTAATTAGATATTCAATTTTTAATGCTAATTAAAGCCCAAAAATTAAATATAATTAAGAAAAAGCCCAAAATATTATTTTATTGAATAAATAACTCACTTATATTATTTAAAAACTAAAAAGTATTTTTCCTAAATTTTAAATACTATTTTTCTCTTTCTAAAACTCTAAAAACTATTTTTAAAACTAAAATAAAGATTAAAAATAATAAAATAATGCTAAAAACTATTTGACTATTTTAAAAATCCTAAATTATACTAATGAACAGTAGAAAAATGAAAAAGTTTGAAAAATTAAATATTTTTCACTAAAAGACAAAACAGTATACAATTAAAAACCTAATTAAACTAAATTAATTCTAAAAATTAATTAAAAAGTGAACAGTAAAATATTTTTGAACTAAAAGTCTTAAAATATTTTTCTAAATATAAGAAAATTTTTATAACTGAAAAATATTAAAATTTTACACTAAAAGACAAAAACAGTTAATTAAAAAGTTATTTAAAATGCAATTAAATCTAAAAAATGGAAAATGAACAGTAACTGAAAAACTAACTAAATGGAAAAATCATAAAATAAATAAGAAAAATAATGAAACAAAAATCAAGTTTTAATTCCTAATTTAGACCACTAAAGACAAAAAAGTTAAATTCTGAAAGTGACATTTGACTCCTTTTTGTCTGTTAGCTTAGCAGGGGAAAGTTTTACCCTAGCAGTGGGAAGTTGGTTCCCACTGCTTTCACTGAAAATCGGGTCTGGGCACTTTTGTGCTTAGATCTTGTTGGTCACTTGGTTTTGTGGGCAAACAAATGCACCCCCACAACCAGTTGGGTTGTGGGGAGTCAATAAAGTTATAAAAACAATATGTTACACACAGAAATCAAGCCTAAAAGCCCTAATCTCAGTTACTGATATAGGACTTAGGGGTCTGATGGGTGGTTGTTGATGCAAAGTGCAAATGGGTGAGTTTTGGTTGGCCAAAACTCACTCAATTCACTCACTAGCTCCCCCAAATCAAACTCAAGTACTAACCTACCCTAATTCCTATCAAGCTCCAAGATTGAAAAGGCACATTACACAAAATCAAGGCAGCAAGGGTGTTTACTGATTTTCTATCATCTTATCAAGCAAATCTTATGCAATAATCTCTAAATCCTTTCCAAACTGAAAACCAAAGCTGAAATTAACCTAAAGCTAGCATACAAAGTGAGTTTAGCCAATCTTTAAGCCAACAACTTATCAAAAGTGAAGCTAAAAACCTTGACCCAAACACTCCTTTAAAAACAGGAACTTGAAATTTAATCTACAATCTCTACTCTAACATGCACCAAATCATTTCACATCTATCCTAACCTATTCTAAACTAACAAGTGAACAATATCTAGCATTTGACCTAGCATCCAACAACCTACTACTCTAAATCATCATTTCTCAAAAATATTTTTAAGCAAGTATAGAAAAACACAATTCCTTACCTTGTGACCCTACATCCAGGGATCACAAAGGCTGCTTGTGCCTTTTCCATCAAGCTCGGGCTTGAGCTGATCATCTTTAGAAAGGGCTTGTTGGTATGAATAGGAGATGATGATGATGAGTCCAAGAAAAGGCCACCACATCCAATATACAAAATTTGCACCTGCTATGACTAAACAAGACAAGAAAGAGAGTGACTTGGAACACAGCCTTAAAGAGTATAAGCTTGGCTTATCAATTAAGCCAACTTATCACTTTTGGCTTAACAAAAACTTCAAAAAACGGATTCTTTGAAAACCTTTTGATATAAGTGAAAACTTTTTACTCCAAACTATCTTTTCAAAATTGAACAAGATAAAACTAACAAACATTGAATTGGGAACTCAGATTATGCAATTTAACTTTTTTCATTTTCATTAAAAATTTAATATTATAAAATCTGGAACAAGGAAATATGGAGTACATGCACCCCATATTTATACTGATAATAGACTATTCTAGAAACTAAAATTAATACAAAACCCTAGTTCATGAAATTCCTTGAATGCCCTTGTCTTCAAATTCGAATCTTGGTCAAGCTATGGCTCACATGTGATGAAAGTGATAGCCAGCTGTAAAGGAATGATCCTAGTCGTTTATTGAGACTTTGGGAAGAAGAAAATGCTCAGGATCGTTGATTTTTGTTGTACACTCTTGGACTCTTGCAAGAACTTGAGCAGGGAGCATGTGGGTAGGCCATAGGAGTGAGGGTGACACATTTTTGGGGAGTGGGTTGTGGTTAAATCACCCTTAATTATTTATCTGGAAAGTTGGGGTAAAAACCCCTTTGTTTTGTGCTCAATCAAACCTGGGCGTAATTAGGGTTTATGGGGGATGGAGGGGTGATTTAATCTGATTTAGGGGTAATAGGTTTTAAATTGTGTGTTTTGGTGGGAAGTTAATAACTGATTAAGTTATTTAGAAAACGGGTAAGTGGGATTATGATGTGGAGTGTGTGGTGGATGTGATTGGTGGATGAGAGTTGGGTGGGTGACGTGGCGACTGAGGATTGGGGGTTGGGTTAAGGTTGTCGGTTGGTTAATGGGTGGGTTGTTAAATAGTTTGTGGTTTTGGCAATATTGACCCCTCATGTTAAGTCACCCTTTAAACAGCTTTTCATTTCCAGTCCTTGTCCATTTATATTGTTAGCCCTTGGTGATTTGCAATGTTAGTCCTATTGGCATTTCACCATTAGTCCTTGTGTAACTTTTGCAACTTTAATCAATTCCCAAGGGCATTTCTTGTAAGATCTTCAAACTTTAGGGACCCCATTCATATTTTTGGATATTTGAGGGGTATTAAGTGTCATTCTTCAAAAGTTGAGGGACCAAACTTGTACAATCTTCAAACTTCAAGGGCATTTTTGCAAAATTCATTCTTCGAGCCCGGTTCTTTGTGCGACTTCATTTCCCGTGTTCGTTTTTGCTTCATTCTTGTGATCTTTTGTTGATTACACGATATCCGTACCTAAAATACACAAGACACAAATACAAGCATATATAGGGGTATTTTCATGATATTTTAAGCGTTTTAAGCCCGATTTGTACGATGAGACTATGTATAATTGCAGTCTCATCAACCAGCGTTGAACTTGACGGTTCATTGCTGTTGTCTTGAGTTACGAGTTCCGTGCGGTTGTGAACGGAAGTCGTTTGTCGTTGTGGATCAGGACTTAAACTATTTTGTTCAAGTGCCATCTCGTGTAACTCATCAAATCGAATGCGAATGGTCTCGACAATCAATTTTGTTCTCTTGTTGTATACTCTATATCCCTTAGAATGAGTTGCATATCCCACAAGAATACATGCATCACCTTTCTCTTTCATCTTATCCAAATTTTCACCATCTCGAATAATGTAACAAGTACATCCAAAAACATGAAGGTGTTTGAGTGAAGGTTTTCGATCATGAATTATGTGATATGGTGTCTTTTCGTTTCTTGGGATAATTAAGGAGCGGTTTTATGTGTAGCATGCGGTTGACACGGCTTCGGCCCAAAAGTATAGTGGAAGTTTTGAAGTGGATAATAATGTTCGAGCAACCTCAACTAAAGTACGGTTTCGTCTTTCAACAACGCCGTTTTGTTCGGGTGTTCGAGCAATAGATGTTTCATGTTTAATTCCTTCGGCTTCAAAATAGTTTCTCAGATTTGAATTCAAAAATTCGGTACCTCTGTCAGTGCGAACCACTTTAACTTGAGCTTGAAGACCACGTTGTATCAGTTTAAGGAAGCTGATGAGAACTTCGGGTGTTTCGTCCTTGGATCTCAAGAAGTGAGTCCATGTGTACCTTGAGTAATCATCGACAATTACCAGAATATATTTCTTTCCATTGATACTATGAACACGCATGGGACCACACAGATCCATATGAAGAAGATCTAACCGTCCTTTTGAGCTTGGTGTAGTCTTTGTTTTGAAGCTACTTCGTTTAGCTTTACAAAGTTCACAAGAAGAACAAAGATGATCTTTGATGAATTTTAAACTTAGAAGGCCTCTCACAATATCTTTCTTGGAAAGCAAGTTGATGGTATCAAAGTTGAGATGAGAAAGACGTTGATGCCATAACCATGCCTGAGTCGTTGAAGATTTAGCCATGAAGCAAATTGGAGTTGATGAAGTTGTGTCTTGTAGTGAAATTATGTAAAGATCAGTACCCCGTGTACCGGTAAGTAAGTCATTCCCATCATAATCACGAACAAAACATGTCTTCTTTCTGAAAGCAACCTCCAAATCTGCATCACATAATTAACCAACCGAGAAAAGATTGTGATTGAGCCATTCGACGTAGTATACCCTCTTGATTGTGATATTCCCCTGAACCAAATCTCCATATCCTAGGATCGGTACAAATTGATCATTTCCGAATCGGACCGTACCCAGGAACTTCTCCACGAAGTTAATTAGAAGCTTGATATTCCCCATCATGTGCTTCGTGCATCCGGAGTCTAGTATGAAGAGAATTATTTGTATCACCTGCAAAAGAGTTAGAACACGATGGAGCATTTGCTAAATTGGATACCACAGTAGTTGTGATAGTAGAATCATTAGTGTCCTTATCAACATTTAAAGGCATACTAACACTCGTTTTCACATTTTATGTCCTAGCTTTAGGCGTCCATTTATATCCTGGAGGACATTGAATAGCAAACCACCATTTCCAAGACTTGCTAGCAGACTCATATAGCAGACTCATATAATTCCTTAATTTTGCTTCTAGGGTTCTTAGTGGTGGAGTCTGATGCATTACTTTTCTTAGTGAGGGTTGCACCAGAATGGTTCACATTGCATTTGGGTTTACTAGCACTAATAGGCTTCGCAACTTGCCACTTAGTTCTAGTATCTACACCTTTCATAGTGTTCATAGCACACATAGAATGATTAGCATTAGCACATTTTCCACATTTAACACAAACGAATTTGACATTCATAGTATTCAAATCATTCAAAACATTCAAATCGTCATTACACGCGATTACAGACATTTTATTATTAAAAACATTCAAATTCCTAGGGTGTTCTTCTACTTCCTTCATCTTCTCTTGACTCTTGTGTTTCCAGACCTTATCATTCACTTGAGTGCGCTTAAGCTGAGGCCGGCTAACACTAGTAGTGGAGACTATTCCTGTAGTAGAAGACACACGAATATTAGTGTTTCTAGAAGTCTGAAGCGAGTGAGTAACTTTGTTTGTGGACTTAGTGGGCATTCTATACATCCCTGGTTTAATCACATTATTGTGCTTAACGCTTGGTGCTATAGTATTCCTTATGGGTTGATTCTGTGGTAACCTTTCTTTTCCATCCATCTTGGGGGCAAACACAGGTTTCGCAAACGAGGAATTTGATAAAGCAGATGGTTTTCCCAAGATAGAGTATCTATTCACTTTAGAGGCATTGGGTTGTCTAACAACAGGTTTCTTAATGCTAGGTTCCACAACTTTCCCACCCATTTTAGCAACGAGTTTCTACAACTCTGCTATCGCTCTTTCCCTCTCTTGTAACTGAGCTTTCAACCCTTTAATTTCCAAATTATGTTCATTCATTTCTCGAAACATTTTGGAAAGTTTTTCTTGCAAGTTATTATCATGTGGAAAACTACCAACATCTTTTTGCAAAGCAAGTTCAAGAGAATGACAATGTTTTTGAAGGAAATCAGTTTTGTGTTGAAGTAACTCAAAAGCCTTTTTATCAACATTTTCTTTACGTTTCGAAAGCTCAATTTCAAGACGCTCACATTCTTTTATCTTATCAAGATATTTGCATGCAACATTAGAATATTCATCAATATCAGCACAAGATGTAAAATAAGCACACATAATATCTTTAGAAACGCATTCTTGCAAGAGTAAATCATATTCATCTGCAAAATCAGACTTCTCCATTTGAAGACCATCAATGTTTTTCTCAAGAGACTCAACATATTTTAAATCATCAAACATTTCAGTTCGAATAAACTCCTCAAATTGAAGAACAGTTTCTTTAATCAACACCGTATTTAGAATTAAGAGTTCTTTCACAAGCAAGGTAATATCTTGAGGAATCGGGCGTTGCCACTCAGCATTTTCACGTTTTGCCCAATCTCTTTCAACAATAGATTTAACATTATCTATGTGGTGTTGAAGAATACCTAATGTTTTCCTACTCTTGCTTTTGGACTCATCTAGAGAAGGTAGTTCATATATTGTAAACATTAGATTTCTTAGGGGCAAATGCTTTCTTCCATTGAATTCTCTTTTGTTTGCATTCTAAAAACACTTCCTCACGAGTTTTCTGAGTTTGTTTGTTGAAAAGACCATAAAGACTATTCTCATAAGCATAATTAAATGGTTTCACAAACTCCTTATTGACAAGTGGTCGACTATCATCATCCCAAAGGGAAGTCTCTTCACTATCGACACTAACAGGCATGCAATCAAGACCGGTCCTTTCAGACTCATCAAGATAAAGACGCGGGTTCGCAGCTTGAGCTTTGGCAAGGTACTCAGGACTTGCAAAGCTACCTTGACCTTTAAAAATCGACGGAGGTGCTATCATTCTTACGGTTTGAATAGAATCATGCGTCTTATAAACAACTTTCTTCAAAAATTCGACTTGTTCTTCTAGTTTCGTTACTTTTTCGGTTTCTTTATCATATCTACTTTTGAAGTCTTGTTTTAACGCATCTACCTCTTGTTTCTTAACCTCAAGAATTTTAGCAGAATCGGTAGTGGTCATATAGAGCTTTTGTTCAAGTTCATTAACTTTGGTATTTGCAAGGTACGTTTTTTGACGTTCATCCATTAAGAAAACATTATATTGACGCTTCTCTTTGGCTAATAACTCAAGAGTTATATTTGTTTTTAAAATCGTCCTTTTGACTTTTTAACGCACTACCCTTGTACCCCTCAAGCTCTTTGGTTTTTTGAAGGAGCTCATCTCTATAGCTTTCAGTTATCTCACTCGATTTGATAAGAGCATCTTTGCATTCTTCAAAATTGAGTCAGCGTAGCGTTTACCTTCTTTAATTGCTTTTGACTCTTTTTATTTTCAGTGACATCTTTTTGTAAAGTGGCAATTAAATTAGCAAGCGTAATACGTTCCTCTTCATCATACTCATTTGCATGTTGATCATCCTCTGACTCATTATTGCACATGTCTAATGAATTAGGTGTGGTATTACTATCAACCGTTTCCATTATACATGTGTCATTAATGGCATTGGGTAGATCACTATGCTCATGAATATCACCAAACACATTATATTCATTAGTAGTGTGTACCTTATCGATTGGCTTAGTGTCAAAGATAGGACCATTGTCATCTTCAGTGACTTTGAGAACTTCTTCAACCTTTGCATGTACGAGTAATGTGCATCGAGTTCTTGATCGGAGTCTTCATCATCAGTGTCATCAAGCATTGCTCCTTCCTCAGCTGAGAATTTAACCCCTGCTTCCATCTTCTTGCATAGTAGTATCTTTTCCTTGTGATAGTTGGAGTCTCTAACCCTTTTTGGCTTCCTGCATTCCTTTGCCATATGCCCATAACCTTGGCAATTAAAACATTGAATCCCACTTTGCTGAACCACTTGACTTCCAACAGTTTCCCTATTCCCAGTAGCAGCAGCAATCCTCTGAGTATCATACTTGGCAGTTTGTCGATCATACCTTGCAGAACCCTCAACATGCGTTGGATTATGTCGATCATACCTAGAAGGACTTTCACCACGTCGACTGTGTCATACCTTGGAGGACTCTCAAAATATTGGTTCTTTGTGTTACATGATGTCTGAAGATTGTTGTTGGTGGGTTTGTAGATTTTCTTGTAAGTCTTCATTATGAAAGCAATTTGTTGTTTCATCTCTTGATTCTTTTGAGCTTGGTCTTCATCACTATCTTCTTCAGATGATGACTCAGATGGTGGTGATGGTGCTCTTGGCACTTTGCCTCGTGATCTTGTGGATGATGAAGACTTAGATGATGTGGAATATCGTGGTGAGGATGATGTATTGGAGTATGGCTTAGGAGCACGAGAGCGATGATCTTGAACATGTTGAGTGGTAGTCACTAAAGCAAGTGGATTAGCCGTCTTTGCAACTCGTTCAGATCGAATATCATTTGCTTCATTCTGAAATTGCTTCAAGATAACAAAGAGTCGATGATATGAGACCTCGTCTAACTTTTCTTGTTGTTTCATAAAGTAACGAACCGTGTCCACTCGGGTTGAAGTTGTTGAAGAAATTGAACATTGACTTGCATGGTGGAGACTTGCAGATTATTTCTTGTCATGTCATTCATCATTTTATAAAACCTGGAGTAGTATGAATCAATTAATTCTCCATCCCTTGAAGTAAACTTGCCAAAGTTCCAAAACAAGTTTGTTTTGACATCTTGTTTGTTGAGTGATTCTCCTTGTTGCAAGCGTTCAATAGTGGTCCACATTTCATGTGCAGTAGGGCATGCATCAACCGTGGAGTAAATATCATCTCCAATCCCACTTAGAACCATATAGATAGCTTCCTTTTCCGCATCATGCCAAGCACAATTTTCAGGTGTGAAATCAGATCTTGTTTCATCATGTTCACTTGCGGGTATTAGATCAGTAGTATATGTGGCTGGTCTTGGAGGAATTGAGATCTTCTTGAATACATATGGTCCATGAGTAATACATTTCCTCAAGGCATCACCATTAGGTCTTGTATCAATGTATCGTATGAAACGTGATTGCCATTGAGCATACCGACCAGACACAAGCATTGGTGGTCTCTCTTTGTTACCCGCCACCATGATATTGTTGTTTGTGACACGATACTCTTGAGTAGGGCTGAGCATCGGTCCGGGACCGGACCGGACCGGCCAAGACCGGACCGGACCGAGGACCGAAATGGTCCGAAACCCCGGACCGAGACCGGACCGAAATAGTCCGGTCCGGTCCGGGTTGGTCCGGTCCGGTTCGGTCCTCGGTCCGGTCCGGTCCTATTAGACATATTTGACAAGATTTTGGTAAGACCGAACCGGACCGAGGACCGAATTCGTCCAAAACCCCGGACCGAGGACCGGACCGAAATTGCTCGGTCCGGTTCGGTTTTCCGGTCCGGGTCGGTTTTGGGTCTGCCGTGCTCAGCCCTACTCTTGAGTAGAATCCATATCTAGAGACTTGAAATTGATGAAGTGAAAATGAATCTTAAGTAGATGTATTGTGATTGTTGTTGTCGATGAAAAATGTTAAAATCCCCTAAAATTGTGTTGTGATTGTTGCTCTGATACCAAATGTTGTCCCATATTTTTAGATGATTAATGATAGAAAATAAATGAAAAAGATATGAATTTTAGAGAGAAAAAGTAGTGAGAGAAAGTAGAGAGAGAGATGATTAACTTGGTGAATATTAGATTAGAAGAATTAGAGTTACAAATGATCATCCACCCTTCCTAACATGCTAGGAAGGGCCTTATATAGCCGGGCTTACATGTAACTATAATGGGCTATATTGTTTGGATCGGGCTTGTCTTTTGGGCTTTAGGTAGCTTAAATCCAAGCCCGTGAACCACGACTATTAAACTATCTATTACAATGTTCTAATAAATATTACAATAGAAACCTATGACCGAACATTCTTGTTTGACTCAATATTTTGAGGCTAACAGGGAACCGTGGCCAAGGGAATCAGATCCGAGGAAATCTGAATCAGAACCGCGGAAACCAAAACCGTGGTAACCATGGCAATGAGAATGGAGGAAACAATTGGCAGGCTAACAAGAATGGGAACTCGAATCAGGGAAACCGAAATGGAGGAAATAATGGGAACCAGAATAGGGAAGAGAACCGTGCTCGAGTTTATGCTCTAGGAAGGGATGAGGCTATGCAGGACAACAACGTTGTCACGGGTACGTTTCTCATAAACAACACTTATGCTTCGGTGTTATTTGATTCGGGTGCGGATAGGAGTTTTGTGTCTACAACCTTTAGTAAACACTTGAATGTTACCCCTATTGCCTTAGACTCTAAATACAATGTTGAATTAGCCGATGGGAACTCTATATCGACTGATACTATTTTACGAGGGTGTACCTTAAACTTACAAAACCATCCATTCAATATCGATCTACTACCCCTAGAACTAGGAAGTTTCGATGTCATAATCGGAATGGACTGGTTATCAAAGTATCACGATGAAATTGTATGCCACGAGAAGTTTGCCCGTGTACCCTACGGGAATGAAGTATTGACGATACAAGGGGTTAAGAATGGAGTTAGAGGTGAATCTAGACTGAACATCATCTCGTGTATTAAAACTAAAAAGTACATTGAGAAGGGATGTCCAGTATTTTTACTACAAGTCATTGAGAAGGAGGAAGCAGAAGAAAAGCGACTTGAAGACGTACCAATTGTGAGAGATTTCCCGGAAGTCTTTCCAGAAGACTTACCAAGACTCCCACCTGCTCGTCAAGTCGAATTCCACATTGAGCTAGTGCCAGGAGCTGCACCTGTGGCACGTGCATCTTACCGATTGGCACCAGCTGAGATGAAGGAGTTAGCGGACCAACTGAAGGAACTCACTGATAAAGGATTCATTAGGACAAGTTCCTTGCCTTGGGGAGCTCCGGTACTATTTGTCAAGAAGAAGGACGAATCTTTCCACATGTGCATTGATTATCGTGAGTTGAATAAACTCACAGTTAAGAATCGGTATCCGTTACCGAGGATTGATGATTTGATCGATCAATTGCAAGGATCGAGTATCTACTCGAAGATTGATTTGAGGTCAGGATATCACCAATTACGGGTTAGAGAAGAAGACATACCCAAGACTGCTTTCAGAACTCGATACGGTCATTACGAGTTCCAAGTGATGCCGTTTGGTTTAACCAATGCACCATCCATTTTTATGGACCTCATGAACCGTGTATGTAAACCATACCTGGATCAGTTTGTGATTGTGTTTATTGATGACCTCATTTACTCTAAAAATGAGGAAGAACATGAAGAACATCTGAAGACGATCTTAGAGTTGCTAAAGAAGGAAGAGTTGTACGCTAAATTCTCTAAGTGCGAATTTTGGATACGAACTGTACAGTTTCTAGGGCACATGATTGACAGTCAAGGTATTCACGTGGATCCCGCTAAGATCGAGGCAGTCAAGGATTGGGCAGCTCCCACTACTCCTAGTGAAATACGCCAATTCCTTGGACTAGCCGGCTATTATCGTAGGTTTATCGAAGGTTTTTCGAAAATTGCTAAACCTATGACTGAGTTGACTCAGAAAAACAAAAAGTTTGATTGGGGAGAAGATCAAGAATCAACTTTTCAGCAATTGAAGCAGAAAATCTATGAGGCACCAATCTTGGCACTACCTGAGGGTAGTGATGACTTTACAGTGTATTGTGACGCGTCTATAAAAGGGTTGGGTGCTGTATTAATGCAAAGGACTAAGGTTATTGCATACGCATCTCGTCAACTAAAGGTTCACGAAAAGAACTATACAACACATGATCTAGAACTCGGAGCTGTAGTGTTTGCTTTGAAGATTTGGAGACACTATTTGTACGGTACTAAGTGTACGGTGTTTACCGATCTAGAACAAGGAAGATGTCCTTGGGATGTTGAAGAAGTTAGAAGCACGTGCTGATGGGACACTTTGTTTGGATATTAGGAGTTGGTTACCTTGCTATGGTGAGGTACGATCCCTAGTTATGCACGAATCGCATAAGTCGAAATATTCGGTTCACCCAGGGTCGGATAAGATGTATCACGACCTAAAGATGTTATACTGGTGGCCAAATATGAAGGCAGATGTAGCTACTTACGTCGGTAAGTGTTTGACTTGTGCAAAGGTCAAGGCCGAACATCTAAAGCCATCTGGTCTATTAGTTCAGCCTGAGTTACCTATTTGGAAATGGGAGAGGATTACTATGGACTTCATCACTAAGCTGCCTAAAACCTCAGTTGGGTACGATACGATTTGGGTTATTGTTGACAGACTTACCAAGTCAGCACATTTCATACCAATCAAGGAGTCTGATGGAACGGATAGGTAAGCAAGAATATACTTGATGGAAGTAGTCTCAAGGCACGATGTGCCGATATCAATCATCTCTGACCGGGATGCTCAGTTTAAGTCAAGATTTTGGTAATCGCTTCAACAAGCGTTGGGGGACCCAATTAGACATGAGCACTGCTTATCATCCCCAGACTGATGGTCAGAGTGAGAGGACGATTCAGACACTTGAAGGCATGCTAAGAGCATGTGTGATCAATTTTGATAATGGATGGGACCGAAATTTACCTTTGGTGGAATTTTCTTACGACAATAGTTACCACACTAGCATCAAGGCCGCACCATTTGAGGCACTCTATGGGCGTAAATGTCGTTCTCCAGTCCAATGGGCTGAAGTTGGGGATACCCAACTCACCGGTCCTGAAATCATTCATGAGACGAATGAGAAGACTGTGCAGATCCGAAACCGCATGCAGTCGGCACGTGACCGACAAAAGAGCTATGCTGACAAGAGGCGAAAACCTCTTGAATTTCAGGCTGGAGACAGAGTTCTGCTGAAAGTAGCATCGTGGAAGAGAGTTATTCATTTTGGAAAGCGTGGAAAGTTGAACCCCCGATACATTGGGCCTTTTAAGATCATAACAAGGATTGGTCCATTGGCTTACCGACTAGAGTTACCACAAGAGCTGAGTAGGGTTCACAACGTTTTCTAAATTTGTAACCTAAATAAGTGTTTATCTGACGAGACACTCGCTATTCCACTAAAGGAGATTCAAGTTAATGATAAGCTCATTTTCGTTGAGGAACCGGTGGAGATAGTGGATCGTGATGTGAAGCGGCTTAAGAAAAGCCGTATCCCGATCATTAAAGTTCGCCGGAACGCGCGAAGAGGTCCAGAATTCACCTGGGAACGTGAAGACCAATTCAAGATCAAGTATCCGCATTTTTTTACCAACCCACCGGCTACATCAAGGAACTAATTTCAGGATGAAATTTCCTAACCAGGGGAGACTGTGACAATCCGTCAATTTTCTAATGTAATTTCCCTCGTTATAATTTAATTTAAGTTGTGAACTGTATGTATCATCAACTTAGAAATTATCTCATTATTATCAAATGCCGTGTGCATCCATTTTACGTATATTGTTTGAACTATTAGCATACGCGTCAATATAAAATTTATCCGCCAAAAATTAACACGCGTCCGTGCACATCTCGCCTTGTAAAAAGCCTTGCCGAACCCTAACAATATTGGTTATACATAAATTATTACAAGACATTCCTTGGTACCAAAAGACACAAAAGAACACTTTGATAGTTGTACAAGGACCATGTTTAACACTTGACTAAACCTCAGAATTGTACCTGCTTCAAATCACTATAATAAAACGTGACTATGTTGATTTTCCCCCCATGATCGACAATAGCTTATTTTCTCTCCTCCCAAGCTACAGTTTTTGCCTTTATTATTCCTGTTCATCCCACTTACTCTTAAACAAAGATAAATTGCTCCTTTTGGGCATACTTGCACTTGTGAGGACATCTTGACTAGTCAACCCTACCAAGAATCACAATATAAATAAATGAGTTGCTTAGAACCAATAAGTTAACAACCTTCACAATTTTTGCTTTGGTACGAAACAACATCAGGGACAACAACACCACTCCAATATCACATTTCCATCTACTCAATATAAACCACTAAAATCTTAACTTCAAAAATCACGAAAATCATAAAATGAAGTAGGGTTTCGCTAGTCAGAAAAAGTGCAAGGAAGGACGAGTTCGGGTTATAGTTGGGTTGTTTAAGCCTTTGGAGGCTAGGGGATTAAGAGCAGTATAGTTTTGGAGATTTAGTGCTCGTGACTTAGTCTTTCTCGTCATCTCTTTCACTCGGACCTTTGTAAGGATTCTTTTAAAGTTTACCTAGCTACATTCCTTTCCAATCTTGGTTGATATGATTAGTTGCTAAAATGTTTTTAAAAACAAAATCGACCATGAAAACATGTTGGGTTGGGATCACGTCTGCGTGTACTCAAGGGATGTGAGTCATACGTTGCATATTCATGCATCACAAAACTGTACTAGACACATGTTCACAGTATGTATAAACGGGTTTGATGATTTCATGCACACAACATACTAAAAACTTAATCAAACTAAAACCTTGCAACCATACTGCATACAAACATTAAACACGAGGACCTCTTGGCCTTGTAATATAGGGTTTTGGGTAGGAGGCGCTCGGTGTACTAATAGTTAGGTCGTCATATTGAATTTGACGAGGAAGGAGGGAAAACGACCTACAAACAAACCAACCTCAAACATATTTGAAGTAACAAAGACCAGGCGACTTAAGTACATATCAAAAATAAGAATAAACTAAACTACGAATTTTAGATGTGCTTTATCTGTGTGAAAGTTGTTAGCAGGAGAAGTTCAGTATGTGTGTGCATGTGTTGTATATTTGCGCTACTTGTACACTGTTATCACGTGTGGGTTGCGGATGCTGTTGAAACCAGGGTTTGTGTGACCTGGTTACATGTACTCTACATGTATGTGTGTTATGCGTTAAGAAAATCAGTAACAAGAATGGTTAAAACTGGATTTATTTATATACTTCGCATGAGTATTATGATTTTATGTAAGTCTCTTGTATGTGCCAGTAGTAGCAGTATGATTGAGATGAAGTAAAAACGAAACTGTTAAGTCTTATTGTGTGCATTTTCTTTTGGTCAAATAATTTATTAAATAATACATTTAAAGAATAATGGACTTATATTGTGGCATGATCAATCTAACGTAAGATGTAGGAGTACCTGCATGTGTGTTCGTTTATAACAGGAAGGGTGTAAATTATTTGTGTGCTTACTATACCTGCCATGAATGTGCATGTATGTGAAACGCTGTAGCTGAATATTAAAAGGTGTTGATATAAGTAGCATAAAACCAAGCGAAACCAACATATTCCAAATAAGTCACAAGTTAATGTATGTACTGTTAGTGTGTGTACTAGTAACGGATATTGTATAATATAAACACAAGAATACTGTAGTGGGCCATGACTTTCTCAAATTGTGTGTAGGAAATTGTTGTGCGTGTAGGTCACGGTAGAAATATGTTGCGTGTGTACAGGTTAAACTCAAATCAAAAGAACTTTTGCCTACCATTATTTTGTTGCTCGTGTGAATGAAAGTTATGTGATGATTTTCTTTATTCTGTTATATCATGCTAGCACTAGTGGATTGAAACCAAATGGTTGAAATGCTTAGCTATTACTACCATTTTGTTGCTTGTTTTATATTCTGCCCGAAACCCTTACCTCATGGATGCGTCCAAATTGCGGAAAAGGAAACACGAACAAATAGTCGAACCAACCGAATTTTCATAATGAACGATCATTTATCTTACGGGCTCATAACCAAGGACTTATTGACTTATAAAAATAACCTTTTAACCTCAAATTGAAGTTTTATAAAAATCTTATTTTTACTCTATAAATTAAATGCAAGTATTTGTAATCAACCAAAAGGCAAGATTATTATTTGCGCGCATTTAGTTTAAATATACATTACTTACTTAGGTTGCGGATACAGTTGGCAATATTTTTGCGTGTATCATTTTCCGTGCCTACAACCTATTTGGTTATCGATACTCTTGTATAAGGTGAGTTTATAGCTCCACTTTTTACAACTTTTATGCATTTTTAGGGTGAGAACATTGCTCTGTTTTACCATTGAACACAAGTACTAATACTTACGTTTACGGACTGGTCTAAGTAGCTATAACACGTTGATTGTTCTTTTTGCCCTTAATTGTGAACTGTTAATTACTGACACGGATGACCGGTCAGTAAGTACGAATGTCGTGGATAGATCTACTGAGGTTGACACCTCCGTCGGGTTTAATCGAATACTATATTATTCAGACGCATTTTCATTTGGTACTTTACAGATGTTGTGGGGTTAGACATCTGCTGGGCACTTATATATACTTCTGATTGTTACGCTTCGGTGTCACGAGATTAGACAGTATTAAACGCCTTTTGTATGACATGTTATTTGTTATATTGTCATACACAACTAAAAATCTCGTGGTTCAATAACTCTATCAAATTAAACTTATGAACTCACCAACTTTATGTTGACACTCTAGCAATGTTTTTCTCAGGTGCTTAACTTACATGGATTGCTTGGAGTCGCATGCATTTGAAGCTTTCAATAATACTTAGATCATTTGAATACTTTTAAAACATTTACATTTCTATTATGAACTATGTTGTACTGTTAAAACCTTGTGTTGACTATATTAAAATGATCATTTTTCAAACGACTCATATAAAGGTCGTTCTTTATATTCTGAGTGTATGATGCTATGAAGTCACTTGCTCCGATTACTTTTCCGCTGCAATATATTTGGGGGTGTGACAAAGTTACTCACTACACCGGTTTCGATGCATATATTAGTCTGCAACACCAGTTTCGATACACCGGTTTTGGTTCACGTTATTAATAGAGCACAACCCAAATTGACTCGTTTCCATGTAGCTGTTATACGAAGTTGGAGTTCACATATATCTAAAACATGATCATTTGTTAGTATTCTGTAATGTAAACCCAATAGGAGTCATATTATAACTTAGTGATAATTATAAACTTTATTTATAATGCAAATAGTGCTTAAAAACTACTAAAAACAACAATTTCTCATAATTATGAAAGACAGTTGGAAAAACATCGAATAACATCTCAGATGATGAAAGTAAACTCACTAATGACAATATCAGAGGTTACACAGAAAATAAAGGGCAGTTTTGTAACAATGGTTGTGACCTGTTTCTTAATTAGCCTCAAAATCTCCTAACGTCTGTTTAAATGTATATAACATCTGATGTACCCATTAGAACTTGATGTTTGTTTCGTAAGTCTTAAATTTATATTACAAGTTTTAGACAAAACAAGGGACTAGAATACTAACACTGGCAAGTATACCCTTTCGTTCGTAATATAGCTTGTAGTGGTAAGCCAGGATCGTTCGCTGAGACTTAGTTTCGTTTTGGTAATTAATATAATAATTGAAGAAAGAAATGATTGAAATAACAATAGTAACAAGTATGACTAATATGGGATAGTTCATATGAGTTCGTGATGATGATAATAATGATCGAGATATGTTTATATAGGTAAAGAGTGATAATCCTTTTTCGTCAAAATAGCGTTTGCACAATTTATTTTAGGGTGATTAAAGACTTATGTTTATTTAAGCGACTAAGCTCAAAACAAGTTGCCAACGAGTTTAATATTTTATCAAAGTTTCTAAGCGGATCTCTCCAACCAAAGATTCAAAACCATAGACAAGTCTTTAAAAACTTGTTATAACAATTTGCGTTTCTCAACCCCAGACTATCGTAACAAATCAACTCTAGATAAAATATGGTTTATAGAACTAGGTGGTAAAATGGTTCTACAACATTAGCTTGAAATCAATTATAAAGGATCATATCATAGCATCATAACTAATCATAGTCACATACCCATATAGTCACAAATAGCTTAGTCAAACATAGTAATCAAAGTAACAAATGGAAAAGAGTAAGAGAACATCATACTTAGATTGATTGAAGGAATGAGTACACAAGTGTCACGATTGTATCGTTTCTCCAAAAATCAAAGAGTGGAATACTCTCGTTACAAGTATTTCCCAAAAGTGGATAATACTTAAAATTTACTAAGAAAGGTAAAATACTCGAGCTATGGAGTATTGAAGAGAAGAGGTGTGTGTAAAATGAGTAGAAGTGACCTCTATTTATAGTGGTAGCTGAGGGAAAATGTGCGCCGCACTTCTCCGAAAGTGCACCGCACTTTGGAGACGGGAATGTGCGCCGCACATTTGACATTGTGCGCCGCAATTTTGTGCGTTCCAGAATCTTCTTTCAATAGTTTTGTTTATTTGCACATTAAGGATCCTTCTTTGTATTTTTTCACTTTGCTTCTTCAAACTTTATACCTGCATGTAAAACGCAATATATTAAGTATCGAAAGCTCTTATTTATAATACAAAGTGGCATTATAATGACGGGTTGAATATATATATTTAGGTGGTTATCAACATTCCAATAGCCGTTTCACGGGCAAGACAGATAACAAAGAGCTACAATTATGCGAAACTTACATAGTCTACCGAGAGTATATTGGGAATGAGAAACAATAGGTCCATATTAGCGGAAGGCCAAAAACAACAATGCAAACAATTATTCCCTAAACATTCGACCAGCAAGCTAATACTATTCCAAACACTAATTATGAACCATGTAATCCATACTAAGGCCATTATTAAACTCATATAAGAAATGCAAGTTATATCGTTGCGCACACCAGAAATACATAAAAAGGCAGGAGACCTTTTCTTTATGACCCTTTTAGTGAGCCAGAAACATCACTGAACTCATCTCTAAAAAGAATGCAATTGCTTCAGTGCGATTGTAGTTTCATTGACTAAGTTGCTTGGAATATTAAATAGGAGGGAATAGTATTGATTGGCTGTCATGATAAGTATAAATGCTTTTGATATTGATGGTAAGTAATGAGATTGAGAATGACAATCATCTGAGTTTAGTTTACACTTTTTATATAGAGTCCTGTGTGAAAGGTGGTGCCTACAATAGTTAGAGTTTGTTACGAGATGATAAGATATTCCTTAAAATTAGGAACGTAGGTTACTACTTTTTATCCCATGTGTTTTATAGTGAGCTGTATAGATAAGTATTAAAGTATTTTACACGGTTGAGATTTAAGTTTACGTGATCCAAGAGTCTGAAGTAGTGACAAGTCATATTTTTTTCTCACTGCTCCGTCGGCAATAACAAGGGGAATTTTTTAGCCAATTCCCCTTTCGTACTAAAAAAAATGAGAAAATTACGATCCGGTCCTCATTCTACATTTTACCGCATGTTCAATGTTTGGTACGGTCTAAAACCGAGTATTATGCTTTTTCGAGCCAGACCGATGGAAATATGGACTGAACCGGACCAAGTAAATTTTGATTCGTGGTTTTGGGCTAAAAGAGTCTGGGTCCGGTATGGGTTTAACCCGATGATGTCGAGACTCGATCTGAGGATGTGATTTATTATCCAATAAAAGTTATGTTATATATTTTTTAATATAAATATAAAAAATTGAGATCGCCTTCTTCATCTCCTCCTCCTCGCTTTCTCAGATGGATCTGTTTTTACTTAACTGAATCCATTTAACCCTAAACTTTTTATATAAATAAATAAATAAATAAACAAACCCCAGTGTTAATAGTGGTTGCTTCTGATAATGGCGAAGATGAAGATCCTTTATGTTCCTGTACTGATGTTCCTGCTGTTGATAGTCCCTTCTTTTTCTCTTTTCGAAGATCAAGTTGGTTTCATGGACTGGTACTTACTACTACTTTAGTTTTATTCAATTCAATTTTACTTTACTATGTTATATTAATCTAGTTGTTATTATCAATTAAGTAATTAATTTATTGTTATTGCAATTGATTAGGCATCAACGTTACATTGGCAAAGTTAAAGACGCCGTTTTCCACACCCAAAAAGCCGCCCGTAAACGTGTCGTTGTTTCTACTCATGAGAACGTTATCGCCTCCCTTGATCTCCGTCGCGGTGACATTTGTAATCCTTATAACCTTCACTTTTCATACTTATTTTTATTATTATGCTTTTCACACGATAACCCCATCTTAAGGAGGTGTTTCTTTAAGGTTATATAGTTAGCGGCTTATATGTAGCTTATGAGCTTTATTGTTTTCCGGCTTATTTATTTTGAGGCTTGTGGGCTTACATGAGCTCATATGTCTAAAAAATAAGCCGGAGATATGGGGCTTATGAATTATAAGATGCAGAACAATATGCTCATAAGCTTTAAACATACCCCCCCGCCCTTAAGCTGAAAACAACATAAGCCCACTATACAAGCTTAAATGAACATCCCTTTATAAGTTTACTTGGTTTAGGAGTGTATGTAAATGCTCATCTCGTTTGTTTTCTATATCTATGCAGTTTGGAGACATGTTTTGGGACCTAATGATGTTGTCGACAACATTGATATCGCCCTTGGCAAATGTAAGCAAGCTCATCTTCTACGTTGTCTATAACAAATGATGATGTACTTAATTCAGATGATGATTTTTTATTTGTCTCTCAGATGTTATTACACTGTCATCCGAGGGTACCATATTAAGAGCTTGGAACCTTCCTGACGGTCAGATGGTCTGGGAGTCTGTCCTTTCTGGTTCAAAGTCCTCCAAGTCGTTATTAGTGGTTCCAGCCAACTTGAAGGTTGATCTGGACAGTCCCATTTTCGTTTATAGTGGTTCATGTCTACATGCTATTTCAAGCTTAGATGGAGAGCTTCTTTGGAAGACGGATTTTGCAGCTCACGGGTTTGTTCCATTTTCAAACCTTCATGTTATTATCTATTGTTGTCTTAGCTGGCTCGTGATATATTGTTTATGATTTTTCTGTGCAGCGTTGATGTCCATCAGTTGATCCTTCCTAGTTCGAGTGCTGCAGTTCATGCTGTCGGAGTCACCGATTCATCTCACTTTGATACCTACGAAATTGGTGTTATGAGTGGAGAGATACTCAAACATACAACTGCATCAGTCCCCGGAGGCGTTTATGGGGAAATCTTACCAGTTTCAAATGATAGATTTGTTGCATTGGATGCTTCACGCTCAGTTTTGGTATTGATAAGCATACAAAATGGAAAAACTCATCTTCAACATACGCACGTTTCGGATCTTATTCATGAATCTCCGCGGGACGCGGTTATATTACCTTCGAAGCTTTCAGGAATATTCTCTGTAAGCACAGATTCGTGCATCGCTTTTATTAAGGTAACTAATGAAGGGAATCTAGAAGTAATGGAAAAAGTTGATAAGAAGGTGGTCGTTAGTGCTGCATTGCCTCTTTCAGAAGGCGAACAAGCTTTTGCGCTTGTTCAACATGGAGATAGTAAGATTCACTTATCTGTAAGGCTTGTTCATGACATGAGCAGTAATCACCTTAAAGAAACTGTCGAGATGGACCACAATAGGGGATTTGTGCACAAAATTTTCCTCAATAGCTATGTTCGGACAGATAGATCAAATGGTTTTAGAGCATTGATTGTTATGGAAGATCATTCACTGCTCTTGTTACAACAAGGCGAGATTGTCTGGAGTAGAGAGGATGGACTTGCTTCTGTGATTGACGTGACAACAGCGGAACTTCCTGTTGAGAAGATTGGTGTATCAGTAGCAAAAGTTGAGCACAGCCTTTTCGAGTGGCTTCAGGTATGAACTTGTTGCTTTCTGTAGCGATACATATAAGTACTTATGTGCCAGTTACATGTCTTTTAGACATTTACATGTTATGGTTTTGAAGCATGTCATTGACAACTGTTGTTTTTTTTTTTTGAAAAAGGGTCATGTGCTGAAGCTTAAAGGTACCTTAATGCTTGCAACACCTGATGAATTAGCAGAGATACAAAAGATTAGGTTACGGAGCTCCGAGAAAAGCAAAATGACCAGGGACCATAATGGGTTCCGCAAACTGCTGGTAGTGCTTACAAAAGCTGGGAAACTTTTTGCATTACATACCGGAGATGGTCGTGTTGTCTGGTCTAGCCTACTGCAATCTCTTCGCAGCTCTGAACAATGTTCTCAGCCCACTGGTCTTAAGTTGCACCAATGGCAAATCCCGCACCATCATGCACTGGATAATAACCCATCTGTTCTTGTTGTTGGTAGATGTGGACTCTCTCTGTCTTCTCCTACCGCAATGTCGATTGTTGACGCACACACTGGAGAAGAGTTTCAAAATATGGTTCCGCATTCCACTGTGCAAGTGATTTACTTGCCATTCAGTGACTCGAACGAGCAGCAGCTTCATTTGCTGATAGATGCTGATAACCGTGCTCATTTGTACCCTAAAACTCCTGAAGCTGCTGAGATCTTCCAACGTGAGTCTGGAAACGTGTATTGGTACTCGGTTGAAGCGAAATTTGGTGTCTTGAAGGGTTATGGGGTTAAAACCAAATGTGATATTGACGAATACTGCTTTGAGGCAAGGAATTTGTGGTCTGTTGTGTTCCCATCAGAATCGGAGAAAATAATCGCAACAGTGACGAGAAAAGCAAACGAGGTTGGTCTGTTTTTCTTTTTTATATATGTCTGAGGTGGCAAAATGTGTGGGTCGAGCAGGTTGTATAACAGGTTAAAGTGGGTCAATTTTATGGTACCCGAATCAGCTTTTGTTTAAAGTTCTTATATTAACTTGCCAGATTTGATCACGGGAAAGAGAAAAATACTCTACATTTTGAATAAATTGATATAGTGGGTATGCATAAAAAATAAACCTGAATCACCTTTTCTGGTTTTGTCCATTTGACATTCATGATCAAGGGTATGATATTGCCAGCTCGAAAAAGTTGAAATGTTAAATTAAATATTTATTGGTTCAGGTTGTTCACACTCAAGCAAAAGTGATTGCTGACGAGGATGTCATGTACAAATACGTATCAAAAAATATGCTGTTTGTTGCTACTGTTTCACCCAAAGCAAGTGGTCCGATTGGTTCGGCAACTCCAGATGAAGCAGTATTGACGGTCCATCTTGTAGATACTGTAACTGGTCGAATATTGCATCGCATGACTCATTTGGGATCACAGGGTCCTGTTCATGCAGTGAGTATCAATATTCTCTTTGCATTTAATAAAAAATAACTTGTATTTATGAATGAACTATATTCTCTTCTTTTCTACAGGTCCTTAGCGAGAACTGGGTTGTATACCATTACTTTAACCTACGAGCTCACAGATATGAGATGTCTGTTATTGAGATTTATGATCAGTCTCGTGCGGTACTGCTCTATATACTGTAAAGTGTTCAGCCTTGTATTTTTTAATATATGTATTTTTCTAATTATGATTACTATCCACAGGAAAATAAAGATGTCTTGAAGCTGATTATTGGAAAACATAATCTCACTACCCCCGTCTCATCTTATTCTCGGCCGGAGGTTATGACGAAATCACAATCTTACTTTTTCACACATTCTGTGAAAGCGATATCAGTAACTTCAACTGCAAAGGGTATAACATCCAAGCATCTTCTTATTGGCACAGTTGGTGATCAGGTTAGTGTGAAATCTATCATAAATAATATGATTCTTTAGGTATTTTTTTTAATCTAAATGAAGTTAATCAAGGTCTTCTTTCTTATTGAAGTTCTCGTATCCATGAATTCTTCACATTAAAGTTTATATGTATATCTTACTGACATTTCTTTATCGTTTGGCCTTACTTAACTCTGGTATAAATTTGTAGGTATTGGCTATTGATAAGCGTTTTGTTGATCCACGAAGATCACTTAATCCAACGCAAGCTGAGAAAGAGGAGGGTCTTTTGCCTCTTACTGACGCTTTACCAATTATTCCTCAAGTGAGTGTTTTTGTCTAGATACGTACTAGGGAATTTACACCTTTGGTCCCTAAATACAGTATCTATTTTGTAGTGTCAGTGGTCCAAACCACTAATGGCCTTTAGCATTGCTTTAGTTCAGGTTTTGAGCTGATCTTGAAAAACTACTATTCCTAAATAAACCAATATAAAACTTGATACCATCCTAATTTAGATTTGCCCCCATATATATTGGACCGGACAGGTTTACAGGCTGACCCGAACTATGAATACAATCGAATATGCGACCCCACAAGTATTACATACTAAGAAATGAACCAGCCTCTCCTAAATGAACCACTCCAGGTTAAAGATGGTTACTTGTTATTTATCAAAAGCGAATCAAATGCTCCCACATGAACTATACTTCTATAGTCACCTGTTATGTAATCCTAATCGAAGTTAAACCCATTTTGAACATGTGTGGAAACTGGCATCTTTAGTGGTGTTTGTTTTAAATATGCGTAGGTATCTACAGCTTATTGTATAATTATGTCACTAAGGAAAAAAAAATATTTGTCTGTGCAGTCATACATTACACATTCGTTTAAAGTAGAAGGTCTTAGAGGCATAGAAACGGTGCCTGCAAAGCTGGAGTCAACAACCCTTGCGTTTGCATATGGAGTGGATCTCTTCTTTACTAGGCTTGCACCTTCAAAAACATACGACTCACTTACTGAGGATTTCAATTATGCACTGCTTCTTCTTACCATTGTTGCGCTTGTTGTGGCTATCTTTGTAACATGGGTTTTGTCTGAGAGGAAGGATCTGCAGGACAAATGGAGATAAGTTGCAGATTGCTCCTCAAATCTGTTACAAGCTTTGCTTCCGTTAACATGTTTTAGATATTTGATCAGCCCTTCTTATATAGCCTGCAACTAGATTTTCTGTTTTGTTTGTTTGTTAAGTAGTACTGGAGCTATGTGATGCACATTTTTTGACACTGTAATTTGTCATAGTCACGAAAAAGCTATAGCAAACACTTTTTTTGATTGCGAGACATGTATTTATTTCTTACTGATGCTCTCCTGGCGTTTAGATTGTTCCCCTTTCTTTATGGTCTAAACCCAACCTGCGATATGGAATGCACAATGATGGTTTTTACTTAGAAATATTCATCTTTCAAGATCGGACAGCTCACTGTTGTTCTGACAATGACCAAGAATAAGTCATAGTTTGCGTGTGTGGTTATTTACCGATGGTGGTTTGACAGAAATGGGGTGATGTAGAGGTGGTTCTGTGTTGGTTGAATGGTCGCTATGTGTGTTTGGCTGGGTTAAGTGTCGGGTATCCATGTCAACACAATTTGTTTAATTTTGTTAAGTTTAATGCATTGTAAAACTTTTACGTTAAAGTTGATATGTAGACGTGTTTATGATGTGAACGAGTATCGAACTTTTTATTACATTATGCATCGGAGATGTTCTAAGCCTCCTCACAAACCTAGGTACATTCTTGAATTGACTTTCTTGGCTCTGAAAACTTTCAGATTCTCATGTGGGATTTCATAAGCATCGAACAAAAAGAAGAGAAGTGAAAGAGGGGAACATAAAAGAGAAGATGCTGAGTTCTCGAATTAAAAAAAAATGTAAAGAAATTAAAATTAAAATCACTTTCTTTTCAATCATCCTAATTTATAAAGAAAATTAAGACATAAATTTCAGCACAACTTTTTTCCTCTTTTAGAAAATACTCGAAGATATTCTTTTGTTATTTCTTTTCCTCTTTATTTATATTTATTTTCTTTTCAAATCATTCAAATTTAGAAAAAAAAATTAACTTTCTTTCTTTTTTAGAAAAAAACTCAAAGATATTTTTTTATTATTTTTTTTCTTTCTACTTATCTTTTGTTACTCGAGAACTTAGACGTATAATAATGAGGTTCACGACATATAATAAGGTTTGCAAATGTTTTGTCCGAGTTTACAGTGATAAAAAAAATAAAAATTCGTATATCTATAAATCATTTAGACATTTTAATTATAAAATACATGAAATTCGATATACATCTAGTAATGCATTATGTATAATCAAAACAAACTTAAAAATAGAAATACTAGTAATTATTAATATTTAAAATCTTACATTTTATTACTAATTAATATATACTCCGTAATAATTAATATGCATTATGCATTAATTAATATATAATTAATACACTCATTTAATTAAAACTACAATTAAGTATTTACAAATAAAAATCGTCTAAAAATGAGTTTAACAGAAAATATGAGTGATTGCCAATTCAACTAGCTAGCAAATAAAATTTCGTCCGAAATAAACCAATTAAAACTTATAAAAACAAATAATTCAAACCTGATCAAATTTTTTATTTCATTTTACAATTAATCATAAAATATTCGTCGCTACATCGCACAAACACCCGATAACTAAATTGTTAGCAAAATCCATATACTAGTAATAATTATAACAGTAAGCAGAAAGGAGACGTAATTAGAAATAAAAGGTGGTGTGACACATGCCCCGCGTGGCACATCTATCTGAATTGCCTCGTATAAATTCAAACATATGTCATCATGTTTTCAATACTAGGATTGTCATACATTCATTCATTCATTTGATTCCAATAATAAAACAAAACAAAACAAAAGATGATAACGACAATCCGATCATCAAAACCATTATTATTATACTCGTCATCATTTTCTTCTTTACAACGATCACCATCTTCTTTTTCATCACCAAAAAACTTTATTTCTTTTCCTTCTATCATCACCAATAATAATATTTATCATTTTTCAAACCATCACCATAAAAGAATGGTTACTAGTGCTATTTCACATGCATCATCCCTCAACCATCAACTGGTTCAGGTATTATTTATTTACGTTTTATAGGTTTACAAAATTTTTTAACGTACAGATTTTATTTTTTTTGAGGTTCACGATCTTTGGCCAAATGGGGGACTTAGGGTATGTTTGACAAAACTAGCTTAAGCTGTAAGTTGATAACTGCAAAACTGTTAATATGAATATGAGCTATAATATTTTTTTTTCAATAAAAGTGTTTTGGTGAAGAAGCATAATAGTAAAATGTAAAATGACTTAATATAAAAGCTTTAAGTTGGTGTTTCCAAGCGGAGCTACTTTTGCAGAAATTACGTATTTTTTAAACAAAAAGCTACTGGCTTCAAAAAAGCTCATGCCAAACCGGACCTTAGAGCTTATATGGAGGTTATGTTTTTATAACGGTTTTTGGCGAATTAATTGAGGTTGAATGTTAATAAATATAAAATTGTAGAAAAATACTTCAAATTAAATTCAAATATATTCTCCTTTTAGGCATCTCATCGTTTTCGGAGGCCCTATGCGAGAACAAAAAAGAGGCCCTGTCTCTCTTGTAAATTAAAGAGAGATTGCATGTAAACTTGTATTATATGACTCATATATGTTTATATATAACGTATTTATATGTAAATCTAAGAAAATGAGCCTCCCTTGTAAATGGAGGCTTGGTGCGACTTGCACACCCCTTGAGCCACCTCTTATTTTAGGTGATAATCCATTATATTTCAGCTTCAGCTTTTGTGTGATAATCCAAAATATTTTGAAGGGTTATTTAAATAATTTGACTAATTATAAGTCCTTGTAAGCCACTTCCGTAAGCTTGTGTGACAAACAAAATGTATTGTATAAGCTCACTTTTTTTAAAAGCTTAAGCTCCATAAGCCCTAATAAGCCCGAATAAGCCCCTCTCCCAAACAAAACCTAACTTCGGAACAAATCTGGATTTTTCACAAAAATTTACTTTACATGGCAACACAGGAACCCCGGAACCTTGTGGTCCGCGCCTATATTAATTTATTTATATATATCAGTACTATTTTTTTTTCTTTTTCTACTGCTACTATGAGGATTTGCTTCTTTAATTTTTCTATAGTATTATTTCTTCATATTTCAGTGCATTTATTATTTACAAGGTTCTTTGTTTCAGGGACAGCTTGGTGATTCATTCTTGAGGAACGTCCTTTCAAGTATAGAACATGTTTATTTGAATCGAAACCCAACTGCTAAGGCCATTTTGGACCTTACCGCCAATCATCAGAATCAAAGTATATGCTATGATCACCTTGCGTTTCGGACTTTTGGGGTATGTGTATATATTCAAATCCCCTGTACTCACTAAACAACGTAGTATGATATCGTGTTGTTACTCATAACATAAATTGTGCCTACTTGTAGGTTAATGGTCATGGGATCGAGTCTATGTCAAAGTTGTTTCTTGATTTTGGTTACACTCAAATGGAAGAGTTGACATTCCCGAAAAAGAAGCTCAGAGCACTCTGGTTTTCTCCTCCTACTAGTCCTAACGGTGGAGGAGAAGGCAGCGGAGTTCATGGACCATTGCCTAGAATCTTTATCTCTGAGCTTCTCGTGCATCAAATGAGTCCGCAAGCCCAGGTTTGGCTTGGCTTTGCTTGATTTTACGTTTTTACTACCCCCAGTCGCCTCCCTTTAACTAATTGATATGCTATACAGGAAATCATACAAAAGTATGTTGGGTTATCTAGGGCTACAGCTGGACACGAACGCAGTGCCCTTGCAAGTGCGCTTGGTTGTTTGACGTGGCCAAAACCATCCCACTCGGAATTCCAACAATTAGCTAGGTTTGCTTTCTTCTCATATCATATAATTCATTCATGGATCATACATACATAGTTTTCTCAAACAGTAGTTTGTTTTTATCCACCAGAGAAAGCGAGTACGCAGCATGGACCCTTGTTAATGGATACACCTTGAATCATGTCACCATATCTACCCATAGACTCGAACCTCCCTTAAACGACATCAACAACTTTAACCAATTCGTTCAGGACAATGGTTTCAAGCTTAACTCTGAAGGGAGTGTTCTAAAGGGTTGGTTTTGTTTTTCTGATTCAAATTCAAAACCATTTGCAGAGTAGAATAATAATCTTTGGAATTAATGTTGGGATTTTTTTTTGTGATTGTGGCAGTGAGCCCAGATGGTCTACTGCTTCAAAGTTCAACAGTTGCAGATTCTATACCGTTCCAATTTTCTGATGGCATCACAGAATCGGTCCCGTGTTCCTATATTGAGTTTGCCCAACGCCTTGTCCTGCCACAATACAAGCACTTGCCCCAACATGAGGTTGCACTTTCTTCCTTTCTTTCTATTGTGCTTGTTTTCTTAAATGACCATAACATCTAAAATGTTTACGTGTGTGTAGGTTGAGGAGGTCCACAGACGAGATGGATTTGAGGTGGGTAATGCTGACAAAATATTTGAGAGCACATCCAAAGATCAGTTAACTAGGAAAGTCTGATAATCAAATAGTGTATTTGATGAGAATAAATCCACAGGTCCATGTAATCAAAAGTACTTCAATCTTATTTGCTCTTCGCAAACTTATGTCTGTATGCGTGAATGCAACTGATACCTTTGCCATATAATGAATATAAGGGAAAGAAAATGGTTAAACAAGGGAACCTGTCATCACATATTCATTTTGAACCCAGCTGGCGAGTCGCCCGGCTATCTTCTGGTTTCCCTTCAACTATACAACATTTTTTCATCATAATATTTCGACTTATACGACCACAGGACTCAGCAGTCAACGATTGGTTTCATCAAAACGGCACTATAATAAGCTAATTGTTCAGATATCTTTCAATCGGCGATAAAAAGAAAAAAAAAGCAACATCAAATAACCGTCTCAACCTTTCAATGTTTATTATCTCTAATCCTGTCATGAAATGCAATGCAGAATATAACACTGCCAAAGGCAATGGTCACAGATTACGAATATGGTTTTGTAATCTTATATGAACCGGATCGATTAGGATAATAAAGAATAATAAAGATAGAATAATCGACGTTCGAGATAGGTATAAGAATTTTATATTAGATTGGGATTTATGGGTGAAAACCCCGGTTTAGCTATATCTCTGATCATGTAATGTCTCTTGTTGTCATCTAGCATCTTGCTAGATTTGTGCTTTTACAAAATGATGCCGCCGTAAAAAAATCGACGTTCGAGAGGTCGAATAAGCTCTCCCAATTAACAAGAAATAAAGACACAGTAATAAACCATAATCTTATTTCTGCATAATCATGTTACAACACTAATCACCCTATTCATAATAAAAGATACCCTAGCTTTATCTCGCCCCTTAAGATAATGCAATAAAGGAAAGTAAATAAACTAATAATATGCTAAAAGAAATCTTAACTCAAAATTCAACGAGACGTGTTTAATTTCAAATTGTTGTTGATTCGAATAAAAAGGATACACACACCAGAAACACGTCTGATAAGCAATGTACAAGTGTTGTTCTTTAAATTTCGCAAACATGTCCAATTCTCACGTATTTCATGTTTCTTTAGTCACCAGGTACATATAATCTCGATTCATACAAAAACACTACATTTCATTTCCATTAACTAAGCAAACTTGTCTCTCAAGGAAGCACAAGGCCAGTATGAAGTATCTAATCGACTTCAAAAACCATAACATGTCCATCGCCATTGTCATCCCCATGCAGCCGTAAGTTGTATATATGATCCCTCAACACTTCACATCAGATGATTCCTGTACTAATGCTGGAAGTGGCGTTTATCTTTAGAGAGTGCTCCGGGACATAGGTTAAGCCTGTTGTCCAAGAATCAACCAAATATCATCACCATCTTTTCATCAAAACTTGTTTCAAACAGTTTTATCTATACATAAACATATTTGGGCTTAGACCCTTCTGTTAAACCTTCTTATCTATACATCTTAAAAAGCATTTACAATGCGGGATTTCTTCTTGACCGATCTTGACCCTTCTATTCTACCATAAAAGCCCAGTGTCTACGCATTATATTCCGAATTTATATCCCCACCTAACTCATTTCAAAATTCGTCCAAACCTCATCATTCTAACTTTCTAAGCCTACTTCATATTACCCCTTTTTATTTAAGGGAATAATAATGTGACATCACCTTCTCCCTCCTCTTTTACACTAACACCCCTCCCCCTTCTATTCTACCAAATATAAGCAGGGAAGAATTTTATAAGACATACATACAGATACTATCTGAAACTAACTTTAGTGCTTAACGTAAATCACCAAGAATAATCTTGTTTAAAAGAAATCAGCATTCAAATGCCTAGAAAACCGTAAAACATCCCTTATGAAAACGAAACTCATAAGGTGCCTATTCTAACAGTAGGTGCCTTTTACCAGGAATATCATAAGCTATGATCTGCAGGGTCTATCGCAATGGATGTCACAGATAAAACACTTTGGCTGATTGACCCATACGAAAAAATGAGCAATGGCATTGCGTTATTTGTCCAGCATAGATTGCTAACTACTACAATTTCTTTGACTTAGATTGTCCAATATAAGCAAGAGGTTCATTTGGGCTATGATTTTGATTTCAAACCAGTAAAAGTTGCATTTACATAAAGAGGTGGCAGTGGTTATGAGCAAAAAAAACAGCATAACATAGTTGAAAGACGTTGAGCATAATGATAACGTACCTTTCTCCTTAACGCTAATCTGTAAGGAATCTAAAGTAATAATCCCATCAGTAAGGGGGAGTAGCTCAAGCTTGATGGTGGCTGTAGATTGAGATGGAACACAACTGATGCAGAAAAAAAAGGTACTTCCATAAATCGTCTTGTAAATCATAACGGTAAAATCGCCATTCAAAAAATAATAATCATAAAGTTAAAATCACAAGGAATAAGATGAGTGTTACCCTAGAGGAACTCTACTCTGCAACCACAGATGCGTGCATCCCAGATCACTTCTTGGAAGTACATCAGTTATGGAAATAGTTTGCTCATTAAAGGAGCTGGTCTGAGGCACATTGTCATCACTGTGTCTCTGATTTTCTATTATGTTAGATGCTGAACTGAGTCTCTTAAATGCAATACCCTGTTTCCCAGCTGATGACTCAGAGGAAACATCAAATGTGCTCGTAGGTGATGCGGGTGTAGAATTCAAAGACACCACAGAAGGAAGAGAAGTAAATGAGGCTGGAGCAAGCACTGTTAGTGTTAAATCTTCAGATGTCAGATTTGAAGCCTCAAGTGTTAAAACCTGACAATTAACCAAACATTCATGAGCTTCCATTATTCAATTAACTTTTTGATAATCGAGACTTGTGTTTTTGAGAGTGAAACCTGGACAGGTAATTGAGCAACCCGATCATCTGAGCCAAGAGTTGGTCTTGACATTTGAGATGCAACGGAGATCAAAAGATCTTTTGATATACGTGGTCGCCAACTTGTTGGCTGCTTGAAAAACAACCTAGATTCTGCATGCAAACCATATGTTACATGGGATTTATCATAACTCAATTTTTTTGTGCAATACATTAAGGAAGTAGCTTAATTACCCGTATAGTTGCATCGACATGATACTAGAACTGCATACTTGTCAGCAAGCCTGACATCCGAGGGGCTGAGAGCACTTGACACTGCATTTACAGCCTGCGACTGTGATGACCGAGGACTTCTATCACTTTGACCCTTACTGTTTCTCCACAATGATGTTGCCGGTTTCAGAATGAACGAGTGTTCTTCCCCTCTCCTGTCAAGGCATGTCAAAACAACAATTCAGTAAAAAGCAACATAGAGCAGGTCTATCTTACAAAAACATAGAGCAGGTCTATCTTGCAATATAGAAATACTAAATCTCACATGTTAGTTCGTTACAATTAGATTAGGACTCGCAAAATGATAACTACTCATATACATCCAAGCTCCAAACAAGATACCAAGATTTATACCGGTAAATTTCAATTCAGTAATCATAGAGCTTTTTTCGAGCAACACAAGTTTACCCACAATAGTTTTTAAGGATTCATCTCATTCAACTACTCTTGATCTTTAACAACCTAAAGATAAATTTATCTATTCAGCTAGTGCTAAATAAACAGCAGAGCATACACAATCACATAAGCATATGAGAGTAAATCACCCTTGATGATGTGGATTAGACCCTATTATGAAACAAACAGCAGAGCATACTTATCCCATAACTATAAAGCCTCAAGTCCAGTAGTTACTAAAACTTAGCCTTCTATTATGAAACAAAAAAGCATAATAATGGGTTTCATAAATAGGAGTGATATTCTAAGATGTTTCCAACCGAATAAGACCATAAATGATAGTTTTTGTGGTAATGTGAACGTAATAGATCTACATCGAACATAACATAATAGCTAAAATTGGCATGACACAGATAACAAACATACAAAAACATGTGAGGACAATAACCTGAGGGCTAAGTCTGGCAAGCTATGGTTGTTGCCTGCTTCAATACATGCAATTGGCAAAGACAAAGGGGGTCCACCCTTGGAAGCCTCCTCATGTATAATTGTTATTGTATCCAAATATATCACAATATCTGGAATGTGTGCAGGAGCAACATTCTGCATAACAGTAAAACTGTAATTATTAAATGAAAATAATAGATAACCCTGTGTGCTTGACTGCTTGGAATCACAATACTTGGTTCCTATGAAAAAGTTTTATTTTAGAAGTTTTGGACCTTTATCTGAACACAAAGAAGGTCTTCTGTATTGCAATCAGCAGCAAAAGAGGAGATCTCCACAGGCTGTATAATTTCAACTTTCCTCCTCCATCGTCTACCTGGAATGTAAATGCCTTCTAGTCCACAGCGAACAGAAAACCTTTCTGGCTCCAGCGGCACACCACGAAAAGACAGAAGTCCTTGAGCTTCACCTTTTTCATCCTTTCCGGACTTATTAGATGAGAATTGATCCTTATCTTCTAGATCAAGGTTTGATTTAGTAGTCATGGGTGAAACAGGTGGAATAGTGTTTGGAGGAACCGAGGACATGGAATAACTTCTAAAATTACCAAACGAAAAGATCGGAGAAGCAGATGAGCCTGATGGATTGATCTTTGTGGATGTGGTACGGATAGTAGAACTGGAGCTCAATTGGGGTGGAGATAAAGAACGAGATGGAGAAGGCAAAGAATTCTCTAAAGGAAGCAACCACTTCAACAGATCTCCACAAGGGTCCTGATTTGAGTAACTTAGGCTTTCTGCAGCCCCATAAGTCAAAGCTCTCTCTTGATATTTTTCGAACTGAATGATTTCTAAGACTGGATCTTTCAAGCAGTCCACACCAATGTTTACCTGTAAAAGCACCTGCATCCTTCCATACAAGAAAATGGAATGCAGATCAGTGATGGATGCATCCTTTCACCGAGAAGACTATATATCTTTGTAGCACTAGTGAGATTGAAATATAGAATCTATGGGAACTACTTGTGAGTAAAAGAAATGACATACATGAAGGACTAAAAGTTCTAACAATTTAGGATCACTGCATAACTCAACCCTGCAAGGTATATAATACTAACTAAACTAACATGAGACGCAAGACCCTTGCACTGTTTTGGTTTGATACTGTCGTCCACTAAGTGGAGTTGTGAACACAACAAACTATATACGGTGTATCCCCAACTTACAAGTTTGTCATAATTCCTGTAGGTAATATCAAGTATACCTCCATTCTCACATTAAACTAGCATTGCACACTATTAACAAGCTAGCAGATTAAAGTATAATAAAGACATACATTGTGCATAGCATTTCAGAAACATACCACTATATCTCCATTAGCAAGTGAGCGACACTTAAAGCCATTTCGTGCCACTCCACCTGAGGTACTAGCATCAGCACTTCCACCCTTGTCATCTGAAGCATTAACAAGGACATTGTTATTTCTGGATTCCACATCATATGAAGTGAACTTCCCTCCAATCATTTCTGTCGATTCTCGGAACGTTTCTTGGGTTTTTCTTTTTGACCAAAGGGGTTCATCTGCCTCAGCAGTTCGTGCAAAAAAATGCGAGTTCCTAAATCTTTCCAACAACATTTCGGTTTGTCTTCTGTGATCCTCCAGTCTAAGAAGAGATTCACCATGTGTAGCTTGACCATTTTGGTTTTTGGCGTTTTTACTCATCATTTCGGCAACCTTAAAGGGTGTGATAATTTCAGCCTCCTGTTTACATGCAGATAAGCATGCTAGTATATGCACTTGTTCTCCTGTAAATTAAAATGATAATATTAATACATTTGTGACGGATAATAAAAAAAGTGGATCAAAAGTACTTGAGAGGAGGTACCTGGGAAAACAAATGAACGATCGAAAGATTTAAAAGAAAGAATATCGGGTTCTTCATTCCAAGTATCAGGAAGTTCCTCTGCAGAACAAGCAAAATTCTCATAAAAAGGAATATACAAAATGATAAAAGGCAAAGTGACAGATAATGGGGTGTTTGTTTAAGCTTATTTATGGGCTTATACGTTTTCGGATTATGTTTTATAAGCCCATTTTTTGGCATATTTTGGGACTTATTTATATAAGTTTATTATGTAATAACAAACCCCACAAGTTTCAAAATAAGCCAAAAAATTCGAGCTTATGAAAAATAAGCCAAAAACTTATAAGCTCATAAGCCCACATATAAGCTCAAACAAACGACGGATGTTTGGATTAGCTTATTTTCTCGGGTATTGGGCTTATTTGAATTTGTAAAAAGCAAGTGTAATATTTTAGGGCTTACGGCCTTACCAACTTCAGCTTATGGACTTACTTAAGTCCATAAGCTCATAAGCCCTAAAATGTTAACTTATCAGCTTTTTCAAATTCAAATAAGCCCATAAACCAGGGAAATAAGTTGATCCAAACACCCTTTAAAAATAAAATAACTACATACTGCGTGGAATAGTGATCCATCCTTCGTGTTGTGAAACATCAATGTGTTTATCATCGACAACAACAGGCGGTTGAACAGGAGTAGTCGTTGTTCCATGAAAAGTATCATGATGAATCAAAGAAGCTAACGGAAATGGATCTTCAGTAGCAGCATTGTCTAAAAAAGGTTGCTGAGGTTGTGGGGTCGGTGGAGGTTGCGGAAGAGGTTGTTGCTGTTGTTGATGTTGTTGTTGAGCTGCAGTCGATGATTGGGACCGCAGCCCCAGAAAATTCATTGCCTATCTATTAACCACTTTTATCTGAAATACAATACAATGAGTAAATATACAACATGTTATAGTATCTGTGGATATCGTATTAATTAACTAACATTACATTCAAACGGATCATGCGTTTTTATATGAAGTTACAAAAATGAGGAGATAGTTTGCAATCAGAGAACTTGATACGAACCCATCCCATACTAGCATGGCAGACATAGGGGGATTCTAGGGGGTTCACGTGTTGCTGTCTTGTTCTCTGTTGCGAACTGGGATCGCTCGCCAGCTAGTCAGATTGGAGCAACATTGTATGAGAACATATTACCCATATTCGGGGACAAGGAGCTAAACGACCTCTCGATCTACTTACTGCAGCCCAGGAATAAAAACGTCGTCTAGGCGTTACCTGTTGCTCCGATCTCCCCTACGCCTAGGACGTTGTCTGGGCCCACCAAGAGCCATAGTTAGTTGCTGTTTCCATTTGCTAGTTTTTTTCTCGTTGTTATACCGTCAAGACCCAGCCAGATGATGTCTGCTGGTTGGTAGTGAGAGGACTCTTGGTACCTGCATACCCAAAAGGGGGATACAAAGGGTATCTGAAAAAACAGTGTATTGTATCTCGTAATCGATATAGGAGGTCCCAGACCACCTAACACGATTACGAGATTGTATACACTGTTTTTTCAGATACCCTTTGTATCCTTTTTTGGCAGACATAGGGGGATTCTAGGGGTTCACGGGAACACGATGGATGTTTGCCAAATGAACCCGGTCCTAAACTTTGTGTGACATAAATACACGTCTTGTTTAGTTAGTCTACTAATATTACAAAAGACATACTTACATGTCTTGTTAATTTGATAACTATTTAGAATGAAATCGTACCTTTTTGTTTAATAAGAGTAATTTTTATTTCCTTTATACTAGATGACTTAAGATTCCTATACTCGGGTCCGCCCCTGCTGCCTACTAGGCGGCACGAAGCCACAAGCTAGATGCAGAACTCACTCCAAAAAGCTAGTAGATCGTAAAATGAGAGGGCACCTAACCTAACCTAGACTTATAAACCACCAACCAATGAATCTCATACTTGGTCGATGCGGGATCGTAAGAGGACTAGTGTTCATTAATATGAAGCAATGAAATTCATAAACAAGGCTGAGAGTTAATATACTAATTATGATCTAATTAACAGCATAATTAAGTAGATTCATAGGGTTTTGGGCTGAAATAATTAATTAAAGATAATCACCTGATCGGAGATGATGACGTCAGCTATTGTTCTTCTTGTTGTTCAATTTGATTCAGATCTCTCTCTCTCTCACTCCCACTTCTTTTTCTTTCACCGGATTTTTTATATCTTTTTTTATTTCTTTCACTTTTAATTGCAAAAGCCACATCATCACAAATGTATTTTATTTATATTTAAAAAAAAATTACAATTTTAAGTTTATTTGATATCAAAAAATTATTTAAGATATAAAGGGACTAATTCTTATTTTTCATCTCCTTATCATCATCTAAGGACGGGTATTAAATTTTCATTTTACATTGTAAGTATATTTCAGTCATTTCACTCATTCACTATATAATTTTTTTTTTAGTTTCCAACTCATTAAACACACACCATAGTGTGTGTTTCTCTTTCTTTCTCTCTCTTTATCCCTGATCTATTTTCTCTCTATACAGAGAGTCGTTTTATCCATCACGAATCAATTTATCACTAATCGACCCATCCATTAAGAAGGATCTGACCGATCTATCATCACGAATCGATCGGATTGATCCATATCACAAATCTATCGATCCATCGTCATGTTTGATCCATATCTATTCTTATTTTTAGCTTGTTTGATTTTAATAAGCTTATTAGTTTATTATCATTCTAGTTATAAGCTTTTAATTAGCTTATTTACGAAGAATTATTTGGATTGATTGTTCTTAAATTATAAGCTAACTTCTTAGGTGATTTATGTGAATAAGCTAATTTGTTTGAATAAGCTTATAAATAAGATTTTAGATTAGATGAGAGTTATGAATAAGCTTGTGAATTAGATGATTTGAATTTATTGTGTTGAGTTATAAGGAAGCTTATTAGCTTATTTTAAGGAATTATCAGATTTTATGAATAAGAGAGTTATGAATAAGCTGATGTTCGTGTTAATAAGTTGTATTATAAGGAACTTTTATTTAGTTGATGTAAGTTAAATTAAGCTTGATGTATTGTATATATGATACCTCATTTATCATCATATATGATAGGTGTATCATATATGATACATGAGGTATCATATATGATGTTTCTAACAAACCACAAAAAAGCCAGACTTTATGACTAATTTACACAAATATATTTAGCCTCTTCATACGTGCCTTCTATCATATATAATATTGTATATATGATCTTGTATATAGACTGGCCATAAAACTCAGAAGTGACTATGGATGGATATTATGGTAAGTGGCATGTGGATTAGAGTTGAGAATCAAATGTGTTTGACAAGGCTCAATATCATAATCAAATATACGTGTGGCTTATTATAATGTTTGATTTATGCTAGATATAAATAAGCTTATGTTAGTGTGAATAAGCTGTATTATTAGGCATTTTAGTTAAGTTGATCATGTAAGCTGAATTAAGTTTGATGTATCATATATGATACCTCATTTATCATACATGATAATTACATGATATGTGATATATGATAGGTATATCATATATGATATATGAGGTATCATACATGATTATATGATGTATCTAACAAGCCACAGAAAAAACAAGACTTTGATATTTTACATGACTTTTTACACTTTTGACCTATTATGCATTTTTTATTGTTTGCTACATCATTCAGTTGTTGATAAAATGGTGCCTAATCTGTTCTTTCCTTTCTTTTATAAATCCATATTCCGCTAACACAACGAGCAAATATGTATGCTACAATTTCCGGTTGGAGCAAAGCATGAGGACATGCACACATATGTGTTAGGATAAGATGAAGTCGCTCGTGGCCAGGAGGAAGTTTTAAAAGAGAAAAGTAGATTTGGCTGAAAATGAAGAAGAATTGATTAAAAAAGAAGAATAGTAGTTTCAATAATAAGAATGTTTTGGTTTTAATTATGAATTCAGTAGTCACTTTGTTTTTGTATCTTTTGATTCTGAATAAGTGTTTTAATCATGACTGGTTACATTTTATTTGAACAAGTGTTTAATCATCAATTATGTGCTCTTAAAAAGCATTTTTTTTATTTTCTGAGCAAGTGTTTAATCATTGATTCATCGGGCTCTTTGTATTAATCACGGATTCAGCAGACCTTTTGTTTAATCTACCAAAAAAATTTATGAGTATCTGTTAGCCTCAAAATATTGAGTCAAACAAGAATGTTCAGTCATAGGTTTCTATTGTAATATTTATTAGAACGTTGTAATAGATAGTTAAATAGTCGTGGTTCACGGGCTTGGATTTAAGCTACTTAAAGCCCAAAAGACAAGCACGGTCCAAACAATATATAGCCCATTAAAGCCCGCATGTGTGTGGACTATATATACTACCCTCCTAGCATGTTAGGAGGGTGGGATGATCATTAGTACTCTCATTATTTTCTAATCTAATATTCACCAAGTTAATCATCTCTCTCTCTACTTTCTCTCACTACTTTCTCTCTCTAGGAATCCATCTCTTTTCATCTATTTTCTATCATTAATCATCTAAATAATATGAGACAACATTTGGTATCAATCGCCACTGGGTAGATTATGTTTGGTTGTTTGGTTTTAGTTTGATTCGGTTTTTCCATCTAAATCATCCCGAATTAAATTTATTTTTAGTATTTCGGGCTAGAAATCTTTATATAAATCATTTATATCGATTTGGTAGTGATTTGGTTTGGTTTTTGTGGTAAAATCCGCAAGATTTTGAGGTGTTTGGGTTCATTTTGGAGTTACGGTTCGTCATTGGTTCAAGATCATTCAGAAATAAGCTTTTCAGAAAAGGGTTAATTATTCCGAAAAAAGAGTTTTCGGATAAGGGTTTACTATTCCGAAGAAGTGATTTCTTTGAAAAAGTGGCTTATTCCGAAGATTTCAGGTTTGTTGTTATTCCGAAGATTATCTTTTATCTGAATTTAGTTTATTCCGAAAAACCCATTATTCCGAAAAAGTATCTTTCTCTGAAAAAGTGAGTATTCCGAAGAAGTGATTTATCTGAAAAAGTGTTTATTCCGAAAAAGTGGGTTTTCCGAAATTTTCTCTGAAATAATCAAAATTCCGAAAAAGCCTCTATTCCGAAGAAGTATCTACTCCGAAGAAGTCTTTATTCCGAAGAAGATTCCGAAGAAGTGATTTTTCTGAAGGTCATTTTCTCTGAAAAACTGGTTTATTCCGAAGAAGCGCATTTTTCTGAAAACATCAATATTCCGAAGAAGTTGTTTTTCTGAAAACATCAATATTCCGAAGAAGTTGTTTTTCTGAAAACATCAATATTCCGAAGAAGTTGTTTCTCTGAAAACATCAAATATTCCGAAGAAAGACATTTCTCTGAAAACCTCATTATTCCGAAGAAAGACCTTTTTCTCTGAAAATGTCAATTATTCCAAATACCCCAATTACTCTGAAAATGTTAGTTATCCCGAAAAACCCAAATTCTCTGAAAAAGTCTGGTATTCCGAAATTATCCAATATTCCAAAAATTGAAGATTTTTACAAAAGTGAAAACGTGTGATTTTTCGCCTTCGATTTTTTGGTTTCTTGTGAAGACAATTTTTAGGGGATTTTAACATTTTTCATCGACAAAAACAATCAAAACACATCTACTTAAGATCCATTTTCATTTCATCGATTTCAAGTCTCTAGATATGGATTCTACTCAAGAGTATCGTGTCACAAACAACAATATCATGGTGGCGGGTAATAAAGAGAGACCATCAATGCTTATGTCTGGTCGGTATGCTCAATGGCAATCACGTTTCATACGATATCTTGATACAAGACCCAATGGTGATGCCTTGAGGAAATGTATTACTCATGGACCATATGTATTCAAGAAAATCTCAATTCCTCCAAGAGCAGCCACAGATACTACTGATCCAATACTTGCAAGTGAACGTGATGAAACAAGAGCCGATCTCACACCTGAAAATTGTGCTTGGCATGATGCGGAGAAGGAAGCCATCTATATGGTCTTAAGTGGGATTGGAGATGATATTTATTCCACGGTTGATGCATGCCCTACAGCACATGAAACGTGGACTGCTATTGAACGCTTGCAACAAAGAGAATCACTCAACAAACAAGATGTCAAAACAAACTTGTTTTGTAATTTTGGCAAGTTTACTTCAAGGGATGGAGAATCAATCGACTCTTACTACTCCAGGTTTTATAAAATGATGAATGACATGACAAGAAATAATCTGCAAGTCTCCACCATGCAAGTCAATGTTCAATTTCTTCAACAACTTCAACCAGAGTGGACACGGTTCGTCACTTTAGTGAAACAACAAGAAAAGTTAGACGAGGTCTCATATCATCGACTATTTGATATCTTGAAGCAATTTCAGAATAAAGCAAATGAGATTCGAGCTGAACGTGTTGCCAAGACGACTAATCCACTTGCTTTAATGACTACCACTGTAACACCTCATTTTGATAAATGGAATGTCACGCGTAATTATAGCGTGTCATCAAACCATACAAGGATAAATGTCTAAAACATTACATGACCATAGGGTAAACCGGAATCAAACATCGGTCCCCAACATAAGCTCAAAACATAATAAAGTAAATGAAATAATGGAAGACTTTAACAAGCACAAATATATGAAGGCAAAAGGAGAAGAAGTCTATGGCAGCTTCCATCCTATGCATGTCCTCCAAAATGCTCGAGTCCGTCCTTGGGTACCTGCCGTTTTGGGACATGGAAAGTAAAGTGAGCATAACGCTCAGTGCACGGATATACAAGCATAAAATGAATAATATAAGTATGAATAACCTATAGCAGCGGAAATGTATATGTCCTGGAAAACCTGGTTATTTCTTAGTAAAACGAGTTTTATAGTTTGAAAAGCCTTATGTTTATCTTATGAAAACTGTTTAACATATTTTACCATTAGCCAATATAGGTCATGAAAATCCACCGTGCATGAATACTCGGAGGGGTGACCTCATCATGCAAATTAGAGGGGCTGCCTCTAATTTAATATACTGGTTTTGGGTAGGAGGGATCAGCTCCTTGTGAAGGATGCAAGGCACATACCACATTCACACTGAGTAATATGCTAAAAACATGTAACTAGGATGCACCCATATGCCCCACATGATAAATATAATAATATGGCCAAAACTGAAGGGACGCCACGAGCAATCACTCCGCCGTGGGGAAGTCATAACACCAGTGCCTCTAGTGTTATGGTTATGGTACCTCCATAACTAGGTGAAACTGGTCATGCATGTATATGGCTTCAGGTATTCTAAATTAAACATAAGCAATCAAACATATAAACTTATACTATGGGAAAACAGTTGGCTGCATACGGGGAATCCTAATAAGGAAAGAATGTCCATACTGAAAGAACGGGAATCCGTACATTATGTCCAGTGAACGAAGAAGACGAACGGAAGAGAGTCCTACTTCGGTATCACTAATTCTACATAAATACATACGTGTATAAGTATCTGATTACTAAATACGTAACTGGTTTTATGTCATGTCTTAACTTATTTTATACGTTCATGTCATGTTTTACTGTTTTAAGCTTTATACTGTATTTATCCTATATTCTGTTATTCTGATTAAGTATTACTTGTATTTCATGTATTATTATACTTGTTGTGTAATAATAAGTAACTTTCTAAAAATAGCAGGTTTCCTAAAATAGAAAGTTTCTAAAAATAGAAAGTTAGCAAAAATAGAAAGTTTCCAAAAATAGAAAGTTTCCAAAAATAGAATTACTGCTTAAAATAGATAAGTTTCTAAAAATAGAAAGTTCCCATAAATAGATTAGCTGCCTTAATTAAATAAGTTTCTAAACTAGAAAGTTTCTATAAATAGATTAGATGCCTTAATTAAATAAGTTTCTAAAAATAGAAAGTTTCCATAATTATATATAAGCTGGTTAAATAAGCTAATTATATAAGCTTAAGTGTTTTCTGATTATTATTTTAAGTCATGTTGTTATAAAGTATAGTTTATTAATTACTACATGTAAATTAAATAAACTATAGGTTAAAAGTATTTAATTAAATATATCATGATTTTAATTAAATAAAGTAAAATACTTAGGTTAAAACATGTATTATTAATTACTAATAATATAACCTAAGTCATGTTAATTAATTAATTATAGTCATGGTTTTTAATAATTAATTAATTATAAAGTCTAGTTAAATATAAATACTTAGGTTAAAGTTCATGATCTAATGATTAAATTTATAACCTAAGTCATGTTAATTAAATTAATCATATCATGTTTTATTAATTTAATTTTAACACATAACTATTAAAATCATAAACTTTAAAATAATATATGAACCGGACCCGTAACTAGAAACCATGAACCGGACCCGAAATCAACACCATACCCCGAACCAAGGTTGGGGTTACCCCTTGTTGCTGCTGCCGTGACCATCATCATCACCATACCGAGACCATATGGTCTCGGTGGTGGATATTAAACCAAGCCGAGACCCCTTAGGGGTTCGGTTAGGCGTCGGCTATCACAAACACCCCTAAAAACCCTTGTTTTGATTTACCCCATGATCATAGACATGTTTTAATAATTGTTTTTAATTAGTTTTTAAAAACATCATGATTTTATGTGATTCAACAAATCAAAACATAAAAGAAAAGGGTTAAAAAGCTATACCGAATACGTGGATCAAATAAGGATGAACACACACAAATCCTTGCATAATTTCCAAGATCAAAATCAACCCAAACACCCCTTCATGGTGTTTATAGGTGGCGGCCAAAAGAAGAGGAAGAAGGAGGATCAGGGTTTTCTTTGTTTTCTAATTTTTGTAAAAATGAAACATGTTTTCCTCCTTTTTCCAAGTTAACTAATTTTGCATGGGCTAAGCCCATTTCTTCTTCCTAATTTCGTGGTTATGGGGCCCACATGGGGTAACCCGAACATTTTCCGTGTCTAATTAATAAGTGTATTCTCGTGTTCGTGTTTTACGTGAATTAATATATTTATTCGTGTTCGTAATAAATATATATACATACTTAATATTAGTTCGTGATTAATTTACGTACATGATTTCATGATCGCATGTTCGTGATTATAATTATTATTGGAATAATTATCGTGTGTTCATACGTAATAAATACTTATCGTGTTCTAAAACGTACGTAATACTTAAAATTCTTATACGTGAAACGTAAATATGTTATAAAAGGAAAGTTCTAATCATATACGTACGATCTTAAGGGTACTATTCATGGTAAAAGCATGCGGGTTTTACAACTCTTCCCCCCTAAAAAGAATAATTCGTCCCCGAATTATAGATAACGTAAACTGAAAGAGAAACATACCCGAATCAAACTGAGAGGGTATGTAAGATAAATGAACGTGCAGGTGACATGGTAGAAGGAACGCGGAACGTGACATGTCTTGAAAGGACATGGAACGTGACGTGACTGAAAGGACATATCTAATTGATAAGAGAAAAACGGATAAGATGTCCGGATAAACTTGTCCGTTTCCAAGTGGCCTCCCTCTTGGAACGGTTCCTTCACAAAATCTTGACACGAATGATAAATCTTGGTCCTCCTGACCTTGAGTTGAAATACGAAGAAGTTCTTGGTTGTCAACGTAAGGTAGATCCCCTAAATTTGATCGAGAGAAAAGAGAATTAACGTGTAAGGGCAACTAAAACGTTATCGTTCAAAACACTCTAACTTAACTGATAATTAGCAACAATGCGTGAGACATAAAGAAACGTAGTACGTGAAAAATTTTGAACGTGATACGTGAACAATTTTGAACGTGATACGTGGAAAAATTTTAAACGTGATACGTGGAAAAATTTGGTGAGTTTAGTATGAGTAAACATATCGTGATCCATGATACGTGTAACATATCTTGATCATGATATGAGGAACGTGGAATGAACATGACATGTGAAACATATCGTGAACATAGAATTTAATGGCGGTAACGCCAAACGCTACAAGGTGGACATAAAATATGACGAGAAACGTCTATCTGAGGATAGGGAGTTATACTAAACTTGGGTCTGGTCTCTCAAGTTCTTGTAAAACTTCCCAGAATGAGAAAAAAATGAACGTAAAATCGTAAGCCGAGATGTCATCATGAACGTGAATAGTGTCATGAACGCGAGCGCAAAAGCAAGTCGTGAAATTAGAACAAGGACGTGAAGTAAATGAGGAGCACAATTATGAATATTTGTCTGACCCGATAACTGAGGATTTGCCAAGTGATCGGATGAGCCTTGGCTGGAACATGTCTGATCAATCTGTTGGTTCTGAAATCCTTACGGATGTAAGGATTCTGCAGACTTGATCAAACTGTTTGCAATAAACCAGATAGCATCATGCTTCTTCTGAGTTTGCGTTAAACTGGTAACCAAAATCCGTGGAGATCTTGTCCCATTTCAATTCACAATTTCAGATGATGGAAACACCCCAGTCTGTTGGTGTCCTATCTTAACCTGTTGGTATGTCAGTTACTTAGATATGAACGTAACTGTATCTTGCTTCGTAGAACTTGATACATAGGAGTTTGCGAAACTCTGAGTCTCTGAATCTAGACTTCTCTTAGTGTAGGATTTTCTGGGCACTTAATGTAGTGTAGGGTTCTCATCTTTGCGCATAAGCTGAGTCATGGTAAGATTAACCATGCAAATCCATGTGATTCAGCGTGTCACTTGTAAAACCTGTAAATTTCAGGTTTTGACTATGTCAACTTTGTATTCGTCACCTCATGATATCTATATGTATTTATACTATCACCTTTGCATGAAATCTTTTGAGCAATCATATGCATCTCATGAGCATACATCATTTTAAATCATCTGAACATGGAAACAACTGGATCACAACATTTCACTATGATTATGAGTATTTAATCATAAGGACACGGCCACATTTGTATGACTACATTTTATGAGCATACGGGACATCAAACAATCAATTATTTTGGGACTTTTGAGTCACCAGAACACATGATCACTTGCATTCATCATATTGGTTATAAAAACCCAAAACCATGATCACAATTAATAAGTGTCTACTTAAGTATAAATTCATAAGTTTTGAATATATTTAAATGTATATATATATATGTTTTCTTACACTATGATTGGCTTTAAGCTACGACACCAACTACTTTTATACTTAAATATTACCTTAAATCATTTTTATCCTTTTGACATACTTTTGATATAATAAAATCTTCTAATATAAAAACAACCATACTTTCACCAAGGGCCCTAAACTTAACCAAAATTTACCTAAACCTATACACACTCACACTATATTTCAACCATACTTCTAGTAACATTACCTTGGCACAAAAATTAAACACAATAATACTTAGACTTGTTTTAGCCGAATACATACATATCCATAACATATAATTACCAAAACTCTTACCATTTTCACATTTGACTTTTAAATTGTATACAAAGTATATCATTAAGGCATACACTATACAAAACATTTCCTATCCTTGACTAAGACACCATACCGCCGGTTTATATATATAAACCATGGGAAGATGTACAATTTGGGCATTTAAGGATTGTACTAGTTAGTTATTTGAAAAGCAATACATCTATCCCCTCCCCATGTCTATTAGACGTGTGATAAACCTACACCACACACCAAAGCCTTGTGTACATTATGCCATTTAATGTAAACACTATACAAGCCCTTTTTGCCTCTTGGTTTGCTATGCATGCGACGACAAAACTTGGCTAGAGGTCAAGTGTACATCATTGGCTAATTAAGGCATGTCCTTACCTAGTACAAACCAAAATCCTCAAATCTAGCAACACCCTCTCACTTAGATGTGTACAAGCCTAAGCCACAACTCTCAAACTCACAACTAAGATATTTTCCCTACTTGAAGACTCTGACTTCACTCACTACCTAAAAACACACGGCTACACCATCACAAAACACCTTGATATCCCCTAGCATTTACTCTTAGTCTTCTTCAAGCATTTAGTATCCATATCCAAGATACTTCACATTTAAGACGAATCCAAGACCCTTCAAAGTTAAACCCGACGTCCAAAAGTCCTCAAGCCCTAGTCATCACTTCATTTCTTGAAAACAAGTAAGTATAAACCACCTTTAAGTTTTCCTTACTCTTTTCATGTTTTCATGCACGTACATGTTATGAAAATGGTGTTTATGTTGCATGCACACGTTGAAACTTATGAACAAACCCTAAAACGACATATAAGCCCACGGCTTATATGAAGTTTATGGGTGTTCTTGCTTTAAAATTCTTAAAAACGTGTACACATGAACTTAGGTAACTTAAATAAGCCCTAGTATATCACTTGCCTTAAAATGTGTATTAAACTTAAAATAAGCCGAAACATTTACTTCATATAAGCTTATAAAACTTAAATATAAACCAAGGATTTAACTTGTTTAGGCTATGTTGTTAAGCCGTAACATGTAACCCTAAATAGCTTATATAAGCCGAGCCCTAACTTTAGCTTATTTAAGCCCACCAATAAATAAGCCGTAGCTAAATAAGCCCATAAGTCATTAAGCTTTCAAAGTAATATAAGCCCTAGGTTTTATCTAATATAAGCCGAGACATATAAGCTAAGCCAAAAGCCTTGAATAAGCCCATGGAATATAAGCCTAAACTATTTTAGCAAGTAAGTAAATTTAATAAAAGCCCATGATAAGATTTTGGCCCACTTGGTAAAACCTATAAAGTTATTAGTCACTCACTTAAATTACTTAGTAAATTTATTTAAGCCCTTTAGGCCCATGTTAATTAAGCCGAGACCTAGGATGGGCTAGCCAAGCCTATTTACAAAATTGTGGTGACTTTTTGGGCCATGTATGACAATTGGTGAAAGATAGGTCCAAACTCATAAATTAATAAGACTTGTATAATCATTTCGTGACTTTTGTATAGTGCAAGGGTCATTTGTGTCAGTTTTCAAACCATAGGGTGCGTTTGATTTCAAACCGTGAGCTAAAATGTTGGAAATGTGTTTTCCCAAAGAAAGTCTCGGTCACATCATTATTAGCATAGATCACGAGCTATAGAATATTTAGAACTTTGTAACTTGGAGCGACCTCCCTTAGGGGGAGATTGTTGGAAATACGTTTTACGTATTTGTGAAGGATCGGTCGCTCCAACGATAATTATGTAATGGGCTCGTGGTCTACTTAGTAATGTATAGTCCATATAGCCCACATGTAGGGTGGGCTATATATATACCCCTCCTAGCATGTTAGGAGGGGGTTGGTTAGTTCATTCATTCACACTTTCATTAATCTAATCCCTTTCTCTCTCTACTTTTCTTTCCTCTCCTTTCTCTCTCTACACCTAATCTCCTCCTTCCCCATCTCTTCCACCAAATCCATAGATCTAATTCATCCATTACCAAATCCTTAGAATTAGTAGGCCTTCAATTGGTATCAAGAGCCATGGTTGAATCTTAGGATTTGCATTTTTTTTTATCTTTTGATTTGGTGGTAAAAATCCTTTCTTTTCTAATTTTCTATCTATCTTTTCATCATTCGATCTATTTTTTTTTATCAATTTTTATCAATTTTTATAAATTTTATCTATTTTTATTTTTTTATCAGTTTTACAGTTTTTATTATCAGTTTTATCACTTTTTAAATCATCTAGTTTTATTAAATTTTTTTAAAATAATCAAGTATTTTTAATCATTTTTTTTAATCAGTTTTTATTAATTTTATATTAATCAGTTTTTATCAGTTTGTCATCTTTTATTTTTGTCCAATACTGTCATCAGTCCATAGTTATCAGTTTTTGATCCAAAGTTTTCAGTCCAAATCTGTCAAGTGTCATCAGTCCGGTTTGATCCATCCCGTTGTCTGATTTCCGTCTTTCCGATTTTTTCCGAATAGACAAAAAAGTTCCGAATAGACAAAAAGTTCCGCATAGACAAAAAGTTCCGCATAGACAAAAAGTTCCGCATAGACAAAAAGTTCCGAATAGACAAAAAGTTCCGCATAGACAAAAAGTTCCGCATAGACAAAAAGTTCCGAATAGGAAAAGTTCCGAATAGGAAAAGTTCCGAATAGGAAAAGTTCCGAATAGGAAAAGTTCCGAATAGGAAAAGTTCCGAATAGGAAAAGTTCCGAATAGGAAATGTTCCGAATAGGAAATGTTCCGAATAGGAAATGTTCCGAATAGGAAAAGTTCCGAATAGGACTCTCATTCGACTCGAACTCTGCTTGGACAAACACATCACACTTGCAACCCAACCCACAGACTCCCTTGACTCCCTCGACACACTTAACACTCTCTCCCTCGACCGACTCAAACAAAAACAGAAACCAAGACTCACACCCTCGATCTTAACCCTCTCGTCTCTCGTATTACCCACCCAATTCACCCTCGTTTACAACACACCCATAACTAGACTCTACACCCAAACACACATCAGACACCCTCACGACAGACTCAAGAAACCAACCATCCTTGACTTACTGTCCCGACTCAAACAACAATAAGCCCCCACATACGACTCAACTCTCTCGGACATCCCAAACAAACAGACTCTCACACTCGAACACACAAACACTCTCGCATACTCAGACCCACCCTCGACACCTCCCCACCCTCTCAAACCAACCCTCACCAAAACTCTTGTTACACCCTCACCTTCGTCACCCATCAAAACCCAAGTACCCTCACCCACCCTCTCGACTACCCACCATCAAACACAACCTTACCCACAACCCACCCCTAAACCATAGACCAACCCTAGACGAACAACCTCTTAAACTGACACCACAAACTCACACACCAAATCGTCTTGACTGTCTCAAACAAAAACTCCACACTTGACAAAAACTCCACACTTGACCAGAAAGACGCTACAGGAGAGAGAGACTCAACAACATGCAACAAAAAATAAAATCTTACCCGAGACCTCTTTTTTTTTTGAGATCTTATACATGATTTATGTAGGGAAGATTGAATCTTTTGGCTTCAAGATTTAGGGGGCGGAGGTTTTGACGTTAGATTTAAGGGGCCATTGTTGAGTTGAGATTTGTGGGAGAGAGAGAGAGACATTGACGGAGGAGAGTAGAGTTTGGTTTCTGTGATTTTAGTCAAACAAGAAGAGTATCTTATCTAGGCGGATATAACAAAGCAAATAAGTGGGCGGTGGAACGTTGGTCATTGGGCCACGTGTGGTGATACAGGCCGTGTTTTTGTTTAGACGGAGAAAACAAAGCAACTTAAGATTTTTTTTTTAATTCAGTTTGGGACACGTTTCTTTTGTTGTGTTTAAGTCAAACATTTATTTGATTTTTTTATCAAGATTTTATTTTTTAAGTTTAGTAATGTAATAATTTTAGATTAAGTTTACTTTTTATTTTATTTATTTATTTTTTTTTTTTTAAAAAAAAAAAAAAAAAAAAAAGTTAATTTTTAAAAGTTTCCTTATTTTTTTGGCAAATCGTGTTAAGGCGGGTATTTTTTAAAGTTACCGTGACAAATTTTTGACGGGTTCTATTTTTAGCGACTACGGATTTTTGATCAGATTTTATTTATAATCTTTTGAGCCGATAACAATTTTTGAGCCGAGTCGTCTTGTTCAAACCCGACAACAACAACAGCCACATCATTTTTCCTCGATTACCAATGGAATCGTTAAAATCGACACTTAAAGAGGGAGAATCGCATCAAGTGCAAGCCAACGCTAGGGAAAGTGGTATAACTTCATTTCGAATGCTTCAGTATCATCTAGTTAATCTTTCACGGATTCAAGGAGGGAGCGAATTTGTGACAATCTTTGGACAAGATCGTCATATACTCATCGACTCAATTTTCACCACTTTGACCCAACTCGCCGAGGAACTTAACAATAAAAGCTTTAATCACTCTGCATCGGCACTTGCTTATAAGGCTCTTGTGACACAACTCACGCCTTTCCTCCAGTTCAATATCATCAAGTCTGAAAGTTCAATGATTTGCCAATCATTTCTTCGAGATACACATACTGAACTTCGAGTCTTCCGTGATACAATTTTGAAACTCATGACATCAGTCTCGTCTTCGATATATCAAAGATCACAACTTCAGCAAGTGTATGTTAATGGAGTGCAAGAATCAATGACGCAGATGCAAGAGGATAATGGTCATACGGTTGACAACTTGGAGCCTAACGATGGCACGAGCACAGAATCAGGAGGACAACATGATGCCAGTGGCACGTCAGGGAATGTTCACGAGATTTCTCTTGATGACACCTTACCCATTTATGACGCAGAGCCTGCAAACATGGTACAATGTAATGTGGTTTATGATGTATATGCTGATGATATGCCACATTTTGAGGATTCTGAACCTAATTATGACAAACATGGGATGGAAACGAGTGATAGCAATACCACTTCTGATTCATCCGATGTAAGTCATAATGGGGGAGAGATTGTTCAGAATGCTAAACATCATGATAATTATCCTATAACTGCTTCATTGATTGCTTCTGATTTCAAGATTAGAGAGCTCGAAACAATTGTAGCTCAACAATCAAAAGATCTTGAGGATGCCAAACTTGAATTTTCTAAGAAAACGGTCAAATTTGAAACATACTTTGAAAAACTTGAAAAATCAAACGTTGTTCTTGAAAGAAAATTGGATCAAACTGTTTTAGATTCTAAAGCTGAAAAGGATAATCTTTTGAAACAAATTCAACTGCTTGAATCTAAGTTGGCATCCCAAGATAACGTGCTCAAAGAAAATGAAACATTAAAGGCTCAAGTACAGGAAAAGGTTTTTGCTATAGCTGCGTTGAAAAACGAGTTAAGGAAAAGTAAAGGACCTAGTGTGGACATTAAGTTTGAAAAACCATCAATCTTGGGGAAACCGCCTACAAATCAGTTCGTCAGACAACCGTTTGTCAGACAACCTACTGCATTTAGATCCGAGCGACCACAATCCTCGAGACCGCGGTTTGCCTCCCAAGTTGATTTGGTTCATCTTATTAGACCAGTCACTCCAGCAACTAGGCCCAATGTGATCACTCCAGCTTTAGCAAGACCAAATCATATGATTGCCTCTAGTTTCCCTAAAAATACCAAGACCACGTCTAGAACTAGTTCAAATGACGTTTGCCATAAATCTGGTCTTGGGGAAGCTAAGCAAAAGACACATGCAAGAGATAGCAATGTCCAACCTAGTCAGATGCCTTCTAGATTACCCAACACTGCTAACCGTAGCATGCCATCTTCTAGGAGCATCGATCAATCATCTAGAAATTATTCAGACATTAAATATGCTACTTGTAAAACATGTAGAAAATGTGTCTTTACGGCAAATCATGATGCTTGTGTCAAAAAATTACTTGATGAGGTGAACTCCCGTGCTCGAATTAAGTCCCAGTGGATAGCTAAAATCAAACCCTTTGGTAAAGTTTGGCGCCCCACTGGTAGAAATTTCACTCTTGTAGGAAACGAGTGCCCTTTAACTAGGATAGTCTCCGATTCTACTAAGTCTACTAGGGAGGAAACTGATAAAGATGATACTTCACTTACGCCTAAACTTAAGATCTTCTATAAAAGGAAACGTTTGCCAACTAAAACAAGTGAATCATCCCCTCAGGCCACCTCTGACACAAGTAAAGCCAACTGTGAACCCCCACGTGCTTCAAAAATAGATATCTCTAACCCATGCAAAAGTATACAAACTCCTAATGAGAATGCAGGTACCAAAGTTGATGTTCCAAAAGAACGAAGCGATCCAATCGTTGTGTACCGTTCAACTAAGGACACTCTTAGAGTTTGGTTGCTGAAGAAGCAGATATCAGAGAAACAAATGTCTCAGGGGATTCATGGTTAAGCTGCGCAAAAAGGACTTATAGTCACATCACAGACTATAACTCGATCATCAAAGAAAGGAAAGTTTATCGCCGATGATAAACTTATCCTAAAAACGAGAAATTCATTTTTCTCGGGCATGAGCTTATATCAAAAATATTCCAAGTTTTTAAGCTCATGCATTAAGGCTTATAGATAAATGACAGTCTGTAACCCGTTCTTCAAAGGCAGGAAAGTTTATCGCCGATGATAAACTTATCCTTACAACGAGAAATTAAAATTTTCTCGGACACGAGCTTACATTAAAACCATTCAAAGGTTTTAAGCTCGTGTATATGACTTACAGTTAAATGTCAGACTGTAACTCGAACTTCAAATAAAGGAAAGTTTATCATTAATGATAAACTTATCCTCATAACGAGAAATTCAATTTTCTCGGTCATGAGCTTGTCTTAAAACATTCGAAGTTTTAAGCTCAGAAAGGAAAGTGTATCTTTTAAATAAGAGAACTTTTCCTCGTAACGAGAAATTAACCTTTCTCGGTCATGAGCTTTCCGTTAAAACAATCAAAGTTTTCAAGCTCATGAACACGACTTCTAAGTAAATGTCAGCTTAGGACTCGTTCTTCAGATAAAAGGAAAGTTTATCGCCGATGATAAACTTATCCTTAACAACGGGAAGTTTACAACTTCTCGGACTTGAGCTCGTTTTATAAGATATTCAACATCTTAAGCTCAAGTAATTGGTTTTTCAAAACTTTGAACACAATTTTTCGAGAATTTCTCAAAAGGTTTTTCTAAATCTTTCAAAATTGTGTGTTCAAAAATGTTTTGATAAAAAGAGCATGTCTTCTGGAATCGATAATATTTACGAACCTAGAAATGTCATTCAATAATGACACGGGGTTGTAAATAAAGTTCGAGCAGAAGTTCAAACTTTTAAAACATGCTCAAAATGGTTTGCTATTATTTCAGATAGCAACCCGCTTTTCATAATCAAGTCAAGCATTTCACCGGAAAGCTTTGACTCAACAACGGGAATTAATTTTCTCGGGGACGTGACGAGGTGACCAACATTCGTGAACAAGAACCATGTGCTTCTTTCATATGATGTTCTCCATTATTCAGGTCCAACCTCGTACATTGCTAATATTGTGAATTCATCATCATATATTGATCTTTGCACGTGTTAAATACCTTACACTTGTGTTTAAAAGGTATTTAATTTACGTTTCAAGTACACCCTCATTAATTTGAGGGGGAGCTTGTTAAAATCATGAAGTTAATTGGATTTGCATTTTTCTTCCCAAATTTTCTTAAAATGCTATTAAATCAATTGATATTAAAAACATCGATTGGGTTAATATTTTTAATATGGGGGAGAAAATGTTAATATGGGAAATGATTAATCACGAATGGTTTGACTTAACGTGCTAGCTCATCCCGACATGTGCGAAATGTTTTCGGATATCGTGGCATATGTTAAGGGGGAGCAAAATGGATTTGCACTTCAAAATGGATTTCATGGTGATTTATACTTACCCGCAACCCATTTATTTCACGACGATGAAGATTGTGGTGACATAAGGATGGTAGGATAGGTTAAAGTCCAATGATTTCTCTAGAACCGGAGGAATCTTCCCAAGGACATTCCATAGCTAGAAATAGTAGTCCTTAGGAAAGATGGAGAAAGATTGTGAATGTAGCTGAATGCCGACCAAGTACTTAAGTTAGCACTGGAACAATCACAACAAGGTGCTAGTGATGACGTATTGGTAAGCATTGAAGGGGTTGAAGAATGAAAAAGAATTGTAAAGATAAAGGGTGTAAAGAAAGAAGCCCTCCTTACAACCTTAGGCAGAAACCGGGTCAATTCATATGCTATTGAGATCATTTTTAATGATTCTTGATATTGAAGAAAGACATCATGGACCCAGTGATGCAATGCACAACCCTTCCCAGCTAACTCAAATATCTCTCAAAAGGTATTTGTTTTAATCACACGGAGATCAACACATTATCTACTGGTTTATTCACTCCGAATAAATTGGTATTGAAAAGGTGGCACTCCTCTCCAGCCTCCGATCACTAAAATCCAAAATGCACGATCGAGTCTAGAGCCATTTGAGATCATCAAATATCTCATTAGGACACACTTTCATATTTACTTGCTTCTTCACACACTGTGAAAAGTAAGAAAGTTCTTAAGAGTCCTACGCAAAATCTTCATGATCTTGCCTGAACATCCGAGTAATACGAAAGTATTTACAATGAAGATGGAAATCCTTCTTGAGCGAATATCAAAAAGCTCATGGTAGGTGACTTGTGCGATTCTTTATGAATCAAACTTGTGATAACTGGAAAGCAACAGTGGTTTAATTCTTAAATGAATTTAAACACGTTCCAGGCCTCTACGCATTATCATATGATCTTGCCAGAACACTCAGAGTGACTCTTTATTGATCACAGTGACGAGTGGAAATCCTTCTAGTGTTAACATCAAACAGCACTTGGTAGGTAACTTGCAAGATTCTTTATGAATCAAGCTAGTGACAACTGGAAAGCAACGATGGTGCGGTTCTTAATTGAACTTCACTTGTTCCAGGAACATGAATTGACGGCTTCAAATCATGCGGATAATATTATCCAAATGATTCACTCTTTACGTTCGCAGTCAGCTTTGGACGGTCGAGTAAAGAGAACGGGTTTACCCGCGAAATCTTGTCAAGGAGGTTCTTTATTGAAACTACCTGCCACAAGTACGATATTTAATATCGTCCAACGGTCTTCACCGACCGGAGGTAAATTGCTACCGAATTAGAATGAAATGTTCAAGGCCATTTCATCCGTGTATATTGTTTTGTTGCTAACTGTCTTATGCAGCGTAACAAAAAGGTGGCATTGCGGTGTACAATCCAGAAGAAGTCGTCACCACATGCTTATACTACATACACTTAGTACTTCAACAAATTCAAGAAAGTCTGAAGGTCAAGTCTTCCGCTGTATCAAACTCTGAAGCTTTCAAGAATTTAAAGGTATAAGTATGTGGAACATGAAGTCACGAAGAGGCAAATTTCACAAGTGATGAATGCACAAGGTCAAGGCAAGGAAACATGCTCAAGACTAAAGTCAAAGATCATATCAAGCATATTCACAAGTACAAGATCAAAGACTCAAGCATAGATGCTAGGTTTAAGATTTTGTAAAATGGTGTGACCTCCCTTAGGGGGAGATTGTTGGAAATGTGTTTTCCCAAAGAAAGTCTCGGTCACATCATTATTAGCATAGATCACGAGCTATAGAATATTTAGAACTTTGTAACTTGGAGCGACCTCCCTTAGGGGGAGATTGTTGGAAATACGTTTTTACGTATTTATGAAGGATCGGTCGCTCCAACGATATATTAATGTATTAAGCTCGTGATCCAAGTAAATATAGTCCATATAGCCCACATGTAGGGTGGGCTATATATATACCCCTCCTAGCATGTTAGGAGGGGGTGGGTTAGTTCATTCATTAACAACTTTTCATTTAATCTAATCACTTTCTCTCTCTACTTTTCTTCCCTCTCCTTTCTCTCTCTACACCTAATCTCCTTCTTCCCCATCTCTTCCACCAAATCCATAGATCTAATCCATCATTTACCAAATCCTTAGAATAAGTAGGCCTTCATAAAAGGAAACCACAAGGGCCTTAGTTGCCAAAACCTAAACTAAATTGAAGCCCTAGTTGTCTTATTAAACAAACCGAGACCTTAAGGGTCATTTTTGCCATTTATGAGCCCTAACTATTTCCTTTTAATAAAACAAAAGTTTAAGGACCTATTATGTCATTTTGCAAACTTAAAACAAATCCTAACCATTGTTAAATATATTTTGAGACATATGGGGGTGATAGGTCATTTCCCCAAAGTTTTTTAAAGCCCTAGGGGCGTTTTTGTAAATAAAACTAACCAACAAAACGGTGTAATAGACTTAACGAACGAAACCTTAAAGTTTACTTTTGTAAATTGTCATACTTACAAGGACTTGCTAGTACTTTTAATTTAATTAAAGGTATTAATAAAACATTTTATTAAACTAAGTCATTTGGTTCATTAAATAAATCACTAAGTTTATTTATGAAACTCTACATAAACTGACAAACCCCGTTAACTATATTTTTGGAAACCTTAAGGAAAGTAAATTGTATTTTATTTTATTATAATAAATTAAATAATATGAAATATATTTATTTAATTTATTACCCAAATTACTAAACAACTTATATGTATATTTTTAGAAACTAAAAATATGTATATACCTTCGGTTCACTATAAGTGTAAAACACATAAACCATCGTAATAACTTATTAATTTGTGATCATGCATTTTCATAAGTACAATTCATCATGCATTATCATTTTTGCATTCACTGAGGCATTTAAATTACTTAGGTAATTTCTCCAGTTCGTGATCATATTGTGCAAGTTTACTCAGTGACATCATCCTCACTACCTCATTACCACTAAGGTGAGTTCATGGCCCCATCTTTACTGTTTTATAACTGGGGAAGAAAACATACAAAACTATCTATATGCAAGCATGCACAGACAACAACAATTTATTGCCTACTGTTTGCCCCATTCCCGTGGACTGTAATAGTTAATAGTGTAACGCGAAATGTATGGATAGATCTATTCGGGTATTGACGACACTTGGCCTGTCGTGATCAACTGTCACGTATTGCTTAGGCCAAGCAGCAGGTTTATGTCATTGTCGGATTAAGGTAAACCACATCAGGATAGACCCAATGGGCGTACTGAGAATCATGTCTAGCTTCTATTGTAGGGCAGTAGGAACTACTATAGTATTGGGCTGTGATGTCCTGCTATCACCGTGGTGTTTTGCATATTGATACTTTATTTATTTAATCAAACATGTGAATTCACCAACTTCGTGTTGACCCCCACATTTTACTTTATATGTTTTCTCAGGAAAATAAGCAGGTTCATGCATTAGATTCCAGCATTATAGGGAGCATCATGTTTACCATCGGGCTGGGATATTTACTTCTGTTTTATAATAAATGTGGTTTTCAGACAAGATACTAAATGTGTACGATTAATTCATGTATTATGTTTCAAATGACATTTATGATCATTGCTCTATATGCTATGTGTTATCGATCCACCCAAGTAACACCCCAATTACTATTCCGCTGCATTTGACCAACAAGGGGGTGTTACAGAAATGGTATCAGAGTGCATAGTTATAGAGAACCAGATCATTAGTAAAATTTTTAATAAAAAGAAAAATTTTAAAACTGGACTATAACTAGAAATTTTAAATCAATAAAGTATAAAGCAAAATTGATTTACGGGGAACCTTATAAGTTAGGCATATAGCATTGTAGAGCATGCATATTATGTGAACTAACTTCACATTGATTTATAACCTCATGGTAAATAAATCACATAAGTATCCATCTATACTTTTGACAACCATGGTTAAAAGATTTAAAAACCACATCGCATATGCATCATAAAACTTTTTAAATTGTGTAAGCTGAAGACTTACTCAACTTTAAAATGCTATTTCCAGATATCATGACGACACCTACTATCGTGACTACTTTCGAGGAGCTTATGGTTCCTACCATCCCACCCTTGTCACCGACATCAGTATTAGCTGGACCCGCGTCTGACCCCGCGTCTAGAGATGACCAGCCAGACGGAGTCATCATACTCTCAGATTCACCTACTCCTTCACCACCTACTATACACCCTACTTCACCACTGCTTGTAGTACCTGCATCCCCTCCTAGAGAGGTGGACCAGGTCGTGCCTTCCTTACCACCCTTACCACCACCTTTTGTACCTCGCACTCACCCCACTAGTGTTTTGCCACCTCGTAAGAGGAGACGTGACACTATCCCTGACTCGACCTTTGAGATTGGTGAGGGATCGGGAGTCGAGCAGGCTAGACATAGCGCCCTTCAGGCACAGGTCGATGCACTTGTGGCCCGACAGGCGCAAGACACCGCCCTTATCTACTCCCTACTACAGGCGGACCAGTAGGGTCCTAGCTTCGCTAGAGAGTCATTCCTATGAGACCCGAGCCGCCATATACACACAGGAGGACACCTTCAGGACCTTCGTGGATTTGGCAGATCTTCGTCACCAGGGGATCACAGCAGAGATAGAGCAGTTACGGAGTGCCGACACTACACGTCAGCACCAGCTACTCGAGACTATGAGATACACCCGAGAGACCCGGAGTGCCATGATTCGCATGCAGGATGAGCGTACACCCGCACCACCAGCTGGACCATCTGCACCCGCAGGCAGCCATACTAGTGTAGGCTAGATTTCATTTGTACATCATGACAAGCCTTGAGTTGCATCTCAGCTCGCATGATTTAGCTCTTTTATACTTGTATTTCTTTTCAGTTGTATTTCTAGCACCTAACCTTAGTAGGTAGGTTATCTTTTGTTGTACTACAAACATATGTACCACTATTTCAGACAGGCTTACTGTACCCCTGCTTAGATTGGTTGTACTTGTACTATATTGTTGTTTTCCAGAAATAACATGTGTTATCATCTGTTTGTTTACATTTATATTATTATGAACTCTTGACGGATTATAAAATTTATTGTGAATTCTATGCATAAACATTACCCATGCAGTTTAATATAACCATCTTGTTTATCAGCTAATAAATCTCAATTTTTCTTATGAATATAGAAAAATGCCACCAAGACGCGTTCGACCAAACCCAGCAGAAACACCTGCGACGACTATGTCTGATGAACAGCTCAGAGTACTCATTGAGCAAGGCATTACTGACGCCTTAACTGCAAGAGAAAACCGCCCCAACGGAACTCATGGATACAGTGAAAACTCCAATAATAGAAACCGAGAAGCTCGAGGATGTACTTACCCTGACTTCCTAAAGTGAAAGCCCAACTACTACAAGGGCAGGGAAGGGGTAGTCGAGCTCATGCAATGGTTTGAGAGAACTGAGACAGTGTTCCGTATTAGTGACTGCACTGAGGAAAACAAGGTGAAATTCGCCACTTGTACACTCTTAGAACACGCTCTCACATGGTGGAACTCACAAGTTGCTACCCTCGGACACGATGGAGCCTATGGGATGACCTGGGCTGCATTGAAAGACAAGCTTACCGTGAAATACTGTCCTTGCAATAAAATCAAGAAGCTGGAGATTGAATTGTGGAATCTCAAATGCACCAACTTTGACATCACGGCCTACAACCAGAAGTTCTAGGAACTAACTTTGATGTGTACCCGTATGTACCCTAAAGTGCCGGATAAGATAGAGAAGTATGTTAGTGGACTTCCAGACTCTGTTCATGACAGTGTGCTTGCATCTCGACCTACTAAAGTCGAGAGTGCCATTGAGTTTGCCACAGAATTAGTGGACAAACGTGGGCGTGATTATTTGCTTAGACAGGCAGAGAACAAGAGGAAAGTCGATGAGAGTTACCGTCATCATCCCCAGCCCATGAGGCAAAGTTTAGGTCAAGTCTGCAGTGCTGTTTCCTCAGGACCACCTCCATACGTGGGGAACAAACCAAAATGCTCAAAGTGTAACTTCCATCATTACTCTACTAATGATTGCCGAAGGCCTGGACAGAGCAACACACATGCTCCGACCAACAGGAACAACTCTAGTGCCAGCTATAAGCCCACAATGGCAACAGGCAAAACTTCCGTGGAAGTGGACATCAGGGAAACCGCCAGCTCACTGGCAGTGGAAACATGGCTTGTAAGGAGATCCGTTGCTATGGTTATGGAGAGATCAGATACATCAGACCTGATTACCCAAAGCGTACAAGTAAGAGCGGAGCACCCGCCAGAGTTTATGTCATAGGATAAAACAGGACCAACCCCGACTCCAATGTAGTTACTGGTACGTTTCTTCTGAACAATCGTTATGCAACCATTTTATTTGATACAGGAGCCGATAGGAGTTTTGTATCCATCGAGTTTAGTAGCTTACTAGACATCCTACCAACCCCGTTAGATAACTGTTACAGAGTCAAATTAACAGAGGGAAAAATCATTGAAACTAATACCATCCTAAGAGGCTGTACATTAAACCTCAGAATCACCCATTTGATATTCAATTAATACCCATACAACTGAGTAGCTTTGATGTTATTATTGGTATGGACTGGTTGGCAAGATATCATGCAACTATCGTGTGTGACGATAAGCTAGTCCGTATACCATGGGGAATACAAAGCTAATAATACGAGGAGACGGAAATTCGGATAGAACAGACACTAGACTGAGCGTAATCTCGTGTACCAAAGCCCATAAATATCTGGTAAAAGGATGTCCTATCTTTTTAGCACATATTTCCAAGACCAACAAAGAAGAAAAACCCGAGAAGAAACAAGTCAAGGACGTACCAATCGTCCGTGACTATCCTAAAGTCTTCCCAGACGACTTACCAGGACTGCCTCCGACTCGCCAAGTGGAATTTCAAATCGACTTGGTATCGGGAGCTGCGCCTGTAGCTAAAGCACCCTACCGCTTAGCACCAACCGAGATGAAAGAACTCGCAGAACAACTTCAAGAATTGTCAGACAAAGGTTTTATCAGACCCAGTTCCTCACCTTGGGGAGCCCCAGTGTTATTTGTCAAAAAGAAAGACGGTTCTTTCCGAATGTGTATCGATTACAGAGAACTGAATAAGTTAACTGTGAAAAACCGCTACCCACTACCACGAATCGACGACCTATTTGATCAGCTGCAAGGATCAAGCGTGTACTCCAAGATCGACTTACGATCCGAATACCATCAAATGAAGGTCAGGGAAGAGGACATACCAAAAACAGCTTTCAGAACACGTTACGGTCATTATGAATTCCAAGTCATGCCATTTGGACTGACCAACGCACCAGCCATATTCATGGATCTCATGAATCGAGTGTGCAGACCCTACATGGACAAGTTCATGATAGTGTTTATTGATGACATCCTCATCTATTCCAAGAATGAGCAAGAACACGGAGAACATCTTGCTCAAGTGCTAAAACTACTTAAGGAGGATAAGTTGTATGCAAAATTCTCAAAGTGTGATTTTTGGATCCCTAAAGTGCACTTTCTCGGTCACGTGATTGATAACAAAGGAATTTAAGTGGACCCCGCAAAAGTCGAATCCGTGAAGGATTGGGCATCTCCCACGTCGCCAAAGGAAATTCGTCAATTTCTAGGTCTTGTCGGTTATTACCGAAGATTTATCGAGGGATTTTCTAAGATAGCTAAATCAATGACGAAACTTACCCAGAAGGGCATAAAATTTGAGTGGGGAGAAAAAGAAGAAGCTGCATTCCAGACCATCAAGCAAAAATTGTGCAGTGCACCTATTTTAGCCCTACTAGAAGGTAACGAAGACTTCGTTGTCTACTGCGACGCCTCACACAAGGGTTTGGGAGCTGTATTGATGCAGAGACAGAAAGTGATTGCTTATGCTTCAAGACAGCTTAAGAAGCACGAGCAGAATTACTCCACCCATGATCTAGAGCTTGGATCTGTAGTGTTCGCCTTAAAAATCTGGAGACACTACCTATATGGGACAAAGTGCACGGTGCATACCGATCACAAGAGCTTACAACATATTCTAGACCAGAAGGAGCTAAACATGAGGCAACGTCGTTGGATACAGTTGCTCAGCGACTACGACTGTGACATCATTATCACCCAGGTAAAGCCAACGTAGTTGCAGATGCACTAAGCCGAAAAGGAACTGATCCTCCCATGAGAGTTCGAGCCCTAGTTATGACCATTATCTTGGACCTACCCAAACAAATATTTGAGGCTTAGCTCCAAGCACAGAAGCCCGAGAACATCGGAAAAGAAGACATAGGAGGAATGCTTAGGACTGACCTAAGCAAGGAGAAGTTAGAGGTTAGAACAGACGGAACGTTGTGTTTACACGGAAGAAGCTGGTTGTCGTGTTACGGAGACTTGAGAAACGTGATCATGCACGAATCTCATAAGTCCAAGTACTCCATCCATCCCGGATCTGAAAAGATGTATCAAGACGTGAAGAAATTATATTGGTGGCCGAACATGAAAGCAGACATTGTCACATACGTGAAGAAATGTCTGACTTGTGCCAGAGTTAAAACAAAACATCAGCGACCATCAGGATTGTTAGTCCAACCCGAAATACCAAAATGGAAATTGGACAACATCACCATGGATTTCATTACCAAGCTTCCTACATCATCCCACGGTTACGATACAATTTGGGTAATCGTTGACCGCCTCACAAAATCAGCTCACTTCTTACCTATCAAGGAAAATGATTCCCTGAGCAAGTTAGCCAAAACGTACTTAAAGGAAGTTGTGACGAGACATGGGATACCAGTCTCAATCATCTGCGATCGTGATGGCAGATTTACGTCAAACTTCTGGAAAGCTTTTCAGCGAGCTTTAGGAACAAATCTGGATATGAGTACCGCATACCATCCGCAAACCGATGGCCAGAGTGAACGAACAATACAAACCCTAGAAGACATGCTAAGGGCATGTGTGATCGACTTTGGAAAAGGATGGTTCGAACATATACCATTAGTTGAATTCTCCTACAACAACAACTACCATGCTAGTATTAAGGCAGCACCATTTGAGGCCCTCTATGGCCGTAAATGTCGATCACCCGTATGTTGGGCAGAGGTGGGGGAATTTCAACTGACAGGACCCGAACTGATCCAAGAGACTACTGAGAAGATCGCCCTCATCAAGCAGCGAATTCAGGCTGCCCAGGATAGGCAAAAGAGTTATGCAGACAGAAAACATAAACCCATGGAGTTTGCTGTAGGTGACCGTGTTATGCTAAAGGTATCACCTTGGAAGGGTGTGGTACGGTTTGGAAAACGGGGGAAGTTAAATCCACGTTACGTTGGACCTTTCAAAGTGATTGCCAGAATCGGAGAGGTCGCCTATCGTCTAGAGCTGCCCCAGCAGCTGAGCCGGGTGCACTCTACATTCCATGTCTCAAACCTGAAGAAGTGCTACGCGGATGAACCGTTAGCCATGCCATTGGAGGGAGTCCATTTTGACGACAAACTCCAGTTTGTAGAAGAGCCAGTGGAAGTCGTGGAGAGAGAAATTAAGAAGTTAAAACAAAGCCAGATTCCGTTAGTGAAAATACGATGGAACTCTAGGAAAGGTCCCGAGTTTACTTGGGAACGCGAAGACTCGTTTAGAGCTAAGTACCCACACCTATTCACCTGAGCAGTAACGTCATCTTAAGCTTTGAGGACAAAGCTAAAATAACGGGTTAATGCTGTAAAACCTGTAAATTTCAGGTTTTGACTATGTCAACTTTGTATTCGTCACCTCATGATATCTATATGTATTTATACTATCACCTTTGCATGAAATCTTTTGAGCAATCATATGCATCTCATGAGCATACATCATTTTAAATCATCTGAACAGGAAACAACTGGATCACAACATTTCACTATGATTATGAGTATTTAATCATAAGGACACGACCACATTTGTATGACTGCATTTTATGAGCATACAGAACATCAAACAATCAATTCTTTTGGGACTTTTGAGTCACCTGAACACATGATCACTTGCATTCATCATATTGGTTATAAAAACCCAAAACCATGATCACAATTAATAAGTGTCTACTTAAGTATAAATTCATAAGTTTTGAATATATTTAAATGTATATATATATATATATATATATATATATATATATATATATATATATATATATATATATATATATATATATATATATATATATATGTTTTCTTACACTATGATTGGCTTTAAGCTACGACACCAACTACTTTTATACTTAAACATTACCTTAAATCATTTTTATCCTTTTGACATACTTTTGATATAATAAAATCTTCTAATATAAAAACGACCATACTTTCACCAAGGGCCCTAAACTTAACCAAAATTTACCTAAACCTATACACACTCACACTATATTTCAACCATACTTCTAGTAACATTACCTTGTCACAAAAATTAAACCTAATAATACTTAGACTTGTTTTAGCCGAATACATACATATCCATAACATATCATTACCAAAACTCTTACCATTTTCACATTTGACTTTTAAATTGTATACAAAGTATTTAAGGCATACACTATACAAAACATTTCCTATCCTTGACTAAGACACCATACCATCGGTTTTATATATATAAACCATGGGAAGATGTACAATTTGGGCATTTAAGGATTGTACTAGTTAGTTATTTGAAAAGCAAGACATCTATCCCCTCCCCATGTCTATTAGACATGTGATAAACCAACACCACACACCAAAGCCTTGTGTATATTATGCCATTTAATGTAAACACTATACAAGCCCTTTTTGCCTCTTGGTTTGCTATGCATGCGACGACAAAACTTGGCTAGAGGTCAAGTGTGCATCATTGGATAATTAAGGCATGTCCTTACCTAGTACAAACTAAAATCCTCAAATCTAGCAACACCCTCTCACTTAGACGTGTACAAGCCCAAGCCACAACTCTCAAACTCACAACTAAGATATTTTCCCTACTTGAAGACTCTCACTTCACTCACTACCTAAAAACACACGGCTACACCCTCACAAAACACATTGATATCCCCTAGCATTTACTCTTAGTCTTCTTCAAGCATTTAGTATCCATATCCAAGATACTTCACATTTAAGACGAATCCAAGACCCTTCAAAGTTGAACCCGACGTCCAAAAGTCCTCAAGCCCTAGTCATCACTTCATTTCTTGAAAACAAGTAAGTATAAACCACCTTTAAGTTTTCCTTACTCTTTTCATGTTTTCATGCACGTACATGTTATGAAAATGGTGTTTATGTTGCATGCACACATTGAAACTTATGAACAAACCCTAAAACGACATATAAGCCCACGGCTTATATGAAGTTTATGGGTGTTCTTGCCTTAAAATTCTTAAAAACATGTACACATGAACTTAGGTAACTTAAATAAGCCCTAGTATATCACTTGCCTTAAAATGTGTATTAACTTAAAATAAGCCGAAACATTTACTTCATATAAGCTTATAAAACTTAAATATAAACCAAGGATTTAACTTGTTTAGGCTATGTTGTCAAGCCGTAACATGTAACCCTAAATAGCTTATATAAGCCGAGCCCTAACTTTAGCTTATTTAAGCCCACCAATAAATAAGCCGTAGCTAAATAAGCCCATAAGTCATTAAGCTTTCAAAGTAATATAAGCCCTAGGTTTTATCTAATATAAGCCGAGACATATAAGCTAAGCCAAAAGCCTTGAATAAGCCCATGGAATATAAGCCTAAACTATTTTAGCAAGTAAGTAAATTTAATAAAAGCCCATGATAAGATTTTGGCCCACTTGGTAAAACCTAAAAAGTTACTAGTCACTCACTTAAATTACCTAGTAAATTTATTTAAGCCCTTTAGGCCCACGTTAATTAAGCCAAGACCTAGGATGGGCTAGCCAAGCCCATTTACAAAATTGTGGTGACTTTTTGGGCCATGTATGAAAATTGGTGAAAGATAGGTCCAAACTCATAAATTAATAAGACTTGTATAATCATTTCGTGACTTTTGTATAGTGCAAGGGTCATTTGTGCCAGTTTTCAAACCATAGGGTGCGTTTGATTTCAAACCGTGAGCTAAAAGGAAACCACAAGGGCCTTAGTTGCCAAAACCTAAACTAAATTGAAGCCCTAGTTGTCTTATTAAACAAACCGAGACCTTAAGGGTCATTTTTGCCATTTATGAAACTTAATATGATCCCTAACTCTTTCCTTTTAATAAAACGAGAGTTTAAGGACCTATTATGTCATTTTTCAAACTTAAAACAAACCCTAACCCTTGTTAAATATATTCCGAGACATATGGGGGGTGAGGTCATTTCCCCAAAGTTTTTTAAAGCCCTAGGGGTGTTTTTGTAAATAAAACTAACCAACAAGGACTAACGGTGTAATAGACTTAACGAACGAAACCTTAAAGTTTACTTTTGTAAATTGTCATACTTACAAGGACTTGCTAGTACTTTTAATTTAATTAAAGGTATTAATAAAACATTTTATTAAACTAAGTCATTTGGTTCATTAAATAAATCACTAAGTTTATTTACAAAACTCTACATAAAGTGACAAACCCCGTTAACTATATTTTTGGAAACCTTAAGGAAAGTAAATTGTATTTTATTTTATTATAATAAATTAAATAATATGAAATCTATTTATTTAATTTATTACCCAAATTACTAAACAACTTATATGTATATTTTTAGAAACTAAAAATATGTATATACCTTCGGTTCACTATAAGTGTAAAACACATAAACCATCGTAATAACTTACTAATTTGTGATCATGCATTTTCATAAGTACAATTCATCATGCATTATCATTTTTGCATTCACTGAGGCATTTAAATTACTTAGGTAATTTTTCCAGTTCGTGATCATATTGTGCCAGTTTACTCAGTGACATCATCCTCACTACCTCATTACCACTAAGGTGAGTTCATGGCCCCATCTTTACTGTTTTATAACTGGGGGAGAAAACATACAAAAACTATTTATATGCAAGCATGCACAGGCAACAACAACTTATTGCCTACTGTTTGCCCTATTCCCGTGGACTATAATAGTTAATAGTGTAACGCGAAATGTATGGATAGATCTATTCGGGTATTGACGACACCCGACCTGTCGTGATCAGCTGTCACGTATTGCTTAGGCCAAGCAGTAGGTTTATGTCATTGTCGGATTAAGGGAAACCACATCAGGATAGACCCAATGGGCGTACTGAGAATCATGTCTAGCTTCTATTACAGGGCAGTAGGAACTACTATAGTATTGGGCTGTGATGTGCTGCTATCACCGTGGTGTTTTGCATATTGATACTTTATTTATTTAATTAAACCTGTGAATTCACCAACTTCGTGTTGACCCCCACATTTTACTTTATATGTTTTCTCATGAAAATAAGCAGGTTCATGCATTGGATTCTAGCATTATAGGGAGCATCATGTTTACCATCGGGCTGGGATATTTACTTCTGTTTTATAATAAATGTGGTTTTCAGACAAGATACTAAATGTGTACGATTAATTCATGTAATATGTTTCAAATGACATTTATGATCATTGCTCTATATTCTATGTGCTATCGATCCACCCAAGTAACACCCCAATTACTATTCCGCTGCATTTGACCAACAAGGGGTGTTACATCACTTTAATCAAACAGAATTGATATTGGAAAAATTTCCAGGGTAAAATTTCTCTTGTCATAGAACTTGCAACATAGTGCATATATGGTCTTCCTGTTCTTCTCTAGACTTAGAGGAAATCAGGTTATCCTCAATGAAAACGCTGATGAATTTGTTTATGAGTTCATGGAAACTCAGTTTATTAAGTCCATAATGCTGTTGGAGCATTTATGAGACTAATACAGAATCATGAATTTAGCATGACCAAGTCGTATACGAATAGCGGTCATGGACATGTCCTGCTCTTTCACTCGTCACTGTTGGCATCATGATCATGAATCCGATCTTTTAAAGTGCTTAACACCATACGGTTGATTGGACATGTCGTCAATACGTGGAGGAGAATAACGGTTATGAATGGTGATTTGTTTAAATGGACGATAGTCGATACATAATCTCATGGTACCATCCTTCTCCTTGTAGGTTCTTCTAGAATGTATGGGAGGATTTTGGAATAATCAACTGGCTATGCGTAAAAGGACTTCAGTAGTCGTGTCTTACTGACAGCTAGAAATTTTAGCGACCATGGCTAACAACGCACATGCTTGTAAGCATAGATAATTTGTACAGATTTTCCTGATGGAAAATCAAGCTGAATGTATTCAGGAGCCTGAACATTACTGTACATAATTATGAATCGTAGCATGGTGTGTTGTTCATAGGTCATAATTAGGATAAAATTCAACTCGTTTCTGTCCGAGGAAATGCGTTAGCAGCTTGGATCTCATCATTAAGCTGAAGGAAAACCTTCTTATATGTGGGAATACGAAAGGCGTCCTTCATGGTCATGAATCTATGAGCTATGGTTACAAGAAATGAAAGTGTCATCGGGAAACGCGATAGTTCCCACTGATGCGCCGATAATGGTACTGAAATTCTTGTGGCCTGATTAATATATGGCACAAAAAAATGGATATACCCTTGGGAGGGTACCCTGAATTTCTTAGAAATGTTCCATAATTGGACGTGAGTCATGTGTTTTGACTCGTGTCTTGGAAATATAAGCATGACATATGTCTTGACTGGTGTCTTGACATGTGTCTTCGGAAAGTATACGTGAGACATGTGTCTTGACTGATGTCTTGACATGTGTCTCGAACGTGAAACAATAGAACTACAATAATAGGTTAATATGCCATAATTGGCGGATCGGTTGGACTATTGATCATTTGTATGTCTGATCACGTCCGCGGCCGGAGCCTCGGTTGCGATTTCTAGGATAGTTGTTGTCATAGTAGTGGTTACTATCATCCTGTCTGTCAGTTACACGACGGTCATTCTCATGACTGTGATTCATGTAACTATTCAGCTGAGTGGCCGGCTGGTACCGGTTACACTCATATAACTGAAACGAAAAATGAATGACGTGTGACATGTAATTAAGAATTAGGGACAATGATTGATGAAAATCGCCTGATGGTGAAGCATCTTCTCGTCCGATCGCTTTGATCTAACGCCTTTGTCTTCGTCTTATAAGATCTCCAGGTTGTGAACAGCATCAACATCTCGTAGCGTCTCCAAACATCAGCAGCATCAACCCTTGTAACATCTCCAAGCTATGAGCGGCATCAGCAATCTTGTGAAATATCAGCAAGTGGACATATGCCTGAGATGATTCAGAATCGACTAGCAAATACTCGTGAAGTATTGCAAGTGAAATACACATGGATTTAGGTACGTGTAATACACATGGAATACGGTACCTGGAGTACACGTGGAATGCACATGAAATGATCGGTATGGGGTCGATCATTTGTCATGATTTAAGGAAAGTATATCGGTTAAACGGTTAGGAAAACCATCATGATAACCTGGAAGTATTAGCATAGACATCATTCTGGTTGTATCGAGAAACGTTAAAGTGTGGTTACACAAAATTCAACGATGATTTGCCTGACAGCATGATCAATGAAAACCAACCATGACTATCATGAAAGCAGGATTTAAATGAATTCCAAAAGTGTCTTGCATGAAAGCAAAACAACAAAAGAGACGTAAGACATAATCATGTGAAGACGAAGTCATCCTGAAGAAACATGGAACAACCCAACATGAAGGAGTGTATAATATAATCAGCATAAAACTGAAGTTAGCCATGACAGTATGAAAACATACTTGACATAAAAACATATTAACTTATGAGGGGACATAAAAAAAAATTATGCCAATAAATCATGAGAAAAATTTTATGCATGAAAAACAGTGCATGAATGCATGTTGTAGTTTATAAAACCTCTATATGTGCGAGGGGACGCCTATGGGTCGGTCCTAAAACAAAAGACATGGCGAGGGGACGCCTATGGGTCGGTCCCAAAGTTAAAAGTTTCGATAAAAGCACATGCGACTAAACAGGGCCATATCTGTACCAACCATTACTTAGTCATAATCCCTGCAACAATGATACATGAACATAATTAAATGAAACTCATCTATCAAAACTCATCAGATTTTTTTTTATGTGACCAATTATGAACTATTGGGTTCAGTTCACATTAATCACAGTTCCCGAGGAACATCATGCATGAAACAATGACACATAACTAAATATGAATGACGGTTGTCCATCCATATTAGTAACACAATATCGATGAAAACATCAAGGATAAACCTCATGGTGCTGAAAACATCATGGTTAAAACAACAATGCGCTGAAAACATCAATACGTGGAATAACAAACGTTGGCTTAGGAAGCTCCTTGTGACTACCCACTAGTCACATGTCGAGTTTTAGAGCCTACAGGTCGAAGCCTTGGCTCTGATACCATAATTGTAACACCCCATTTTGATAAATGGAATGTCACGCGTAATTATGGCGTGTCATCAAAGCATACAAGGATAAATGTCTAAAACATTACATGACCATAGGGTAAACCATAATCAAACATCGGTCCCCAACATAAGCTCAAAACATAATAAAGTAAATGAAATAATGGAAGACTTAAACAAACACAAATATATGAAGGCAAAAGGAGAAGTCTATGGCATCTTCCATCCTATGCATGTCCTCCAAAATGCTCGAGTCCGTCCTTGGGTACCTGCCGTTTTGGGACATGGAAAGGAAAGTAACGGCTGAGCATAACGCTCAGTGCACGGATATACAAGCATAAATGAATAATATAAGTATGAATAACATATAGCAGCGGAAATGTATATGTCTTGGAAAACCTGGTTATTTCTTAATAAACGGGTTTTATAGTTTGAAAAGCCTTATGTTTATCTTATGAAAACTGTTTAACATATTTTACCATTAGCCAATATAGGTCATGAAAATCCACCGTGCATGAATACTTGGAGGGGTGACCTCATCATGCAAATTAGAGGGGCTGCCTCTAATTTAATATACTGGTTTTGGGTAGGAGGGATCAGCTCCTTGTGAAGGATGCAAGGCACACACCACATTCACACTGAGTAATCTGCTGAAAACATGTAACTAGGATGCACCCATACGCCCCACATGATAAATATAATAATATGGCCAAAACTGAAGGGACGCCACGAGCAATCACTCCGCCGTGGGGAAGTCATAACACCAGTGCCTCTAGTGTTATGGTTATGGTACCTTCATAACTAGGCGAAACTGGTCATGCATGTATATGGCTTCAGGCATTCTAAATTAAACATAAGCAATCAAACATATAAACTTATACTATGGGAAAACAGTTGGCTGCATATGGGGAATCCTAATAAGGAAAGAATGTCCATACTGAAAGGACGAGAATCCGTACCTTATGTCCAGTGAACGAAGAAGACGAACGGAAGAGATTCCTACTTCGGTATCACTAATGCTACATAAATACATACGTGTATAAGTATCTGATTACTAAATACGTAACTGGTTTTATGTCATGTCTTAGCTTATTTTATACGTTCATGTCATGTTTTACTGTTTTAAGCTTTATACTGTATTTATCCTATATTTTGTCTATTCTGATTAAGTATTACTTGTATTTCATGTATTATTATACTTGTTGTGTAATAATAAGTAACTTTCTAAAAATAGCAGGTTTCCTAAAATAGAAAGTTTCCAAAAATAGAAAGTTTCCAAAAATAGAATTACTGCTTAAAATAGATAAAGTTTCTAAAAATAGAAAGTTCCCATAAATAGATTAGTTGCCTTAATTAAATAAGTTTCTAAAAATAGAAAGTTTCCATAAATAGATTAGCTGCCTTAATTAAATAAGTTTCTAAAAATAGAAAGTTTCCATAATTAGATATAAGCTGGTTAAATAAGCTAATTATATAAGCTTAAGTGTTTTCTGATTATTATTTTAAGTCATGTTGTTATAAAGTATAGTTTATTAATTATTACATGTAAATTATATAAACTATAGGTTAAAAGTATTTAATTAAATATATCATGATTTTAATTAAATAAAGTAAAATACTTAGGTTAAAACATATATTATTAATTACTAATAATATAACCTAAGTCATGTTAATTAATTAATTATAGTCATGGTTTTTAATAATTAATTAATTATAAAGTCTCGCTAAATATAAATACTTAGGTTAAAGTTCATGATCTAATGATTAAATTTATAACCTAAGTCATGTTAATTAAATTAATCATATCATGTTTTATTAATTTAATTTTAACACATAACTATTAAAATCATAAACTTTAAAATAATATATGAACCGGACCCGTAACTAGAAACCATGAACCGGACCCGAAATCAACACCATACCCCGAACCAAGGTCGGGGTTACCCCTTGTTGCTGCTACCGTGACCATCATCATCACCATACCGAGACCATATGGTCTCGGTGGTGGATAATAAACCAAGCCGAGACCCCTTAGGGGTTCGGTTAGGCGTCGGCTATCACAAACACCCCTAAAAACCCTTGTTTTGATTTACCCCATAATCATAGACATGTTTTAATAATTGTTTTTAATTAGTTTTTAAAAACATCATGATTTTATGTGATTCAACAAATCAAAACATAAAAGAAAAGGGTTAAAAAGCTATACCGAATACGTGGATCAAATAAGGATGATCACACACAAATCCTTGCATAATTTCCAAGATCAAAATCAACCCAAACACCCTTTCATGGTGTTTATAGGTGGCGGCCAAAAGAAGAGGAAGAAGGAGGATTAGGGTTTTATTTGTTTTCTAATTTTTGTAAAAATGAAACATGTTTTCCTCCTTTTTCCAAGTTAGCTATTTTTGCATGGGATAAGCCCATTTCTTCTTCCTAATTTCGTGGTTATGGGGCCCACATGGGGTAACCCGAACATTTTCCGTGTCTAATTGATAAGTGTGTTCTCGTGTTCGTGTTTTACGTGTTTTAATTAGTTATAGACCGTGACTTAATATATTTATTCGTGTTCGTAATAAATATATATACATATTTAATATTAGTTCGTGATTAATTTACGATCATGATTTCATGATCGCATGTTCGTGATTATAATTATTATTGGAATAATTATCGTGTGTTCATACGTAATAAATACTTATCGTGTTCTAACACGTACGTAATACTTAAAATTCTTATACGTGAAACGTAAATATGTTATAAAAAGGAAAGTTCTAATCATATACGTACGATCTTAAGGGTACTATTCATGGTAAAAGCATGCGGGTTTTACAACCACTCAACATGTGCAAGGTCATCACTCTCGTGCTCCTAAGTCATATTCCACTACATCATCTTTACCACGATCTTCCACATCATCTAAGTCTTCATCATCCACAAGATCTCGAGGTAAAGTGCCAAGAGCACCATCACCACCATCTGAATCATCATCTGAAGAAGATAGTGATGAAGACCAAGCTCAGAAGAATCGAGAGATGAAACAACAAATTGCTTTCATAATGAAGACTTACAAGAAAATCTACAAACCCACAAACAACAATCTTCGAACATCATCTAAGACAAAGAACCAATATGTTGAGAGTCCTCCAAGGTATGACACACGTCGACGTGGTGAAAGTCCTTCTAGGTATGACCGACATAATCCAACACATGTTGAGGGTTCTGCAAGGTATGATCGACAAACTGCCAAGTATGATACTCAGAGGATTGCTGCTGCTACTGGGAATAGGGAAACGGTTGGAAGTCAAGTGGTTCAACAAAGTGGGAATCAATGTTTTAATTGCCAAGGTTATGGGCATATGGCAAAGGAATGCAGGAATTCGAAAAGGGTTAGAGACTCCAGCTATCACAAGGAAAAGATGTTGCTATGCAAGAAGATGGAAGCATGGGTTAAATTGTCAGCTGAGGAAGGAGCTATGCTTGATGACACTGATGATGAAGATTCTGATCAAGAACTCGATGCACATTACTCGTACATGGCAAAGGTTGAAGAAGTTCTCAAAGTCACTGAAGATGACAATGGCCCTATCTTTGACACTGAGCCAATCGATAAGGTACACACTATTGATGAATATAATGTGTTTGGTGATATTCATGAGCATAGTGATCTACCCAATGCCATTAATGACACGTCTATGATGGAAATGGTTGATAGCAATACCACACCCGATTCATCAGACATGTGCAATAATGAGTCTGAGGATGATCAACATGCAAATGAATATGATGAAGAGGAACGTATTGCGCTTGCTAATTTAATTGCCACTTTACAAAAAGATGTCACTGAAAATAAAAAGAGCCAAAAGCAATTAAAGAAGGCAAACGTTACGCTCACTCAAAATTTTGAAGAATGCAAAGCTGCTCTTATCAAATCTACTAAGATGACTTATAGCTATAGAGATGAGCTCCTTCAGAAAACCAAAGAGCTTGAGGGATACAAGGGTAGTACGTTAAAAAGTCAAAAGGACGATTTTGAAAACAAATATAATACAACTTTTGAGTTATTAGCCAAAGAGAAGCGTCAATATAATGTTTTCTTAATGGATGAACGTCAAAAAATGTACATTGCCAATACCAAAGTTAATGAACTTGAACAAAAGCTCTCTACGACCACTACAGATTCTGCTAAAATTCTTGAGGATAAGAAACAAGAGGTAGATGCGTTAAAACAAGACTTCAAAAGTAGATATGATAAAGAAACCGAAAAAGTAACGAAACTAGAAGAACAAGTCGAATTTTTGAAAAAAGTTGTTTATAAAACGCATGATTCTATTCAATCCGTAAGAATGCTAGCACCTCCGTCGATGTTTAAGGGTCAAGCTAGCTTTGCAAGTCCTGAGTACCTTGCCAAAGCTCAAGCTGCGAACCCGTGTCTTTATCTTGATGAGACTGAAATGACCGATCTTGATTGCATGCCTGTTAGTTCCGATAGTGAAGAGACTGCCCTTTGGGATGATGATAGTCAACCTCTTGTCAATAAGGAGTTTGTAAAACCATATAATTATGCTTATGAGAATAGTCTTTATGGTCTTTTCAACAAACAAACTCAGAAAACTCGTGAGGAAGTGTTTCTAGAATGCAAACAAAAGCAAATTCAATGGAAGAAAGCATTTTCCCCTAAGAAACCTAATGTTTACAAATACATAAACTACCTCCCTCTAGATGAATCTAAAAGCAAGAGTAGGAAAACATTAGGTATTCTTAAACACCACATAGATAATGTTAAATCTATTGTTGAAAGAGATTGGGCAAAACGTGAAAATGCTGAATGGCAACGCCCGATTCCTCAAGATATTACCTTGCTTGTGAAAGAACTCTTAATTCCAAACACGGCGTTGATTAAAGAAACTGTTCTTCAACTTGAGGAGTTCATTCGGACTGAAATGTATGATGATCTAAAATGTGTTGAATCTCTTAAGAAACACATTGATGATCTTCAAATGGAAAAGTCTGATTTTTCAGATACATATGATTTACTCTTGCAAGAATGCGTTTCTAAAGATGTTATGTGTGCTTATTTTACATCTTGTGCTGATATTGATGAATATTCAGATGTTGCATGCAAATATCTTGATAAGATCAAAGAATGTGAACGCCTTGAATTGAGCTTTCGAAACGTAAAGAAAATGTTGATAAAAAGGCTTTTGAGTTACTTCAACACAAAACTGATTTCCTTCAAAAAACATCGTCATTCTCTTGAACTTGCTTTGCAAAAAGACGTTGGTAGTTTTCCACATGATAATAAATTGCAAGAAAAACTTTCCCAAACGTTTCGAGAAATGAATGAACATAATTTGGAAATTAAAGGGTTGAAAGCTCAGTTACAAGACAAGGACAGAGCGATAGCAGAGTTGTAGAAACTCGTTGCTAAAATGGGTGGGAAAGTTATGTAACCTAGCATTAAGAAACCCGCTGTTAGACAACCCAATGCCTCTAAAGTAAATAGATCCTCTATCTTGGGAAAACCATCTGCTTTATCAAATTCCTCGTTTGCAAAACCTGTGTTTGCCCCCAAGATGGATGGAAAGGAAAGGTTACCACATAAACAACCCATCAAGAATGTCATAGCACCAAGTGTTAAGGACAATAATGTGATTAAACCAGGGATGTATAGAATGAACACTAAGCCCACAAACAAAGTTACTCAATCGCCTCATACTTCTAGAAACACTAATATTCGTGTGTCTTCTACTACAGGAATAGTCTCTACTACTAGTGTTAGCCGGCCTCAGCTTAAGAGCACTCAAGTGAATGATAAGGTCTGGAAACACAAGAATCAAGGGAAGATGAAGGAAGTAGAAGAACACCCTAGGAATTTGAATGTTTTAAAGAATAAAAAGTCTGTAATCGCATGTAATGACGATTTGAATGATGTGAATGATTTGAATGATATGAATGTGAAATTTGTTTGTGTCAAATGTGGAAAGTGTGCTAATGCTAATCATTCTATGTGTGCTATGAACAAAGTCAAAGGCCTAGATACTAGAACTAAGAAGCAAGCTACAATGCCTATTAGAGCTAGTAAACCCAAAAGCAAAGTGAACCATTCTGGTGCTACCTCCACTAACAAAAGTAATGCATCAGACTCCACCACTAAGAACCCTAGAAGCAAAGTTAAGGAATTATATGAGTCTGCTAGCAAGTCTTGGAAATGGTGGTTTACTAATCAATGTCCTCCAGGATATAAATGGATGCCGAAAGCTAGGACAGAAAATGTGAAAACGAGTGTTAGTTTGCCTTTAAATGTTAATAAGGACACTAATGATTCTACTATCACAACTACTGTGGTATCCAATTTAGCAAATGCTCCATCGTGTTCTAACTCTTCTGCAGGTGATACAAATAATTCTCTTTATACTGGACTCCGGATGTACGAAGCACATGACGGGGAATCTCAAGCTTCTAATTAACTTCGTGTAGAAGTTCCTGGGTACGGTCCGGCTCGGAAATGATCAATTTGCACCGATCCTAGGATATGGAGATTTGGTTAAGGGGAATATTACAATCAAAAGGGTATACTACGTCGAAGGGCTTAATCACAATCTTTTCTCGGTTGGTCAATTCTGTGATGCGGATTTGGAGGTTGCTTTCAGAAAGAAGACATGTTTTGTTCGTGATTATGATGGGAATGACTTACTTACCGGTACACGGGGTACTGATCTTTACACAATTTCACTACAAGACACAACTTCATCAACTCCAATTTGCTTCATGGCTAAAGCTTCAACGACTCAGGCATGGTTATGGCATCAACGTCTTTCTCATCTCAACTTTGATACCATAAACTTGCTTTCCAAGAAAGATATTGTGAGAGGCCTTCCAAGTTTGAAATTCATCAAAGATCATCTTTGTTCTTCTTGTGAACTTTTTAAAGCTAAACGAAGTAGCTTCAAAACAAAGACCACACCAAGCTCTAAAGGACGGTTAGATCTTCTTCACATGGATCTGTGTGGTCCCATGCGTGTTCATAGTATCAATGGAAAGAAATATATTCTGGTAATTGTCGATGATTACTCAAGGTACACATGGACTCACTTCTTGAGATCCAAGGATGAAACACCCGAAGTTCTCATCAGCTTCCTTAAACTGATACAACGTGGTATTCAAGCTTAAGTTAAAGTGATTCGTACTGACAGAGGTACAGAATTCTTGAATTCAAATCTGAGAAAGTATTTTGAAGCCGAAGGGATTGAACATGAAACATCTATTGCTCGAACAACCGAACAAAACGGCGTTGTTGAAAGATGAAACCGTACTTTAGTTGAGGCTGCTCGAACATTACTATCCGCTTCAAAACATCCACTATACTTTTGGGCCGAAGCCGTGTCAACCGCATGCTACACACAAAACCGATCCTTAATTATCCCAAGACACGAAAAGACACCATATCACATAATTCATGATCGAAAACCTTCACTCAAACACCTTCATGTTTTTGGATGTACTTGTTACATTATACGAGATGGTGAAAATTTGGATAAGATGAAAGAGAAAGGTGATGCATGTATTCTTGTGGGATAAGCAACTCAGTCTAAGGGATATAGAGTATACAACAAGAGAACAGAATTGATTGTCGAGACTATTCACATCCGATTTGATGAATTACAAGAGATGGCACTTGAACAAAACAGTTTAAGTCCCGATCCACAACGACAAACGACTTCCGTTCACAACCGCACGGAACTCGGAACTCAAGACCACATCAATGAACCGTCAAGTTCAACGCTGGTTCCAGAAAATGTTCCTAGAGCTGATATGATAGTCAACACGACAATTGAAGAGTTGGAAATGTTATATGGAACAATGTATGATGAATATTTCACGAGGGAGAAACAAGTTGTATCGAAGTCTTCCGCTGTCACTCATGATAAGAATGATGATACCGATCATCGTCAACAACCGGATACAACTTCATCTACTTCAACACGGGTTGCTGCAGATTTACCTCCTCAGAATATTACTTCAACAATCGATCCTACAACATCCACAACTACGGTCATTGCTCCAGAGAACACAAATCAAGCAGACAATGCATTATCGGACGAAGACGAATTATCAACCCATTCGGTACACCGGTACACGAAACTGGAGAGTCTTCTACTCGTCATGTTGATCCGTCAAATATGCATACATTCTATCAACGACATCCTTCAACACATCATTGGACCCGAGATCATCCTTTGGTTCATGTAATTGGAAACCCTTCACAGCCCGTTCGCACAAGATGACAGCTTAACACCGATGGCGATGTTTGTATGTTCGCACTCGCCGTGAGTTCAGCTGAACCGAAAAACATCAAAGAAGCCATGGCTGATCATGCTTGGATTGAATCGATGACGGATGAACTTCAACAATTTGAAAGACTTAAAGTCTGGGAACTTGTTGACAGACCATGATGTAATTCTATTAAATATTCGATGGATCTGGAAAAACAAGATGGATGAAGAGAACACGATCATCAAGAATAAATCTAGGCTAGTGGCTAAAGGGTATGGACAGAAAGAGGGTATTGATTTTGAAGAATCATTTGCACCAGTAGCTCGCATGGAAGCGGTCAGGATTTTTCTTGCTTATGCTGCACATAAGGGATTCATTGTCTATCAAATGGACGTAAATACGACGTTTCTTAATGGTCCTTTGAAGGAAGAAGTCTATGTCACATAGCCGGAAGGATTCGTCAATCCTTATTATCCTGACAAGGTGTATCGTCTCCACAAAGCACTTTATGGACTCAAGCAAGCTCCAAGGGCGTGGTACGACGAGCTCTCGAAATTTCTGGTCTCCAAAGGTTTCTCAAAAGGTTCCACTGATTTAACTTTGTTCACTTATAAATATGGGGATGACATTTTTCTTGTGCAAATTTATGTTGATGACATTATTTTCGGGTCTACAAACCCAAAACTTTCAAAATGGTTTGAAAAAGTAATGCACAACAGATTTGAAATGTCTATGATGGGCGAACTAAAATTCTTTCTAGGAATTCAAGTTCACCAATCCCCAAGTGGTATCTTTATTAACCAAGCTAAGTATTGTCAAGAGATAATCACAAAGCATGGTATGACATCATGTGACCCCGTTGGGACACCTTTATCAACCACATCCTTATATGCTGATTTGGAGGGATTACCCATAGATCAAACGAGATATCGTTCCATGATCGGGTCCCTCATGTACTTGACAGCCAGCAGACCTGATATTCATCATGCTACATGCTATTGTGCACGATATCAAGCACGACCCACTGAAAAGCACCTCAAGGAGGTTAAACGGATCTTTCGGTACCTTAAGAATACCATTCACATGGGACTCTGTTATCCGAGGGAAACCGGTTTCTTTCTAACGGCCAATTCAGATTCTGATCATGCAGGGTGTCTTGATACACGTAAAAGTACTTCTGGTGGTGCACAATTTCTAGGTCAAGATAAGCTTTTGGGATGGTCTTCCAAGAAGAAGGATTGCACATCATTGTCATCAGCCGAAGCGGAGTATGCGTCTCTATCTGCGTGTTGTGCTCAAGTTCTTTGGATGAGAACACAACTCACGGGTTATGGCTTCCACTTTGATAAAGTACCTATGTACTGTGACTCAAAGTCCTCCATAGCCATCTCCTGCAATCTAGTACAGCATTCCCACACGAAGCACATTGATGTCAGATATCACTTCATTAAGGAACAAGTTGAAAAGGGTATTGTTGAATTATACTTTGTTGGAACTGATTACCAATTAGCTGACTTCTTTACAAAAGCTCTTTCGAAAGAGAGGTTTGCGTATCTTGTTAGGCAAATTGGTATGAGAAGTTTGACTCCAGCAGAACTGGAGATTCTGGTAAAGAAGCCTGCTTGATTCGTCTATCAAACATCTACATGTAAATATTAATGAAAAAGCAAAATACAAATGTAAAAATCTTTGCTAATCCAAAAATATTCTTCTCGACATGTCTTTCAGTATCGATAATATGGACGTACCTAGAAATGTCGCTCAATAACGACACGGGTGTGTACATAAAGCTCGAATGAAAGTTGTAAATATTTTTCAAAACATGTCATTTCTATATTTTACAAAGGAAATTGTCTATTTTGGACAATATTTCCAACAACGTGTAGAGCAATCTATCTTGGGTTGAGCTTGTCACAAAATATTCAACGTTTTGAGCTCAACACAATGGCTTGTAATCACTTTCAGATTGCAACCCGGAACTATATTCACGGGGGAGTGTACGATTTCGTGCTCTTACCCTTAGCAAAAGAAGTTAAATCTTCTTACACTTGAGTGGATTCGTCAAGACATTCAAAGTCTATGAACTCAAGTTTATGCTTTAGAAAAACCTTTTCGTCAAAAAGAATTGAATTTTCAAAAAGCGTTGAACACAACTTTTTCAAGAATTTCTCAATGATATTCAAAATCTTTCAAAAATTGTGTGTTCAACAACTCCTATCCTCAAAAGTTTAATGTGGATCATATTCTCGTAATGACAATTCCATTGGATCAATTTTTGAGGGGGAGCGTTCCAAAAGTCATGCTAAGTTTGACACATCTTTCTCCCAAAGGATTTCAAGACTATTTTTCAAAATATATTTTAATCAAATTTGGTATCTCTAATATCAAAAGATTTTATATATTAGAGATAGGGGAGAAAATGTGATCTAAAGACTCAAGCACTCATGCTTATGATCATATACCCACAACATCTTTAATTCACGACGTTATTGGTGTCAAAAGGGTGGTTAGGTTTAAGTCCTATGATCCAACCAGAACCGGAGGGATCTTCCCAGGGACAATCCAATAGATTATTAGAAGTCCTTAGGAAAGATGGAGTAGAATGTGAACGAAGCTGAATGCTGACTAACTACTGATGATAGCACTGGAACAATCACAACAAGGTGCTATTAATGATGTCTTGGTAAGCATTGAAGGGGTCGAAGAATGAAAAAGAAATGTAAGGATAAAGGGTCTAAAGAAAGAAGCCCTCCATACAACTTAGGCAGAAACCGAGTCAACACATCATGAAGACAAACTCATCATGGACCCAGTGATGTGAAGCAAACCCTTTCCTAGCTACTCAGGCTTCTCTCAAAAGAAGTTTGTTTTATTGTCACGGAGATTAACACGACTTCTATTGACTTTCTCACTCCAAGATAGTTGATTTTGAATAGGTGGCATCTGCTCCAACCTCCGACCACTAAAAGTGCACAAATCGAGTCTAGAGCCAAGAGATCAATCAAATCTCGTTAGGACACACGGATGAAGATCAAGAGAGTCCGACGCTATATCTTTGTGATATTGCTAGTACACTCAGAGTGATACTACTTAGTATTCACAATGATGAGTGGAAATCCTTCCAGTGTTAACATCAAACATCACTGCGGTAGGTCATATGCAAGATTCTTTATGAACTGAACATATGTAAAACTGAAAAGCAACAGTGGTTTGATTCTGAATTGATTCAAACTCGTTTCAGGCCTCTACGCAATACCTTTATGGTCTTGCCAGAACATTCAGAGTGATATTCATTGATATTCACAGTGACGAATGGAAATCCTTCTAGCGTCAACATCAAACAACGCTACGGTAGGTGACTTGTGAGATTCTTATGAATCAAACTTGTGTCAACTGGAAAGCAACAATGGTAAGATTCTTTCTGAATCGAACTTGTTCCAGGAATTTGAATTGACGACTTTAATCAAGCGGATATTTATCCAATTGATTCACTCTTTACGTTCGCAGTCTTGCTTTGAGACGGTCGAGTAAAGAGAATGGCTAGTACAGCCGTGAAACCCTGTCAAGGAGATTCTTAATTGGATCTACCTAATCACATGTACGGTATTTAATATCGTATAACGGTCTTCACCGACCGGAGGTAAAACTGTAACACCCCACTTGGATAAGTGGACCGTTACGTGTATTTATGGCGTGCCATCAAAGCATAAGGTAAATGTCCTAAAACATTAACTGACCATAAAGGAATACCGGAATCAAACATCGGTAATCCAAACATAAGCCCAAAACCTGAAAAATAAAACACTGAATGAAAGGACTAAACAATGTCCAAATAAGCAGAATAATGTAAGAAATGCATAAAGTAAGAAGTCTGGATAGCTTCCATCCAATGCACATGCTCTTAGAATCCTAAAAGCGTCCTGGTGTACCTGCCGTTATAACATGAAAGGAACTACGGCTGAGCATAACGCTCAGTGAACGGATATGAAGCATGATAAGGAATTACTGAAATGAAGTAGATGACAAATACTGAAGCTGTAAGACTGATAAGTAAAGTTGCAGCGAAAATCTGTGTATAATCTGTAAAGGCTGATTTATAAATAATAAAGCTGAACTGCTATCTGTTAAATCTGAAAACATGCATTTACTATATTTTAATTTTGCCAGAGCTTATATAGGTCACGTTCTGTAACAACCATGCATGAATAACTGGAGGGGTGACCTCGTCATGCTATAGAGGGGTGACCTCTAAATAACTGTGCTGGGTGGAGGGATCAGCTCCAATGTGAAGGATGTAGAGCACACACCACATTCACCCTGATAACTTGTAACACATATAAGCCTAGGATGCATCCATAGGTCCCACTAATAATACTGATAAAATGGCCAAGCTGAGCTGAGTGGGACGATGCAGGATATCACTCTCCTGCATGTGAGTCACGACATCGGTGCCTCTAGTGTCGTGGTTACGGTACCTCCGTAACTAGTACATAAACTGGTCGTGCTTGTATATAATGCTCAGGCAATTTATTTAGTTATTAACATGATTACTGATAAGCTTAAACATATACTGGGGAAAAACATTTGGCTGAAGATGGGGAATCCTAATCATGCATAGAAAGGAAGTCCTTACTGAAAGGACGGAAAATCCGTACCTCTAGTCCAGTAACTGACTGAATGGAAGACTGAACGAATACTACTCGGGCTTCACGCGTGCTACAAGAATAAGGACGCGAATAAGTTAACTGATATTCGTTTATTTAATTTACTGATCTTATTGGCTTTTCATTTATTTATTTTATTTCTGAAATTCCGTACGTATATTAACTGATAAATCTGATCTTATAGTAATTCTTTTCAATGTATTATTCGACCTACTATTAAGTACTATATAAACGTATTCTCACATTAGATTAATACTATAATAAGTAACCTGCTACAAATAGAAAGTTTCCTAAATTAGAAAGTTTCTAAAATTATTTATAATTTCTTTAATAAAATTATACCCTTTTAAATCTTATAAAACTGTTTAAATATAAATAAATTAATTTTAGTATATAAATCATTTAAAAATATCTAATAATAAAAGTGAATTAAATAAGGTATGATTAAGTCGTCGTTTTAATCCTTTTTAATTATAGTCCCGAGCCTACCAAGATGCCCCACTCTCGGTCGAAATAAAACGATTCAATTTATATATCAAATCTGCCTACTAGAATTTGCGACAGAAAAATCTGTCACTAAAACTGTGACTAAAAGCTGTCCAGAATCTGTCATTAAAACTGCGACAGAAATATCGTCGCTAAACTGTCGCTAACTTCAGATTTAAATCTTTTAATTTCTGTTTAAACATGTATCCACTGGCCTGAATATTATTGTCACTGTTTTTATGTAGTTCCCACTGATTAAATAGTTCCCACTGTTGCCCCATTTTACCCACTGTATTTAGTTTTCTGTTCTCATACCCAAACACCCCTTAACCATTTGTTCCACTATACTGCTGGCCAAACGCCCCCTGTTTTCTTGCTGTACACCAACCGAACCCCAGGTGAGTTTGTGGTTCGAAACTGGGCAACCGAAGGGACCACCGAGACCTTAGGGTCATCGGTTTCACTAACCAACAACACCCCGGCCCCTTGTCATCAGATTACCCCATGCGTGGGGTTTTCTTGACTCTCGGTTGGCCAAAGAAAGATACCACCGAGACCTTAGGGTCTCGGCTAATCATCAAGTCATATGGCTGGGACATTTAAGGCTCGGTTGAACACCAACCCGACCCCCCTTTTAGCGCTGATTTCGTTTCATCATAGATTACCATGTTTTAAAATCGGCTATAATTAAAATAAAGAACCCAATGATTACCGTAACAAACTTGCTAGAGAAATGATGGACACGTTCATGAATCACAGGAGAAATTTAAATCTGAATCTTCTTGTGGTTGTGCTTCTAACCGGCGGCCACCATAGAATTAAGAACCCTAGTATTTTTTTTTCTTTCTCTGATTGTGACAAAGGCTCCACGTCTTTTTTTTTCTTTCTCTTAGGCCGGGCCTAAGCCCATCTACTTTCTATTTTTTTTAAACCCGGCCCCTAGCCTTATATAGTTTTCATATTATTATTTTATTTTTATTTTTTTAAAAGGTCAAAGTCGCGTATACATGTATATACTTTCCGCGCGTTTTATTTTCAGAAGCGTAACCAACTTTTATGTGTAATAATACACTCGTAATAATTATTTTCTTGAATATTTATATAAAGCTTATAATAAATCAAAACTGCGTATTTAATATTTTAATTTTTAAATACGGGTTTTACAATTCTTCCCCTCTAAAAGAATAATTCGTCCCCGAATTAAGGATACGGCTATACTGGGTTTTACAATTCTTCCCCTCTAAAAAGGAGAATTCGTCCTCGAATTAAAGATAATAAGCTGATGAAGCTATAAGAACTGAAAGAGCACGTAAAATGAAAAGACAATCAAGCTGAATGATAAGTCGTCTTCAAATTAAGGCATAATGCTGATGAGAGGTATAAACATGACATGACTTAAGTGAACATGTAACGTGACATGGCTGAAGAGGACATGGAACGTAACATGATTGAAAGAACTTAACTGGATTTATTGAAGAGAAGGATGAGAGGTCCGGATGGACTCCTCCGTTTCGAGTGGTCTCCCACTCGAAACGATTCCTTCAAGGTCTAAACATAATAATAAAAATATTGGTCCTGCTGACCCTGTCCTGGTGATGCTGAATAGTTTCTGGTTCCATACTTAAGATGGATTCTCTGAAACTGATAGAATGAATAAGATATAACATGTTGTATACATGAAACTGTACGTACAATTATCCTGAATAGATAACATTTATATTTCTGGGCAAGCTGCTAAAAAATATATAGGGATGAACTACGTAAACAATTGTGAACGTGCTACGTGAGCAATTGTGAACGTGGTTCGCGATTATATAAGGAACGTTGTGCATGAAGTATATCGTGAATGGGATACATGAAACATACTGTGAACGTGATACTAGAACATATCCTGAACGTATGCTGACTAAGGAAGGAATGCCAAACGATAGGGTCTGAGATGTGAAACGTCTGCCTAGTTATTGGAAAGTTGTGTTAAATTTGAGTCTGGTCTCTCAAGTTTTCTGTAACCGTATTCGATAATAAACTGAGAAACGTGTATCGTGAAATGGCACACGAACTTGAATGTGAACAATATTATGAACGCAAACGTGAACTTAAATCATGAGATAGCATAAAAGATGAACTGAAACAGCATCATACTGCGAATGAGACGTAAACGTGAAAGTAACAATACACATGAACGTAAAGTGAACCTAAACATACACGTGATCGTAAACATGAATTCTGTCATGGTGGTCGATGGAATGCCTTGAATTCGTACAATATACTGCTGAATTTCTAAATTTTCTGCAGATCTGCTACTGCGTGATCCTTTCGGATGAAAGAAACACGTAGGCTGATTACATGGTTGACGATAACTTAGATAGTATCATACTTCGTCAAAGTCTGTGGTAACTGACAATAACCTCCATGGAATCCTGTCTCATTCTGTTCAGATTTTTCTAATGGTAACACACTAACATGAAGGCGTTCTATCTTGAACCTGCGGTATATCAGGCATCTAGATATGAACATAGCTGTATCAATGTGTGATACGGTTTATATCAAAATTCTGTCTAGGCTTATGGGACATTCTGGTGGGAATCTGGTTGAATAGTCATAGAAGAATTTCTGCGTTAGTCTAGGCTTTAGTGATGAATGTCAGCAATTTCTGTGTTAGCAGTCAATTGAGTTTTAGAAAAATTTGTACTTCGTTCACTGGCGTCGGTCGGGACCATCAGGTGATGGCCTTCACCTTCGCAGGATTGTCTGAAATTTCGTTCTGCTGAAATAGGGTGGTTCAGAAATGCCACTTCTTCAACTGGAATTCACATATGGGGAGTTGCTTATATAATTTTCTCCTATCGGAGATTCTGTTCAACTGTGAAAAGATGATTCTCTTGTACTTCTCTTAGAATTTAGCAGATCAGAATGTTATCAATGAATATGTTGACGATTTTGTCTGAGAATCATGGAAAATTTTATTCATGAATTTCATACTATAGCTGGAGCGTTAGGGAGCTCAGAAGTATAAAACAAAAAAAAATTTAGAGAGACTGTGATATGTGCAACAGCAGTCTGGAAAACATCATGTTCTTCTCTCACCACTACTGGTGTCACGGTTGCGAATTGTTCTAGAAAATATTTAAGATATCGTAGCAGGAGTATCGTTTTATGAATGGTGACCTTGTAAATTTTCGGTGATCGATACATGATCTCATGTTACCGGCCTTTTTCTGATAGACAAAAACGGTACACCTCCTAGTGGTGCGTTAGGGCGAATAAAGCCTTGTTCCGGTAACTCTTGCAGCAAATGCTGCAACTCTTTTAACTCCGCTGAAGTCCTGCGATGAAGAGTTCTGAAAACAGTTTCCGTCGTTTGAGACAAGCTCGATGTTAAACTCTGTCTCGTGGTTAGGAATGAATTTCTGGAAACCTTCTGCAATAACCTTTGGAAATCTATGGGATAATTTGCTGATCATAAATTTAAAGAGTTTCAGAAGTAACTTTATAACTGACAGTTATAAGTCTTAGTAGCTATGGACTAAGAATTCACGCACTTAAGGAAGAAAATTTGTACTGATTTTCTGGCCGAAATATAAAGAGTATATTTGGGATCTAGTAAGACGGATCTCGTCGTTAACTGAACTGAAACCCTTCATAATTACGGTGAGTACTGTAGATTCTTTTCTGGCTGTAAGGTAGATAATGTCTGATTTAGATAAAGCTGACATATGAATAATTTAGCAAACATGGCAAATTTTGCTGAATATGTTTGTCTGTAACCTTACAGAATGAACTCTACATGTTTAATTTAAATAATACTCTAGTAGTGGTAACTGAGTTTTTAATTATCTGATTTAGGCGTGTCACGACAAAAACGGTATACTCCCTTGGAGGGTACCCTGAATTTCTGAGAGCCTGATTTAGCAAACATACAGAGTTATGAGTTCTGACTCGTACCCTGAGAAGATATTCGTATGACGCGTACCAAGACTGGTGTCCTAATATGTGTCTTCCGAAATGATACATGAGACCTGTGTCTTAATTGTTGTTTGGACATGTATTTTAATGGTGAGTCCGAATAAGGTTAAGAATTTCTGGTAACTGCTAGGATTGGCGAACCGGCTAGACTACTGACCTCTGTATTCACGTCCGTTCCGGAGTTCTGATGGTTACTGACTGATTATTTTTAAGCACGGTGGTTGTCATTACCACCTTGTCTGTCAGTTTCAAGACGGTCATTATTACTACCATGATTCCTGTAGCTATTCTGCTGAGTGGCCGGCTGGGTTCCGGTTCACATTCTTCTGAATGAAAGGTTAGCTGAGTGAAGTGCGACATCTAGCTAAGAAAGTGAAAGCATGGAATGGAGTGGTAGTGTCTGATGGTTGAAATTTATTCTTGTCAGAAATTTCAAATTTATAGTTTTCGTCCTTTTTCTACAAAGTCTTCATAGTATAAACAACATCATCGTCTTGAGAAATCTCCAAGGTATCAGCAACATCAGCATTTGTGAGGTCTTCCAAGTGTTAGCGGCATCAGCATCTGGCAAAATCTTCAACTCACGAGCAGCATCAGCATCTGATAGAATATCGACAAGCGGAAATGCCTGAGGTGATTAAGGATCGATTAACGGTACACATGGTGTAAGGTGCATGGGGTACACCTGAAATACTGTACGTGAAGTACACGATGAATACTATTCATGTGGTACCGCTGAAGGTTTGCTAATATGATCGATACTGGAGTAAACCGTCTGACACGGTCAACGAAAAATAATTTGATTTAACTGGTTAGCAACTGAACCGAAATAGTTAACATGATAGGCTGAAAATTTCTGCGTAGACTTAATGCTGGTTGTATAGAGGCTAAAAAGTATGACTAAACGGAGTTTCATCAACATTTAGTATAAAGACATGATTGTTAAAGACCAGAACATGATTTATCATGAAATAGTATTTTACTGTAATCCTTCTGTATCTTAGCATGAAACGTTATCATTCTGTTGAAAACATAATACTTGTAAGGAAACATGAAACTAAATCATCAAGTAGATGACATCAACGTGAGGGTATGAAAATTTGACTGTTACAAGGAACATAAAAAGTCAAATCAACTGAGGTGTAATATCAACTGATGTGGACGGCTATGGTTCAATCCACCGAATTCAAAGAAGAAAACATGAGACTAAGTATGGGCTATTCTGGTTCGATCCATACTGGTCAAAATTTTATGAGAACTGTCATGTATAGAAATTTATAATCTCGGACTAAACATGGATGGCTGTAGTTCAATCCATACTTGTCAAAATTTATGAAATGTCCTGATATGACAAAGGTGAACAACTGTGGATCGGTTCACAAAACATCATTTGACTGAAAAGCATGAAATTTGACTTGAGAAATGGTGAACGTTTATGGCTGGTTCACCAAGTGATATTTGACTGAAAACATGAATCTGTCATGAGTAAGGGTAAACGCCTATGGTCGGTTTACCAATACAAAATCTGAGCGGCAAGGGTGAACGCCTATGGTCAGCTCACCAAAACGAAAATTCGCTAAAAAGCACATGCGACTAAATATGGCTAGTTATGTACCAACCTTTTTACTTAGTCAAAACTTTAAGAAAACTGACTGATAAATGAAGAAAACCGACTGATAAATGCATGAGAAACCTGAAAGATGACAATGCCAAAATTCTGGAAAGTTCCTGGTGACTACCCACTAGTCACAGGTCAAGTTTTAGAGCCTACAGGTCGAACCTATAGCTCTGATACCATAATTGTAACACCCCACTTGGATAAGTGGACCGTTACGTGTATTTATGGCGTGTCATCAAAGCATAAGGTAAATGTCCTAAAACATTAACTGACCATAAAGGAATACCGGAATCAAACATCGGTAATCCAAACATAAGCCCAAAACATGAAAAATAAAACACTGAATGAAAGGACTAAACAATGTCCAAATAAGCAGAATAATGTAAGAAATGCATAAAGTAAGAAGTCTGGATAGCTTCCATCCAATGCACATGCTCTTAGAATCCTAAAAGCGTCCTGGTGTACCTGCCGTTAGAACATGAAAGGAACTACGGCTGAGCATAACGCTCAGTGAACGGATATGAAGCATGATAAGGAATTACTGAAATGAAGTAGATGACAAATACTGAAGCTGTAAGACTGATAAGTAAAGTTGCAGCGAAAATCTGTGTATAATCTGTAAAGGCTGATTTATAAATAATAAAGCTGAACTGCTATCTGTTAAATCTGAAAACATGCATTTACTGTATTTTAATTTTGCCAGAGCTTATATAGGTCACGTTCTGTAACAACCGTGCATGAATAACTGGAGGGGTGACCTCGTCATGCTATAGAGGGGTGACCTCTAAATAACTGTGCTGAGTGGAGGGATCAGCTCCAATGTGAAGGATGTAGAGCACACACCACATTCACCCTGATAACTTGTAACACATATAAGCCTAGGATGCATCCATATGCCCCACTAATAATACTGATAAAATGGCCAAGCTGAGCTGAGTGGGACGATGCAGGATATCACTCTCCTGCATGTGAGTCACGACATCGGTGCCTCTAGTGTCGTGGTTACGGTACCTCCGTAACTAGTACATAAACTGGTCGTGCTTGTATATAATGCTCAGGCAATTTATTTAGTTATTAACATGATTACTGATAAGCTTAAACATATACTGGGGAAAAACATTTGGCTGAAGATGGGGAATCCTAATCATGCATAGAAAGGAAGTCCTTACTGAAAGGACGGAAAATACGTACCTCTAGTCCAGTAACTGACTGAATGGAAGACTGAACGAATACTACTCGGGCTTCACGCGTGCTACAAGAATAAGGACGCGAATAAGTTAACTGATATTCGTTTATTTAATTTACTGATCTTATTGGCTTTTCATTTATTTATTTTATTTCTGAAATTCCGTACGTATATTAACTGATAAATCTGATCTTATAGTAATTCTTTTCAATGTATTATTCGACCTACTATTAAGTACGGTATAAACGTATTCTCACGTTAGATTAATACTATAATAAGTAACCTGCTACAAATAGAAAGTTTCCTAAATTAGAAAGTTTCTAAAATTATTTATATATTCTTTAATAAAATTATACCCTTTTAAATCTTATAAAACTGTTTAAATATAAATAAATTAATTTTAGTATATAAATCATTTAAAAATATCTAATAATAAAAGTGAATTAAATAAGGTATGATTAAGTCGTCGTTTTAATCCTTTTTAATTATAGTCCCGAGCCTAACAAGATGCCCCACTCTCGGTCGCAATAAAACGATTCAATTTATATATCAAATCTGCCTACTAGAATTTGCGACAGAAAAATCTGTCACTAAAACTGTGACTAAAAGCTGTCCAGAATCTGTCATTAAAACTGCGACAGAAATACCGGCGCTAAACTGTCGCTAACTTCAGATTTAAATCTTTTAATTTCTGTTTAAACATGTATCCACTGGCCTGAATATTATTGTCACTGTTTTTATGTAGTTCCCACTGTTGCCCCATTTTACCCACTGTATTTAGTTTTCTGTTCTCATACCCAAACACCCCTTAACCATTTGTTCCATTATACTGCTGGCCAAACGCCCCCTGTTTTCTTGCTGTACACCAACCGAACCCCAGGTGAGTTTGTGGTTCGAAACTGGGCAACCGAAGGGACCACCGAGACCTTAGGGTCATCGGTTTCACTAACCAACAACACCCCGGCCCCTTGTCATCAGATTACCCCCTGCGTGGGGTTTTCTTGACTCTCGGTTGGCCAAAGAAAGACACCACCGAGACCTTAGGGTCTCGGCTAATCATCATGTCATATGGCTGGGACATTTAAGGCTCGGTTGAACACCAACCCGACCCCCCTTTTAGCGCTGATTTCGTTTCATCATAGATTACCATGTTTTAAAATCGGCTATAATTAAAAGAAAGAACCCAATGATTACCGTAACAAACTTGCTAGAGAAATGATGGACACGTTCATGAATCACAGGAGAAATTTAAATCTGAATCTTCTTGTGGTTGTGCTTCTAACCGGCGGCCACCATAGAATTAAGAACCCTAGTATTTTTTTTCTTTCTCTGATTGTGACAAAGGCTCCATGTCTTTTCTTTTTTTTTCTTTCTCTTAGGCCGGGCCTAAGCCCATCTACTTTCTATTTTTTTAAATCCGGCCCCTAGCCTTATATAGTTTTCATATTATTATTTTATTTTTATTTTTTTTAAAAGGTCAAAGTCGCGTATACTTGTATATACTTTCCGCGCGTTTTATTTTCAGAAGCGTAACCAACTTTTCTGTGTAATAATACACTCGTAATAATTATTTTCTTGAATATTTATATAAAGCTTATAATAAATCAAAACTACGTATTTAATATTTTAATTTTTAAATACGGGTTTTACAAAAACACTACCGATTTAGGACGAATGTGAAAGCCATTTAGTCCGTGTCTATGGTTTGTCTCGAGAAGGTGGCGTCACGGTGTACTCAGCAAAGTCAAAGATTCAAAACCACATATTCATGCCCAAATACTTATTCAACAATTAATAGTGTGAGCGTGTGGATGAAGACACATGATCGCAAGATGGCAAAGACAAGTCAAGAATGATTTGAAGATCTCAAGATAAAGACTAAGTCGAAAGACAATGACAAAGGCTCAAAGATCACAGCATGAAGGAACAACACTGCTATCACACGTTCAAGACTCATTTATGACGAAATTCATAAATCTCCATTGGACTCCAAATATCGAAGAGGAATGACCTCACATTGGGGGAGATTGTTAGCCTTAAAATATTGAGTCAAATATGAATGTTCGGTCATAGGTTTCTATTGTAATATTTATTAAAACGTTGTAATAGATAGTTAAATAGTCGTGGTTCACGGGCTTGGATTTAAGCTACTTAAAGCAAAAAAGACAAGCACGGTCCAAACAATATATAGCCCATTAAAGCCCGCATGTGGGTGGACTATATATACTACCCTCCTAGCATGTTAGGAGGGTGGGATGATCATTAGTACTCTCATTATTCTAATCTAATATTCACTAAGTTAATCATATCTCTCTCTCTACTTTCTCTCACTACTTTCTCTCTCTAGGAATCCATCTCTTTTCATCTATTTTCTATCACTAATCATCATAATAATATGGGACAACAGTATCGTATATGATAATTCATTATCATATATAATACTCATAAAAATTACTCTTTTTTATGTTTTGAACAAATGTTTAATCATGAATCCAACAGACTCTTTTAATCATAAATTAAGCATAACCTTTGTTCCATATGTCAAACCTTTTTTTAGTATCATATATGATAGCATTATCATATATGATAACGCGGTATCATATATGGCAGAATTAAAAGTTACATGTATTATCATATATGATATTTCATTATCATATATGATACTTAAAAGAAGGTAAAAATTATGATATAAATAAACTTTAACAAAATAGTCATAATGTCTAAAATTTACATCCGTAGATGTTTCGCCATTTCATATTCAACAAAAAAACATAATGATTTAGTAGCATTACAAAGTTAAAGCATTACATACTATACGAAAATTACAAAAAGATAAACGAGTCAAATGCCTAAAACAATGGATGTTGATCTTATGCTTCAACATTTTTGTTACAAACTTGGAACTCGTCTTTTGCCATCTCATGCACATATCTTGCTCTTTCGGTCGGAAATCCGATGTTCCACTTCTTGTCATTGTCTTTTTGTAGCTCACTTTGGCCTGATGACTATTTCTTTTTATATTCACTTGTTTGGCCTTGAGATGATTAAGTTATTCAAAATGCATTGAAAACATCTTTCACTAATATTTGGTTTTAGTTTCAAGCACATTATCATATATGATATATTACAAAAGTTGAATTTCAAGTAGATTGTCATATATGATAATATACACACAACTAACTTTTAATTACCCACCAGGAGATCACAAACTTCCTTGTATTTTATTTTCAAGCACACTATCATATTAACCTATATGATACCTCCGTAAATCATATATGGTATATATATTATATATGATATATGGATGTATATCATATATGATACATGTGTTCAGCGTAGCCTACAGTTTTAGTTTCAGCATAAATCTCTTAATAAGCTTATTCACATAACTCACATTATGCTTATTATACAGCTTCAACAAACTCTATTTGTAAGCTTATTGACATAACTCTATTCTAATTTATAAGCTTATTCATATAACTCTTCAAATAAGCTTATTCACATTAATCACCTAAATAATTTTTTTTTGGTAATGGGTTACCCCGGTAAATATATTAACCAAAAAAACGTTTATTAATCACCTAAATAAATTAGCTTATTATTTAGAACAATAAATTTAGATAACTTCAAGAAAGAGATTAAGCTTTGTTTTCATAATAAATTCAGATAACTCATCAATTAAGCTTAATTATAAGCTTATAAATTCACATGATGTTAATTTAGAAGCTGAGGGATAAAAGTTAAAAAGATCTGATTATTGTACCTGACCTAGATAAGAATGAGATTATCTATTTAATAAGGAAATGGTCGATTTAGTATTGACTGATGATCAATTGATCATTGGTTTAGTCTTGATTGATCATCAATTTGATGATCGATGATCGATTTGATCATTTATTTGATGATTGGTGATCGATTGATGAGTATGGAGATGATGAATTGATGAAAACACGCACTATATGTTTTTACTATGCGTTTTTACTGTGCATTTTAGGAGAGAGGGATGGGAGTGATTGTTGGGAATAAATTAAGGCCAGATCACTTGAGCGCTGACAAGAACAAAACAAGCGTTGACAGGAACAAAGCAAGCGCTGACAGCTCAAGCGTTGACAGGTTAAAGTCAAGCGTTGACACATTGAAGACAAGCACTGATGGAGGATATAATCTACACGTTTATTATATTCTAGAATACTTCTAGTAAGGATAGAAACGACAATGTATTTTCTATGGTTATCTTTACCTAGAATAGTTGATACGTAGCTTATTGTACAAGGCTTCTTGTATCTATAAAAGAAGGCCTTTAGGTTAATATTCAATATCAAGTTTTACATAAGTTTTCGTTTATAAACATCTTTCATTGTAAGCAAGTTCGACATTGGTAATCAAAGTGAAAGTTTGTTTATATCTTGTGTGTTCTTGTTTAAGTGTTAAATTCCGCATAACACTTATATTCACAAAGCATACAAAGGTTTCTCTACGTGTTATACTTGATCTAATCTCGTATACACAAAACTAATCGATCTAAGTTTGGGATCAACAAGTGGTATCAGAGCTTGTTGAGGAACTTTTGATCTTTGAAGAACACCAGAACCATACACGAACACCAAAACCCTAATTTTCTCAGAAACCCTAACAACATCATGTCTGAAGCAATAACCTCCTCCTCCTCAGCCTTACCTAACATCAAGATTCCCATGCTTGATGCAACCCACTTTGACTTATGGAAGTTCAACTTTGAACAATATCTGGGGATCTATGACTACACACTCTGGGAGATTATTGAATATGGAAACTCATTCAATAAGGCTCAAAAGATTCTTGATGCCATTACTCAAAGATCAGCTGTTGAAGGATGCCCTGATGAGGATAAGAAAGAAAAACCAGGAGATGGTAGAGCTGTAGGTGCTGAAGATATTGCAAAGAAAAGGGTTGACATGAAAGCCCTAAATATTCTAAAAGTCTCTTTGGGACAAGAGAACCAGCACAAATATAGAGGCTATGAATCTGCTAAGGATCTTTGGGAAGCACTTGAAGTTGCATATGGTGGCAATGCAGACACTAAGGAAGAAAAGAAAAAGCAACTTCTGCATGATTATGCTGTATTCAAAGCTCAACCCAATGAGAAACTGAGTAGTGTGAGAAGCAGATTGCTTGACATCACAAGCAAGTTGTCCTTCATGGGGACACAAGTAGGTGATGTTGACACCAATGCTACCTTTCTTAAAAGTCTTGGTGAGGCATGGAAGATTGAGGCAAGATCTATTCTTGCCAACAATACTTACAAGAGCTCCTCGTTTGATGACATCTACAACAAACTAAGACTGTTGGAAGATGAAACTCTTTCAGATCATGGAAGCAAATCTAGCTCCAGCAACATGGCCTTCTTCTCTTATAGTGAAAGTCAATTCAATCAGAAGGACTCTTATATGCATCCAGTTACTGGATCATCATATGTCAGCGCTGGAACAAGTCATGTCAACATCTCCTTTTTAGACGCTGACACATTCATGAATGACTCCCCAAGAGTTAAACCTGCTGGTTTGGATTTGGATACTGTTTGTGCTTACATTGCTTCTTTGCCCAATGGTTCAGTGATTACATATGAGGACCTTGAGCAGATAAGTGATGAGCACTTGGAAGAGATGGACATCAAGTGGAACATGGCTCTTGCTAGTATAAGAGCAAATAGGTGGAATAGAAGGTTCAAGAAGAAGATGACCTTCAATGCTAAAGACACAGCTGGATTTGATAAATCCAAAGTTGAATGCTACAACTGTCATCGTATGGGGCACTTCATGAGGGAATGTAGATCTCCTAGAAGATCTGATGCTAATAAACCCTCAAGTCAGATTGTTAAAGCTCAGGATTCCAAAGCTATGGTAGTAGTTCAAGGAATTGATGGTACATGATGGGATTGGAGCTATCTGGCTAAGAATGCTGAAGAGGACAAAGCTTTGGTTGCTGATATTGAAGAAGAAGAGCATGTTGAATATGCTCTCATGGCACACTCCTCCCCTTCATCTGATAATGAGGTATATGATGATGCTTTTTGTAGCAAAGGTTGTAGGTTAAACACTGATAGACTTAACAAAGAGGTGTTAAAACTAAAAGATGATATAAGCACTGAAAGGTGTAAATTGTCCAATTACCAACTAGCTCTTACTGAAACTGAGAAAACCGTTTCTGAATACAAGAAAATGGAATTTGACTTAAAAGATAAGATAAATATCTTAAAACATGAGCTAGAGGGTAGTATGGATATTAGAAATATCATGACAAAGGTCAATAGAGACCTACAGGCTAAGTTAGATGAGGCCATTAAGAATAAAGATAATGTTGACCTCAAGATTCAAAGATTTGATAGAGCCACCAAAACCCTAGGAGACTGTGTATCTAAACAAAGGGATCCTAAGGACATGACTGGGATTGGGATGAATGATTACTCTCTGGTTCCACCACCAGCTGGTGACTTCTATGGTGTCCTTAGAAAGGATTTGTCTTGGACTGGTATACCAGAATGCCAAGAAGAGGAATTCATTCCTCCACCAAGAGTTGTCACTCCAGTGGAAGAGTATCAACAAAAACTGACTGACCTAAATGAGTGGAAGAAAGCTAACCCTACTTTATTTGTTAAGGGAGGTTTGCTATGTGAAAGTCCCAATGAATCACCACCCATTAAGGTTACTCATCCAATCACTGGTAAAGCTGTTGACCTAGGATCAAACACTGTTAGAAGACCTACCATTAAATATGCAGAGATGTATAGAAATAATAGGTCACCCAAGAGCCAAGTTAGCAATCATGGAACAGGTTTCTTCTCTAATAGACCTAAGGTTGTGTCTAAGAAAGACTGTTACACTTGTGGTAGCTTTTCACATTTGGCATACAAGTGTGTCAACGCTCCCAAAGCCAGCGCTGATAGGAACAATTTCAACGCTGATAGGAAGAAAGTCAACGTTGTTAGGAAGTCAAACGTTGTCAGACCCAAACCTTGTGTGCAGCAAAGTCCACAAGTGATTAGACCTGCTCCATTCTTTTCTAGAAGGTCTAACACTCATGGACAAAGACCTTTTCAAAAGACAAACACCTGGTCAAATAGGCAATGGGTTCCTGTAGCAAACCCTAGGTTCAACGCTGACAAGGGTAATTTCAGCGTTGACAGGAAAAAATCCAACGCTGACAGAAACGTGACCAGACCTAAATATTTGCAGCCACAAGGTAAGGGGTCTAAATCTTCTTCAAGCTTAACATGGAGACCCAAGAAAGATCAAAACCCTAATGATAATGGAATTTCAATGACTTGCAATAGATTTAATTACATTTCAAAGGTCATTACAAAACCTATTAGGATTAACTGGGTATTTCATCCTAAAAAGGATGAGAATGGGGTTGTTGTGAGACCTAAGTCTGTTCTTATTAAACAACCAAATGAATCCAAGTCTTCTGAGACTTGGGTTCCCAAAGAAAACTAATTTGTTTTCTTTATGTGCAGGGCATTCAAAGACAGATCAATGATTATGGATATTGGGATAGTGGATGCTCAAGGCACATGACAGGAAAGGAAGACTATCTGATGAACTTCACTCCTATTAAAGATGGTGATAAGGTATACTTTGGAGGGGGCTATGGCACCATTACAGGCAAAGGAACCCTTCTCACCAATAATCTGCGTTTTGAGAACGTCTTCCTGGTAAAAGAACTGGATTATAATCTGTTTAGTGTATCACAAGTTTGTGATAACAAAAATAAGGTTCTTTTCACTGATACTGAGTGTTTGGTGTTAAGCAAGGATTTTAAGATCCCTGATGAGAAGTATATTGAGTATAGAACACCTAGGCATAAGGACATATATAATGTGAATTTAAATGGGATCAAAGTAAATACCAATATGTCTTGTTTTTATGCTAAGGCCTCAGTAGATGAAAGTAATTTGTGGCACAGGAGACTAGGGCACATAAATTTTAAAAATATAAATAGACTTGTGAGGCTTGGTTTAGTTGATGGTTTGCCTGAGAAGGCCTTCCACAATGACCACTCTTGTGTTGCATGTCTTAAAGGCAAGCAGCACAAGGTCTCATTCAAGTCCAAACAAGTGCACACTAGTTCCAGACCTCTTCATATGCTTCACATGGACCTCTTTGGTCCAACAAATATAGAGAGTTTGAATGGTAAGTCATATTGTTTTGTTGTCACAGATGACTTTTCTAGGTTTACTTGGACATTTTTTCTAGCTATGAAGAGTGACACAGCTGATGCTCTTATTGATTTTATCACTCAGATTGAGAAAAGGTCTGAAAATGAGGTTAAAATGCTTAGGAGTGATAATGGTGGAGAATTTAGGAACAAGAAGCTAGATGATTTTTGTGCCAGGAAAGGAATTACTAGGCAATTTAGTATTGCTAGAACCCCACAACAAAATGGGGTTGCTGAAAGGAAAAATAGAACCCTAATTGAAGCAGCCATAACAATGTTGGCTGATGCTCACTTTCCTATAGCCTTTTGGGCTGAGGCTGTTAATACAGCATGCTATGTGCAAAATAGAGCATTGGTTAACAAAATTCAGAACAAAACACCTTATGAGTTACTTTGGGGAAGAAAACCTAATATTGGTTTTCTCAGACCTTTTGGATGTCATGTAGTAGTATTGGATACTAGTGATGCCTTAGGGAAATTTAGTGCAAAAGGTGATGAAGGTTACTTCATGGGGTATTCAGTCCAGAGCAAGGGTTATATGGTTTATCTTAAAGAGGACAAATGGATAGTTGAGAGAGTACATGTTAGGTTCTTAGAGAATAAACCTAGTGATCCTGAAAGTGGTCCTAATTGGTTGTTTGATTTGGAACCCTTATCTAGAACTTTAAATTATATGCTTGTCACTAATCCAGACATTGTGAAGGTAACTTCAAATGTTGTGGAGGAACAAGTTGTTGATGTTTCAGGTACACAGGTTAATGAGAGGGTTGGATCACAAGCAGAAAAGGCATCTCCTACATTTGAATATGTCACAATTCCCATTTGGATAGATGCTTTTGCTGCTGCTGCTGCTGGACAAGATAATGGTGGTTTCCAAATACCACCAGATACAAACATGCATGGTTCTTCAGGCGCTGACAAAGGCAAATCTAGCGCTGACAAGATCAATTCAGACGTTGATGGCTCAGACGTTGACAACAACATTTCAAGCGCTGTTAGCCCAGACGCTGACAACCAAGATTCAAACGTTGACAACACTTATGGGCATATTTTCTCTTCCAGTTTTGAACAAGGTGGACCTTCCAATGTTCATAAAGAGATTCCTGTTGATCAAAGAGAGTCTGATGAAGAAGATATTGGCAACATGGAGCGTGAAGTTGAGGACACCAAACTTTTTGAAGGAGGGGTTCTCACCTCCACAATGAAGAATCACCCCACATCTCAGATCATTGGTGATATTATGACTCCAGTTCAGACAAGAAGATCTCATCAAGGTCTTGGTGGATTTATTGCCAATATACACAAGAAGGTTGATACCCCTCTTGTGCAAGCATGTTTGTTTGCATGTTTTCTGTCACAAGAAGAACCCAAGAAAATATTTGATGCTCTCAAAGAACCAAGTTGGGTGGAAGCAATGCAGGATGAGCTTCACCAATTTGCAATTCAGGATGTTTGGGAGCTGGTTGATTGTCCTAGATATGTCAGACCTATAGGGACAAGATGGGTTCTAAGGAACAAAAGAGATGAAAGAGGTATTGTGGTCAGAAACAAGGCAAGGTTAGTGGCTCAAGGTTATACACAAGAGGAGGGGATAGACTATGAGGAGGTCTTTGCACCAGTTGCAAGGATTGAAGCTATTAGGATTTTTCTAGCCTATGCTTCCTGCATGGGCTTCACAGTCTATCAAATGGATGTCAAGAGTGCTTTCTTGTATGGCACCATTGTTGAGGAAGTATATGTAATGCAACCTCCTGGTTTTGAGGATCCAGAGCATCCAGATAAAGTGTATAGAGTCAAAAAGGCTATGTATGGCCTTCATCAAGCCCCTAGAGCATGGTATGGTACTTTGTCTACCTATTTGGTGGACAATAGATTCAAGAGGGGCACCATAGATCAGACACTATTTACAAAGAAGAAAGGCAAAGATGTGTTGCTTGTGCAGGTCTATGTTGATGATATCATTATTGGGTCTACTGATCCAAAGATGAGTGAGGATTTCTCCAAGCTTATGACAGACAAATTCAAGATGAGTGCTATGGGGGAGATGAACTTCTTTCTTGGTTTACAAGTTCAGCAGAAAGAGGATGGTATCTTCATCTCCCAGGACAAATATGTTGCTGAGATCTTGAAGAAATTTGGCTTTTTTCCACATGAAAAGAGGGCTACTACTCCTATGGATAGAGAACACCCTTGGGGAAAGATTGGAGATGGGAAAGATGTTGATGTCAGGCATTATAGATCCATGATTGGATCCTTGATGTATCTTACTGCCTCCAGACCTGACATTATGTTTGCTGTGTGTGCTTGTGCACGCCATCAAGTGACTCCCAAAGAATGTCACCTTTATGCTGTGAAGAGGATCTTTAGGTACCTAAGATGCTACCCCAGTCTTGGTTTGTGGTACCCAAAGGATTCACCATTAGAGCTGATTGCATATTCAGATAGTGATTATGGAGGTGATAAGTTTGATAGGAAATCCACAACTGGTGGATGTCAGTTTCTTGGGAGCAGGTTAATATCTTGGCAATGCAAGAAACAAACAGTGGTGGCTAATTCTACAACTGAAGCAGAGTATGTGGCTGCAGCAACATGTTGTGGTCAAGTGTTGTGGATTCAGAACCAGCTGTTGGACTATGGGTATAATTTCATGCATACTAAGATATTTGTTGACAATAATAGTACTTTATGCATCATTAAGAATCCTGTACATCATTCTAAAACTAAACACATAGAAATTAGACACCATTTTATAAGAGATTGCTTTGAGAAAGGTTTAATACAACCAGATAGGGTTGACACTGAGGAAAATGTGTCAGATTTATTAACTAAACCTTTTGATGCTGGAAGATTTCAATACTTGGTAACAAGTATTGGAATGGTTAATCTCACTTAATATGTGTTTTGGATTCTTTTTGTAAAAGTATGTACAGGATGATGCATTATTATTATTGGTCTTATTGATGATTTAGATTTTCCACTATATTTTTCTAACACTGACAAAGGTTGCTTGAACACTGATAAGTGTTTTTGCAACGTTGTCAGCAATATAATTGTCTAACGCTGACAAAGCTTCCTTCAACGCTGTCATGTGTTATCGAGACGTTGTCAGCAACAATGTTAGTTTTGTGGTTTTCAATCTAAATGTGCAGATGGTGTTAGCAGTATGCCATTGGATACAGAGTTGCTTATGGATCAATGGAGAAGCATTTGGACAAGTTTTTATTTATGGATGATGGTTGGAATGTTTCATTCCTATCTTGACATAAATTTTTATGTTCATGCATGATTTTAGCAAACTTTTTGTATCATCGTTTTAGGGGAGGTTTTAGGAACCTTTAGGATGTTTGGGTATCCATATGATACTCTTATCACAATTCTAGATTGTGTCCACAGGTGAGTATGGGTTAGTTTTACTAAACCATGAGGCACTGTAGCATGCATAGTATATCAACTTTGCATGCTGCCAAGACATTTTTGGCCTAGAATTGGTTGTGGTCTGTTGGGAGACTTTGGAATGATTTTGATATGGGATTTACCTGGGAGTAACAAGGATTTTATAAGGTGACTTTGTTGTTAAGAATTTTGGTTAGCAAGGGACACTAGAGGACTGTTATGTCTATCTTGCTTATGCAAGTGTGCATAACTGGACAGTGCTTGCCGCCCTATAATAATTATCAGCTTTTGGTTATCTTCTCTAGGATAAATTACTTGTTAAGGTCATTTTTCACTTTTTAAAACAATTTTATTTTTGGACGCTGACAAGATTTTTCCAAGCGTTGTTGTGACCAAATTGGACGCTGACATGGCTTTAGGCGAACGTTGACAAGATTATAGCCGTTGGGCGTTGATAGGTTATTTTTGACCGTTGACACTCAATGGGACCTACCCAGTTGTTACTTTTTGACATATTTTCAAGCCGTAATTTTAGGAGTTGTTACTTTCATTAAATGCATGAGATAACTTATAACTTTTTCAATATTTTCATGATTAGTTTTTGAAAATCTTTGCCTATTTTTGGGCCAATCACATGCATTCTTTCTCTCCTATAAATTTGGCTCCTATTTTTAAACAGGGTATCTATAATTCTTGTCTAACACTTTTCTCTTATCAACTTCATCTTCTACACTTAAAATTAACAACTTTCATCAATGGCACCAAAGTTTAATTCAGCAGAATTGGAATTGGGGTTCAAGTCTCAACACAACATGATTGCTTATCTTGTTGCTGATAATGATATGTTTCCTTAATACACACAAAAGGTGGCGTATTTGAACGCATCCCCACTAAGGTATGCTCTTTCTCATGCACCACTCATTCCAGTCACACACATTAAGCAGTTTTGGAACACTGTTAGTTCATCAACAGTTAATGGAGTGACCACATTGACTTCTATTGTTCATGGGAGGTCTTGGGTGGTTACTGAGGCCTTGGTACGCCAAGCCTTGCATCTTGATGATGCTGATGGTGTAGCCATCCTTCCCATAAATGAAATAGAACAAGGGCTTAGGGCTTTGGGATATCCTTTTCCTGATGAAGGTACTCTTAATAAGTATCATAAGCAGGAATTTCCCCCAGCCTGGAAGTACCTCATCCACATCCTTCTTCAATGTTTGAGTCCCAAATGTACTGCACACAATGAGATCAATAGATCCATTGCTAGTGCTATTGTGTGCATTGCAACAGGGCAAAAATATAACTATTCTAAAATGATTTTTGAAGGGATGTGTAAAAACAAGGGGACAAAAATGACTTTAGCTTATCCCCGTTTTCTGCAAATGATTTTTGATGATCAAGGTTACTGCTCAAGGGATCACAATGATTTTTATAAGATCCCTGAGCAAAAGAAAGCTATTTTTACGAAGATGAATTCACCACCCCATAGAGACTTACCTTTAACCCCAGCCATGCTTGCTGTTATTGCAGCAGCACAACCCCAACCAGAACCCCAACCTCAAATTGACCCTCAACCACAACTTGAACCCATTCCTGAACCTTTACCCTCACCTGAACAAATGCAAATTGACCAAGGACCCTTTGACGCTGACACATCAAATGTTGGCGTTGATGTGCCTATTTCCAACGCTGACACACAACCTTCACAATCCTAAACACCCCTTAACCAACCCACATCTACCCATTCTTCCACACCATCTTCCACACCACCTGAATATAGGTTGATGAAACGCCAAAGGACTACTGGACTGTTCTCCTCTGGTGGTCCTAGCCATGAAGCAGAGAGAACCACCACCACAAGTGTGGCTGGTGACCTGGATGAGGCTGGGACTATTGGTTCTGGCTTAGATGCTGGCCAAGGCAGTCCCACCATAATTAAGTCCTCATCCATGCCCAATGAATCTAACTTGGGAGGTCAAATTCCCATTTCAGAAGAGGGCAGACTGGAACTAATGACTCTTTTGGAATTGACGGCAGTCTGCATTAGCTTGCAAAAGCAAAATGCAGACTTAGTACAAATTGTCAGCTCTCAAGGCCTTGAACTCAAGCAATTGAGGGAGAGGATTGTTGATTTAGAGAGTGATCATGCTAGGAGGGGTATGGAGGAGTCTTCCAAAGGGGAGGAAGATCAAAGAAATCTGAGTGATAAGGGCAGCCAAGATGGTCAATCAATGGATGTTGCTGAAGTCCTTACAACTTTGAAGGAACAAACAGGTTTTGATACGTCCTTAATCTCTCCAACCAATCTAAATTTATCATTTACATCTATGTTGAGAGAGGTTACACAAGGCGCTGAGGGAAAATATTTGAGCGTTGACAAGACAAATTTGGACGCTGATAGAAGTATTTTGGGCGCTGACAGGATAAATTTGGGCGTTGACAGACCTGCACATGAAGGTGATGTATTCTAGTCATCATCTATCATCAAGGAAGTTTCTACTCAGGTATTACCATCTACCTTACCAACCATTGCACCATCAGATAAGGGTAAGGGTAAATTGGTAGAAGAAATTGTTCCAAAGGATGCAACCCAAGTTGAATTTGATAGAAGATTGGCTGAACAAATGATGGAACAAGGTGAAAAGGAAAAGTCACCATTTGTTGTGACTTCAGAAGAAGAAAGTGATGGAGCTAGCTCAGACTCAAGTGTGATGATTATAGAACCAGAAAGGCTTGAGTATGGTGATGAGCTTGCTAGGGAAAAGTTGAGAGACTTAAAATTGCAGGTTGACTTTGACATGCCAGAGGTGGTTCAAATGTACAATTCTTGGGAAGAAAGCTGCATGGATAATCCAGACTTGACCATTTCAGATCAAATATAGGGTTTGGAGCTTCTTCTTAGAGTTCAGAAGGATTGTAAGGTGATTTTGAAGCACAAGGCAAGCAATATTCTCTCAGAATTGAAAAGGGATAGAAGAGAGCTCTACTTTATGTTGCTCAGATGTCATGGAGTTGGATGGACACATCAGAAGTTGAAGGCTTTGACATTTGATGAGTTGGAACATATGGCTTATCCTATTTGGGTGAGAGTGCAGGAAGCAAATACTCTCAGACTTCTTTCAGATGAAAGAAAGGAGTAACTTGCAGAAGAAATGGAAATCAAGAAAGCTATGATGATTCCCAGACCAGTGACGAAGGGATTTAAACTTGAGTTTCCAAAAGATATGGATCCACTATATCCAAGTGAAGCAGTTATAAGAAAGAGTCTCAAGCTCTCCCCATTAGAAGCTTCAGATATGGTGCAAGTGTTACCATAAGATTCCAGGAATCCAATTGTGAGTTATGATGAGGATGAATGTGGATTCTGGAAGATTGGCAGATTTGGCAAGGAGGTACACACTTTTACCACTCTCATATCTTTATTTACAAGTTGTGATAGAGAAGACTTGGTGGACCTTTGGAGGTTGCTGGAGACCAAGTATGAGGCTGAAGCACCAACTTCAGCTAATGGAATAAAACTTTGGACCACATTCAAAAGAATGTGTGGGACAAAAGAGGAAGATCCTGAAATATGGAAGGATCTTGAAGATGACCTCAATGGTCTTCAATGGAGGTTATATTCAGCTGCTGGTGTATATCATTTGAGTTCTACAAAGTTTGCTGAGTATCTACTTGTGGATGCTCAGTATTTCATATCCAAGGCTGTTTTGGAAAAGATAAAGGACACTCAGCTAGAGATAGATTATTCAAGTGACGTGGCAAAGGATTTGATCAGATTTATTCATTATCAATATGAGAAGATTTGTCAGACTCCTCCTAGTTCTTAATGCTTATTCTGAAACTTGATCATAAGAGTGGATATCAAGTTTAGGGGAGGATTGTTGGGAATAAATTAAGGCCAGATCACTTGAGCGCTGACAAGAACAAAACAAGCGTTGACAGGAACAAAGCAAGCGCTGACAGCTCAAGCGTTGACAGGTTAAAGTCAAGCGTTGACACATTGAAGACAAGCACTGATGGAAGATATAATCTACACGTTTATTATATTCTAGAATACTTCTAGTAAGGATAGAAACGACAATGTATTTTCTATGGTTATCTTTACCTAGAATAGTTGATACGTAGCTTATTGTACAAGGCTTCTTGTATCTATAAAAGAAGGCCTTTAGGTTAATATTCAATATCAAGTTTTACATAAGTTTTCGTTCATAAACATCTTTCATTGTAAGCAAGTTCGACATTGATAATCAAAGTGAAAGTTTGTTTATATCTTGTGTGTTCTTGTTTAAGTGTTAAATTCCGCATAACACTTAAATTCACAAAGCATATACAAAGGTTTCTCTACGTGTTATACTTGATCTAATCTCGTATACACAAAACTAATCGATCTAAGTTTGGGATTAACAGTGATTGGATCTAGACGGATGGTTGGGTGTGATTTGTGTTATGGATGAAATGATCAAAATTCCCCTCCTTTTTTTAGTTAAAAAAATGGTTAATCTCATCTATTGTTTTTTGGTGGATGAGATGTGTCTCCTAGTATCTAAGGAACAAGATGCATCCAATATAACATTCCTCTTATTTATTCTAAGAATAACTTCAGCAACTCGCATAATCAAGTGAGATCACGTTTAAAATAGGTAGTAGTTGAGACTTAGTTTTTTTAATTTTTTATTCATAAAATTTCTTCAATAAACTATGTCTAATATTTTAAGTAATTTAAAAAATAACTTTAAATAATATTTTTTTTGTATTTTTTTCTTTCATTTATTTATATTTTAACTTTTATTATTAAGATAAAGTGATAGATAATATTCATATAAGTCTTTGTTGTATATGTAATTACAGAGTAAGGATCCAATAAAAAGTGAAATTAAAATGAGAAGAATAAGAAGGTATTTCTAGCCACATATTTCAGATAAGGATGAGAAATTTAAAGGGAGATACATCTGACTTTGTATGTGCATCTGAAATGTATGATTGTGATTTCTTCTCATCCTTCTCATTTTAGTTAATCTTCTTATTGGATCGTAACTCTATATACATCTTAATTTTTGAAAAACAAATGAAATTTAGGATGTGTTTAGTTAGAAAAAAAATATTTTATTTTTTAAAGGATTTTTCATATAAGAATAGGAAAACAAAAAAAAACTTGTTAATTTACACATCTTTGTAATATTATTCATAAAGTGGAGAAATCTTTATGCTCAACTTTATTTTTTTCTGTTTCATCCCATACATTTTTTTAAATAAATAAAAAATGCAACTTATCTAAACAAGGTTTTAAATTATTTAATTATTCTTTAGAAAAGAACATCATTTCTTTATTTAAAAATTTGAATACATGAAAACATAAAAAATATACAAAACTAAAAACACCTTAGGTGTCGTTTGGTAAATTTGAAATTCTAGAATTTTAAATTCTAGTAATTAAAATTCCTAAGAATTAAAAATTCTAGAATTTAAAATGCATACGCCTGTTTGGTTGGCAGAAATTCATAGTATTTTGAAATTTTGATTTTAGATAGAATCAATTAACGAATAAATATTTTTTATATAAATTCTCATTTTAAAAGAGTAAAAATCGAATTTTTATTTTTTATATAAATTTAAAAAACATATAAATTTTATAAAAAATTTAAATCTTTACATATATATAGGAGCAAGGATATGAGTTGAATAATGTGACATGACACATTTAATCCTACATGGCACAATCTAATCATACATGGCATAATTCTAATCCTACATTGCATATTCAAAGGATGACATGACACCCTTGAAAGATGACATGACAATATTCAAATTTCTGGAGCTGTAAAATTTATGTAGCAGGTAAGATTCGAACATGGGACGTGGGTCTCAAAGCACATGCACACAACCAAGGTTCTATTAATACTTTGGTGATCACATTTGAAAAACAAAATTACCATCTTTTAAAAAATTAGTGCAATAACAAACTCATTAAATTTATGTTGCAATTAATTTGTCTCCATAAATACTTGCTTTGCTGTTACAAGTAATATTCAAAATTTGAATTTGAAATTAAAAAAAAGAAGATATGATGGCATGTTTAAGTAGGATTAAGAGCCCTAACTTATTAAAAAATACACACAAAACACAAATAATAATTTCACGGTTCACAACATCAAGGTAAGATTCGAATGATTTTTTTATCGCAGATTCGTCTCTCAGTTGTTAAAACACGAAATTCAATCATGATAAAAAAAATGTTGTATTTTTTAGTTTTTGTATGCATATATTGTTGTTTTTGCAGGTTGGTCATCTTCATTGTTTTGTTTAAAGGTACTTGGTTCAAGATCCTATTAGTTTTTATTCATTAATTCCTATTGGGTTTATTCATTAATTCATGTCGATGTTGTTATTGTTGGTGTTAGTTGTAAGCGCAAGTAAAGTTCTTGCGAGCACCAATCACGTTTGGTGAATTTCTATTTAAAGCTGATATTTTATATTTATTTAGGGCTCTTATTGACTCAATCGGGGATCCATTAAAGCATCGGGGATCCATTAAAGCATCGTGGATCATTAACGATATTCTGCTTTATTTTCTCATATGAATGTCTCTACAGGCACTAATTGACAAATACAACTTGAATGAACATTCATAAATCATTTTGGCTTTATTTTAGAGGTAACCTTTAGACTTTATAATAACATCTTCACATCCATGTCGATTGTTTAAACTTTCAAATAGTTTTATTTTACAAGTATTATTTTGTGTGACTATAATACCTTCTGATTAAAAGCATAATTATTGACTTGATTCTAACTTTTATGTCAGGGCATTGCTAAGATTAGAATTTTTATGTAGTAATATATTGACATGGTTGTTTGTGCAGGTGTCAACTTCGTTAGGAAAGATAAAAAGAGTATGGGAGAGCGTGAAAAGGAAGAGATCATCAAACAAGTATCTCGAGTTTGTATCCGTGGATGGGTTCAGATTCTGGTTCTTGAGCTTTACAAATTACAAGAAAACTCTAAAATATAACTTTCAGACAATTAGTCAGAATTGCGTCCATTAATATGATGAGCACTTCGGCTTTGACTCATGGAGCTAATTTTCGGAAGTACTATTCAGATTTCAATATTATGAGATTTTGTTCTTGATGTATATACATATATATAATTCTATGGTTTTATTTTAACTTTTTTGAGTAAATATGCAGCAAACGGCCACTTAGCTATAGGAATTGTTTGTTTTCTATAACCTTTTCGAGTATATATATCATCTCTTTTATTTATTTAATATGTTATTTTGTAGGCTAAGCACCTTTCGTTAGAGCTTCTTCCCAAACACTTTCTCAGGTTGTTAACTGTCATCCATCATCCCATATGTAGTGAAGTAACTTATATGGTAATGTTGTGGATTATAGTTTCCGGGTACGTGCTATTGAAAGAGATTTTATTAAGCCTAGACGAATTGTTGGTGAGTGATACAACCAATCGGCCATCTCAAACTATCAGTTGTCTAAAACTGATACAACTAGAATTGGAAGGTACCAAAATGAACTATCTTTAGAGCGTTAACCAATTACTTACATGTATATGTAAGTAGATAACTATCATCTATTCTTTATTTTAGATCGTGGTAGTTAGATTGATACTTTTACGTTGGAAAAAACACTCGACTCTCTTTTCCATCAGAATTTACAGAGATGAACCTACAATTATTCAAGATGTATACCTATCTCTCCGACAATCTTCACTATTGTTTTTTATAGGAATGATTCATGTCAACCAATGTCTGTTTTTATATGCATACAACCTCTTATTTAATCTTCACTATTGTTTTATTTGGAGATAATCGTTCAAGTTGCGTGCTTTGGCTTATGGAATTTGATAACTGAATAAGGCTTATGGTATGATTAAAATGGACATTGTTTTGAATCACCAGAAGAAAAAAACGAACAATGTAAGATATTACATTATGCTGCAAATTTATATTTCATTCAACAATAGTCAAACAATATCATTACATTCATTAGTATATATCAACGCTTTTGCTAATGATGTTTCATCATAAAATGTCAAGAAATAGTGATCATGATGCGTATAGTCTAGACTTGGTTTTGAAATATGAACAGGAAAGAAAAGCGTCGTTCCTGGTGGGTTTAAATATGTTACATTTGTTGACTTTCCATTATTATTTAAAGGGACCCAAACCTATATATTTTTCACTAATTATGATACTCACCAATTACAGGTGTAACGATATCAAATGGATATACTAGTCCATAAACCATCCATTGTGATATACTCTACAAGGTTCACATGTCATGGGCATAGTAACGCGATCTTGGTAAGTTCATTTGATTTTTTTAGGCGCTTTAAAAAAAGGTTTCATTTTATACACACGAACGTTCATAATTAAAGCGGATACATGTGTTACTAAAGTCTAATGATTTGTTTGATAATGTAGAACCAATTAGTAGGGAATGTGGTGAAGAAACTAAAGCTAAACCAAGCTTCTATCATTTACTATAGCCACAGATTTATGACTTTATCAATATGTTTTACTTTTATAAACAATAGCTTTTGCCTACAATATTTTTGTGAGTTTCTCATGTGTAACTTTTTTCCATATTATTGTTACATGGTTGAGCTTTACACCCGACTCAGAACTGATCATTACTGCATTAAAGAATGGCTAAATAAGATTGCAAATCAGTAACGGTATGTCATATCCAGTGAAGATTTACAATTACTAATTATTCAAAATATCAAGCTGTTGCAACTACTATAATCCGATGTCACGAATCTCTATAAAAAGTTATTAGTGAACATAATTAGTACATTTTACAACGCATTTAAATTTTTTGCAAATTTTGGAAGTATTAAAAATATAGCAGTATTCATCTAAATGAGATAGCATGGGAAAACACATAAAATTTTTGAAGAAACGAATTTATATACCTGTAGATATGTGAGTTATGTATTTATTACATGGGAAAACACATAAAATTGTTTTTAGTATGAAAACATTCATACTTAATTTACATTCATGGATTTTCATTTAATAAATTATCCAAGTGACTTTTCATATGCACGTACACAGTTTATAAGATTGCACCATTCCAACATTTTTAATCACATATCTGTAAAAATCTTTCGTAATACAGTTTTCGTATTACTTTACAAAAAAACATGAGTTCTTCAGGCAAAAGATCTCTAATTTAAGCAAATATTGAAACAGTTGCTAAGGTGGAGTGTTTGTTATTAATTTTTTTAGTTAATTTATATGTTGGAATATATCATTTAACATATATGTAATTGCTAATAATAAACTGTGTTTCAAGAAACAACGAAAGGGAGACAAACATGAAAAATCAACTGTCAAGGATGTTGATGTTGTTAAGCCAGTCAATGTGATTGAAACGACAACAAATGTTGATGCAACACGTGTTTTGAACGATAAGCGTGATGAATGGTACTATGAAGATGAAGAAGAATATGAGGATGAAGATAAAGAGTTTTTTTATTTTGAAGAAGAATATCCGTATGATTCTCATAATTAAGAAGACTATGAAGATGAAGATAAATGTTGGTCCTTTGTAATTAGTGCCATACTTAAGAATACTAAGTATAGACCTAACTCATGGTAAAGTAATGTGTTAATGCAAAGCAATGCCTAAAAACATTGTTAGTATTAATTAATCTTTCTTAGTTTTGATCACGACAAATTACAAAGACATTTATTGTCAAACACAATCATAAAAAGATTTATCTAACCAACACTATCATCAAGGTAATAATCATTACACTAACATATCTTAATCATGCTTAGTGATCATAAAAGTGATTAGCCTTAAAACTCACTTTTGTCAAATGTAACAAAAGATTTTTAATAAACTTTATTTTTAAGAAAATGTTTATTATAATGAAAATGTAAATTTGAATATGACATATTCCAAATTTCATAAGAATATCCTTTGAAGGTTTAAATAGCCTCAGATATTTCAAATTCACTAAAAGACAAAAAGGAGCGAAGTCTACTCCCCGCGGTTCCTTAAGTGCCTACGAGATTCCCTATCGATAAGGAACCGCCCCCAGATAGCCGTTGGCATTTGTCTTCTATAAATAGTAGATCAAATCTGCATTTTCATTAACCCTTTTTGGACATCTCTTTCAGCCTTCTTTCTCCTATCTAATCCTAGTCATTTGTAAATGATCACTTAATGTGTTAAGTATGTTTACTCATGATTATCCTCTTGATCTCCTTCTTTACCTTGTCCAAAGAGAAGATCACTCACACACTTGTGATGTGATTAAAGATGAAGCTTTAATGAAGATCACCTTCTCCTAAAGATCTAGTCATGTTCATCATTTGTTTGTGTCTTGTGTAGATCCAATGTATTTGTGAATACTTGGACTAGTTGTGTTCATCCAAGCTATTTGTGAATACTTGGATTAGAGTTGTGTAAATCCTTTACACATGTGTATGCTTGGATTTGTGTTGTGTAGATCCAAGGTACATGTGTGTACTTGGATATGTTTAGTTGAGTTGTAATTAGTTGTGTTAGTTCTCACTAAACTATAAAGTGATGTGGTTGTGTCTTATGAGTTATCACTAAAGTATAAAGTGATGTGTAGTTGTGTTGTGTGAAGTTCTCACTTAGCTTCAAAGTGAAGAGTCGTAAAGATTGGTTCTAGCTTTGGATTAGAACTCGACATCTAGCCTTGTGTCGGAAAATGGTGAAGTAGGCAACGTTGTGAAGATTGGTTCTAGCTTTGGATTAGAACTCGACATCTAGCCTTGTGTCGTAAAATGGTGAAGTGGGCGACGTTGTGTAGATTGGTCCTAGCTAAGATTAGGTCTCGACATTTAGCTTAGTGTCTAAAAATAATGTAAGCGACGTTGTAAGGTTTTCTCCGCCAAGAAGGGAGCTTGTGGATATAGTGGAAATCTCGAGTAAGGTGTACTCGAGGAGTGGAGTAGGAACGAGGATAGAGCCTCGTTTCCGAACCACTATAAATCATGGTGCCTTCCTAATAGGTTGTTTCTTTCCTTACTCATTACTTACATTCATTATCATCACACTTACTACACATTGTTAATGCATTAGAATTGAACCTAATCATTATGCAACTAGCTTTCAAGTAAAAGATAGTTTTTGCACTCATCTATTTGAAAGGAATTTTAATTAGGAGATAAACCGATGAGAAACTATTCAACCCCCCCCCCCCCCCTTCTAGTTTCTAGAATTGGTATCAGAGCGATGGTGACACACGATCTTTGAAGTATATTGTAGTTTAAAACTTGGATTGATCCATTGTCTCCTCAAATTAGAAGGTTAAGTTGTACTAAAGTTTTTCTTTGGTCAAAACTATTTTTTGTTGAAAAATCCTTTTAAGTTGATAATATTGCATCTCATTTAGATTAGTAGTATTAATGCATTTTAGATTTACTCTTGAAATGTATCTACTAGTTTTCATCTTGTTATGTGTAGGTACTCATGAAGATAAATCATTATATTGATTGTGGATTGAGTTACTTACACTTGTAGAAGACTCATCTTCTTTGATTTCTAACATCATTGAATGATGATATCAAGATGGGTAGGAGTGATACTAGTCCTTGAAGACGTAGTAGTCAATATTAGTTATTGTTGGGCTTTGCATTGGTTCCTTGAAAGCTTGGAATGCAATTTGTGGCCAAGGTACGTTTCGTTCTTCCACACGCCCTATTGATCACTCGTTCGATCATTAATTGACTATATGCTTGTTCTTGGCATCCTTGCCTTGACATTTATTTGTGGTTTGTGATTCTTTCCTTTTTCCCTCTCAAACCTTCATTGCTTGGATACTTGACTCACTATGGAGATGTAGAGTGAGTTAGTAGAAGCTTAATGTATCAAGCATGATTTCTATGGTTTGCACCCTTACGGTTTGTAGGCCCAATATCATGTGTAACTTGTGCAATTAAGCTCATCTCTAGGATGATTAGTGAATCCCTTAAGATACCAAACTACTTCATTAAGTTGTCGGTGGATTTTACACATTTGGAATTGAAATATTTCAAGGATATTGTCATTGTTAATCCTAGCAATAATTATCCGATCATGTGGGAGAGAAAGTGAATCTATACTTTGCTCATGTTTTGAAATAGAATAAGACTACTCTTGAAGATGATCTTATTCTATGCATCAAAATTGCTTGGTATAATTCATTACCAAAGCCGTTTAGACTTTCGCCGGAAAGGCACATCTTAAACCACTATATATGACACAAGCTCTTTGTCTCCTCGATTTGAAGAATGTCATTTGTCTCTTGAGCAATTTTCTTGGTCTTGATTCACTTCCCTTGACTCCTCTCCCCTTTGTTTCTTTGCTACGAGTAGTCGTTTGTCCGTTTCGGTCTTTTCCTATCTCGATTCAACTCGTAATCCTTCAATAAAGCATTATTACCTAGTGTTGTGGTGGTCCAATGATATCCTAAAAGGTTTAAGATATATTTTTAAGTAATTTAAAAATTTTGGTTTTCAAAAATTCTTTGTTTTTCTTTGATAAAAACCGACCACTATAGGTGGTTCCTTATGAGGCGCGGTTCCAATGCGCGGTTCTTTATCGATAAGGAACCGCGGGCAGAATCTTCGCTAAAGCGCCAGTTTTATTAAAATAACCTTTTCAAACAAAACCCTCTCTCCTTCACACACACAGCGACGAAAATACCCAGTTTTCCACCATTGTTGTTTTTCCAAAACCTTCAATTACTCAAGATCAGTTGATTTCGATTTGTGGGTTTCACTCATCCTTCATTAAAGATCAATTATCTGTAAGTCATTTCTTTCAATTTCATCTAATTTTTTCTAAGGTTCATACATTCATAAATGGGCCTTTTTAAAATTGACATTGAATTAGAACCTTACTAGGAAAAGAGTTGACATAGTATTGTTACTATGATTCCTTAGGTTCATATTCATTGAGATTTCACTAAAACCCATTTGTAGAACAAATCCGAATTTTGACTAAATAGTTTTGGTTGATTGATGGATTTGACATGAACCCCATGAACAAGTTGGTAATGGCATTGTTAAATGCTTACCTAAAAACCTTGTTTTGAAAAACCAATGTTCAAGTTCATTATTGATCTTACACGGTCAATGTGTCATTGTTAATGATGAACTAGGAACATTGTGAATATGAGAATGATAAGGATTAAACCTTGGTTTATCAAAAGATTGATGAAACACATTCTCATCTTTTTGTTATTTAGTTTATATGTAACATATGAGTAATTGGGGAAATACTTTTGTGTTTATTTAGGTACTAATCATGCCTTCGGAATTTCAACAAGACCACCAATACACTAGACAATATATGCCAAACCTTTCCGAAATGTGTGCTTCCCCTCAACTTACAAACACCTATTCCTCACTCCAAAAACTTTGCTTTCACGAGGGTAGAGTTGTCGAAGAGGATATTGAGGGATATATATATATATATACTCGATCGATGTTCGGAGAAATTGGGTTTGATTGTTTTTTGGACATCAAAGAGGATATATGTCCCGAATTTCTCTTAGATTTATTTAGCACATATTCCCCCATTAATGAAAATGATAGAGTATATGTTAGGTTCATCCTTGAAGGTCGACTCATTAAACTCTCTCTTGAAGACTTTGGTCAAGCTCTTCGTGTTCCATTTGTGGGCACTGTCGATTTATTGATAAATGGAAACTTGATTATCTTCTTGAACCATTCAACTGTGCTCTAGATGAAAATGAAGAGATTGACCTTGACTACATTCTTGATGTAATTTGTAAAGAGCGTAGTGGAAACGTTGTAAGAAGCATCCATTCTACTAAGCGTCGAGTAAAATGCTATGAGGTTCTCTTAAGCGAACTAAATGATTGTATGGTCTGTTGGGCCGACATCCTTAGGGAGAATGTATTTTTTCTTGGTGGAAACCGGTATCATATTCCGACGTGTATGGCGCACATGTTATGTTGCATCACTACCAATGCCAAGTACAATCTCGCATACTACATCGCTCGACGAATCACTTATGCTCTTTCCAAACCCAAAACAAATCTTCCCTATGCCATGCTCCTTACTCGCCTTCTTAAGAAGGTTGGTGTAAAACCCGCATGATTTTACCATGAATAGTACCCTTAAGATCGTACGTACTAGATTAAAACTTTCCTAATATAGCATGATTGCGATTACGTGTTAGGATTTTACGTATTACGTACGTGTTAGAACACGATAAGTATTTGCTACGCACGAGCACGTAATAATTATTTGACAATAATTAATCACGAACATGCGATCATGAAATCATGAACGTAATTAAAACACGAACTATTATTAATTACGTATATATATATTTATTACGAGCGTAAATAAATATATTAGATCACGATAATTACGTAACGAGAACACATAAAACGCGAACACAAATAATCATGGACAAATAACTAAACAACGAGACACGAAAAAGGTACGGGTACCCCATGTGGGCCCCCACCCGCGGCTACAAGGAACAAATGGGCCAAGCCCATTTGTATTTTTACTAATAGGAGGTTAAGGAATTTTACACTACTCATAATTGTTTTTACAAAAGATTTACAGAAAACCTAAAACCCTCCTCTTTTTGTTCTTTTTGGCCGCCACCTTCAAAACACCAAAAGAGGGTGTTTGTTGATCTTAGATCTTGGAATTCTTGTTGGTGTTCGTGTTTGTTCTTCGTTCTTTTGATCCACGTATTTGGTAAATCCTTTTTAAACCTTTTTCTTTTGATTTGATCTTTTATTAATTAAGAACATGTTATGTTTTTTTATAAAACCTAATTAAATCATAGATCTAACATGAATTGGGATTTAATAAAATCAAAAGTAATGTTTTAAGGGGTGTTTGTTTTGGCCGCAGCCTACACCGAACCTGAGAGGGTTTCGGTTTGGCCATCCGACCACCACCGAGACCATATGGTCCCGGTTGGTTGGTGTGGGTCCCACGGCAGCATCAAGACAAGGGGTACCCCGATTTGGTTCGGGGTATGGTGTTGATTTCATGTCCGGTTCATGGTTTTTAGTCTAGATCCGGTTCATGGTGTATGTTTAGTTTTTATTTTTTTTATGATCTTATGTTAAAATTAAATTAATAATATGACATGATTAATTTAATAACATGACTTAGATTATTTTAATTATTAATAATCATGAAATTAATTAACCTAAGTATTATTATATTTTAGACTTATAATTAATTAATTATTTAAAAACCATGGTTATAATTAATTAATTAACATGACTTAGATTATATTATTAATAAATAATAATACATGTTTTAACCTAAGTATTTAACTTTATTTAATTAAAAATATGTTATACTTTAATTAAATATTTTAACCTACAGTTTAATTTAATTACATGAAATAATTATTAAACTATACATTATATCATATGACTTAGAAAATAATCATGAAAACACTTAGGCTTATATACTTAGCTTATTTAACCAGCTTATTTCTAATTATGGAAACTTTCTATTTTTAGAAACTTAATTAAATAAGACAGCTAATCTATTTATGGAAACCTTCTATTTTTAGAAACTTATTTATTTCAGGCAGCTAATCTATTTATGGAAACTTATTTAATTAAGGCAGCTGATCTATTTATGGAAAGTTTCTATTTTTAGAAACTTATCTATTTTAAGCAGTAATTCTATTTTTGGAAACTTTCTATTTTTGGAAACTTTCTATTTTTGGGAACTTTCTATTTTTGGAAACTTTCTATTTTTGGTAACTTTCTATTTTTGGTAACTTTCTATTTTTGGAAACTTTCTATTTTTGGAAACTTTCTCTTTTTGAAAACTTTCTATTTTAGGAAACCTGCTATTTTTGGAAAGTTACTTATTATTACACAGTAAATATAATAATACATGAAATACCAGAAATACTTAATCAGATTAAACAAAATATAAGATAAACACAGTTTAAGGCGTTAAACAGTAAAACATGGTAAGAACATATAAAATAAGCTAAAACATGACATTAAACCAGCTACGTATTTAGTAAGCAGATACTTATTCATGTATGTATTTATGTAGCACTAGTGATACGGAAGTAGGATTCCTCTCAGTTCATCTTCTTCGTTCACTGGACATAAGGTACGGATTCCCGTCCTTTCAGTATGGACATTCTTTCCTTATTAGGATTTCCCCGTATGCAGCCAAATGTTTTCCCGTAGTATAAGTTACGTGTTTGATTTGCTTATGTTTAATTAAGAATACCTATAGCCATATACATGCATGACCAGTTTCACCTAGTTATAGAGGTACCATAACCATAACATTAGAGGCACTGATGTTATGACTTCACCACGGCAGAGTGATTGCTCGTGGCGTCCCTTCAGCTTTTGGCCATTTACTTTATATTTATCATGTGGGGCGTATGGGTGCATCCTAGTTACATGTTTTCAGTCAGGATTTCACGGTGAATGTGGTGTGTGCCTTGCATCCTTCACAAGGAGCTGATCCCTCCTACCCAAAAACCAGTATATTAAATTAGAGGCAGCCCCTCTAATTTGCATGATGAGGTCACCCCTCCAAGTATTCATGCACGGTGGATTTTCATGACCTATATTGGCTAATGGTAAAATATGACAAAACAGTTTTTACAAGATAAACATAAGACTTTTCAAACTATAAAACCAGTTTTATCAAGACTTAACAAGGTTACTCGGGACTTAGTTTTCTTCCGCTGTTATATGTTATATGCTTATCCTATTCATGCTTTATTGTACATCTGTGCACTGAGCGTATTTGCTCAGCCGTTTTCCTTTTCTATGTTCCCAAAACGGCAGGTACTCAGGGACGCTCGTAGACACTAAGAGTACGTGCATATGGACTGGAAGCTGTCTAGCCTTCTTTACTTTATGCATTTCCTTTCTTATGATACATTTGCTTTGGACATTGTTTAGTCCTTTCCTTTATTATACTATGTTTGTGTGTGATGAGCTTTACGTTTGGACTACCGATGTTTGATTCCGGTATTTTCCTTTTATGGTCAAGTAATGTTTAGACATTTTTCCTTGTATGCTTTGATGACACGCCATAATTGCATGTGACATTTCCATTATCAAAATGGGGTGTTACAATTATGGTATCAGAGCCAAGGCTTCGACCTGTAGGCTCTCAAATATGACCTGTGATTAGTGGGTAGTCACTACGGTCTTCCTAGAACTGACAGTTGTTTTCATGCATTCATCATTTTTAAGCATACATATACATGTCATTGTCGCAGATTTTTGACTAGGTAATGGTTGGTACAGGACTGGCCCTATTTAGTCGCATGTGTTTTATCGAAACTTTTAAATTTGGGACCGACCCATAGGCGTCCCCTCGCTATGTCTTTTGTTTTGGGTGAACTGACCAGAGGCGTTCACTCTCGAGCATACAAAAGTTTTCATAAAACTGCATCATGCATTCATCCACAAAGATTTTCACGCATAAAATTTTTCTCGTGAAATTTTGGTATAATTTTTTTTCATGTATATATATTTATATTTTAATCTGTTTAATCATATGTTTTATGTTATACTGTCAGATGGTTCTTACAGGCGAACATGAACAACTCAATGCTGCAATTCAAGCTGCTATGCAAGATTTGCTTCCTCAATTGAGGAATGACATCAGGGCTGAAGTTCAAGCTGCCAACAATCAGCAGCATAATCAGGCACCTCCTCCTCCTCCTCCAGTGACATTAGCAGTATGGCTGGAGAGATTCAACAAGCTCCACCCTCGAGCTTTTGAGAAGACAAATAGCCCCAGTGATGCTGAAAGCTGGTTGGCTCACATCAAGAAGATTTTCAATGCTATGGGCTGTGACCCCGCATACAAGGCGAGGTTGGCATGCTATCGGTTCGAAGGCGATGTGCTAAATTGGTGGTTAGCATTGATGCAGTCTGAAGGTGGTGACGAGTGGGTTTCTGGTTTGACTTGGGCTCAGTTCAAGGACAGGGTGATGGAGCAGTTCTTTCCCAAGGCTGAGCAGGAAAAGCTCAAGAGAGAGTACCATGGGATCCGACAGAGAGCTAGGGAGAATAGCAATGAGTTTATGCAGCGCTTTCTTCGTTTAGCTGGTTTCCTTGGTACGGCAGCAGGTACTCCTGAAGAGCAGGCACATCACTTTAGATGGGCTCTTCGCACATCGGTCGCAAACAATCTGGTGTGTGCTACGTTCAACACTGTAGCACAAGTGGCCGATGCAGCACGTAAGCTGGAGATGCTGCAAGAGAGGGATGAGTTCGGGGAAGCTGAAAGACCCGACAAGAGGCAAACATTCGTATTCAAGCGGTGATCAATCCGTATACTTTCCATATATGTCAATTATTCATCTCTTAAATGTATCTTCTAGGCAGAAAACTGGGGACCGGTCTCAGCCGGCTACTCAGCAGCAGCCTCATCAGCCCAAGGGAAACGGTCAGACTAACGACCGTTCTGCTACGGATAGGCGTGGTGGTAATGATAATTACCGCAACAACGCTGGACACTCCAACAGCAGCAGGTCCTAATACCTACGCATTTCCTTATGATTGCATGTTATAACTCATATTCTGACACTTCAACAAAACTTCTACCAGGAACCATGGAAACGGTAGGGACCAGAACCAGAGAGGTTCGCAGCCTAGCCGTCCAGCTATCACTGGTATTCAAACTTACGATTATCCGCTTTGTCCTTTGTACCCAATAATCATGTCTTATGTAAAATGTTTTATCAGGTTCCCAGCCAGCCAGAGCACCTGCTGGAGGATTCACTCATCCTCTTTGCTCTACTTGCCACCGTAGGCACCCAGGGCCATGTCGCCGTAATACTGACGCGTGCTTCAAGTGTGGTCTTCCTGGCCATATTATGAAGGATTGCCGTAAGGGCGAGATGGAGGGTACATCGGGACATGCTGATACCAAGCCGCCTCCTACTACCGGGCGTGTCTACACGACATCTCGAGACCAAGCCAACAAGTCTACAGGTACCGTCACTGGAATCTTGTATATGTATGGTCAAGCTGCATGTGTTCTTTTCGATACGGGTGCTACTCACTCGGTTATTTCTACTTCTTATGCTAAGAACATTAGGATGCTCCCCATGCCACTAGAAAATAGGCTTACTATTTCCACGCCTTTGAGGGACTCTGTATTAATCAGTCATGTATACAAGAGTCTTACCTTAGAATTTGACGATAAGGTTTGACCTGTTGACGCACTTCCGCTGGACATGAATGACTTCGACATGATTTTGGGCATGGATTGGCTATCCAAGCATCATACTACCATAGACTGCCATTCATATCGAGTTATCTTCGGTGATGTTAATGCACCAGAGTACATTCATAACGGGTTCATACCCAAACGGTCTGTACAAGTCATATCTACCCCGCAAGCGCGTGCACTACTGTCACATGGTTGTGAGGGTTACCTAGCTACGGTTCACGACATGGATGCTGAATCCCCATCAATTCAGGATCAACCTATAGTGTCGGAATTCCAAGATGTTTTTCCAGCAGAACTTTTGGGCATACCACCTGCACGAGAAGTGGAATTCAGTATCGAACTTATTCCAGGAGCTGAACCAATCTCCAAAGCTCCTTATCGCATGGCTCCCATAGAGCTGAAGGAGCTGAAGGATCAACTGCAAGAACTTCTTGAACGAGGTTTTATTCGACCGAGCGCATCTCCATGGGGCGCACCGGTCTTGTTTGTTAAGAAGAAGGACGGCAATATGCGTCTTTGCATAGACTATCGCGAGCTCAACAAGATCACCATTCAGAATAGATATCCACTGCCACGCATTGACGATCTGTTTGACCAACTCCAAGGGGCCAAACACTTCTCCAAGATTGATCTTAGGTCAGGCTATCATCAGCTACGGGTCAAGGAGCAGGACATCGCTAAGACTGCCTTTCGTACCCGTTATGGCCACTACGAGTTTGTAGTTATGCCATTTGGTCTGACAAATTCTCCAGCAGTGTTCATGGATTTGATGAACAGAATCTTCCATGAATTTCTGGACAAGTTCGTCATTGTCTTCATCGATGACATCCTGATTTTCTCAAAGTCCAAGGAGGAACACGAAGACCATCTTCGTACAGTACTACAAATTCTTCGCCAGAAGCAACTTTATGCTAAATTCTCTAAGTGTGAGTTCTGGCTAGACAAGGTGGCATTCTTAGGTCACATTGTATCAGCAGAAGGAATCACTATGGATCCAGCGAAGGTTGAGGCCATTACTAAGTGGCCAAGGCCGACATCAGCGACGGAAGTCCGCAGTTTCTTAGGCTTAGCTGGCTATTACCGTAGGTTCGTGGAGAACTTTTCCCGCTTAGCACTACCATTGACCAAACTGATGCGGAAAGGGGAGAAATTCATCTGGACTGAAGATCGAGAGAAGAGCTTTGAAGACCTGAAGCAGAAGCTAGTATCTGCACCTATTCTTACTCTACCATCTGGTACGGGTGGGTTTCAAATCTACAGCGATGCATCGGGGAAGGGACTTGGCTGTATTCTCATGCAACATGGGAAAGTGATCGTGTACGCTTCACGGCAGCTTAAGCCTTATGAAGAAAATTACCCCACGCATGATTGGAACTTGCTGCAGTCGTGTTTGCATTAAAGATATCGAGGCACTACTTATATGGAGAATCGTGTGACATTTTCACGGACCACAAGAGCTTGAAGTATATCTTCACTCAACGTGAATTGAACATGAGGCAGAGGAGATGGTTAGAGCTGTTGAAGGATTATGACATTAATCTATAGTATCATCCCGGAAAGGCAAATGTAGTAGCAGATGCTCTTAGCAGGAAGTCCGGAATGATCAACGGCATTAAAATCGAAGAGGAAATCATAAGAGACTTGGAGCGACTAGACATCGAAATCATGGTACGTGGACAGCACGGTTACTGGGCTAATCTTAGAGTAGAACCCGAGTTACTCTCTAAGATCAAGGAAGCTCAGAAGGATGACGGAGAAATCTGGGCGATAGTACAGAATTTGGAGAAATAGACAGAATTCAGAGTAGATGCAGATGGTATCGTATGGCAGGGCACGAGACTTTGTATTCCTGATAACCAAGAACTCCGGGAAGCTTTGTTAGCTGAAGCTCATAGCTCCCCATTCTCTATACATCCTGAGTCGACTAAGATGTACCATGACATCAAGCAGTACTTTTGGTGGAGTGGTATGAAACAGGATGTGGCCACTTACGTCTCCAAGTGTCTTACCTGCCAGCAGGTTAAGATCGAGCATCAATGATCTGGCGGTCTCCTTCAACCGTTAGATATTCCAGAGTGGAAGTGGGACAAAATCACCATGGATTTTGTTACTGGTCTTCCGCCTACCAAGAGGAAGCACGATGCAATTTGGGTTATCGTAGATCGACTTACCAAATCAGCTCATTTCTTACCGATCCGCAAGGAAGATTCGGTAAGTAAACTCGCAGATACGTACAGAAGAGAGATCATGAGACTCCACGATGCACCATCTAGCATAGTCTCAGACAGAGATCCTCGATTCACTTCGCGCTTTTGGAAGAGTCTACAGAAAGCTTGGGGTACACAACTTAAGCTTAGCACGGCTTTTCATCCTCAAACGGACGGACAGTCAGAGCGAACCATTCAGACATTGGAAGATATGTTGAGGTCATGTGCGTTGGAATGGACGGGTGATTGGGACGATTACATCTGTTTGGTGGAATTTGCATACAACAACAGCTGGCACGCAAGCATCAAGTGTGCTCCTTTTGAGATGTTGTATGGCAGAAAGTGTCGCGCCCTAATCTGTTGGGATCAGGTTGGTGAGCGAACACTTGAAGGACCAGAAATCATAGAGATGACCAATGAGAAGATCGCAGTAGCTAAGCAGAAAATTCAAGAAGCACGGTCACGTCAGAAGAGTTACGCCGATAAGCATCGTAGGGACATACATTTTAACGTAGGAGATCACGTCTTCCTTAAGGTTTCGCCGACACGTGGTGTTAGACGCTTCGGAATTAAAGGGAAGCTCAGTCCTCGTTTCATCGGACCGTTTGATATCATTGAACGAGTCGGTGAAGTATCTTACCGATTGGCGTTACCTCCGCAGCTTTCGCATGTGCACAATGTGTTCCATGTGTCCTTACTCAGAGGGTACCAGTATCATCCCCTTCACATGGTTTAGTATCCACTGGAACAGATACGTGAAGATCTCACTTTTATAGAAGAACCCGAATGAGTTCTTGACAGACAAGAACAAGTCATGAGAAAGAAGACGATTCCATTCGTCAAAATCCTATGGAGGGATCATACCGAGCGGAAAGCCACTTGGGAAACAGAGGAGTCTATCCGGGCTTCTTACCCTCATTTCATATTTTGATTTCGGGTATGTTCTTCTTTTCCAGTTTACTTTATCTATAATTCGGGGACGAATTATTCTTTTTAGGGGGGAAGAGTTGTAAAACCCGCATGCTTTTACCATGAATAGTACCCTTAAGATCGTACGTACTAGATTAAAACTTTCCTAATATAGCATGATTACGGTTACGTGTTAGGATTTTACATATTACGTACGTGTTAGAACACGATAAGTATTTGCTACGCACGAGCACGTAATAATTATTTGACAATAATTAATCACGAACATGCGATCATGAAATCATGAACGTAATTAAAACACGAACTATTATTAATTACGTATATATATTTATTACGAGCGTAAATAAATATATTAGATCACGATAATTACGTAACGAGAACACATAAAACGCGAACACAAATAATCATGGACGAATAACTAAACAACGAGACACGGAAAAAGGTACGGGTACCCCATGTAGGGCCCCCTACCCGCGGCTACAAGGAACAAATGGGCCAAGCCCATTTGTATTTTTACTAAAAGGAGGTTAAGGAATTTTACACTACTCATAATTGTTTTTATAGAAGATTTACAGAAAACCTAAAACCCTCCTCTTTTTCTTCTTTTTGGCCGCCACCTTCAAAACAACAAAAGAGGGTGTTTGTTGATCTTGGATCTTGGAATTCTTGTTGGTGTTCGTGTTTGTTCTTCGTTCTTTTGATCCACGTATTCGGTAAATCCTTTTTAAACCTTTTTCTTTTGATTTGATCTTTTATTAATTAAGAACATGTTATGTTTTTTATAAAACCTAATTAAATCATAGATCTAACATGAATTGGGATTTAATAAAATCAAAAGTAATGTTTTAAGGGGTGTTTGTTTTGGCCGCAGCCTACACCGAACCCGAGAGGGTTTCGGTTTGGCCATCCGACCACCACCGAGACCATATGGTCCCGGTTGGTTGGTGTGGGTCCCACGGCAGCATCAAAACAAAGGGTACCCTGATTTGGTTCGGGGTACGGTGTTGATTTCATGTCCGGTTCATGGTTTTTAGTCTAGATCCGGTTCATGGTGTATGTTTAGTTTTTATTTTTTTATGATCTTATGTTAAAATTAAATTAATAATATGACATGATTAATTTAATAACATGACTTAGGTTATTTTAATTATTAATAATCATGAAATTAATTAACCTAAGTATTTTTATATTTTAGACTTATAATTAATTAATTATTTAAAAACCATGGTTATAATTAATTAATTAACATGACTTAGGTTATATTATTAATAAATAATAGTACATGTTTTAACCTAAGTATTTAACTTTATTTAATTAAAAACATGTTATACTTTAATTAAATATTTTAACCTATAGTTTAATTTAATTACATGAAATAATTATTAAACTATACATTATATCATATGACTTAGAAAATAATCATGAAAACAGTTACGCTTATATACTTAGCTTATTTAACCAGCTTATTTCTAATTATGGAAACTTTCTATTTTTAGAAACTTAATTAAATAAGGCAGCTAATTTATTTATTGAAACCTTCTATTTTTAAAAACTTATTTATTTTAGGCAGCTAATCTATTTATGGAAACTTATTTAATTAAGGCAGCTGATCTATTTATGGAAACTTTCTATTTTTTAGAAACTTATCTATTTTAAGCAGTAATTCTATTTTTGGAAACTTTCTATTTTTGGAAACTTTCTACTTTTAGAAACTTTCTATTTTTGGAAACTTTCTACTTTTGGTAACTTTCTATTTTTGGAAACTTTCTATTTTTGGAAACTTTCTATTTTTGGAAACTTTCTATTTTTGGAAACTTTCTATTTTTGAAAACTTTCTATTTTAGGAAACCTGCTACTTTTGGAAAGTTACTTATTATTACACAGTAAGTATAATAATACATGAAATACCAGAAATACTTAATCAGATTAAACAGAATATAAGATAAACACAGTTTAAGGCGTTAAACAGTAAAACATGGTAAGAACATATAAAATAAGCTAAGACATGACATTAAACCAGCTACGTATTTAGTAAGCAGATACTTATTCATGTATGTATTTATGTAGCACTAGTGATACGGAAGTAGGATTCCTCTCAGTTCATCTTCTTCGTTCACTGGACATAAGGTACGGATTCCCGTCCTTTAAGTATGGACATTCTTTCCTTATTAGGATTTCCCCGTATGCAGCCAAATGTTTTCCCGTAGTATAAGTTACGTGTTTGATTTGCTTATGTTTAATTAAGAATACCTATAGCCATATACATGCATGACCAGTTTCACCTAGTTATGGAGGTACCATACACCATAACATTAGAGGCACTGATTTTATGACTTCACCACGGCGGAGTGATTTCTCGTGGCGTCCCTTCAGCTTTTGGCCATTTACTTTATATTTATCATGTGGGGCGTATGGGTGCATCCTAGTTACATGTTTTCAGTCAGGATTTCATGGTGAATGTGGTGTGTGCCTTGCATCCTTCACAAGGAACTGATCCATCCTATCCAAAAACCAATATATTAAATTAGAGGCAGTCCCTCTAATTTGCATGATGAGGTCACCCCTCCAAGTATTCATGCACGGTGGATTTTCATGACCTATATTGGCTAATGGTAAAATATGACAAAACAGTTTTTACAAGATAGACATAAGACTTTTCAAACTATAAAACTAGTTTTATCAAGACTTAACCAGGTTACTCGGGACTTAGTTTTCTTCCGTTGTTATATGTTATATGCTTATCCTATTCATGCTTTATTGTACATCCGTGCACTGAGCGTATTTGCTCAGCCGTTTTCCTTTTCTATGTTCCCAAAACGGCAGGTACTCAGGGACGCTCGTAGACACTAAGAGTACGTGCATATGGACTGGAAGCTGTCTAGCCTTCTTTACTTTATGCATTTCCTTTCTTATGATACATTTGCTTTGGACATTTTTTAGTCCTTTCCTTTATTATACTATGTTTGTGTGTGATGAGCTTTACGTTTGGACTATCGATGTTTGATTCCGGTATTTTCCTTTTATGGTCAAGTAATGTTTAGACATTTTTCCTTGTATGCTTTGATGACACGCCATAATTGCATGTGACATTTCCATTATCAAAATGGGGTGTTACAGTTGGTGAAGACTATCCCGACATCAACATTTCTCGCTTTCGTTCGGTCGAACGTGTCATGCTCCCAATTCAAAAGGTACAACCATGAAAAGCTAGAAGTGATCGAGGTTCGAGAAAGTCCGATCCACAAGAGTCCGATGATGAGGACTTTTATATGTCACCAAGTGATGGTGGTGGCGTAGACATAAGTGCTCATGTTGGTTCTTCGAGTAACTCCCACCCATCCATGGACACTTTCATGGAAGGGTTAGAAGAAATCATCCCTCCTTCTCACTATGCTACTAGTGGACTTCCCGAAAACTTCGGTCTTGAGGATGTCAACCGAGCTACTCTTAAAACCCCAAGGTGAGTTGTATGATCATCGAGTAGAGTCAAGAGGATCATTCAAGAACATAGCCAAATTGATCAAGGGACTTGGCAAGAAGAAGAAATGAAGCATTGGTTTATCAAGGTTAACATGTTTGTAAACATGTTTGAATTGTTGAACTATTTATCCTTACTCTCTTTTTATTTAGGTTGTTATGTTTGGTAACTAATACTTTATGTTTGGATTACTTAGTATTTTAATCCTAATCTTCTATGCTATTGATCATTCAATTTGCATAGCTTTGTGCATATTATGTGTTTGTTAGCTTCCAAGATTTTGATTTATAGTTAACTTTGGCTTGCTATTTACTTGTGTGAAATATGGGCTAACCAAAGTTTGAGGAAGTGCAAATTTCTGACACCACTGGTCGCGGTTCCTTATCGAATCCGCGGTTCCTTAGCGATAAAGAACCGCGACCCTACATAAGGAACCGCCTGTCCTTGTTTCGACAGAATCTTTGCTTTACACTGTTTTCCTTAATCTGTGTAAAACTTTGATAAATTTTTTGCAAAAACTTGCACTCTCCTAAACTAGGCTACCTAATTTCATTATTCACCTAAAATTATTTTAACCCATTACTACTTTGGATCATTCCCTTCTCTTCTTAAACCCTCTCTTGTTGATTGTGTTCTTCATCCCTTCAAGTCTTCTCTAAACCTTAACACACAACCATGGTGTCCACTAGAACATCCACTTCTTCCAAAACCTCCTCTTCCAAAAAAGCCTTAAAATTAAGATTAAGTTACCTAACATTGGTTCTTCATCTTTTCACACTCCCAAAAATGAGATTTCTCCAATTCTTGTTTCCTGTTCACCTTCACCACCCCTTGCTCCATGCAAGACAAACTCAACCCATGGTACTAAACATTCACATGGTTCTACCTCCTCTTCATTCCAATCTAGAATTAATGAGCTTTCTTCACCCTTCACTCCTAGTCCTCCTTTGGATGGGATTTCTCAACCTCAACCTCAACCTCTACAAAGCATTCCCTTTGTACTTGAGCCTTTGGTTACCTCTCCTTTCACTCCACCAAATTATCCTATCTTACCCTTGGACACTATGCATCCACCACCTCCTCCACCCTCAAACACTTATGCTCCTATTTTGGGCATTCCTATTCCCCACTTCATGGGTGATCCGTACTTCTTTGGGTTCCTACAAGCTCATGGTGCAAATTGCCCATGTTGTCTTTATAATAACTACATCATTCAAAACCTAAGGTTAGAGATGCTTGGTCTTCATAGAAGGTTGCATGATTTCTTGCTTGCCTTGTTCTCCATGCCTCCTCCTAGGAGATGAATGATGGTTTTCAAAATAACATTCTTTTTAAAGAAGGTCAAGCCAAAGAGGATTATGAATTCAAGACCTAGTTTTAGCTATATTTGTAGTAGTTAATTGTCTTTTTATTTCTTGTATTTCCTTTCTTTTCCCTCATGATTTTCTCATGTGGATGAATTATAGATTTAGTTTTATGTGTTTTAATATATGTGATCACATTAAACAACTTCAATTTATTTAAAATTGAACCTAAATCTATCACAACCTCTAAAAACTTGACTTAAAATTGGATCAAAGTGTTATCTAAATATTTTGTCACCATTTGTCAAGACATTCTTTGTGAATGTGTTGCTTTTATGCAACCCTAGCATACTCTAGTGCTAAAAGAGGTAAAAATCCAAGATTTTCAAATTTTTGAAAAAGTCTTTTTTTTCTCCAAAACTTCTGAAAATCTAGGTTTGTTGTCCTCTGGACGCGGCTCCTTAGCCCCCAGGCGGCTCCATATCGATATGGAACCGCGGGCTCTATTAAGGAACCGCATACAGTAAAGCCGTTCTTGGCTTACTTTTGGTCTTTGTTCTTTCAGCACTGTCTTGGTTAAGATTCTTTGTTTACCCAATTTGGCTAAACATTTCCTAAAACCTTTTATTTTCATTTCAAATCTTTGTCCTGTCTATTTTCTTTAAATTCTTCTCTTTTGAGAGTTCTTCTCTTCATCCCTCATAATGCCTAATTCTTCCTTTCCTAACCTTGACATTTCTTTGTCACAATCTTCTCAACCTAAAGCTTCTTCTTCTAAGCTTTCAAAGAAACCGAAAATTATCGGTTCGACCCGTTTGGATAAAAAAGAACAAGAATCCTCATGATTATTCTTATCCAAAATCCTCCAAGAATTCCTCTTTCTCTCTGATTCAATATTGGAATGAGAGTTCTCTCTAAATCCAATTACCAGAGAAAAGGAAATTCTTTCACCACAACCAAAACCTTTCAACTCTCCTCAACTCAATGACCTATCTTCCTTCCCTAATCTCACTAGCATTGTAAAAACATCTCTTGTCCATTATCTCCCTCTCCACCAACCTCTAATTTTGATGGACCTCCCCCATCTAGCGACTTTATTTTGCATCATGGTTCCTCGTGTGCTTGTTGTCGTGTTCAACAAATTGAACTTGCTCATATCCATGACAAGCTAAATTTCCTTGAATTCCTCCTCACTCGACCTCCTCTTAAAGTTTTCGTTCCCGTGAACAAAACTTCGAATGATGCTTCGTCGTCTTTCTTTTCCAACTAAGGCACATTTTGTACTTTAGTTTTTTGAGTCAATAAAACTTAAGCAATCTTGGAAGATTATCACTATTAGAGTAGTTTATGCTTTGTGGTTTATTTTCCATATTTTTTTGCTTTAAATATTCATATTGTGTGTATGAATATTTCTCTTGTATGTTATTTCATATTTAGGTAATATGAATGTTATGTGTGTTATCTTTCCCACTTATTCTATTTCACACATTTGTTGAAGAGTTGATCATGGTTAAAACTTAAAATTAATTATGGGTGATTCCATAAATTCTAAATTTTAACCCCTTGACACTTTAAATCATCTTTGATTGGTTTGGATGTTTCTTTTCTTCCTTTATTCCAACAATTTAACTATGATGTTGTCAATACACACTCTTTGGACATACTTAGCAAATACTTGCTTCTAATTTGAGATTTCTTTTCCTTCTCCCTCTCAAGTTAGTAGGTAGTGCACATACATACATTGGTGTTTCTTTTGTTTCTTCTAACCTTTGTGTAGCATGTCACCTTAGCTCATTTACTTGGTGCCCCAAGCAAGGGGGAGTAAGCACCAAGGGGGAGCTACTAGCAAAGTCCGATTCTTTTCTTCTTCAAAGACTTGTGCTAACCTTTTTGCTTTGACAAAGGGGGAGAAATGATAGTGATAAACTCGTTAATAATTCGAATAAACTTGTATTTTACGTAAATGAGTTTATAGTTTGTCGTAATCAAAAAGGGGGAGATTGTTAATGAAAAGCAATGCCTAAAAACATATTTAGTATTAATTAATCTTTCTTAGTTTTGATCACGACAAATTACAAAGACATTTATTGTCAAACACAATCATAAAACGAATTATCTAACAAACACTATCATCAAGGTAATAATCATTACACTAACATATCTTAATCATGCTTACTGATCATAAAAGTGATTAGCCTTAAAACTCACTTTTGTCAAATGTAAAAAAAGATTTTTAATAAATTTATTTTTAAGAAAATGTTTTATTAAAATGAAAATGTAAATTTGAATATGGCATATTCCAAATGCCATAAGAATATCCTTTGAAGGTTTAAACAGCCTCAAATATTTCAAATTCACTAAAATACAAAAAGAAGCGGAGTCTACTCCCCGCGGTTCCTTAAGTGCCTACGCGGTTCCCTATCGATAAGGAACCACCTGGGTAGCTAAGGAACCGCCCCCAGATAGCCGTTGGAATTTGTCTTCTATAAATAGTGGATCAATGTATTTTCATTAACCTTTTTTGGACATCTCTTTCAGCCTTCTTTCTCCTATCTAATCCTAGTCATTTGTAAATGATCACTTAATGTGTTAAGTATGTTCACTCATGATTATCCTCTTGATCTCCTTATTTACCTTGTCCAAAGAGAAGATCACTCACACACTTGTGATGTGATTAAAGATGAAGCTTTGATGAAGATCACCTTCTCCTAAAGATCTAGTCATGTTCATCATTTGTTTATTTGTGTCTTGTGTAAATCCAATGTATTTGTGAATACTTGGACTAGTTGTGTTCATCCAAGCTATTTGTGAATACTTGGATTAGAGTTGTGTAAATCCCTTGCACATGTGTATGCTTGGATTTGTGTAGATCCAAGCTACATTTGTGTACTTGGATATGTTTAGTTGAGTTGTAATTAGTTGTGTTAGTTCTCACTAAACTATAAAGTGATGTGGTTGTGTCTTGTGAGTTCTCACTAAACTATAAAGTGATGTGTAGTTGTGTTGTGTGAAGTTCTCACTTAGCTTCAAACTGAAGTGTCGTGAAGATTGGTTCTAACTTTGGATTAGAACTCGACATCTAGCCTTGTGTCAGAAAATGGTGAAGTAGGCAACGTTGTGAAGATTGTTTCTAGCTTTGGATTAGAACTCGACATATAGCATTGTGTCATAAAATGGTGAAGTGGGCGACGTTATGTAGATTGGTCCTAGATAAGATTAGGTCTCGACATTTAGCTTAGTGTCGGAAAATAAAGTAAGCGACGTTGTAAGGTTTTCTTCGCAAAGAAGGGAGCTTGTGGATATAGTGGAAATCTCGAGTAAGGTGTACTCGAGGAGTGGAGTAAGAACGAGGATAGAGCCTCGTTGCCGAACCACTATAAATCTTAGTGTCTTCCTACTAGGTTGTTTCTTTCCTTATTCATTACTTACATTCATTATCACCACACTTACTACACATTCTTAATGCATTAGACTGAACCTAATCATTATGCAACTAGCTTTCAAGTAAAAGATAGTTTTTGCACTCACCTAATTGAAAGAAATTTTTATTAGGAGATAAACCGATGAGAAACTATTCAACCCCTCCTTCTAGTTTATACATAATGTAAAAAACACAAGACAATGTAAAGTAAATAACACAAAAGGTTTTCAACGCTTAACTATTATTATTTAAACAATTATACCCTATTGTATGCGAAGCTACATTGGGGATTGAATAGACAATGTGTTTGTTTGTGATCTCCTCACTAACAAACTAAATCAATCCTAACGATTGATAAGCTAGACGATTAAGTCAACAGGAGTTTAGAACTCAAGTGCTTTTGATCGTATTTGGAAGAGAGAACATGTTTGTGAATGTCTAAGGCATTTAGTGCACAAACTTAAGTTCTCTCTTTTACAATCATCCTATTTATAGAGGTAAAGGTTAGATACGTGACAAAGAATTGCCATGTGCAATTCTTGTCTTATTGGTACAGTGTATTATCTTGTCTTAGCCTATTCTAAGTATTAAGACATAAGTCCTTTTACAAGGTCAGTACCATATAAATCCCAAAAGGGTAAGTCACGATAACTGTGTGATGTACTTCCTCTTATCATAATTAAACTTATCTCGCCTTTACTTTAGTCTTTGAGGATGCTTGTTTCTTCAGGGAGATCGTATGGGGTTAAGTGAGTCTATTGCCACAACTCACTGAACCCATCACCTTCTTCTTTGTCTTAGATACATCATTCATTGAACTTTGCTTCTCTGAATGCTCAAGTCTTTCTCTTAGACTCAGTCTAAGGTCTTGAAGGTAACTCACTGAGTGACTGTTCACTCAGTGACTTCTTTACGTTAAAAAGGTAATACATTACTTAGGTTGATTGTTATTCAAATCCATCAGTGAGATCATTAGGCACTGAATTGACCTAACAATAAAGTATTTTGATTATGATGAGCTACATTTAGCTTTTGATGATGAGAAATCACATAAATGGTGATTTTTATTTCAAACTCTATCATCTAATAATTAAGTTGTTTGTATTATGTTTTAATTAATGAGAATTATATTTTTTAGATGCTTTTCTTTTTTTATTTTGATTTTCCTACATTATATGTAACACAATGTTTAATCTGTACATGCAAGTTTAGCTTCAAATCCTACCAATTTGAAAGATGTTTCATGAAGTTAACTGATTTTTCTTGAGAACTATATGTAACCATAATACCCGATAAATATTGAAACCAATTAATGTATGAGATGGTAATTGTTCCATTTAATAGTCTATCTGATATCCACAGTTTTCTCTGCATATAACTTGGTTATCAGGTTAAGTACGTTATATAAGTGAATAAGTGTGCATTCGAAAGTAAGATAGATTAGAAATTTCAGCTTATTTTGTTCCAGGTTTTTTATTAAGTGAGTTTTCATTGTTGTATCCTTTATCCACATTTTAATGTCATAATATCCATGCCAACACAAAAAATGGCACACTAATCCTATGTGGACGACACTTTACTTAAAAAAACACTCAAAACACGCCTAAGAAATACATCATTACTATGGATGATTTATTTTGATAAGATATAAATAAGTGATAACTTAGGTTTTTTATGAAATATATAGATGACGCTCAATTGATGATTTAGTGTATTGTGAAGAATGTATTATCGGTTCATGCAATGAATGATGTCGATGCCCGGTGTCGCATCCAAAGAGGTATCTACCTCATCTCATAGTCTTGAAGCCAAAATTTGGAGCTTGTCATATTTTTTAGTTACATATAGTCAAAAGCTCGCAAAATAAGCTAAACAAACACTCCCAAAAAAGGGATTATGTGTGATAGAGATGGTAAGTACACCTGCTGTACGACTAACATTATAATATATTTCGATCTCTAGACTGAATTTGGTATAAAATTAAATAGTTTGTATGTGCCAATTTATCCTTTTTGCAATCCCGCGTATGATTATTACTCCTTTAGACAACAAATGCCGTTCAAATTTAATCGAAGGCAGTTTCCGGTTCAAATATGTTTTGGCATGACGATTAATAACAGTCAAGGATAAACACGGTCTAAAGTGGGTTTGTTTTACCAAAACCCGTATTCTCACATGGGCAATTATATGTCGCGGTTTCAAGAGTCAAAAAGAAGGGAGGGTTGAAGGTACTCTATTTGGACAAAGACGGAAACTATTCCAACTCAACAACAAATGTTGTATATAAAGAAGTTTTATGTCGTATTTTGAATATTTCATTTAATACATGTTATCTTATTCATTCTCTTTTGTTTTAAACTTTAATGTATATGAATTTTTTTATTCAATATGTTTTGCAATTTTATTATAATAGTTTTTGTCAAATAATTATTATTCATACATTCATATGAAGCATACCCGCTCGTTGGGCGGGTTATGAAGCTAGTATTATAAACAATTTATATAAATTTAAAAAAGAAATTTAAAAAAAAATCAATAAATTTTATAAAAAATTATATAAATTTTATAAAAAAATTCTATAAATTTTTATAAATTTTATAAACAGTTTATATAAATCAAATTTATATAAATTTTTGTAAAAAATTTCAATAAATTAAAAAAAAGAGTTTCAATAATTTTTATAAAAAACTTATATAAATTTCATAAGTAGTTTATAAATAGCCTATAAACAAATTATATAAAATTTATAAAATTCTAATGTAATTTTTATTTTTCTTGTTTATATGACTAAAAACCAAATAATTATTTTTTATTTTCTTAAATTTTTAAAATTTTCTACTTAAATGAGTACAAATCGAATTTTTCACATTTTATATAAATTTTATAAAAAACTTTTTGTATATATATTTTTTATACAAATTGTATATTTGCTATTTAAAAGAGTAAAAACTAAAAAAATAATCTTTTTATAAATTTTTTATATTTTTTAACTTTTTATATAAATATAAAAACCCGAATAAAAACGACTAAAAAAGTTTATAAAAAATAACTTTCAAGTAAATTAAAATTTCTCACTTTTTGAAATAATTCTAATATCTTTTATTTTTGCAATTGAGGAAATTTTAATTTCCTTTGTTGATCATACCAAACACAATATTTGGGGGAAATTAAAATGTTAATATTTTGAATATCCCCAATGAAACGACACCTTAGGCTCTACTAATGAACTCCCTTTGCTCTATAATAATCGTTGCCACGCAAAAAAACAAAAGTTAAACAAAATTAATGGATGTGGTTTTGTTTTTTACTTTTTGCAAAATAACAGTTTTAACAATAACTAATTATTTGATTTTATTTTTTGTAATAATAATTTGACATGTGATTTTTCAGACGTAATTGAAAAAAATCGAAGAAAAAATTCAGCGAAAGTATATCAAAATGTTTATCTATTGAAGATAAAACCATACTCTTTGCAATGGTGTATATTTACGAGTTACCATTACAAGGTATTTAAGTGTTTTATTTTAATAGAAAAAAATAAAGAGTAGTGTATATAATTGATTCATTTGTCTTACTATATATAATTCCTGAGTATTCTAATCTAATGCTGAGGATTCAATTATGAGGGGAGGATTCCATCAGAAAGTAGAGGAGTCATGAGCAGGCCAAAGGTCTCAACTATCACGGGAGGATTCCATCAAGAGGTGAGGAGTCCTTCGGGAGGCCAAATGTATAATTGTGAACTCTAATTGAATGCGGAGGCATTAATTATGAGAGGAAATATTTAGTCTGTTAAATTTTTACAATTAAGAAAGAATATGAAGTGTTTGGTTTTTATAAAGAAAAGATTTTATTACATCATTTACTGGGTGTTATATTAACCACCAAAAAACACACATACGGGAGTCAATTAAATGAAAATAGTGGTCGTACCTGTTTTTCATCTTCTGATGGCTTGACATTTATATTTTTGTTATATTGAATTTTGATATGGTTTCTATTCTTAATTTTCTTTTAGTTATTGATTGGTTTTATTTTGATTTGTGAATCCATTAGTTTTTTGTTTATAATATTTTTTAATGAATTTAGGTTTTCTCATAATTTACGGGTTTTGTTAATTTCATTTTTGAGATGATTTTGTGTAGGTTACGAGTATCACATCAAACAATAAGGAAACCAAGAGAATAAGATTGTTCCTATGATTAGGAATACATACAACTAATTATGATTTTAGGTATTTTTTAATTAATTTACTGAATATGTTTTTTTGGTTGCATAAGTTAAATGATTAATTGGAAATGTGTCTTATTGTTTATTTCTATCATTACGGGGATTATTTGGGTGATTTGGTTTTAGACTATGCTAGAAAAGTTAGTACACACAAAAGTGTTTGATGAAATGCCTCTGAGAACAATTTTGTATGATTTGTATATTTGTTGTGTTCGAGTACAAATGTTGACCAAATGGTTTAAATACGAATGGATTAAATTTGGATATAGTTGATGATACGAACACTTTTTGGTCTTTGTGGGTATGGAGAAGGCCGACTACGGTAGTTATAAGGGTTCGGAAACTGATACACCTCAACAATGTTTGTTTTGTACCGGTTTTACCTTATTCTTAGTCTGTTTGAGGTGTTCTCTTCAAGACTCAGAAGCCTTAAGACTTTTGTCATTGTTAAATGAGAGTGGTGATTGTGTTGATGCGACTTTAATGTGCTATTAGGGGCTGCGATTTCAGCAGCCATTTGGGGCCTTGAATGATCTATTAGGGGCTGCAATATCAGCATGCATTTGGCGGATTTCGCGTGTTATGAGGGGCTTCAATTTTAGCAGCCATTTGGATACTTTAATGTGCTATTAGGGTCTGCGATTTCAGCAGCCATTTGGGGTCCTTAACGTCCTATTAGGGGCTGCAATTTCAGTAGCCATTCGGTGTCTTCAACATGTTATTATGGGCTGCAAATTTAGCAGCCATTTGGCGACTTTAATGTGCTATTAGGGGCTGCGATTTTAGCAGCCATTTGGGATCCTTAACGTCCTATTAGGGGCTGCAATTTCATTAGGAATTTGATGTCTTCAACATGCTATTAGGGTTGTTTTGATTAAAGGGTCGTTTGTTATACCTAAATATAACATAAACCCATCTGCTGTGACTTAGATGCACTAAAAAAGACAATGTCCAAACCAGGACAAATTAAGAAGCATGTTGGTGTTTTGGGCATATAAGTGATCTTTATCGTGTTTTATACACTTCGAATGTTATCCAATTGACTATACTATTAGTTAAATTTAAGCACATGATGTTTAAATATCATTATAGAGTGCTGCCTAATAAAGGGGTGTGCATAATTGCATATTCCAGGTATGCTTATAGCTTAATATATGTAGATAAGTTCATTATTAGTGTTAGAGTTTTCCTTTTGGGATAATGATCATTATCACGGAGATAGCGAGGATTAGTTAAGGTAAATTTGGCGACTTTAATGTGCTATTAGGGGCTGCGATTTCAGCAGCCATTTGGGGTCCTTAACGTCCTATTAGAGGCTGCAATTTCAATGGCCATTCGGTGTCTTCAACATGCTATAATGGGATGCAATTTTAGCAGTCATTTGACGACTTTAAAGTGCTATTAGGGGCTGCGATTTCAACAACCATTTGGTGTCCTTGAAAGTGCTATTAGGGACTGCGATTTCAGCAGCCATTTGGGGTCCTTGAACGTGCTATTAGGGGCTACAATTTTAGTAGGCATTTGGTTTTTTCAACATGTTATTATGGGCTGCAATTTTAGCAGCCATTTGGCGACTTTAATATGCTATTACGGGTTGCGATTTCAGCAACCATTTGAGGCCTTGAACGAGCTATTAGGGGCTGCAATATCAACAGCCATTTAGCGGCTTTAGTGTGCTATGAGGGGCTGTAGTTTTAGCAACCATTTAGCGACTTTAATGTGCTATTAAGGGCTGCAATTTCAGTAGCCATTTGGGGTCCTTAACGTCCTATTATGTGCTTCAGTTTCATTAGGCATTTGATGTCTTCAACATGCTATTAGGGCTGTTTGGATTAAAGGGCCGTTTGTTATACCTTCTAAATATAACACAAACCCATCTGCGGTGACTTAGATGCACTAAAAAATACAATGTCTAAAGTAAGACAAATTAAGAAGTATGTTGGTGTTTTGGGCATATAAGTGATCTTTATGTGTTTTATGCACTTTGAATGTTATCCAATGCACTATACTATAAGTTAAATTTAAGCACATGATGTTTAAATATCATTATAGAGTGTTGCATACTAAAGGGGTGTTTAGAAGTGCATATTCCAGGTATGCTTATAGCTTAATATATGTAGATAAGTTCATTATTAGTGTTATAGTTTTCCTTTTGGGATAATGCTCATTATTATTAAGATAGTGAGGATTAGTTGAGGTATATTTGGCGACTTTAATGTGCTATTAGGGGCTGCAATTTCAACAACCATTTGGGGTCCTTAACGTCCTATTAGGGACTACAATTTTGGTAGCCATTCGGTGTCTTCAACATGCTATTATGGATGCAATTTTAGCAGCCATTTGGCGACTATAATGTGCTATTAGGGGCTGCGATTTCAGTAGCCATTCAGGGTCCTTGAACGTGCTATTAGGGGCTACAATTTTAGTAGGCCTTTGGTGTCTTCAACATGTTATTAAGGGCTACAATTTTAGCAGCCATTTGGCGACTTTAATGTGATATGAGGGGCTACAATTTTAGCAACCATTTGGCGACTTTAATGTGCTATTAGGGGCTGCGATTTCAGCAGCCATTTGGGGTCCTTAACGTCCTATTAGGGGCTACAATTTCATTAGGCATTTGATGTCTTCAACATGCTATTAGGGTTGTTTGGATTAAAGGGTCGTTTGTTATACCTTATGTTAATCCCAATCAATCCATAACACAAGATATATATATATTATAGAAATAGATAGAAGTTTAGAGAGATAAAGTAGTGAGAGAAAGTAGAGAGATGGTGGAAGGTTAATTACTACTATTAGAGAGAGAAAGTGAAGTAACTAACACCCTCTTCCACACATGGAAGAGGGTATATATACCCTAGGCTTGTTTGGGTTGTGGGTTTAGTAACATGGGCTGGGCTTGGCTTGTCTTAGGCTTAGAGCCCCTATCTTATACAATATTAGCTTAAAGTCCAAGCCCGATTAACCCGACTAGCCTATTACTATACAAGACCATTAATGACTAAGATGACCTATTACATTCTTGTTCGACTATATAAAATATAGGGCTAACAATCTCCCCCAATGTATCAGTCATCTTTAAATACATAAGATGATTGAGTAAATTCATTCATGTGGAGGTGATCTTCCTTCTTTGGTCTTGTATCTCGGTCTTGATCTTGTTTGTAACGGCTTTGTTTCTTCATGCTTTTGTGATCTTTATCTTTAGCCTTTGTCATTTGACTTTGAGTGCTTGAGATCTTCAATCTATCCTTGATAGTGTTCATCTTGTGCTCTTGTGACAAAATGACCTATTACATTCTTAAGTATCTTGATTATCGCCATCTTGTGCTCTTTTGACTTCTGAATCATATTCATACTTTTTTGAATTCAAAAGGCTAACAATCTCCCATACAAATATAGTTGTAGTTAGTCCTTCAAATATTCATCAGAGTTGCGGAAGACTTTGACTTTTAGTATGAACATGTGAAGACGACTTCGGTTAGTACACAGCTACGCCACCTTCTTGATATGCTGCAACATATATAGACACGGATAAAATGGCTTTTGACATTTCATCTTAACTCGGTAGCGTTTTACCTCCGGTCGGTGAAGACCGTTAGACGGTATTAGATATCGTACCTGTGATCGGGTAGATTCGATTAAGAACCTCCTTGACAGGGTTTCCCGGCGGTAGTATCCAGTTCTCTTTTATCGACCGTCTCAAAGCAGACTGCGAACGTAAAGAGTGAATCATAAGGATAAATTATCCGTCTGATTAGAGTCGTCAATTCAGAATTCTTGGAACAAGTTTGATTATATAAGAATCGCACCATTGTTGCTTTCTAGTTTGTCACAAGCTCGATTCAGAAAGAATCATGCGAGTCACCTACCGTAGTGATGTTTAAGGTTGACACTGGAAGGATTTCCATTCGTCACTGTGAGCATTAAAGAGTGTCACTTTAAATGTTCTGGCAAGATCACAAGCATTTTGCGAAGAAACATGGAATCAAGTTTGAATCAATTAAGAATCCAAACCTAGTTTGTTAGAAGTAATTAAAGTGATGGTCATATAATATATCGTTGTGAAGCTCGTGAAAAATGTTATTTAATGATGTCGAGAGTTTTTAGTTATTATTGTTTATGTAACGGGATTTAGTCCCGAACACACAAATGAGGAAGGCCTCCTAAACATTTGTTAGTTAGTATAAAAGGTCTCCTAATCCTCATTTGTGTGTGTGCTTTTCATTTTGATTAGTTCTAGAGAGAGAAAGGTGTTTGTTTCTCTCACTAGGAAAACACCAACTTTGTATTTCTTTTCCTTCTTTTCATCTTAATCTAATCTTTCTTTTTTAGTTTAATCATCATCATGTTATTTGTGTTTGATTAGTCGTGTGATTTAGTGTTACATAGTTGCTTTCCAGTTCTCACATGTTTGATTCGTGTATAATCGCACAAATTACCTACCATGAGCTTGTTTGATATTGACTCAAGCAGGATTTACATCTTCATTGTGAATCGTATCACTCAGATGTTTTGGCAATATCACAAGGATAATGCGTAGGACTCGATTGTGTCCAAATGAGATGATAGATTGATCTCTTTTAGCTCTAGACTCGATAAGTGCATTTTGGTAATCGGAGGTTGGAGCAGACTGCCACCTTTTCAATATTAACTAACTCAGAGTGAGAAAGTAAATAGATACGTGTTAATCTCCCTGACAATGAGACAAGTTTCTTTTGAGAGAAACCCGAATGGCTGGGGAAGGGTTGTGCATTGCATCACCGGGTCCATGACACTTGTCTTCAATAGTTGTGTTAACCCGGTTTCTGCCTAAGTTGCATAGAATATTCAACCCCTTCAATGCTTACCAATACGTCATCACTAGCACCTTGTTATGATTATTCCAGTACCAGCTTAAGTAATTAGTCCGCATTCAGCTTCATTCAACTCCATCTTTCCTAAGGACAACTATTTATAGTTATGGAATGTCCTTGGGTAGATCCCTCCGGTTCTGGATGGATCATAGGACTTAGTTTCCTATCTTAAACCACCTTTTGACTCGATCGTTCCGTCGTGGATAGTAGGTGGTTAGGGTATCGATTGTAACCATAAAACCATTGAAAACAATTCAAAGTGCTTGATAAAAATCAAAACTTTTAACACTTTGAAAGTTTTACATTTCTGAAATGATCCCCCTACACACATGCATCGATATTCGAAATAGTTTAGCATGTGAGGGAAAGAGTTGCACTTGAGTCTTTAAGATCACATGTTGCGATATATTACATTTTAATCACACTTTCTCCCCTATCTCTAATATAAAAATATAATATTAGAGATATCAATTGATTAAAATATGACAATTTTTAAAGATTTATAAAAACCTTTTGAGAAATTCTTGAAAAAATCTGTTCAACGGTTTTAAAATGATCATGATAGAAGACTTGTCTTCTATTGCTTTCGGAAAGCGCACTGAAACGTACACTTACCTTTCGGGTCCCTTTTCCATGAACTCAAAACTTTTATTGTTTTGTGACTAGCTCATGACCGAGAAAAATTAATTTCCCGATGTGAAGGATGTTATCATCCGTGATAAACTTTTCTTAAGTTGAAGTTCGAGTTCTAATCTGACATTTACTTAGAAGTAGTTTTTCATGAACTTAAAAACTTGGAATGTTTTTATAGGAAGCTCATGACAGAGAAAAATTAATTTCTCGTTGAGAAGAATAAGTTATCGTCTGTGATAATCTTTCCTTCTTTGAGATCCGAGTCCTAAGCTGTGATGTGCTTAGAAGTCATATACCCGAGCTTAAAACTTTCGAATAGTTGTAAGATAAGCTCGTGTCCGAGAATATTGAATTTCTCGTTATGAGGATAAGTCATACTCGGGATGAACTTTCCTATCTTAGAAGTGATCTTTATGTGTTTTATACACTTCTAATGTTATCCAATGGATTATACTATTAGTTAAATTTAAGCACATGATGTTTAAATATCATTATAGAGTGTTGCCTAATAAAGGGTGTTTAGTATTTCATATTCCAGGTATGCTTATAGCTTAATATATGTAGATAAGTTCATTATTAGTGTTAAAGTTTTCTTTTTGGGATAATGATCATTATTATGGAGATAGTGAGGATTAGTTGAGGTATGTGCCGTATACAAGTTTTGAGCTAAGTGGTGATGGTGGTTGGTATGTATAATTTGTATAATTTATGATTATTTGCTACAAGTAGATAGCAATAATAAGAGACTTGTTTACATTATTGTACTTTGTGTTACATTTTTGTTTGACTGTTGTCTATTGTTCAGTTGTTAAGTCTTGACATCTATAATTATTATAAGGTAATATCCATCATGTCATTTTTAAAGGGACATTTGCTCATTGATGTACACATGTCATCAGGGAACAAAAGGTTAACCCGTGCTCAAGACTAGGAGAAGTTGACTCATACTTATCAAACCCAGTATCGTAATAAAGGTGCATATCTAAATCTTCCATGACTATGTATAGTACGGTCCATTGAATTCAAACATCCAATAATCATCATATAGAGTTGCACAATGAGCCAAACACCCTTAAGTTGCAACTAGAACTGATCCAAATGTGCGAGAATGCGGAAAATAGAAAAGCAACATTCCTCAAGGCTCTAAACAAGCTATACGTATTTTAATAAGTTTCGTGAGTTTTGAATGTTTAATCATAATTTGATTATATTTAGTGTGTTCTTGAACTAATAAGTTGTCACCATTTTATAGTTGTATGTTAAATGAGTAAACATAGTAACAAAGCTACGTTAGATATATTCAATTGTGAAACAAAAAAATTAGTATTCATTGATTTTGATCACAATCTTATTGTTTTGAATACATGATTGTTGCATTTTATACCAAATATATAGTCTGACCATTTATTTGCTTGCAAATTTATGGTTCGAGATAGTTCATATTATGTGTTATGCTCATAACTTATTGAAGTCGGTATCTTGGCAGGGATACAAACCTAGGTCATGGTTGCAATGAAATTCCACGTAATTGAGTGTGTAGTTTTAGGTTTTAAAAGGAACATAGTTTTTCCAAGAATATGCCATGCCATCTTCGAGAAAGAAAATTCACTTATAACCTTTGCGAGGTTCGTCCCTCTTCTTTAGTTATGTATATTGTCTCGCATTATTAGTATATATTTATCTACCACTATAATACTAATACCTCTTCATGTTCCTTTCATGCCGAAAACTATTAGTATACATTTATTATTAAGGGTTTCTAAGAATTTGAAAATTTGCCGCTTCAAGGGGTGTTTGGATATGCATGCTGCAATAGTTTTCTATAACAGTTTGGTTATGCGTGCAGCTTTGAGTGTTTTAACTACCACTACAATACAGATTGAAGATTTGATTTTTTGTCACAAACACAATTACACCCGTCACCATATCCAATGGAACCTCACTAGCCTTTAACCCTTATGACGATACACTTGATAATAGACACATTAACATACGAAAGAGCTATTGTAACAAGTACTTTATTTTGAATTTAAATTTATTATGGAAATATTGTTTATTTCTACAATATATGTGTTTTACAATTAATCTCAAAATTGAAGAATATATTTCCAATGACCACAAAAAGCAATCGCCAACCAGCACATAATAGTTAGCCAAGTGAACTCCAAGTGGGAAATTTATTAAGCAATTTATCAACTCGAATGGGATCTTGTAGGGTATAATTTATCATACATATATACATTGGTCTAATATTTTTCTTTGTATGTTTTGCAGCTCTTCATAGTTTTGTTAATTGTCTGCCATTCACCAAACAAACAGTGGATGAGGCTTGGGAATGTAGACATTGCAGGAAATGACTCTTAAGGTGTATGAGAATTTATAAAATAGAATAGGAAAATGTTGGTGTCACTAAAAAGTGTGGAACAAAAAGTAGGGTTGGACAAGGATCTACCAAAAACACGACTATTGTTAGGAAAAAATAGCGAATAAGATATATTTGTTAAAGTGGTGTATATTTTGTTATAAGAACTAAGGACATATGTGACAATTAACGATGTATTTAGAGTATGGATATCTGATTACTTTTGCAACCAAGGTACCTTTTATCGGATTATTACACAAAAGGCTCATTTGAGGATTTACATAATACTATTTCTGATCGCAAAAGCAATGCGAGTATAAGATTTATTCTTGGTTTTTCTTTATTATGTTTTGTGTAGCTTATTTTTCAAGTTTAAAATATTTTAACGTATTTGAATGGAATATATGATTGTGATTTCTAGATTAAACAATTAAAACTTAGTCAAAAGATGATAAAAAAACTACTTTTGAAGTGTAACATTTTGTTTGCCGAGGATATCAGAGTCAGAATAATATTAGAGCCACTAGACATTCCACGTTAACATTTTGTTATTCGTGATCATTCGTGTGGTTTAATCATTTGGAGGTCGTAAAGCCTTGCCTCACTCAGGTGTCTAGAGTGAATTCTCTTTTCAAATTAAATGGATGATTTATAAGTATAAAGAGATTAGAAGCTTATAAGCACATGAACATAGACAAAAAAGATTGCAGGCATAAAGTATTTGTTATTTAGACTGATTTAATATATTTGTTTGACTAACCAAATTGAACATTGATGTAACATGCTTATAATTAAGTATATGAATTAAATTGATAGTATTATGTTATAAAAAATATGAATAATCAAATCGTTTAAAAATATACCATGACACTCATAAGCATGATTTTCAAGCCGAAACAAACACCTTTGAAAAAGTAGTATTTAAGACACACCATATATCTTGAACATGGTTGGTAATCTATTTGTGTATTGATACAACAACTAATTTAACCCGCTGTAACGCACGGGCTTCAAACCCTTGCTATATATAAATTTTGAGTTCTTTAATTTAGTGAGGAGGTCTCATAATGAGGGTTATACCAGTGCATCACCAATATTTTTTACAAAAAAAAATCTTAGGCCCGTGTTGCTTAAAAATTTGAAATTCCAAATTAATTTCCCAAGTTGTAGTATATTTATTCTGTTTCATTTAGTTTTCAAAAAATAATACATATTGAGTTCAAATTGAATCAATCCCAAAAATATATACACCATTGCATCGCCAATTCTTTTTTACATAAAAACCTTTCACCCGTACGCAACGCACAGGTTGAAGCCCTCGTTATATATAAAGATTCAATCCTCATATTGAATGTGGAATATTTAAAACTTTCTGATTTTTCAATAATACAATTCAACACATTCTTTAAAGGGCAATTTTAATTATTGTTTTGTGGGAATTTCAAGTGTTTCACCTATGATGCGAACTCATAATGTAGGAATTACAACCGGAAATACAAACCATCATGGAAAATGAGGAGTCTAAAGTGTCACCAAATCATTACTACCTTTCAATTTTTGAATCATCAAACTATATTCATTTATTAATATACTATGCTCAGAGTACGCATTTCCACCACCACAACCACCCAAATCATTTCACTAAACAAAAGCAGTAGAGCACCAATTCGTTTTGAGAAACCCAAACAAAGGCTGCAAACAAAAAAGTAGTAGGCCAAATAGCTTCATGCAAAACAGAAAGAAAATTTACGAAAAGGTTATAAAATTTATTTGTTAGAAAGCAACAACGATCTCAGGCGTTTTTATTTGAAGGCTGTAATTGAGTCAACTCGGTAATTACAGTTGACTCAACCGAGTCAAATCTGGGTCAACCGAAATGAAAAATAAGATATATCAAATGATGAACAGAAGACCAGATCACTAACAAGACTCGAAATAAAATGAAAAAATCCATCAAGAACTCAGTTTGTTCTTAAATTAAAGATCTTTTCAAGATCTTGATTGATTGAACATTACCCATCATCGATCTTGCCTAAAAAAATCAGTGACGGAGCCAGGATTGTTGAGTCGGGTAAGCTAAAAAAACTTGAAAAGACAAATGCCCTATTTGTAGTTCGAGAGTCCTCTAACCAAGAATATTCAAAATATCGTTTAGCTTGAATTGTTGTATCTACATTAATTCTTGGTGAGACGTCCTAGTAAAAATTAATCCACCCGTTTTCGATTTTTCGTCATCGATTGATAACGCCTCATTTATACATGTTTGTAGTGATGCATTTGTCCTTGTTTGGTATGAAAATAAATTTATTATGTGTTGAATTACTACTAATATAAAGTATTGTTCGATTGTAGTGAAAGAATAAGACTATGGAAGAAAGAATTGAAGATATGGAAAAAATGACTAAAGAATAAATTATGCTGGAAAAATCCAAAGTGCGGCGTACTTTCATTTGTGCGGCGCACATTTGAAGTACTAAAGATTTGGAGAACAACCAAAAGTACGGCGCACATTTCATTTGTGTGGCGCACTTTTTACTGCTGTTACAAATATTAATTGTCATTATGCATGACAATGATGAAGAGACCTTTGGCTTACTTCCAGAACTTTTAGGCTACGAATTTTGGGTTATAAAAAGGACCCAATGTCAGGCATAACATATCAATAACTCACTCCATTGTTACAATAGGTTAAGGAATCAAGGATTTCTAATCCTTGATCATTGTTGCTAGTACAAGGAAGACTTTAGTTAGTCTATCCTCATTGTTGTTGTAGCAAGGAAACTCAGGAAATCACCTATTGCTTGTAATAAGTTAGATAAAAACTTATAATCTTTTGGAAGCAATACATTGATTATATTTTGTTGGTATAATTCTCATTTCAATTATGTTATTCATTTCCTTTGATTTACAAATTGTTGAGATGGTTGTTATTACTCCTATTATGGAGTAGTTACTTGTGCAATTGGTTAGGGTGTAACAACCTTATGATTAGAAGGATTAATTAGCTTTGCTAGTGCAAAGTGCGGCGCACATTAGGTTTGTGCGGCACACTTTTCCCCTTGGTTCGTGATTATAACTAAGATTAAAATGCTTTTGTGCTAGATACTATTGTGTTAGACTATTGTTATGTGTTTGGTTTATTCGTGATCATGACTAGTACTCATGTGAGTGAATAGATTTCTTGTCATCTAGTCAATGAATCCTGGTATTCGCTTTGGTCGTGATTAGTGGAATAAAACACATAACAAACTCTTACATAATTTAATCTATTGTTTTAGCCATTGAAAATCAGCATAAACCATTCTTAATGCTTTTGGTATAGCATGATTTAAAGATCGAAAGGATTTCGTGTTATATTAATTAGATGTTGCGTGTACGACTAGTAATCGGCATGTTGTCTTACATTGTTTATGTGCTTATATTCATCTTTGCTACCTATCTTTTCTATGGTTGTAACCTTAACCAAACACACCTTTTAATCATTTGAAAAGTATATCTTTAGAACTTGTGACACTCTAGAGATAATTGCTTTTTTAATCTTATAACACCAATCCCGTTGAACGAACTGGACTTACCTCAACACTATGCTATACATGATAGGGTATACTTGCCCGTGTTCGTGTTTCTAGTCAATTGTTTGATAATCTCTTGAAATATAAGTTTAAGACTTGCGAAACGAACATCATCGATATATATCTATTATCTAGTAAACATCACACAACAAAATCACATATATTAAACACACTGTCTGAATAACAAATTGCCATATTGTAAATTGTCAATGATAATGTTGTTGTAGACATTGTTAAATGTTGTATACTTGATCATTTGAAAACGAATCAATACAATGAAACAATGAAATTAAAAGTTTGACGTCTTGATTGGCGAATGACTTATCATGATTGAAATATGACATGTAAAATTAGGGAGAGTGGTAATGGTAAATGATTTTAATTTTCTATAAATTCACATTGACCATTGATGATATAAATTCCAAATAGAGTTATGAATATAAAATATAATTATTTTCATCTATTTAATTAGGCTGCGTAATTTATTTTGGGTGGACAGTTCAATTTTAATATAGAAAACATACTGCAACAAATCTCCACTAGTAATATTAACATGGCAGTTAGAGTTGGTTTTGGCCCACCCCAAGTATAACGTAGCTCCATCCCTTAAAAAAATCGAAATACAAATACAACAAAGCCTACCTGAGACCTTAATATAAGATCCAGATGCTACAATTTTACTTGACCATATGTGGTTCTTCGATTCATAAACCAAAGAGAAGGGGTTAATGGTTTGTTCGTGGTTAGGTTAACAAGATTAAATGAAAATTAGTATTGGATTTGAGATGTATTTGTCTGAGGTTTTGTTTTTGAGATGGTTTGGGTGATTTAGTGCACATGAGCCAACCAACGAAGAATGTGATTTGGTTATGTCTTATTTGTGAAAACTTGCAGATTTGAGAATGAATGATGCATGGGCGGATGATATATCATCTGCCTTGTATATCCGAAAAAGTGTGTGTTATTTTGAGACAAGGAGTACATAGCCATTTTTTGATAAATATTATTTTCAAAAACTAAACACTACAAGACAAGTGTGTGTTACATGTAACGATTTCTTTAGCGTCAACCCAACAGAATGTTAACATCTAACAAATCATTAACATAAATATTACGTGAAACATATACAAACAAGTACATCCAATAAAAAAAAATACTTAATAAAGTAAACACGAGATAGACAACACCCTGCGACCTTAGTGCATCGCACGAGTTTCGGTTGTCTCATTAAGTATATAATTTTAAGTTTTTATTAATCTTAACTCACTACTAACATTAATTATCTCTAATTTAGGACATGCGAGATTGCGAGTGCGAAGATTTTTAATTAGTACTTAATACACTTATCATGTGCAACATGTTAATAACTTAATAGACCTATATTACCAATTTACCATATACCAGGTAGCCTATTTAAGTAGTTCAAAGTAAATTGATACAGAGTACGTAGTACTAGCTCACTAACCTTTTGAGTTTCTTCATGCTCACGCTTTTATTTTAGTTCCCCTCGTCTTGCAAGCAAATGGTGGCACCCATACGGCCACACGAAAGGACATGATCGTTCATCCTTAGACGTACAAGCCTCGTTATGTTATTATTGTTTGAGCTGTTTTTGCGTTTTTATTGGAAAATAATGGGATATACGATGAAATGGTATACGAAAAAGCATGACACTGGAGTCGAGGAAGGAGTAATCTGCATCCCGAGGACTAGTTATATATAACAAAATTAAATTCAAATAACTAAACCTCAGGATGCAGATTACTTGTACCCGACCCAATTCAGTATGTTTACTATGAGTGAGAATCAAATTTGATCTTTGATTTGTGTTTAGAACTCAGTATATACATGTAATGTGAAGTTGGTGAAGAGAAAAGTGATGCATGTAACTAGAGTGATGAGATCCATTTATAAGCATCCAAATAGTTTGAAGAATCAACGGTGGGTTCAAGTCCCGTAAAAAAAATTAGTTTGAAGAATCAAAATGCATGCATGGGGTCATTCTTTATTCAATTCTCTAAGCTTTATAGAAGGCAACCCGTACTAAAATGTTCAAAGTGCTACAGCTTTAATAAAACTACTAAACTAGTATGTTTATATACCGAACCTATTACTACATTGATCAAGTCTAGTGGTGTAGGTTTGTGTCTCAATAATAGAATAATGAGAGGCTTGAATAAGGTGGAAAGAAGCATATCCAGGTTGATTCTATTCGTGTTTAGCCAATGACGAGGTAATTAGAACCTTCCAATTCCATGATGATATTGATTGATGGCTTGACTGCTTTCTAAACACAAGATATGATATATAGATGCCTTGCATTGATCATTACTGGAAAAAGAAAAGAAAAAGACTAGCACTAATTGGACTATCCAATAATTAATATAATTCCTCATCGTACCCTAAATTTATCTGTGATAGTCTGCAGGGCCGTCCCGTGGATTTTGAGGGCCCTGTGCGAATCTAACAATATCGGCCTCTCTAAAAGCACAATTCAGTTATATATGGTAACTAATTTTTTTTTTAAACATGTATTCATTTATAAACATAATTTTTTTTTACATAACATAAGAATATTTTATACAGTAGTTGAAAGTGTAAATATATAAACCACTTATACTTTTATGTAAAACTGAAACTAAAAAAAGGTAAAATGAAATCGAAGTATATATAAACTATAGGGTCTAAAAGTGAATATAGGCCATAGTGTAATCATCTTCCCCACCTGTATATCTTTTCTGCAACTCTTTTTCTGTCAACTTTCTAAATCTATGGAAACAAATACTTCTTCCACTTCTACTAATATAATCTAAAAACCTTGAGTTCTAGACTGTATATTCTTCTCTATTACGTCAAATCATATATAAAATCAGCCCTGCATCTATAAGATCGGGGCCCCCAAAAATTTGAAGGCCCTGTGCGGTTGATCACTCTGCACACCCTCAAATCCGGCCCTGATAGTCTGCATAGATAGTCTCAGGTAGGGCTGAGCATCGGTTCATGATGATATCGGACAGAAAAAGTTAAAATCAAACTGAAAACCAATATCGAGAAAAACATAAATCCAAAAACGAACCGATTTGAACTTGAACAACCCAAAACCAAGAAAATCGAACCGAATAAATAGTTCAGGCTTATTTTTCTTGGTTTTAACTCGAAGCAAACTGAACCAAGCAAATCTGACATCAATATACAAAACCAAAAACCAAACCAAACATGATCAGTTTGTTTTCAATCGGTTCAATTCGGCTCGATTTTTTAGTTCGGTTTGATTTTGATCGGTTTTGCTCACCCCTAGTCTCGACTCTCCACCACCTTTTTAGGTTTTATGTTCATAATGCGACAAAAGCTTGTAGTACTGTCCTAACCAACAAGGCAAACATGCAAGTAATATCTTGTTGCCTCCAAAGACCTCTTCCTGAGACCATCTTTAGGAATAGTCTCAATCGGATCGTAACATAATTAATGCTCAATTGGATCGTGTCGATAATATCAAGCACGAGGATATCTTTCCTCCCATTCAAAGGATATTCAAGATATGGATTTCTGCTCGTTCTTCTTCTAAATCCACTAATTGAAATTGTTGGATAGTTCGTCCTTTTGAGTTACTTACTGTTGTTTAGTCTTGTTTTTTTGTATTGGATAAGGAGTTTAACATAATTAGGCGAGGGTTCGAAGAAGACATTCTACCGTTTGAATGTCATTGCATGACTCGACCCACTAACTACATTTGCCGTTCTAAAAAAAATGTCTCTAGTTTTCTCTGTTTTTTCTCGTTTCCTTTTTCAGCAATTTCTAATAAAATTTAGCCTTAAGAAAAACAACTAGATTGAGCATGATATTTTCTTAAAAACCACAACAAACATTAAAGAAACGAAATACGTAAAATTGAGCATAATCATCCCATAATAAATATGGAGTTTTCTAATGATTAAGCTTAAATATCACATGTAGTGGTTCCTTCTTGTGTAATCCAGTATCAATTATCTCCTCCATGTTAATCTCATTAGGGTTTAAGTTTCCAGGAATGAACCAATCGAAGTTCGCAATCAAAGAAGCAACAGTAAGTAGAATCACCTTAGATGCCATTGTTTTGCCAGGACACATTCTTCTTCCCGACCCAAATGGCAGGAATTCAAAGTCGACCCCGTTGTAGGTTAAATTCGACCCAATAAATCTTTCAGGTTTAAAACTTAAAGGATCGTCCCATATATTGGGATCACGACTGATCGCCCAAACGTTAACTAGTATTTGACAATCCTTAGGAATAGTGTACCCCATTATTTCACATGTTTGTGTAGCTTTGCGAGGTATAAGGAGTGGCCCGGGAGGGTGTAATCTTAATGTCTCTTTAAAGCAAGCTTCTAAGAAAGGAAGACGAACCAAATCCGACTCTTTTACTACATTTTTGCTTATTTGTGTCTTGACTTCATCTCGAACCTTATGCATCACTTCTTGGTTTCTTAAAAGCTCGACAATAAACCACTCGGTAGTCGCGCTTGTGGAGTCAGTGCCTCCTGCAAATAGCTCCTGCAAAAGAACATGAACGAATAGACAAGTCACAACTCACATGACCGAGCGATGCTATATACATAAGGTGCAATTTGGGAGAGAAAATACCTGCATCAAAGCATTAATCTGTTGATTGGTGAAGCCTTTTTCGATCAAAAGATCAGCAAAATCTTTTGGAGATGAAGAAATATTGGTTTCATTTCTTTTCCTTTTAAGACTATCAACCCAAATACCACCTAGCTCATGGTCTATAATATGCATAACTTGTTTATACCAACTTTGTATATCCCATTGACCCAATATTGGAAACATATCTGCTAATTGTGGTTGTGTAAATAGCTTAATACCTCTTCTTACTGCATCCATAATTCCTGCCCCTATACCATTTCCTTCATAATCCACAAGATCCGTGGACATCGTCGCGTTTCCAAAGATGTTCACCGCAGTTACAGACACGACGTCCTTTATTATAATATCATCACCTTCCTTTGAAGCTAAATATTCCACCATGTCGTAAACTTTCTTTTCTCTCATATTCGCCCGAGACTCCAAAGCCTTGCCCGAAAGAAGGTCTGTTTTATATACATTGTGTAAATATTTCCAACGATCATCACATTCTGATGTGGACAAAAGATTCATATTGTGAATGGTTGGTTCTTTGTTTTGTAGCAAGATTGATACATCTCGACCAGAAAGGGCTTGATCATGAGTCTTGAGAATCTCTGAAGCTGCATAGGATGATGACCCGACAATAAGGATTCTTGGACCGATACGAAGTGAGATTAGTGGTCCATATACTTGGGCCATTTCGGCAAGACGAACATGAGGATTTACTCTTCCAATTTGGAAAATGTTGCCTAAGATTGGCAATGGACGCGGCCCGGGTGGAAGTGGGAGCTTTTTTATCGAAGAACTACGGTTGATGATCATTCGAAAGACGAAGAATATGATCAGTGGCAAAGGAATTAAGAATATGATCATATCTTTCTTTGTAGTTGCTCCTAGAAAGCTTAATTTGAGAACTACTCTCGCTAGAGATCTTAAATATCCAAAGTCGAAAGGGTAGGGATATTAACATGTTACGGAGTAGTATTTAATTTAAGACATGTAGGCCGGCTGGTTAAGCTATAACTATCAAAATTATCTTTTGCATTATTTAACACAGGGTGTTGTTTTTATATGATTGTGTTTAATGGAGATAAGAATCAAGAAGCTACATCTAAGGTTCAAGCTTAAGATAATCTTGGGGTTAAAATAGTCAAGAATAAGATAATCACACGTTCTTAACTCTATGTGGAGTCATGTAGTTTCATAATGTAGTGCTTACACTACTAGTTTATTAGAGTTTAATACTAGCTTAATTGTAATGTTGACTTTGTAAAGTAAAAAATAGTCAAATTGTAGCTAGTTACAATTTTCCCGACATTTACATTTTGTATATATATTGTAACCCTAATTTGATCAATATCTTGTTAATTCTCTCTCAATTCAGTTTTGTCTAGACGTGATATAAAGCCATTAGTGCTTCATGACAAATTAACAAACTTGTCCGGTCATCTAACAACTCATAACCACCATAACTAACTTCTACCACCATAACTAACCACAATAACAAACTCTCACCACTCTAACAAAACACCCCTAATAAACTATTATGATGAAACTACCATAACAATGGTGAACAACAATCATAATTCACAACAAGCATCATCATCCACCCAACCATCACCATTATTCACACAACCACCCACTCCTATACCCAAAGATGACATTAATTCATAACAAATTAGTAGTATTTTGTCTTTTTTATAAAACATCGTGTTTTTTTTTGTGACATTAAAGGACTTATATTGAACATATAAGAATTTTGATTAGTTTGATGATTGATATGAGTATATGTAAAACATAAGGGTTTGGAATAATAACATGTTTAATGATTTAGGAGTTGTTGTTCGGATGTAGTTGAGTATTTTTATTTTCTAGGTTTTGGGTAACGGTTATCTTAAAGTAGTTAAAAAGATTGTTTTATTTGTTACAAATAATTAGAATTTGGTGAACGGTCTATAACCGTGAAAGTGATTGTAACTAGTGTAAGCGGTAGATTAACTAGAATTTGATGGTTAAGATTACATAGTGGACTCCGAGATTCACATGAAAAATTCTTCTAACCAATCATAGCCAGTTTTCGCATATAAGTGTTATCTATATTGCCAGTCCACTAGATTCTTGTTTTCTACTATATTGATATTTCGACATGAAAGCATCAATATGTATGTAAAGCATTACATTTTACACCTATATGATGCCAAGCCATCAGGGATGGCCCTATATGATGTCAATTCATCAAGGATGAGTCGAATTCCAACGCATTGAAAGGAATACATTTTAGTCTTATATGATGCCAAGTCATCATGGATGAGATGATATGCATCGCACCAACATGTTTTATTTTTACTCCAAAAGGAGCTATTTGGGTAAGCACCCTCTCTAATTGGCTCAACATTACTTGGCTAACTTGCTTCTCTAAATAGCTCCGTAATAATGAGGCCCTTAACGTCCCTATTATGACGTAAGGACAAATTTAAGTAATAAACATCTCAAACATATGAGCTTGTACATCGAGAGCAACATAAATTGAAAATATAATAAAAACAAGTGTTTGGGATACGTTGAAGATTTAAAATTTGTAAAGAGAATATGAACGACAAGAAAAAAACACACATGTAATACAAACTTTACATATAACATCATTGACTATATGCTAACAATACTATACTAGGTGGGACATGTTGACGTATATGATCTAATACCGAAGGGTATTACCGAACTCTATAACCAAAGGGTACTGGAGATGTCATTTTATACACTATTCTGGGGTCATTTAACCCCTATATTTGTCAAAAATGTCCTAAATACTTTCTTTTTGTCATTTTAGAAAATTAGAAGCACTTGAAGCATTTGGGATGATTTGAAGATGTTTTCAAGCATTTTTAAGCTTTTGTGTGAATTATGGAAGAAACAGGGACAAGAATGCACAAGTTTCTCAAGTCACTATGAGAGTTGTCATTTGGAGCTATACACGACGTCGAGATTTATACCTGACGCCGCCAGAAATACCTCCAAACGCCGTCGCCATTTTCAAGGAGACACCATCGCAACATATCGATTGAAGAAACCCTAACAAGATTCGACGGCCAAACATTGTCACACCTATAACCGGACGTCGTCGCGACCCCTATTCAATATATTTAGCCCATTGTAAACATATAAACGTGTGGAATTTTAGAGTTATCTTGGAGCATGATTTTGTAGGTTGATTTTAGGGTTTCAAAACCCTTGGGAAGTCTATTTTAACACCTATGTCAACTGAAAAACAAGGTTTTATTCATTTTGATTAATCATGTCTATATGTTTATTGAATATGTTTTCTATCTTCTATTCATTTGCTATGCTTGGCTAGATTGATTTGTGTTTGTCTATGATTGCATGAAACTTATGATGTGATTTTTACATATTTGTGTTTCTAGATTGATTTGCACGTAAGGATCTAGAAAACCAGATTAGATTCTCATATCTTAACTATTGATATGTCTTAGGAAACGGTATGTGCATAGATGATGTCGTGACCATGGAGCACATGCTATCTGGTCGTATTTGGGCTTTGCCTTGATCGTAGTTTGTGCTTATGTGACAACCCTGGTTTTGAGGTTCGTCACTTAGTTTTATTTTGTGCTAGTTACGTGTCTTTACGTGTTTATGTGCTTATTGGTGTGTATAGATTGTGGTTTGGATATCGTTTTCGGTACGGGGTACCTTGTGAGTGAAACGATGTGTGATGATTTCATGTTCATGAGTTCACATGGTAGTGACTATGAAGTGAGATGGTGTTATTTAGTGGTTTTACGTATACGTATATGTATTATAGAAAATCGTATTTTTACGATTTACGGTTTAGCATTTGGAGGTCTCGGATGAGGTAATTAGTCATATGGATATTTTTCGGGATGGTTTTAAGTCATTTAGGACTTAGTTATAAAGTTTATTTCAAAATTTGGGAGTTTTTATAAAAGTATATATTTTACGCCTTTTACGGTAAAACGCGTAAATTTGACTAGTTTTACGGTTTTGTGATTTTGGAAGCTTTAGGAGCTGAAATAAATTAAGGAAAATTAAAGTAATATTAATAACATAATATTAAATAAAAAAAATAAAAAAAACGAATTTAGGGGTGTTTGGGTCGGTTTAGACGCACCAAAGAAGAAAGAAAGAAGGGAAAAGCCCAAAACAGGCCCAATGGACTTGTAATGGGATTAGGGGGCCTTTAGGACTTAACCAAACCCAACTCATAACCATAATAATCAGGTTTTTAACCTCCATAACATCTCCTAGCCGAAATTCATCAATGGTGGCCAATTAGGGTTCTTCAAAAATTAGGTTTTCTTCATCTTCTATTAATTCAAAGGTAAAACCTTCTTAACCCTTTTCAATTTAATTATTTTAATGATGTCTTAATCATCTTATGATGGATTTAGGTTAGGGTTTAATTAAAAACAGTATATTAATCATATTCTAAAGATTAAATAAATTAGGGCTTGTAATTAGAGGGATTAGGGTTAATTAATGAGGTTGATTTTGTTAAACCCGTTTTTAAAAACTGGGCAGAATTTTGAGTCAATTGTTTTGATCATATCGGGATTTCTAGGAACATTCAAGATGCGATCCAAGTATCCCTGAAAAGGTAATTGAAGTGTCTTTTTAATGCAAGAAACGAGAACTAAAATGGAGGTCAGGAAGTGGGTCAAAAACAGGTTACAACAGTCGGAGGTCAAAACAGTTTTGAATTCAGCCTGTTTTCTTTTTAAGTTTTGGGTTGTTTGGGGTACTTAGGGTTGCATTGGGATCTTCTCACGAACATGAGAGATGGTTTATATATTGTAGTGAGTATCTGCACTTGGGCTAAGATTGTGGTTTAGGGTAAGACCCTCTAATGGTAATGAACTTTTCATACGTTTAAAATCAGTGAATTCTGGATAGGTAGCAATATATACACATATATCTGGGCCTTAACAGTAGATTTAAGGTTAGGGCAAGTGGGAGGTTTTAGCTAACATGTGTAAAAGTGTGAATATTTCTTTTACAGAAATCATGGGTATATTTAAGTGGACGTTTGACTTAATGTTTTGAGACCTAAAACTGGGACTGTTTTGTGTAAAATTATGAACGGGATAGCTATTAAACTTAACCAAGTTAGGGACTTGTTAAGGAAGGGTAATGGGGTGATTAGAACTTAACAATGAGGTAATTATATGGGAATAGGCTAGATGTCCATCATAGGTTGATGAGCCATCTTGGTGGTTGGTTCGGGTATTGATTGTATGTTTCTGGTTTGTTAGCTCGTTGCTAAGTGCGAGGACTTGTGAAGAAGCAATCAGGTGAGTTTCATAGTCCCATGTTTACTATTGATTTTGACTTCCAGATGGGATGGAAGAGACACTGTGTTGAGTTATTTATAAATTGTTGCTGTGAATGTTTTTATGGTTGTGATGGACTTGTGTGTACATTATGTGATTAACTGCTATGTGATTCTTGATTGTGTATGATTTGGATCCGGGGACACGTGCCGTCTCAGTTCTTGTGGTTTGACAAGGTAGTGGCCTTGTGGTTTGACAAGGTAGTGGCCTTGTGGTTTGACAAGGTAGTGGCCTTGGGATAGGTACATAGTGTGATCATCTATGATACCATGTTGTTTGGCAAGGTAGGAGCCTTGAATTTTGGTTTGGTATGATTAATCTTGAATGTTAGTTGTTAATGCATATTTGTAACACATTGTCCATATGTTCTTTTGATTGATGGTGGTTATTCACAGCTTATAACTGTTTTGGCGTTGGAGTCTAAACCTATGACTCTCACCAACATTATGTTGACGTGTTTTAGTGTCTCTTTCAGGTGTGAATGTGGTTAAGCGTGAGGATAGAAGTGGCTAGACTTGGATGCCTTAGGATTGCATATAGAAGGAGATCCCCGTTCCTTCTTAGTTTACCTTTATGTTTTTTTGAATTAGTGATACTGTTGGCACCTATATGTTTGTTTTGTTTGTGTTACTTGTTTGTCTTGGGTAAGAGGTAGGACTGTTACCTACTTACCTAGACTCCTGCATTGTTGAGATATTTTCATGACATTTGTGTCACCATTTTATGACATTTCTTATATCATTTAGTTATCTCTATAGACACGTTATTGTTGTGATGATATCCATACGTCGCGCCCCATATTCCGCCATGATGGGGTGTGACAGAATGGTATCAGAGACAATGGTTATAGAGAATTAGGTTGCCTAGTCGCGTAGCCTAGTCTATAGCTTAAGGGTCCCTGCATATAGGCGTCATAGGAGTATGTGTGCATTTTATAATAATTGATGTGTTTGGATGTTATTTATTGCGATGTTTTGACTAGTATGAATTGAACCGTAGTATGTTCATACTTAGTCACATGTTATTTTCTTTTCGGGTTTGTGACTAGTGCGGGTTGAACCATAATCGTCCACGCTAGTCACTGTTGTATTTTGCTTAAATTGTACGTTATAGTACATAATTTAGTACAAGGTAGTTTCTATCTTATATCGAGTTATCTTACATACCTGAGGTATGTTATTTTTCTTTTGATGTTTAAGTCATGTTCCCTAAGAATCGTGTGGTGGTTCGAGTTACTAGGAGTAGGTGGATAGGAAGGGTTTTAAGTTGTTTCCACTCTTACGGGCAACATGACTTATAACTGATTATGTTTTCGTTTTGAATTTAGTCTAGGCTGTTTTAGCTAGACTATGGATTTCTGTATTCCAAGAGTTTATTATGTTATTTTTATAGATGGAGTTTTGGACCTTATTGGTTATGTGGTTATGAGCTTATGTGAGTAGATAGATTTATGTGTTATATGTTGTATTGAGTCTTATACGTGTCATCATAGGAGGGAGTGCATTGGGGAAAGGTTAATTGTATAAGTATGGTGGCCAACATAGTTATACAAGTACCACAACTTCAATGGGTTCTCAAGTATGATTGCATGAAAGAGGGTTAATACATGCTTGTATATGATGAGATGTAGAATTTGGTATACGTATATATATGGGTTTATGTAACGGCTGCCTACGATATGGCTATACTATTAGTGTGTTATATGTTTTGAGTTATAGTCGTTTTGTGTGATGATGAGGTCACACGATATGGGTTGGTTTTGGTATTGGGTTTTGTGCCTTGTTGTGGCATGGTGAGATGGTGAGAAGGTGATTACTCGTATGGAAAAAACGAGCGTATAAAGTGATCGATTGACTTGACATGTATGATAACGAGTATGTTTGGGAGATTCGATAGGTATACATACGCGGATGTATATATACTAACAGATGTTATGTTATGATTTACGGTCGTTCAGTAGTTATTATAACTTGAACCTACCTAGTACTCTCTTGTGTTTAAACAATTTATTAGTGCTCGAGTTTGGTGGAGTCTCAACGACGTTTTGAATTTTTTTTTTATTTATTTATTTTTTTTAAGTGTGTCTTGTAGCGTATTCTTTGAGTTTCGTATTTCACGTGTACGTTTTAAAATGGTGTTCTTGGTTTTAAGTCTATTGAAATAACTTGGGATTTCTTTTGAGATAATGAAATCTTTTGTGTTGGGTCTTGCATTTCTTTTGGGTCGGTATATATTGAGAAAAAGGGGGACTTGGAAATCTATAATAGGGTTAGATAGTTTTTTGTATTCGGTGAAATAAGGGTAAGGTGTTGGAGTCGTGTTTGAAACAAGATGTAACGTAAGATTTCTTTTAATCAACACTTATTTATTTCAAATTTTAAAAGACTTTCTTTGAAATAAAGCGAAGTAAAAATTTCTGTCTACCTACATAGTTTATATAATTGAGTTTGACCGATTTATGTCATTTTTAATTATTTATACAAGGTTAAATTGAGTTTATGAAGATTTAACATACAATCATATCTGTCATTTAAAAGGATTGCATTAATCACTAAGTTTATTCTTTAGTTTTTAAAACAACTAGTATAAAATTGTTTTGGTCATAACTTGTTCGTTTTTAGAGCTTTTTGAGTGATTCAAAAGCCAAAATTTATGTACTCGGAACGTACTTTTCAAATATTCAGAATGTATAGTCATGGGAGGTCAGTATCTTGGCCGGAATTATTGTACAAGTGTCGGGTTAAAGGTTGAGTTTGAATAGTAGTTTATTTTTATGATTTGGGATGCACGGGATACCTAGTTTTTGAGTTGAGTTTTGAGTTCGTCAAGAGGGTTGTTTGTAGATTGTTTGAGTCACATAGATGTAGGAGGTAATAATAAATAGATAAAAAAAGGATATATATTCTTTTGGAAAGGTCGGTCTTTTGCACGGTTTAAATAATATGTCGCGGGGCGTAATATGTTTTGGTTGCTATTGGGTGTTTCTTGGATTATTTTTCGTTGTCATGGGTCATTTTGAATTGATACACGTTTTGGGTTTGAGTTTTCTTTTGAGTCTCGTGGTTTTTGACTTGTTTTAACTGGTGCACGTGAAATGTCGTTAGTTATCCGTGGGTTGATTCGTTGATCGTATCTGATGGATTCAGGATGTAGTTTTGGTTTTGTATTGTTCGGGAGCGTTGAGGTAATCATATGAAAGACTTGGTCGCGCCTACACGCTTAAGTAGATGACCATGAGAGAACGGTCAGAATACCCTTAGTGGGGAGGAAAGAGGTTCGTAGACGAACTAATGTGGTCATGAGGTCTAATAGGAGTGCCAAGGGAGATGAATAGAGATTTGTGAAATGTATAGATATTAGCACAAGTAACGCGCCATAGAGAGTGTTGGAAGGGGATATTGTTCGTAAGGCATGTATGTTCTCTAAAAAACTTCCTGAAAGTTAGTAGGTTTACCTATTATTTTGAGGTAGAACCATAAATAGAGCAAGTAGGAGAAGTGAGAGGAGTTGTAGTTAGTGCCTTTCCAAGGCAAATTGTTGATGGAATGATTTAAAAACAAGAGTTGTTAGAAAATGCAACGGATGCAAGGTAAAAGTTGAGTTGCTTAGTAGTAGATTGGATGTGGAAAGCGGTTGAGTGGTATGATGAGAGGAAGCATTGGTCTTTTAAAATGCGTACAGAATTTTGCAAGTATAACGAGGTAAGAATTTATTCGTATTGCCGCTAAGAGAGGGTGCAAGGAGGACATAGTTGAAATTGCTAAGGATGTTGTATGAACGCTTTGGGTTTACGGTTATGCATTTGGCTTCGCCAAAGCACTAACGGATTACATGGAGTCAATGAAGCGAGTGTGCCTAAACGTATATAAATGAGTGGTCATCAGGAGTATCGACGACATCTTGATCTACTCAAAGTCTAAGAAGGAGAGTGAGGCAAAGTATGTGTTGGTTTTGAAGTGGAATTATATGGGAGATTTTCAAGTGTGAGTTTTAGTATTAAGTCTACCATGATGAGTAGTTAGAGATGATGGCATATCATGGAACCAGCAAGGGGCGAAGTGAAGAAGGATGAGGAAGCATTTTGGAGGCTGAAGAGGTGGATTAGATAATGAGCCGATCTTGGCATTATCGGAAGGACTGGATGAATTCGCGAAGCATGACGATACGTGGAGTAAGGATTTGGACGCGTACGAGGACGACAAAGAAAGGCGATCGCTTATACGTTGCAGGAACTGAAGATTTGGAAGAACTGGATAGACTTAGTTAGTGGAGTTGGGATGTTATATCTGCTTAGAATGCTAGAGGCATTTGGGTGTACGAGACGTGGAGAATGATCTATACGGATCATGAACGTCTCCAACACATATTCAATCATCTTGATTGAACATTTTTCAAAAGTGATGGGTGGAGTTAATTGACGAAAGAAAAATTGCAAGGCCAAGTACCATTTGGGAAAGGCAAGCATGATTGATAAGACATGGAATAAGAAAAATGAAGTGAAGCTGAGACGAACTTGAACTATAGGGATGACGTATTAGGGTGGTTTGGATGAAGGATGTAGGTTACGCAAGTTGAGTTGTCTAAAGCAGTGAACGCGTCAACATGTATGTTGCGTGGCTTGGACAATCATGTGGAGAAAAGGGACGTAGACTATACTTCCTACATAGATAGGAGTATCTTAGAAAGGGGGATGTAAGGACGAAATTGGGGAAGGTGACGAGAGTTGGGTGATAGTCGATAGACTGACTAATTCATCTCATATTTCAAGAGGAATGAGAAGTCACGTAGTTGAGAAGTTGGAAGGATTGCATACGAATGTGATGGAATAGAGGGTGCTGCGTAAAAGTTAGCCTAATATGTATGGAATGCCTTATGAAGGGTTATGGCAAGGGAAGAAACGATGGGAAGCATCACATCGTGATGTATGGTATGAGTTGAGGAAAAGAAGGAAGTGTGTATAGGAGCGAAGCAAGAATAAAATAGGTCGAGATTGGAAAAGGAAATGGCACTGATCTATACTGATTGTTTGGGAGGATTAGTATCGATAATCGAATGGATGAGGAGTTATAGGTGTGATATGCCATAGGGACGAAGGGATTGGTCTAACTGAGATAACCACCCTTTTGAGGATGTGTATAGATCGCAGGTTGATTTGGACTGGAAGAACTAATGGGTATGTGAAAGACCGTCATAGGTCCCTTTGCAAGAAAATTGGAAATTTTAAGTAGTTTGGGGTACGGATAAAGGGAGTTTCACCCATAGTAACGGGTGGTATGTTTTGGTAAAATGGAAGAGCTGATGTAGAGTTTTGTAGGTCCATTTATGATGTTTGGAAAGATCGGACCAGTAGCTTATGAGCGTAGAATTACCTGGGGGAAACGAGTGGTATACATGTTATATTTCGTGTATTAAGATTGGTAAAGGTTGTTTGAGAATGCATTTTGCATGTACGGTTATTCGGGACTTGTGTTAATAAGAGTCTTTGTTTTATCAAAGATCATTTGTGAGATTTATTGACTGTGAGGTCAAGAGTTTGGCAATGATTTAATTATTTTTTGTTTGTATATGTGGTATTTTGAAACTTGAACTAAAGTTCACGTGGAAATGAGGGAAGTTCGTTTAGAACAAGTATCCTCATGTGATTTGTTGTTTGTGTGTTTGATCCTAAGGAGTAAATCTCGGGACGAGATTTATATTAGGAGGGAGTGATGTGACAACCTTGGTTTTGAGGTTCGTCACTTAGTTTTATTTTGTGCTAGTTACGTGTCTTTACGTGTTTATGTGCTTATTGGTGTGTATAGATTGTGGTTTGGATATCGTTTTCGGTACGGGGTACCTTGTGAGTGAAACGATGTGTGATGATTTCATGTTCATGAGTTCACATGGTAGTGACTATGAAGTGAGATGGTGTTATTTAGTGGTTTTACGTATACGTATATGTATTATAGAAAATCGTATTTTTACGATTTACGGTTTAGCATTTGGAGGTCTCGGATGAGGTAATTAGTCATATGGATATTTTTCGGGATGGTTTTAAGTCATTTAGGACTTAGTTATAAATTTTATTTCAAAATTTGGGAGTTTTTATAAAAGTATATATTTTACGCCTTTTACGGTAAAACACGTAAATTTGACTAGTTTTACGGTTTTGTGGTTTTGGAAGCTTTAGGAACTGAAATAAATTAAGGAAAATTAAAGTAATATTAATAACATAATATTAAATAATAAAAATAAAAATAAAAACGAATTTAGGCGTGTTTGGGTCGGTTTAGACGCACCAAAGAAGAAAGAAAGAAGGGAAAAGCCCAAAACAGGCCCAATGGACTTGTAATGGGATTAGGGGGCCTTTAGGACTTAACCAAACCCAACTCATAACCATAATAATAAGGTTTTTAACCTCCATAACATCTCCTAGCCGAAATTCATCAATGGTGGCCAATTAGGGTTCTTCAAAAATTAGGTTTTCTTCATCTTCTATTAATTCAAAGGTAAAACCTTCTTAACCCTTTTCAATTTAATTATTTTAATGATGTCTTAATCATCTTATGATGGATTTAGGTTAGGGTTTAATTAAAAACAGTATATTAATCATATTATAAAGATTAAATAAATTAGGGCTTGTAATTAGAGGGATTAGGGTTAATTAATGAGGTTGATTTTGTTAAACCCGTTTTTAAAAACTGGGCAGAATTTTGAGTCAATTGTTTTGATCATATCGGGATTTCTAGGAACATTCAAGATGCGATCCAAGTATCCCTGAAAAGGTAATTGAAGTATCTTTTTAATGAAAGAAACTAGAACTAAAATGGAGGTCAGGAAGTGGGTCAAAAACAGGTTACAACAGTCGGAGGTCAAAACAGTTTTGAATTCAGCCTGTTTTCTTTTTAAGTTTTGGGTTGTTTGGGGTACTTAGGGTTGCATTGGGATCTTCTCACGAACATGAGAGATGGTTTATATATTGTAGTGAGTATCTGCACTTGGGCTAAGATTGTGGTTTAGGGTAAGACCCTCTAATGGTAATGAACTTTTCATACGTTTAAAATCAGTGAATTCTGGATAGGTAGCAATATATACACATATATTTGGGCCTTAACAGTAGATTTAAGGTTAGGGCAAGTGGGAGGTTTTAGCTAACATGTGTAAAAGTGTGAATATTTCTTTTACAGAAACCATGGGTATATTTAAGTGGACGTTTGACTTAATGTTTTGAGACCTAAAACTGGGACTGTTTTGTGTAAAATTATGAACGGGATAGCTATTAAACTTAACCAAGTTAGGGACTTGTTAAGGAAGGTTAATGGGGTGATTAGAACTTAAAAATGAGGTAATTATATGGGAATAAGATATAGATGTCCATCATAGGTTGATGAGCCATCTTGGTGGTTGGTTCGGGTATTGATTGTATGTTTCTGGTTTGTTAGCTCGTTGCTAAGTGCGAGGACTTGTGAAGAAGCAATCAGATGAGTTTCATAGTCCCATGTTTACTATTGATTTTGACTTCCAGATGGAATGGAAGAGACACTGTGTTGAGTTATTTATAAATTGTTGTTGTGAATGTTTTTATGGTTGTGATGGACTTGTGTGTACATTATGTGATTAACTGCTATGTGATTCTTGATTGTGTATGATTTGGATCGGGGGACACGTGCCGTCTCAGTTCTTGTGGTTTGACAAGGTAGTGGCCTTGTGGTTTGACAAGGTAGTGGCCTTGTGGTTTGACAAGGTAGTGGCCTTGTGGTTTGACAAGGTAGTGGCCTTGGGATAGGTACATAGTGTGATCATCTATGATACCATGTTGTTTGGCAAGGTAGGAGTCTTGAATTTTGGTTTGGTATGATTAATCTTGAATGTTAGTTGTTAATGCATATTTGTAACACATTGTCCATATGTTCTTTTGATTGATGGTGGTTATTCACAGCTTATAACTGTTTTGGCGTTGGAGTCTAAACCTATGACTCTCACCAACATTATGTTGACGTGTTTTAGTGTCTCTTTCAGGTGTGAATGTGGTTAAGCGTGAGGATAGAAGTGGCTAGACTTGGATGCCTTAGGATTGCATATAGAAGGAGATCCCCGTTCCTTCTTAGTTTACCTTTATGTTTTTTTGAATTAGTGATACTGTTGGCACCTATATGTTTGTTTTGTTTGTGTTACTTGTTTGTCTTGGGTAAGAGGTAGGGTTGTTACCTACTTACCTAGACTCCTGCATTGTTGAGATATTGTCATGACATTTGTGTCACCATTTTATGACATTTCTTATATCATTTAGTTATCTCTATAGACACGCTATTGTTGTGATGATATCCATACGTCGCGCCCCATATTCCGCCATGGTGGGGTGTGACAGCTTATGTGCCGATTAGGCGAATTCATTTAGGTGTTTGTTAATGCATGTGTTAATGAGTATATCTAAGTCTCTAGGTTTTTTAGGCACATAGCTGATTACAGGTGCATTCTTCAAGCGGGTAGGATATAGTAAACGTCGTCATATCACTACACTAGGTTTGACTTTTTTCGCGCATGACTTGTAGTAATGCCAACGGAAACACTTACACGTTTAATCAACAAGGTGTGACAGGCAATGAACATGTAGGGAAAAAATTGTACGGATTAGTGCATGATTGGGTGAACATGTTTTATTATCAAGTGAAATTCTCACCATCGTAGAGTAGATTGTTAGAGTGTTAGTTAAACCCCCTCCTATATCCGATAAATTTACTGCTTTCATAAAATATAAGAAATACAAAAAAAAAATTCTTCTCACATCTAGACATTTTCTATGTTATACACCGACCTCACACACTATTCCCTAAGATAACGATAACAACCCCAAGTCCTTACCTAATTATACCTACAGGACCGCGTACACTACCCGAGGATTGTAAAACTCTGACGGCCGAGTCTGCCGCATCCGTGGTGCACGACGAAGACAAGCATCATGTACCTAAGTTGTTTGCTCGATGTTGATGTACATAATTTAAGTATATCATCATTGATAGATGATCAGTAATACTATACTAGGGTACTTGTTGATGTTTGTGGTCTAAATGGACCCAATTTATCTAATGGACTAATATATAATTGGGCTACTCGACATGTTATATCCGACATGTATATTGTGACAACTGACAAATTTTTGCAAACTTAAAATATTAAATTTTACCTAAACTTTCAATTTTTACGTTTGACGTGAATTAGTTTACCTAAAGACGAGATGTTGACTCATGGTCATAAAAACGTATTCAGACACTCATCGACTTTAGACTTAGTAAAGTCTACTCATTAATATGTCACAGACATCTCATACATATTATTAGGTTATGAGAACCTACATTGGTGATTTGAACGTAAAGAGGTTAGGTTTAACGTTAAGCTATATTGAACAGTATGTAGTTGTTATCATGTTTTATGAACACATACTCATTTACATGAATTACTTGCTTTATTTTTGTATCCCGAGTGTTTATTTTACGAGTCAAGTAAATAGTTGCATGCATTTAGTCACCTTTATACTTGCATGTGCGTGCATGGTTTAATAAGTATAACACATTAGTTTCCGACCAAATTTAATACATGCATGGTTTGCAAAAACAAAGGTGATAAAAATCCCCCATCCCCTCTTGTGCTTGTTTCGTTGCCATCTAGCCACAAGCACACCCACATGTTTCAAATTTTAGCATCGATTCCCAAGTAATCTAGCACACGTCCCCCCCTTATATCCTTGTCGGGCTCCATCATCCACCACGAACCCCATACTGTTGTCTTGGCTAGTTGAAAACTTATACAAGTAAACCTTGATCTACAACTTTAGCCTACAATCACAAGTGTGTAAGATAACCATTGGAAGATCAAAATTGATCCCGTGACCCCTTTTGCATTTGTTTCATCCGATCTAAGCCAAACACACACCCATTTCATGTCTTGAGTTATATATATTCAACTTACACTTCATTTCACACAACACTTTCTCTCTTAACAAAACACATAGATTAAACACTTTCTTTCTCCTTTTTCATGTTTGTAAGCCTCGACCAAGAACCAACCAACACCCCTTGGTATTTGTTGAATTCCCACTTCAAGATTTGGGTTCACTAGTTGTTATTTAGTTTGATTTCGGGTTTAAACTAATGTTGAGCTAAGTTGAAATACTTCCTTTTTCAACTCATTTTAAGGCCCATATTTTTCTTCCAATTTTTTGCTACACATATTTTCTTGAATGAAATATCACCATGAATGTTGCGTACATCCTAATTTTAAGGCCCATGATGTTTCTATGAATAAATGACATACTACACGCTTATGATTATTTTACTTGTACTTTTATGTTCATTATATTTGTTAGTACAAACATTACGATGTTTAGTCGATATAATCTCTTCGTATTTTGTTGATGACAAATGTATAAGTCGCAATACATTATGAAAAATGTTAAGGTACTCGTAATCACTCAAGAATACATTTGTATACTTCTCTCGACACCTCCAAGATCGCATTTGGCATGAATCACTCAAGGTATGAATAAACAAGTCATTTAACATTACTAAGTGATCAAGGATTAATATCTTCTTAAAATTCACTTTTAATTAAAGTGAAAAAGTATTTTTTAAATAACTTTATTTTTAAGAAAATGTTTTATTAAAAAGAAAATGGAAATTTGAATTTGGCATATTCCAAAGAATATTCCCTAACGCATATTCCAAAGAATATTCTTTAATTTGAATTTAGGATATTTCAAATGGATAAAGAATATACCCTTTGCGTAATTTTTTCACCAGATGGACTTTCCCCACTAAAGGCCAAAAAAGCACGAACTCCAAAGCCCGAGGATTCTTAAAGGTACCCGCGGTTCTTTATTGATAATGAACCGTAGGGGCATTTAAGGAACCACGGGTAATTATAGTCGTTGCTCTCTTGCCCTATAGATAGTGGATCATTTTCAGCTTTTATTTCAACCCTTTTTGCACAGCTTCTTTAAAAACACACCTTAATCCTTGATTAGTTACTTTTTATTAATCTTGTTTAAGATGTGATTCTATCCTCAATCCTTTCAAGTGCAAATAGAAGAACACTTTCATCACCATGAAGTGTTGGGTTCATAACATGATGAAGATCTCTCCTTCTAGATCAAGTCATAGTTTTCCTACAATGTAAACATGAACATCCAAGTGATGTGTATACTTGGACTTGATGTATGTGTATAAGATCTAAGTGTTGGATTTACTTGGATGTGTTTGTAAGGGAAGTAGATCCAAGAGATGGGTATCCTTGGATTAGGAGTTATGAGTGTAGATCCAAGTTTTGTTACTACTTGAATATAGTGTTTGAGTCATAGATCTAAGTGGTGTGTACTTAGATCTATATGGTTTATGTGTTTAGGCCATAAAACACAAGGTTTGTTATGTTTCGCCATAAAACATAACTAGTGGAGTCATAGGTGTAGATTGGTTCTACCTAAGATTATAACTCGACATCTGTCCTTATGTATAAAATGGGAAGTAGGCGACGTGTGTAGATTGGTCCTACCTAAGATTAGGACTCGACATCTAGCTTAGTGTCGGAAATGGTGTAAGCGACGTGTATGGTTTTTCTCCGCCTTGAAAGGAGCATTGTTGACTAGTGAAGAAAATCTCGAGTTGGGTACTCGAGGAGTGGAGTAGGGCGAAAAAGAGCTTCATGACCGAACTACTATAAATCATCGTGTCGGTACTTTCCTTTACGTTTATGTCTTTACATTTATAGTTGCATACTTGTGTTGTGTGTCTTTGTGTGCACCACATAATCTACACATCTAAGTTGCGGAAAAGCTAAGACTTAGTACGTGTGTGCTTCATGTTTAGATCATGGTCAAGTGTGCATCCCTTAGTCTAAACATTTTAGTTGCAGAAAAGTTAAGGATTAGTACGTGTGCGCTAAATGTTTAGACTATTGCTTGATGTACTCTTGATTTGATGTGTTTGTTTATCTATTTACTTATAGTCTTTATCTCCAACTAACACATCTCATATCTAGTCAAGCTTGATCGAGAATTTTATACAAAAGATTGTTAAAGTGTAAAATGTAACAATGTTTATGAACCACTGTTGGCGGTTCGTTATTGAACTTGTGGTTCTTTATTGATAATGAACTGCGACCTTACTTATTAAGTCGCGACCAGTGGACTAAACGAAATGTTTTGAAAACTTAACTAGAAACTATTCAACCCCCCCTTCTAGTTTCTACAATTGGTATCAGAGTTTGGCTATTCAAGATCTTTGAAGTATATTGTGCTTTAAATCTTGGATCGATATTTGCTCTCGTTTTCAAAACAAATTGTTTTCAAAAATGAAAACGGTTTTAAAAATAAAGACGATCTTTGTATCAAATTGTCCATGAAGAGTGATTACATATGAAATGTGTTTTATTTTTTCATTCGTACAAGTTTTTGTGTTAAATAAACTTCGTATAATAGCTTGATAATAAATCTTTTCATGTTTGGAAGTATAAAAATCTTGTGTGTCTTAATTAACTCTAAAACCAAGTTCTATGTGTCTAAAATGATTTTTTAGAGTCCTAAGTCCTTCCAAAAAGTTACCAAATGATTTTGGTCAAAAACTCATTTTTTTCCTCTGACCGCGGATCATTAATTGTTCCCGAGGTTCGTTATCAATAACAAATCGCGGTCAGTCTGACACAGATTTTTGCAAACTTTGAAAAATTATGTAAAATCAACCGTAAGACCGTAGAAGTCATGCCACCCACCATTTATAACGTAATTGAGTCTTATTTCTTTTAAGAATACTTCCAAACCTTTATTAAAACTTTAAAGTTTGGATATTTTCTAAGTTCTATACTTTATCCAAAGTATTGAGTCTCGGTTTGTCGAAAAACTTGTGTTTTACTCTTTTCTATTAAGTTGGATATGTCTTGTTGGTATATCTTTGTAAATTGATATATTTACAATGGGTTTAAATTTTGAAATGGCGACAACTATTTTCAAATTAAATCAAGCTATGTATACTGTTGGAAATTCACTTTATGTGACGACATTTAAGAAGTCCCATTAGTTATCATAGTCACACACGCATAGACTAGACTAGGAAACGTTGTATAGTTTAGGTGTGGTGTGTGACTATATATACCCCTCCAAGGCTTCCAAGGAGGGGTGTTGCTTGTGTTTTTGTCTCACTTTAATATATTTTCTATCTTTTCACACACAACCTCTCTCTCTCTACTTCATCCATGGCTTCCACTACCTTCCACCACCCACCAAGACCACCGGATCTATTACAGCAAACCTACAATTGGTATCAGAGCTTCGGTTTAATCCTTGGATCGTGTTTATTGTTATTGATTTGGTGGTTTTTAGTATTTTTTGGTCCCGATCTAAAAAAACTTTTTTGTCTTAAATCTGTCAAACTATTTGTCATGATGATTTTTTATGTTAAAAGATTTTATCTGATATGGTATTCGTCATGTTGTCATGTGGTGTCATTATTCACGGGTCTCATTAGTCTCGTTTCTTGTTGGTTTCATCAGTCCATGTATAGTTTTTCGAGCTTATTTTATTGGTCTACACACTTTTCTGAAACAGTTTGCAAATTTATCATAATATGTCTACTGTTTCTGATTTCACTTTAACAGATCTAGTGTCTACAGTCTACTATCTGGTCAAAAATGCATGTCTGGTGTTTAATTTGTATAGGTTTCTTTATTATTTTTATGAAGATGAAGGTGAAACCCATATTTGCCAGAAAAATCAGACCTAGAAACAAGTTCCTGGAAAAACGGAAAAAGGACATCTTTTGGATAAGATCGCATTGATTGCGATGGCTGGACTGCGATGGAACCATTGCGATGGATCCATTGCGATGAAACCATTGCGATGAAACCATTGAGATGGTGTCCATTGCGATGGTGTCCATTGCGATGGTGTCCAACAGGATGCGATGGGTTTTAAAGGTACCATTGCGATGGAACTTATGTTGCGATGGGTTTTAAAAATAGACTGCGATGGCTTATTTTTTATCTTGCGATGGGTTTTAAAAAATGACTGCGATGGCCTCATTTTTTTTCTTCATTGCGATAAAGAAAACAGGACAGTTTATCAAGACCATGTAGTGTAAAAACATACCGTGACTGATTTGACCAAGACTCTACCAATATATCTCCAACCTTTATCTCCACAACAAATCCATCATAATCTAACCTAACCCATCGTCACTTAAACACCATCTAGACTCGACCCTAAAACAGAAACATAGTATGATCTCAGATTCACTTTTTGTGGGTAGACATGCATGCCAAGATCCATTAAGATCTATACCCACGAATTAATATCTCATCATAGATCTATATCGAAGGATAACCCTCTTTTGATATACGAATGTTATGAATGATTGATAACAATTTATTGTTATAATCAGCCCATTGCTTCGCTTTGAAACATGAAATCGAATCAACATAATCATCGATCTATCAATGGTATTAACCACTATTTAATATTCGAATATCAAGATTGAATCATAACAATTATGTTATATTTGAATCTTCATTTCGTCTATTTAAAAACAATTAAATCAAACACATGCACCCTTACCCAAGATCTTTATTGAAGATCTTGAAGCCGCGTCTTGTACTGTAAGTTTCATTTGGGATGGGATGGAAGAAGCTATATATTACTGATTTGTGTTTGTGTGGGAACAAGATCAGTGATGAATTAGGATGAAAGTTAATCTTGTTTTTGATATTGTTGACTGTTTTTGTTTAGATGAAAGGGACGGAGGTTTCGATGTGGGGGTTAAGATGAGAGGAAATTTGTATTTTGTAGCTGCGTGTAGAAAGTGAGATTGGGTTGTGGGATATGAGTAAAAAATAGGGTAAACACTACTCTTATATCCCTAAGATCTAATATCTCAGTTGGGCCCTAAGCTTAGATTTGCAAATTGCAAATGTGAAGATGGGTTGATACACGTTTGACCGAGTATAATGGGGTCTCTCCACTTCACGACTTATTTTAATTTTGGATGGGCCATGAAACCATTGCACAGTTGTATTTGGTTAATTGTTGTTTGGTCCGAGTCTAACATGAATCGGATTTAAGGGACCATAAGGTGACGGGCTGGAGAATTTTTTTGGCATACAAATGTGGCCGCTTTAATAATATATGCAAATGTTAACATTAATATGTTATTTACGTTAACATTTTGTTGTATATGGTTAATGGGTCGTATACCATTGAATGATATAGACATGAAACTGACGGGCCAAATTTATTGGTTTTATGTTATGTTTCGTGTTTATAATGACCATGTAACGAGACAAAATGATGAGACAAAGTGACAAGACAATGTGACGTGATAAAGTGTTGAGAATAAATGACGAGACAACGTGACAAAAAATTTATTTTGACGATACCGAAGAAAAATAGGTATATTTTTAGTGGCTACGGATTTGTTTGATCAGGCATTAATTATGTGAAGTTGAAGACGGATTTTTTCGAAGGCGTGTACTTATTTTATCTTTGAAGATAACTTGCTCGAGCTTAATCTTAGAATGAAGACTTGTTTATCTGGTTTCCGTGTTCGGGGTGGTTGGTTGATGACTTGGATAACTATCACTTAAAGGGGTTACATTGTTGTACTCAGTGTCACGCGCTTAGTCGACGTGGATAATTTCAAGAGGTGTTGTGCTTATATACTTCTTCAGTGATGTATTGGGTACTTAGAGATTTCTCCACCGTTCCTCATTCAACAATTGGGCAAGCTTAAGTCACAAGATCAAAGGATTTTTATTCAGTTTGATGTTTGATGTATCTGGTTCATTCTATCAGTGGTCACTTCAAATTGCCTTCAAGGGGGTTGGTAAAGATGGCCATGGAGAGTTTATGAGTAGAGTATCTCGATCAGCAGCTGATTCTCACAAAATATATAATTCTACTTATTTATTATTCTCACGAGATTTCAGGTACATGTGCGTACGATTTATTGTTGGTTCCGAGTTTCGAAACCATCAAGGGGGAAGAAGAAGACACATTGAACGCACAACGAGTACACGTGATGAACTTCATACCTTTCTTTTGATTTGAAGACACTCCGGGAAGACATTTGTCATAATCGCAGAGAAAATCAGTGTTTTAACTCGTGGCGTTATCAATCTCTAAACAGTACACTACTGATTCGATGTTTAATTGTTTTGATGTTGCAATTATTCATCATCATTATCCTATATGGAGAGATATGCACTTCCGGGACTTAATTGACTCTGGTGCATCTCCGGAAGAAGATATGTGCATTTCCGGGACTTAATTGACTCTGGTGTTACGATGTCAACTTCATGAACGGGATAAAGTGTCCACTTCAGTATTTGAGCTTCATACTTGGGATTGGTTTACTTTCTTCAACTACGTGGGGGAAGAAATGTCTTGATTCTTTCTAGTATGCATAACTTTAACTCTCAGGGGGAAGAAAAATTCAGAAGAATTATTCAAGCGTGAGAAGAGACGTTGTTGATCTAATTGGTATGCCCCTTACTTTCAATCACTCATAGTAATATTATCATTTCATATGATGGGGTTTGCTTGTTAAATTCCGTTGTGCGCTTAATCATTCTAAGCTTTATTGAAAGCTTTGAAGTTGCTTATGAGGATTGTCGATTTAGGGGGAAGCTATTAAAAGCTTCTACATCAAGTTTATGTGGCATGAATTATGGGGAAGTTAATTCAGAAGCTTCTCCTTAACCAGAAGTATATGGATTACTTAGCTCGTGCCGTTATAGTATTTCTACTACAAGTTACTTTAAAGATGAGTCGTTTTGAAGTGAAGACTTGAAGTCAAAGACCTCAGAAGACTTCATCAGCATTGGACGTTTCATGGAAGCTTTTGTTCTTAATCATTATGTACTTGTTAGGTAGAATATTGTAAGGAATTCTACACGTCGTCCCATGGGGGAAGATTGTTGGAAATTCACTTTATGTGACGACATTTAAGAATTCTCATTAGTTATCATAGTCACACACGCATAGACTAGACTAGGAAACGTTGTATAGTTTAGGTGTGGTGTGTGACTATATATACCCCTCCAAGGATTCCAAGGAGGGGTGTTGCTTATGTTTTCATTTGAGTTAAATACATTTTTCTTTATTTTCACACACAACCCTCTATCTCTCTCTCAACCATGGCTGCCACCATATTCCACCACTCACCAAGACCACCAGATCATATATTGCAAACCTACATATACGTTGGTATATCTAACACTCAAAACAAAGACGAATGATTTTGTGTATTTTCTTATGTGTTTTAGATTTCTTCAAGTGTTCATTACTATTGGTAGTAGTGTTACTTGTTTGTCTAATATTTTGTGCATTACATATAGGATCAACATCTCTTGGTTTACAAATGTTATATAAACATCTTGTATACCTTGTTATGTTTGATAACACTCTTAGGTTTGAAAGCTTTGTGAGCTTGTAAAATCTATAGATGGCGGTCGTCTTACTCGATCATCGTGTTATTAGTTCAAGTAGATTAATGTCTCACTATAAAACATGAAACACTCTTTGAAAATCTTAGCTATTTTCTCTTAAATGAGTGTTAGTGGGAATCAAGAAAGATTTCGAATATATATCAGTTCATTATTCAAATTATGATTGATATCATCATCGAATCTAATTGACATATTTTTTAGTGTAGACATGAATGTGGATCCTTAATAATATACATCAGATCATAACTCACACTTGTGTTGATGATGGTATATTGAATCTACTTGTTCAAATTGTTAGACAAATTTGTTTAATAATTGCTTATAATACACAAAGGAGTCGGTTTGACAACTTGGATGTTTCATCCGAAGTTTTCAAGTAATTTACATTGCAATGTAATTGGTAAATGTGAAATTTTCGAAAGACCAGTCAAGAGTGTTCTAACAAATTGTGTAAACTTTGTTTATACAATTCAGTGTTATTGGCCTCAAGATCTATTAAGGTAAATAACCTTAACTAGACTATTTCGACAAGATATGCAATGGTTTATTCTTAAACCCTATTAGGTCATACATTGTGTCGTTATACATTTTTCATCCTTGCTACACTCATTAGGAAAATGTAGGAATTACATTTTGTCAAACTTAAGAATGACTACTAGAGAATCTATTGCACTAGAAATTCAATTTGACTTAACGGTTGAATTACTTCATGTGAGAAGTTGATTTGGTGTATAACTCGTAAAAATGGTCGTGCTTAGCCTTAATTGAGCACCTCTAGTGATAGTCTCATACTCATTCTCTAAATTGATTAAATGGCTCTTCCTAAATATGGCTAATGATAGTTTACATCAATGAACTTTGTATGTCATTATGAGTCTTTTTCTTTTGTAGCCATTAGGTTTTTCTTAGTTTTCTTCCTATGTGCTGATTGAACCTATGTGTTTTTCCTTTGTTTGTGTTCTAGTTTTTATCGCTCTTTAGCATAACTTTATGATAAGTTAGTCTAGAACATTAGGATTTGTTGAATTGGAAAGTTCCCTTTATCCTCCAAAATACACCTTATGTAGGCGGATCATTAATTGTCAGGCGGCTCAATATAATTATTGAACCGCGGGCACAATTAATGAGCCGCGGGCAGAAGCTGTCAAAAATGTATTTTCTGAAACTTCAAAGTTGTTCGAACACTTTTTAGAATCCTTGTTTCAAACCTTTGACCACTCCCAAAATATCTTGTGCTTTCTCTACTTAACCCAAAGCATTTTTGCATCTCTTTCTCACCACAGGAAAATGTCTTATTCACCAAATGAAAGCCTTGATTCTCCACCATCTACTCTTTCAACCCAAATTCACCAAATAACACACCAAATAAAATCTCTTCTCCTTTTAAGGAAATTGATTTTGGATACTCTCCTTTTCCATCACTTCCCTTTTGTGTTCTCCCTCCATCATATGATAATGTCATGCATCATGGAACATATTGTCATTGTTGTCAATATCAACATCTTACCATGTCTCACATTTATGATGAGTTGAATTACAAGATTATCACCAAGCCTTCTCCACTAAATTCTACGTCTTCTAATTAAGCATATGTGTTGCTTATTAATAAGCCATCCAATTAAGCAAATCTTAGAATTATAGTGTAACTAGGATTATAATTATGTTAAAGTTATAGGGTTGTGTTTCATACATATTTGTATGATCTTTATTTTCTTGTATTTCTTTTTATGTTCTTCAACATGATTTATCTTTGGGTCTTAGATCTCGTTGTTCTTGTGATCTTCCTTGTCTTCTTTATTTTCCTCATTCGGTTGTCAAGGAAGGTTTGTTGTTAATCTAGTTCCTCTCTAAGTAAGATTGACAACTTAAATATTTCATTCGAAATATTCAAGTATATTTTAACTTGAAATTTCAATTGTTAAAAGTCATATCCGAAATTTAACTTTCAAGCCATTTAGAATCTTATGTTAAATTGTTTGACCAGGCAATTTTCTTTTGGGTCTTAAATCGTTTTTGGACACCCACTGCCCACGGTTCCTCAAATAACCTAGCGGCTCATTATTGATAATGAACCGCGGACCTATTTAACGAACCGCGGCCAGTGAGTCCCTTTGTTCGTTTTTGGTCTATGTCTCTTTTTTGACGAGTTTTCTTGAAGATTCTTTATTTTCTTTTGAGTTTCTTCTCTCGTTTTCTTTCAAGATTCCACTATCACCTGTGAGGGTATAGTATTCTTGAATTATCTTGTGAAGTTATCCTTAACTTCTTTGTTGAGTCTCTTTCAATTTCTTTTAATCATGCATTTCTAAGTCGAGTCTCTTTCTTCTATCCTTTCTACACTAAGTCAAGTCGAGCCTCACCCTTTCCTCGTCATGTAATTGTTCTTTGAACATTCACAATGATTGATAAGTGTAGGACTTAATCACACGACTTATAGAACAAGAAATAGAGATGATGAAGAACAAGATTAAAACTAAGAATGGAATATTAGATTAGATGAAGAAGAAGGAAGAAAGATACAAAGTAGGTGTTTCTAGTGAGAGAAACTAAGGATAGTTTCTCTCTCTAAAACAAGAAGAATAGAAAACACTATGGGAGACACACACACAAATGAGGTTGGATGTGCCTTTTATACTAAGTCTTACAAGGATATGAGGCCTTCCTCATTTGTGTGTTCGGGACTAATTCCCGTTACATACATAACAATAACATAGAACTCTCGACACCATTACGTAGCATTTTCCACGAGCTTCGCAACGGTATATTATATGACCATCACTTTAAATACTTCTAACAATCTCCCCCTAAGGGGTGGTCATATAATATGTGACTTCACTTCTTTGACCATCACTTTAAATACTTTTAACAATCTCCCCCTAAGTGGTGGTCATGTATTATGTGACTTCACTTCTTTGTTGTTGCAGACTTTGAAGATCGTTGTCTTGAGAGTTCTTTCATCATTCCTTTCATGACTTGTGATCTTGGATCTTTGGTCTTTGCCTTGAATTGATCTTAAAACTTTGCCATCTTATGTTCTTGTGTATTTCCCCATATACTCATTCTTTGCAGTATTGTTGAAAGCGGACTAACAATCTGCCTTGATCATTAGAGTAGCGGAAGTCTTTGTCTTTAGATGTTCTTGAACTTTCTTCATTTACTTGAGCATGTGGTCTTGAATCACTACTCTTTGCCACCCTTTGCATTCCTCCGGTTTCCCGTTATACAGTACGAATATTATACCTGTGATTAGGTAAGTTCAAAGAACTTCCTTGACAGGGTTTCCGGCTGTGGTAACCATTCTCAATACTTGAATATCTCAAAAGATAAATCATAGTAAAGAGTGAATCATGTAGTTCCATTCTGCTGATTAAGTCGTCAATTCATTTCCTGGAATAAGTTTGAATCAATAAATAATCAAACCATTGTTGTTTTCCAGTTGACACAAGTTTTATTCATATAGAATCTCACAAGTTACCTACCGCAGTGCTGTTTGATGATGACACTAGAAGGATTTTCATTCGTCACTGTAAATACTAATAAATATTCCTCTGAATGTTCTTGCAAGATCATAAAGATATTACGTAGATACCTGGAACGAGTTTGAATCAAAATAGAATCAAACCACTGTTGCTTTCCAGTTAGCATATGTTTAATTCAAGTGAATCTTACATATGACCTACCGCACTGTTGTTTAATGTCAACACTGGAAGGTTTCCATTCATCACTGTGAATACTAGAGAGTATCACTCTGAATGTTCTAGCAATACCACAAGGATAGAGCGTAGGACTCTGTGAATTATTGCTTGTGTTCTAATGATGAACAACAATTGATATATGGAATGAGTGTCCTAATGAGATTTTCATGAATCTCGTTGGCTCTAGACTCTATAAGTGCACATTTATTTGGTGATCGGAGGCTGGATCAGACTGCCACCTTTTCAATATCTACTATCTCGGAGTGAGAAAGTTGATAGAAATGAGTTGAACTCCATGACAATTAAAACAAACTTCTATTGAGAGAAGTTTGAGTAGGCTGGGAGGGGTTGTGCTTTGCATCACTGGGTCCATGATGCTTTGTCTTCAATACCAGAAACCATCAACATGATTCTGATAGTAGATGTATTGACCCGGTTTCTGCCTAAGTTGTATGGAGGGCTATTTCTTTTCACCCTTTATCCTTACATTTTTTTTTTCATTCTTCAACCACTTCAATGCTTACAAATACGTCATAACTAGCACCTTGTTGTGATTATTCTAGTGCTAGCTTAAGTTCTTGGTCGGCATTTTTCCCGTATACACTACTACTCCATCTTTCCTAAGGACTTCTAAGTTCTAATGGATTGTCCCTGGGAAGATCCATCCGGTTCTGGTTGGATCATAGGACGAATACCTAACCACCTTTTGACACCAATACCATCGTGAATTAATGTGTTGTAGGGTATAGATATCGTAACCAGAAAAACGATTGAAAAAAGCAATCAAGGTGTTAATGAAATCAATGTTTACACCTTGAAAGTTTTCTATAGCACCAAAACGCTCCCCTACATATGTGCATCATAAAAGGAAAGGTTTTTGCACATATTAGGAAGATAGAGCACATATCAAAGATCGTATCAAAAAATGACACATTTTGAACACATTTTAATCACTATTCTCCCCCTTAAAATTTGCATGTGATTGAAATTTTTGTGAAACTAGGATGAAACATGGAGAGAAGAATGTTGCATAAAAGTTTGTACTCCCCCTCGAAAAAAAATTCTAATTAAAAATAGGGGAGTATATGAGCACACAGTTTTGAAATACCTTGAGAAATTGTGCTCAAACCCGAGAAAACTGAATTCCCCGTTGTTGAGGGAGAAATGTACATAAATGAACATTTTCCTTGAGTTCATGAGCTTAAAACTTTGAATGTTTTAATATAATCCCATGACCGAGAAAAATTAATTTCCCGTTGAATGTTTAGTGGCACGCTCAACCCGAGATAGATTGCGCTACCCGTTATTAGGATAAGTTATCTTTAAAGATACACTTTCCTTTATTTGAAGTTCGAGTTACAGTCTGACATTTAACTGTAAGTCGTTTACACGAGCTTAAAACATGGAATGTTTTTTTTATCGGAAGCTCATGACCGAGAAAGTTTTATTTTCTCGTTGTTAAGGATAAGTTATTATCCGTGATCAACTTTCCTTTCTTTGAGGCACGAGTCACAATCTGAGGTAATTGTAAATCATTTGAAGAAAAAAGAAATGACATGTTTTGAAAATCATTTGAACTTTCATTCGAGCTTTATATACACACCCGTGTCGTTATTGAGCGACATTTCTAGGACGTCCATATTATCAAAACTGAAAGACATGTCGGGAAGAATATTTTTTGTATTTTGATAGATTTTTTCATTTTTTATTTTGTTTTTATAGGTTTTATTTTTTTGTATTTTGATTTTTTCAATTTTTTCGAAAATAATCCAAAATAGACCTTTGTACAGCAGAAGAGGGTGATGTCGAATGTACAGAATTGGAACCCCTTGAAGAAATGGATTCATAATCCGTTGAAACACCTGCAATGACAGAAGAAGAGTTTTCACAAATACTAGTGTTAGGAGTAACAAACTCATTGTCTACATTTAGAACACTCGCATTAGTGCTGGAGCAGGTGTCATCAATCCTCTCGATGGGAATCCACTTAAGACCAACTTCCTTGAAGATCCTACCCGTTGGTTTCCACTGAAGACTATAGCGAGGAGTAGTGTTCTCTTGCACAGCGGAAGACTTATTTGGATAGAAACTAGATCCTGCATAGATCCGCCTTGAAGATTTCTTGTCATTTCTGTTTCGTGTGACTGGTGTGAATCTCCTTGTTGTCTTATGGGATTATGCATTCTTTCACTGTGAGGAGGAACGAGAGTTTACCTCATAGAGGTATTGCAGAATGCAATGAGCATGGTTTTCATGGTGAATGCCCTTTTTGCATATGGGGCATACATGGAGTTTGGGATTCTCAAAGGTCCATGTGTACCTAGGTTTTGTTGTCCATTCAGGCACCTTGTTCGATACACAATGACTCATTGGTGGTTGCCAATTCCTAGGTTGCTGGTAAGGGATCCTAGGTTTTGGTTGACTACCATTATGAGTGTGTTGAACTCTAGCAGTTGTTTGTTTACTAGGTGGTGAATACACGGGGTTTACTTTCTGAGTGTTCCCTTTTGGCATACCCTTCCCTAGATTGTTGGTTTGAACAACGTCATTTGACCCTTTAGATTCCTTTGTGGGCGTAAGAGTCACACGCTTGGGAGTACTCTTAGGAGTAGTGCAAGGTGCATTCGCATGGTTGTGTTTAGCAAAAGTGGGTTTTCTAAATGGTGGAACATAGGGTGATATGGCTGGTTTTGGAACAGTTGATTGCACATCGGTATTAGGAGGTAACCTAGAAACATTAGAAGGCGGTTTTCCTATGATAGATGGCTTTGGTACTTTGTACGCATTGGGTTGTCTAACAACTGATTTTACAACCTTAGGTTCCATCGTTTTTCCACCCATCTTTCCAACAAGTTTCTTCAACTCAGCTATCGCGATGTCTTTGTCTTGCAACTGAGCTTTCAAATCAGAAATTTCCCCTCTCTTTTCGTTCAATTCGCGAAATGATTCAGAGAGTTTTACTTGAAAGTTACTGTCATCTGGAACTTTTCCAACTTTGTTTTGCAAAGAAAGTTCAAGAGAATGACAATGTTTCTGAAGAAAATCATATCGGTGTTGAAGAATCGTAAACTCTTTTTGATTAACATTTGTTGAAGGCTCAATATTACCACGTTCACCTTCGAACTCAGCTTGCAACCGTTCGATTGTTTGTTGCATGTCATTGTAAGATTTATCATACGAAAGTTTGTCAGCCTTACATTCATCACTTTTTTGACATATTTATTCCATAGATCGGTGAATTCGTTATCCTTTGTAATGACATAAGAATCCATTTTTTCTTTCGTACGATGAAGCTCATTTTGGATGGTTTCATTGTCTGACACAGAGATGTTTACCGCAACGGGGTTACTATCAACACAATCACCATTGTCACTTGCTTTCGAGAGACATGAAATGTCGCTTTCTAAAACTTTAATTCTATCAAGAGATGCATCAGCGTCCTTCGCCAAAGATTTAAATTCTTCAAAAAAGTTGGCTAGTTCTTTTAGAAAAGCGTTTTCAAGATTGATCATCCTAGCATCAACTTGATTAATAAGCGGATTAATTTCTTCTCTAATGATTTTGTGGACCTCGGTCTGAACGGGTGAAGTGAAGTTTCCTCCAGTCATTTTGGTGTTAACAACCCGTTTGAGAATGACAAAATTATCTTTGAGCTCGTTTAGAAATCAGCGTGTGATACTCGGTTTAGGAGGGTCATCAGACAATTTCTCACTTGGTAGCAAAATCATTTCAGTACTCGTTTTAGACCGAACAAAAACAGTTCGAGGATTGACTTTCGGATAATAAACGGGTGTCACTTCTTTATTTAGTTTTTGCATTTTTAAACGAGTCTCTACAGCAAGTACATTAGTTTCCTCAGAATCATGCACACTAGGAGGATCATGCTCATCAGACAAGAGCACATTACCATTATATAGAGTTTGATTTGTGGCCTGAACTTGCTTAAGATATTCGGGATTCAGAGGAAGAGGACAACCTAAAGCCATTTTGTAACGGGTGTAATTTATCTCATTCACTTTACGTGCGAGCATATTTATCGTCTGCATAGTTTGGCCGCCTTTTACCAAAAGGTTGTCTAATTCCCTAATCCTATCCTGAGCTTTGCAAAAATCCTCATGAAGCCCATCTTCTCGAATTTTTAAATCATGTTTCAGCTTTTTCCTTTCTTTTTTTAAATCAGAAACAATAGATTTTTCAGTTGAAAGCTGTTTATTAAGAGAGGTGATTTCATCATTCAATTCGCTTATCTTTTTAGCACTACTTAAGTGTAAGGCATTTAATTTCTGAGTAGTGCATTTTTCGTGATAAACCGATGTAGCATGAGCTTGTTCAATTTCCTTAATTTTAGCATGATGGATTTCAAAGCTTTTCTCCCTTTCCTTATACCCCGCAAGCTCAGTGGTCAGTTTGACATTAGTTTCTCTAAACTTATTATTAACCACATTCGCATGAGCAACATCCTTGGCAAGCTTATCAAATAATGATTTATAATACGCATGCGTCTCGTCAGGAAGGGTTATAGGTTGGGCTACTTGATCTCCACGAAGGTCCACACTAGGCGCATTAGAAATAGTATTGCTAGTATTCGTTTGAACCCCGTGTGTCTCAGTGGAATGCTCAAGTGACTCAGTATACTCTTCCTCCTGATTAGACATATTATATAACTCATTATCATTGAGACGTGGTGTACCTCAGAGGAACCGTCTGAATCATACACAGTTGCTCTGTCAGCCTTAATTATCGATGTTGATGATTGCTGCGAATTAGCCATCAAGATGGAGTCCGTAGCCACCTCTTCTTCCTTATCATATGCTGCTGCAGATGCCATGAGATCAAACTCTTCCGCTAGAAGTGGAATTCCTGCTTCTTCCTTTTGTGCTATAAGAAGCTGAGACTTGAGATGGGCAGCATTCCTCTTCTTTCTTGCATGGCTATCACAATGCTCAATACCCGCAACATCACTATCTTGTTGATATGTCATAGTAGAAGTCGCGTGAAAGACAGAATCATAATTCGTAGAAAGCGTGTTTTGGAGTCTCAACAAAATCAAACTTCGCCGAAAATTTCCAGCCCGACAAAAATACCTCAGTCCGATATAAAATAAACCGAAAAAATTTTGAATTACCAAATTTTGAATTCAAGTTAGAAATAGCAAATAACTAGTAGGGAAAAAAATTTGAAAAAGGAAAAATTTGGACAAAAATAAAACCGAAAAATGGCCTAAAATTTTGAATTTTGGGCCGAAAATTTGAATTTTTGGTCGAAATTTTTTCGTATCGCCAAAATTTGAAATCGAAGCTTAAATGGCCTAAAAATGATCTAGGAAAAAATAAATTTTACTTGGGTTTTCCCGCCAAAAAACTCTTTTTTTAAATCTTTGTGTAAACTATGATCCGGGACACTTCTAGATAGTGGCTAAGTCTGAAAAGTACTCGAACAAAATATCCATCGGAATGTCCATCGGAATAGCATCGGAATGTTCTATCAGAATGAGGATCATAATGTTCTATCGGAATGTGTCATCGGAATATTCTATCGGAATAACCGTCGGAATAACTGAGTTCAACACCTATCGGAATCCGTATCGGAATATGTATCGGAATAATAGCTTGCAACACTTATCGAAATCCTTATCGGAATATGTATCGGAATAATAAACCCTTTTCCGATGGATTTTGTCGGAATATATAAACCCTTTTCCGATGGATTCTGTCGGAATACGAGTACTGTTCCGAGACAATAGGCAAAAAATGAGATTTTTGACAAGAAATCCGTGACTTTAACCAAACCAAAGCACCCAAATCTCTACCACGACTATGTAGAAGATATATGGATCACTTGGAATAACAAAAACACGAAAAGATTGATCTAAAGCTCACGAATTTCAAGAAAACAAGGACAACACCAAAGAGATAACCACGAATCCCTTGGCGAATGATACCACTTGTAGGATGTAATCACACGACTTATAGATCAAGAAAATAAAGATGATGAAGAACAAGATTAAAACTAAGAATGGAATATTAGATTAGATGAAGAAGAAGGAAGAAAGATACAAAGTAGGTGTTTCTAGTGAGAGAAACTAAGGAGAGTTTCTCTCTCTAAAACAAGAAGAATAGCAAACACTATGGGAGACATACCCACAAATGAGGTTGGATGTGCCTTTTATAATAAGGCTTACAAGGATATGAGGCCTTCCTCATTTGTGTGTTCGGGACTAATTCCCGTTACATACATAACAATAATATAGAACTCTTGGCACCATTACGTAGCATTTTCCACGAGCTTCGCAACGGTATATTATATGACCATCACTTTAAATACTTCTAACAATCCCCCCTAAGGGTGGTCATATAATATGTGACTTCACTTCTTTGACCATCACTTTAAATACTTTTAACAATAAGAGCTACGAAACTTTGAGCATGTAGTTTATCATATGCTAAACACCATCCATCTTGGTTTTTCTTTTCTTTGGCTTCTTTGATCTCTTTGTCTATATCAAGGAGTCATCTTTTTGTGTCTACATTCATAAGCATCCTTGCCTATAATGTCTTATATCTAGTGTTTTCTAAAAGTGTCGATTCATCCTCGCTTTTGGCTTTCTTATATTTTTGTACCTTGATTCCCGATTTGAAGCTTTTGGGGCTTTCTAAAGAAATTATTGTTAAGGTAAAAAATGTCGTTGGTTTGAGATTTTTCGTCTTTCTCGTTGTTGAGAGTTGATTGCGGTTAAAATTTACAATTGGATTGGGTGAATCCAACAATTCTAAGTTTTTAACCCTTTTAACCATTTGGATTGATAGCATCGCTTGCACACTTCTTTCTTCAATGCTTGTCATTGTTTGTGAAAACGACTTGTTTATCGTCCTCATTTTCTTTTTCATTCATAGTCATTCTTCCTCTCTTTTCTACTATGTGGAATTGCTTTATTGTCCTTGTCATACTCTCTTTAGTTTGGTATTCTCGCCAATATGTTAAAGTATAGTACGTCCTCTCGACAATATTTTTCTTATAAATTGGACATCTCTTTTCTCTCTTAGTCCTCTTCATATATTTTGGTGTCATCAAAATAAGTTGGGTTCTTTTTCTATCTAATAGCCTACTTATTTTTCTTAACTTGTCAAATTTTTGACACTTCTAAAAGCTATGATTGTTTTAGCTTCATCTTGAGTCACTCTCCTTGTACTCGAGGTGTTTAAGCTAATTCCGCTTGGGTGACTTTTGCTTTATATGCTCTTTTCTACTAACTTTGTTTTGTAGGACATCTAACCCTTTTTGTAGCTTGTCACTTTTCTTTCTTTGTTGGTGTCTCAAGCAAAGGGGAGCTAATATCAAGGGGGAGCATTTTAAAGAGTTTAACTCATTACATTTGCGATTGTTCACTCACTTAAATTGCATTAATCGAACATCTTGCAAGTAATGAATTATAGGATCTCGAAGATAAGCATATTATTATGCATGTAGTTGGTTAACATGTGGTGATTGAAGACTTCACTAGGATGACGTAAGCTCAATATCTTTGGATGATGAGTCTACGGTTAGGATTCTCGCCTCTCAACCGACAACTACAAGGAACGACTAACCTTTTGGATACAAACTCTCTCGAAGTCGATCCTCCTCTTCTACAAATGAAGACTACCTTTCGGATACAAACCATTTTGATGTCAATTCTTTTCTTCCTCAAATGACGTGCAATCGATGACTACCACTTTGGATGTGTGCTCTCTCGACGTTAACTCTTCTCTTCTTAAAAGACGTTGAATACCTTTTTGATTCGATAAAATAGGGAGAAGTAAGTGTAAACGAGTAACTTAAACATTTTAATATGCGTTACGGTTTACTTGTTTGTCATCATCAAAAAGGGGGAGATTGTTAGTGCAAAATTACGATGTTTAGTCGATATAATCTCTTCGTGTTTTGTTGATGACAAACGCATAACTCGCAATACATTATGAAAAATGTTAAGGTACTCGTAATCACTCAAGAATACATTTGTATACTTCTCTAGACACCTCCAAGATTGCATTTGGCATGAATCACTCAAGGTATGAATAAACAAGTCATTAACCTTACTAAGTGATCAAGATTAATAATTTCTTAAAACTCACTTTTAAATAAAGTGACAAAGTATTTTTTAAATAAATTTATTTTTAAGAAAATGTTTTATTAAAAAGAAAATAGAAATTTGAATTTGACATATTCCAAAGAATATTCCCTAAGGCATATTACAAAGAATATTCCTTAATTTGAATTTAGGATATTCCAAATGGATAAAGAATATCCCCTTTGGGTAATATCTTCACCAAATGGACTTTCCTCACTAAAGGACAAAAAAACACGGACTTCAAAGCCCCAGGTTCCTTAAAGGTACCCACGATTCTTTATTGATAATGAACCGCAGGGGAATTTAAGGAACCGAGGGTAATTATAGATGTTGCTCTCTCGCCCTATAAATAGTGGATCATTTCTAGCTTTTCTTTCAACCCTTTTTGCACAGTTTCTTTAAAAACACACCTTAATGTTTGATTAGTTAGTTTTGATTAATCTTGTTTAAGATGTGATTCTATCCTCAATCCTCTCATCCTCTCAAGTGCAAAGACAAGAACACTTTCATCACCATGAATTGTTAGGTTCATAACATGACGAAGATCTCTCTTTCTAGATCAAGTCATAGTTTTCCTACAATGTAAACATAAAGATCCAAGTGATGTGTATACTTGGACTTGATGTAAGTGTTGGGTTCACCTGGATGTGTTTGTAAGGGTGGTAGATCCAAGAGATGAGTATCCTTGGATTAGGGATTGGGAGTGTAGATCCAAGTTTTGTTAATACTTGGATATAGTGTTAGAGTCATAGATCTAAGTGGTGTGTACTTATATCTATATGGTTTATGTGTTTAGGCCATAAAACACAAGGTTTGTTATGTTGGGCCATAAAACATAACTAGTGGAGTCATGGGTGTAGATTAGTTCTACGTATGACTAGAACTCGACATCTAGCCTTGTGTAAAAAATGGGAAGTAGGCGACGTGTGTCGATTGGTCCTACCTAAGATTAGGACTCGACATCTAGCTTAGTGTCGGAAATGATGTAAGCGACGTGTATGGTTTTTCTTCGCCTTGAAAGGAGCATTGTTGACTAGTGAAGTAAATCTCGAGTTGGGTACTCGAGGAGTGGAGTATGACGAAGAGGAGCTTCGTGACCAAACCACTATAAATCATCGTACCGGTAATTTCCTTTACATTTATAGTTGCATACTTGTGTTGTGTGTCTTTGTGTGCATCACATAATCTAAACATCTAAGTTGCGGAAAAGCTAAGGCTTAGTACGTGTGTGCTTCATGTTTAGATTATGGTCAAGTGTGCATCCCTTAGTCTAAACATCTTAGCTACAGAAAAGCTAAGGCTTAGTACGTATGTGCTAAATGTTTAGATTATTACTTGATGCACTCTTGATTTGACGTGTTTGTTTATTTATTTACTTATAGTCTTTATCTCCAACTAACACATCTCATATCTAGTCAAGCTTGATCGAGAATTTGATACAAAAGATTGTTAAAGTGTAAAATGTAACAATGTTTATGAACCACTGTTGGCGGTTCATTATTGATAATGAACCGCGGCCTTACTTATTGATCCGCGGCCAGTGTACTAAACGAAATGTTTTGAAAACTTAACTATTCAACCCCCCTTCTAGTTTCTACAATATTGTCCTTGAAAATTAACGAAATACGATTATGATGTACCGATAAAACGTAGATTTAATGGTTGTTGTGAATATTGTTCTTGTGAGTATATTGACTGTGGGATCAGGCTTGACTATTGGATTTGACTTCATTGATGAGATTGTAGACGATGGAATTAGGATTGTATAGATTTGTCAGATTTGTTGTGGAGATTTGTGATAAAATGGTAAAAAATAGCTTGCTATCCATAATTTGAACTGTGTTATGAAGGAGTAAAAATGTTTTCTAAGTGTCTTAAAGTCAATAAAATGAAAATATAAGTTATTGCCTACGTTTTGAAAGCTCACGGGTCACAAACGGACTTATAACAAAGGAGATACGGTCATTTTGAGTTGTGTTGTAAAGTAGTCGAATTTTATGAAAAATGTTTGATGACCAGAAATTAAAAACATGTTTCAAAATGTTTTTGGTCCGAGTTTGAGGTCAAAATATCAAAATAATTGTAGTACTTACGCTCGTTTGGACATATTATACGTAATGAACGGATTTAAAATGATCGAGTTATATTACCTTAAGATAAGTCAAAATAAGTTATAAAGTGTGTATTATTAGTTAAAATGGAAAACTCTTATATTTTAGCAAGTCATTTGACGAATTTTATAACTATAAAATGTGTCAATACATATATTTTATAATAAATGGGATAAATGTCATTTAAGTGTTTTGACTAAGTTTTGTCAAAGTCAAACATTTAAAAGTCAAAACAAGTCAAAATCAACTATTCAAAAGTCAAACAAGTCAAAGTCAATATTTATAAGTCAAACATTTAATTAATCAATGATTTAAAATAAAATAGTTTTGTCTTTTAGTGAAACGAGTTATAATAAGACGAAATAGAAATAAGGATGAATAACTCACGAAATTCTTCAAGATCAAATCCCTTAGTCCACCTCGCCAAATCCCTTCTTAGAAGAAGACGAGGACGCGCCACCACGTTCCCGACACCCATCCTTTCTCATCATTCACCAAATCCCTTAGTCCACTTGTCCCAAACACTCCTTTCTCCGGACCTTCAACCTATTGATAGTATTTCTCTTTTGTCGGGGGACTATCCCTATATCTCATCCTTTATGGGAATCAATAACTCCCCTTGGCATGGAATATCACCAATAGAACCCTCATTTTTTCATACACCCACTCACCCTGTTCACCAACAAGTGTTCTTCTACCCGCTCAACAAAGGCAAGTACGCTTAAATGAGATCAGTCACCTTTACGCCTTCAATAACATGATCAACATGCACCTTCATGAGGCGGAACGCCTTAGTACCTTTACAAATCCTCCCTCACAAACCACTCACCATGACATCTAAAACACTAACTCACCACATGATGCGATCATTATCGCTATACACAAACCCTTGTCACGGACTTCTGTGATGAAATGAGGTTCATTCTGAACAATATTCTTCAAGGGATTAATGCTCTTATACACCCTCCATACCAGTAAAGCTTTCATCACAAGTTCTCGAGCCTCGTTTTGTTTTCTTTTATGTCTGTCACAAAAGTTCTCGGACCCCTCCTAACAAGGGTCCGACACCCCAAAGGGTCCGTGAGCCCCTGATTTTATTTTTCAACTTTTAAGAAATATAATTCATCTTTCTACCAATGTTTCACATGCTTTTGCTGTAATTTTACTTGGAGCAAGATGAATGAACCCAGTTTCTTTCTAAATCAATACTTATACATTTATGCTAATGTCTTTCTTCTATGTTGTGATCATACCATGTCTCTCGACTCCTTTTCTCTATAGCTAAATTTATTTTATGGGAATTAAGCATTTTTTATTTATCACTTGGGCATGAATCAATGGGGAGTGACAATAACATGCACAATTTGTTCACTTATTCAAATTATGCATTCATTTATCTACTTGTAAAATGTGTCATTCATAAGATCATATGTTGGGTATTACATGTACATGTCCTTCTAACTTTCTTTTTGCATGATTTTCATAATTCATGTTTCCAGGTTCTCTAAATTAGGGAGAGTATGAACCGAGGAGGAGGCAACGAAAACATATTTTGATATCAATATTTCTCTCTTACTATCAAAATCTTTCTCTCAAAATCTTTTTCATCTATCCTTCCCTTTTTATTTCAAGAAAAAAGGAGAGAAGAGAAATATAAAATCATATTTCTAAAAACTTATATGTTGATTCTAAATAACAACTAAAAATAACTTTACGTTTTGTCTTAAACAAAAAGGGGGAGATTGTGAATAAAAATATCATATTAAAAGGATGTTTATATTTTAATCACGCTTAACGTTTTGTTAATAAAAAAACATCAAACATATTTTTATGTTTGTATTACAATCAACATATAAGCTTTTTGATCCATGAACTTATGCTTCTAAACTTTTATAAAAAGTTTATACACTTTAATCTTCTTACTTTTTTAGTGTAACTTAAAATGGGTAAACATGCCTATATCCATATGTCTAATATATAAAAGTCAAACTTGACTTGATTCAATGCTTGAGTGTGATATTGGACAAGTATTTGTGAGGTAAAAAATGACAGCTCACATGGACACCTCGACAAAGGGGCAGACCCTTGGGTGCAAGGTTTCGTGAGTGTTTAATGCCTTGCCTATAAATACCATGCTAAATCCAGGCTTCACACCCACCCCTCTTCTAACCTATCTCTCTAATTCTCTGAATATATCTAACCTTCTAACCTTTATTCTTCTCTTACTTCTTGTCTCTTGTGATTTAGATCTTTGTTAACTTGAAGATCATTACAAGAATTCTATCTCCAAGCTTTGATCCTTCAAAGTTTATATTGTGTGGATGTGTTAAGTGTTACCTACACAATCACCATTGTTGTACCCATTCTTCTACTACTTTTGTAATAGTGTGGTTGGTGTTGTAAACCATAAAGTATGTAGTGTAAAGGGAGTTATTGTACCCGTGTAAAGAATACGACATCCTAGCTTAGGCGTCGGTAAAGATTGGAAGTTGAAGTGTAAAGGTTTATCCATGGGTTTAAAGAAGATTCTTAACTAGTGAAGCAGAACTCTCGAGTGGATACTCGAGTAGTGAAAGTAGGGGCAAGATAAGTGATATCTTGTTAGGCCAAACCACTATTAATCATTGTGCATTGTGGTTTGTTTTATTTTTCCTCTTTGTCAATCACACTTGATCTATATCCATAATAATCACGAAAAAGTTTCAAAGAATCTAAAACTAATCGGTAAAAACTATTCAACCACATTCTAGTTTTCTACAATTGGTATTAGAGATACGTACTCAAGATCTTTAAAGTATATTGTACTTTAATACTAGAATCGATCCATGGATTCTGAATATTACAAAGAAGGGCAATCCATGCAAAGACCACCACTCTTCGAAAATGATGGTTTTATATATTGGAAAAATCGTTTTGAGACTTATGTGAAATCTAATGATATAGCCTTGGTACATAATCATTAAAGATGATTATGCACCAACAGTTTGAAATCTCACTACTAGCCAATTTTAATCGGTTCCACACGACAAGCAAACCGATGATCAAAAGAAAATGTTAACAAAAAAATAATGAAGCCAAAAGGATGCTTTACAATGATCTATCTAAAAAGGAGTATGAAAGAATATTCATGTGTCAACCCGCCAAATAAATTTGGCATTCGTGAATAGTCACACATCAAGGAAACTCACAAGTCAAGGATAATAAAATTGATCTAATTGTTCAACAATATGAACAATTTTCTATCATTGAAGAAGATTCAATTGATGTGGGATTCACTCAATTTAACACTATCATAACTTCACTTAAAGCACTTGACGAATCTTTCTCCAATAAGAACTTTTTCAGGAAATTTCTTAGAGCACTTCATCCAAAGTGGAGAGCAAAAGTCACGGCCATTGAAGAATCTAAAGATCTCTCAAACTTGTCATTGGACGAGCTTATCAGGAATCTCAAAGGATACGAGATGGTGATAGAAAAGGACTTCGAGATCATCAAAGGAAAGAAAGAAAAAGAAAAGATCAATAGTGTTGAAAGCTAGTGTTGAATCTAGTGATGATGAAGAGTCCGATGGCGATGACGAATAGTATGTCATGGTCGTTCGTGACTTCAAGAAATTCTTCAAAAGGCGAGGGAGATTTGTGAAGCAACCACATGATAACAAAAAGACACCTCGAAAGCCCTTTGACATCAAGAAAGCCAAAGAGGAAAGAAAATGCTTCGAATGTGGTGATCCAAATCACTTTATCGCAAATTATACAAAGTCCATGCCAAAGACACAAAGGGCTTTCGTGAGTGGAGCTTGGAGTGCAAGTGACGACGAAAGAGATGACTCCAAAAAAGAAGAGCTAGCTCTCATGGCTCATGAAACCAACGAGGTACATTCCGACTCATCCTATTACTCATCCTCATTAAATGATGACACCTTGCAAATTGAATATAACAAACTTTGTGAATTAAGTCTTAAAAGCATAAACAAGAACAAACTTTTGAAAACCAAAAATGAAAATTTAGAAAACGAAGTTTATGAGTAAAGGCAAAATTACAAAGATTAAAACGAGGTAAATCATCTAAAGATAAATGTGAAACATGTCAAGAGCTCACTCTCGGAGTTGAAAAGTTAAAACTAATCAAGAGGCGTTAATCAAACAAAACACAAAATTTGTAAAGTTTAATAAAAGCACACATTGCATCGATGAGATGTTAAGTTTTCAATGAGATAGCAAAGAAAAAATAGGCTTGGGGTTTGGGAAACAAAATATACCTTCTAGCTCGAAAACACTACCACAAAACGACATGATAAATGTTTCGACCGAAATTGTCACAAACAGTGTCGGACCCCGTCGGACCCCTCTGCACAAGGGCCCGACACCTTGCAAAGGGTCCTTGGGTATGATAGAGGAGCAAAAAAAAATCATGATGAATTTGTGGTTGTGTCTCGCAAAGCAAAACAAATTAATCCAGAAAGATATAATACAAACATTAGAAACCTAGAAAGGAACATTAGAGCTAGAAATGTACAAACTCAACAAGGACCATCCTATCCCAAACGTCCTCTTTCGAAAAGTCACCAAGGTATACTAAGAAGATATAGTCAAGTTCCATTCAACTATGACTATCATAATCAATTCTCAATGGGAGATTTGGTGCCATGGGATGTGTTCGACAATAATTCAATTGGAATTTCCATGAGAAGCATGTTTAACCCAAACAAACCCATGAGACGCTGGGACCAAACGTATGAGTTCTATAATGCGTAGGTATGCTTGAAGCTGGACTTGAACCGGATGAATGGATCAAGGACAGCGGTTGTTCAAGACATATGACAGGTAATAGGAATCTCTTCAATACATACAAATCTACGGTCGGGAGGTAATGTTACTTTTGGTGGAAACGTCAACATCAAAATCATTGGAAAAGGTATGATTTCAAATGACCACATCATCATAGATAATATTGCTCATGTCAAAAACTTAGGATTTAATCTACTTAGCATACGTCAACTTTGTAGTAACAAATGCAAAGTTCTCTTCGAAGAAAACGGAAGTAAAATACTAAAAGATAACATAACTATAGCAAAAGGAATTAGGAAAAATTAACATATACGTGATGAAGTTTGACTCGTCAAAAGGCGCCATTTGTTTGACTACTATAGATGACACCTCCACCCTTTGGCATAGGCGTCTTGGTCATATCAAAATGGATCTTTTACAATCTTTGGCTAGCAAGGATCTTGTTAGAAATCTACCAAAATTAAAATATGAATAAAACTTTTGTGATGCATGTAAAATGGGAAAACAAACACATTCAAGCCATAAGGCTAAAAATGTTGTGACCATAAGTAAATATCTAGAACTTTTGCATATGGATTTGTTTGGTCCATCCGTGGTGCAAAGTTACGGAGGTAATCCTTACACTTTGGTCATCGTGGATGACTACTCAAGATATACATGGACAAATTTTTTGAAAACTAAAATTGAGGCTTTTGACCATTTTGAGATTTTAAGCAAGAAAATAAAAAACCAACTAAATTGTCGTATTGTGTCAATTCATACGGATCATGGTAAGAGTTTGACAATGAGGCGCAATTTGGATCATTTTGTGACACCAAGGGTATCACACGTAATTTTTCGGCTCCTAGAACGCCTCAATCAAACGGGGTAGTATAACGTAAAAATCGAACACTTCAAGAAATGAGTAGACAATGCTAAATGAGTCGGCTATGCCACAAAAGTTTTGGTGTCATGCTGTAGATACCTCAACGTATATTCTTAATCGTGTTTTAATTAGACCACTTCTTGATAAAACACCTTATGAAATATTAAAAGGAAGAAACTGACTATTGGATATTTTCGAGTGTTTGGAAGCAAATGTTTTATTCTTAACACTAAGGATTATCTCACTAAGTTCGACCCAAAGTCGTAAGAAGGAGTTTTTCTTGGATATTCTCAAAATAGTAAAGCTTACATAGTTCTAAATAGACAAACAATGTGTGTCGAGGAATCGTTTAACATACCCTTCGACGAAAGTCCACATACCTATAGAACATCACATTTGGTAGATGATGATCTAGTTGAATGTCAAGCTAATAATCAACAAGTTAATCTTAAAAATGACAAGGGAAATGAACAATTAAAACTTGAACCCTTAAACATCAAAGAATCAAAAGGTCATTCTCTAAATAACATCATTGGTAAACTAAATGAAAGGACCTTAAGGTCATAAGCTCAAAATGAAAGTAACTTATTTTGATTCGTATCTCAAATTGAACCTAAAAATATTGATGAGACCATCATAAAAGAAAGTTGGGTACTAGCTATGTAAGAAGAATTAAATCAATTTGTGATAAATGATGTTTGGTACTTAGTACCAAACCTAAAATCAAACGGTAATTGGAACAAAATATGTCTTTTGAAATAAACTAGATGAAAATGGTGTTGTGTCTAGACACAAAACTAGGCCTGTTGCTCAAGGGTATAATCAGCAAGAAGGTATAGATTATGATGAAACTTATTCCCCGATTGCTCGGCTTCAGTCCATAAGAGTTTTACTTGCTTATGCTTGTGCTCATGATTTCAAACTCTACCAAATGGACGTCAAAAGTGCTTTCCTAAATTGTTTTATACATGAGGAAGTGTATGTTGCACAACCTATCGGTTTTGAAGACTTTGAAAAACCTAATCACGTTTACAAACTCAAAAAGGCTCTCTATGGTCTCAAGCAAGCACCTAAGGCATGGTATAACCGACTTAAGTCTATTCTAACTGAACATAAAATATTCAATGGGTCAAGTAGACAACACGTCGTTCATTAAGAAAAAAGAGTCACATATAATAATTGTCCAAATTTATGTCGATGATATTATTTTTGAGTCTACATGCCAAGAACTTTGTGATGATTTCTCCAAAATTATGCATGATGAATTTGAAATAAGCATGATGGGTGAACTTAACTTTTGCTTGGGCTTACAAATTAAGCAAATGGAAGACGATATTTTCTTTAATCAACCTAAATACATAAAAGAAATGCTCAATAAATTTGGACTAAAAGAGTCTAAAGCAACAAACACACCAATGTCAACAAAAACTAAACTAACAAAAGATGGAACTAAAGATTATGTTGATAGTACCAAACATCAAGGTATGATTGGTAGTTTACTTTAGCTCACGACAAGTAGGCAAGATATCATGTTTAGTGTATGTATGTGTGCTCGTTTTCAGGACAATCCAAATGTATCGCATCTTGAAGTCGTCAAGAGGATTTTTAGATATATCAAAGAAACCACTCATTTTGGGCTTTGGTATCCCAAGGGGACGGGAATGGAAACCATTGTTTATGCAGATTCGGACCATGCCGGAGACTATGTTGATAGAAAGAGTACAAGTGGTGTATGTACATTCATCGGGTGTTGTCTAACCTCATGGTTCTTGAAAAAGTAAACGAGCAATTTCCATAACTGAGGCCGAGTACATGTCGGCACGTAAAGCATGTCAACAAGCATTGTGGATGAAGCAAGCCCTTGTTGATTATGATATCAAGTTGGAGGACGTGACTATTCTTTATGATAATAAAAGAGCATTGATCTCAACAAGAATCCCGTTCCACACTCACGATCCAAACACATCAAAATTCGGCATCACTTTCTAAGGGACAACGTTCAAAAAGGTAATATCTCCATAAGAAAGGTATCCTCGGAAGATAACATAGCCGATATCTTAACCAAACCACTTAAGCCTAGACCATTTAACTTGCTAAGGTTAGGATTAAGATTAATGGAAATCTCGTCATAAAAACAAACCTTGATGACGCACCACCACGTTCTCCAGCACCCGTCCTTTCTCATCACTCACCAAATCCCTTAGTCCACTTGTCCCAAACACCCCTTTCTCCAGACCTTCAACCTATTGATAGTCTTTCTCTTTTGTCGAGGGAATCTAATTATATCTCATCCTTTATGGGAATCAATAACTCCCCTTGGTATGGAATATCACCAATGGAACCCTCATTTTTCCATACACCCACTCACCTTGTTCACCAACAAGTGTTCTTCCACCCGCTCAACAAAGGCAAGAATGCCTAAATGATCTCAATCACCTTTACGCCTTTAATAACATGATCATCATGCACCTTCATGAGGCGGAACGCCTCAACACCTTTACAAATCCTCCTTCACAAACCACTCACCATGACATCCCAAACACTAACTCACCGCATGTATGCGATCATTGTCGCTATACGCAAACCCTTGTCACGGACTTCCGTGATGAAATGAGGTTCATTCTTAACAATATTCTTCAAGGGGTTAATTCTCTTCCACACCCTCCATCTCATTAACACTTTCATCACAAGATCCTGGGCCTCGTTTTCTTTTCCTTTTTGTCTGTCACAAAAGTTCTCGGACCCCGTCGACCCCTCTTAACAAGGGTCCAACACCCCTGATTTTATTTTTCCTTTTAATTTTTCAACTTTTAAGCAACGTAATTCATCTTTCTACCAATGTTTCACATGCTTTTGCTGTAATTTACTTGGGGCAAGATGAATGAACCCATTTTCTTTCTAAATCAATAGTTATACATGTATGCTAATGTCTTTCTTCTATGTTGTGACCATACTATGTCTCTCGACTATTTTTCTCTATAGCTAACTTTCTTTTGCAGGAATTAAGCATTTTTTTCCTGACCACTTGGGCATGAATCAAAGGGGTGATTAGTAACATGCCCATTTGTTCGCTTATTCAAATTATGCATTCATTTCTTTACTTGTAAAATGTGTCATTCATAAGACCATATGTTGGGTCTTACATGTACATGTATCTCTACCATCTACATTCTAACTCTCTTTTTGCAGGACTTTTCATAATCCATGTCTCCAAGTTATCCAAATTAGGGGGAGTATGAACCGAGGGGGAGGAAATGGAAACATATTTTGATATCAATATTTCTCTCTTACTATCAAAATCTTTTTTCATCTACCCTTCCCTTTTTATTTCGACAAATAAGGGGGAAGAGAAATATAAAATCATATTTCTAAAAACTTATATGTTGATTCTAAATAACAACTAAAAATAAGTTTACGTTTTATCTTCAACAAAAAAGGGGAGATTGTGAATACAAATATCGTATTAAAACAATGTTTATATTTAATCACTCTTAACGTTTTGTTAATGACAAAACATCAAACATGTTGTATTAAAATCAACATTTAAGCTTTTTGATTCATGAACTTATGCTTCTAAACTTTTATAAAAAGTTTTATACACTTTAATCTTTTTAGTGTAAACTTAAAATGTGTAAAACATACCCTCTCTCTCTCTCTCTCTCTCTCCCCCCCTCTCTCTCTCTCTCTCTCTCTCTCTTCATATATTCGATATATAAAAGTCAAACTTGACTTGATTCAATGCTTGAGTGTGATCTTCGACAAGTATTTATGAGGCAACAAAATTCAGCTCGCACGGACCCCTCGACAAAGGGGCAGACCCTTGGGTGCAAGGGCCCGACAGGTTCCGTGAATGTCTGATGCCTTGCCTACAAATACCATGCTAAATCCAAGCTTCACACTCACCCATCTTCTAACCTATCTCTCTAATTCTCTGAATATATATAACCTTCTAACCTCTATTCTTCTGTTACTTCTTGTCTCTTATGATTTAGATATTTGTTAACTTGAAGATTATTTACAAGAATTCTATCTCCAAGCTTTGGTCTTTCAATGTTTACATTGTTTGAATGTGTTAAGTGTTACCTACACAATTACCATTGTTGTATCCATTATTATACTACTTATGTTATAGTGCCGTTGGTGTAGTAAACCACAAAGTATATAATGTTAAGGGAGTTGTTGTACCCGTGTAAGAACATGACATCCTAGCTTAGGTATCGGTGAAGATTGTAAGTTAAAGTGTAAAGGTTTCTCCACCGGTGTAAAGGAGATTCTTAACCAGTGAAGTATAACTTTCGAGTGGATACTCGAGGAGTGGAAGTAAGGGTAAGATAAATGAGATCCTGATAGGCCGAACTATTATAAATCATTGTGCATTATAGTTTGTTTTATTCTTTCTCTATCTCTATTACTTTGTCAATCACACTTGATCTATATCCATAATAATCATAAAAAAGTTTCAAAGAATCTAAAACTTATAGGTAAAAACTATTGAATCCACTTCTAGTTTTCAACACATCTCTTCCCTGATCATCTCTTACATTAACACATACTACACACATGCACTAAATCCTTTATAATCTCGATACTGACTTGATCGTAGAAAGATGATTCTCTAGGCTTTGGTCTCAAACACTTTAATAGACGAAGACGAACGACACATGAGAATCGTCAATAAAAAATAAAATAAAATAACACGTAACATAAATTAAATTTCTTTAGCTAATTTAAAAAACACACATTATTTTAAAAATCAATCAAACTAAATCTATTTTTCCACAATTTTATTTTATTAATCTCTACTCTCTACTATATATAAAAAAAGTGTATTGAAAAATTAAAATCTTTCAACTTTTTCAAAATTGCAATATTGATTTTTCCACACAATATTATTGGGTCACGAGTTCGACTATCAAATTAACCCGATCGAGTCATCGGGTCACGACATTGATCACCAGATCAATTCGATCGATTCACCGAGTTACGGGTTTGACCAACGGGTCAACCCGATCGAGTCATCGGGTTATGGGATCGACCATTGGGTCAACACGGTTTATTCACCAGGTCAACCTGGTCGAGTCATCGGGTTACGCATTCGATCATCGGGCCAGCCCGATCGAATCACTGGTGCATGGGTTTGACCACTAGATTAGCCCGGTCAAATCATCAGTGCACGAGTTTGACCATTGGGCAACCCGATCGATTCAGCGGATCACTAAATCGACCACCGAGTTACCCGATCGAGAAATCAAGTTACCAGTTTTTCCATTTAAAAAATTAACATACCATTAACTATTTCTAGGTAATTTTCACAGCCATATGCGGATATACATATTGAGGTTGTGTTTGTCAATACGAGCAGTAGCTGTGAGCAGTAGCAATGAACAGTAGCAGTGGGCGGTAGCTATGAACAGTAGATGTGAGCAAGAGCAGTAAGCAGTAGCTGTGACAGCTCACTGCTCATTTGTCACCACTTTTTAAAACAAGTATTAAAAAAATAGCCTTCTTAAAAAGTTGCACCACTCCAAAATACCCACCGCTTTATTTACCAAACGATCATTAGAATTCATTTAGAATTTAAAAAGCTCCACCACCGCTCCTCACATAAATACACAGGAAACATAAATTTTCTATTTCATTTCATTATATTTTCTTTCTTTCTTAACATAGTCGACAACAACATAGCGTAAAGAAATCTTTGTTTTCCTAATCACAGTTTATCATTCCCGCCCATTACCCCCCCACTTTATTATTATTTCATCCCAAAACCCCCAAAACCAAAACCCATCATCATCACCAAAAAAAAAACCCATCAAAATGGTGACAAAAACCCTAATAAAAACCAGGTTAAAATCCTTCTTAATCTACCAATCACCCCAATCAACATTGATTTACATCTTGTTCAAAACCCTAATCTCACCACCCCCAACAACCACCACCTCCCACTTCCTCTCTTTCACTTTCTTCCATCTCTCCCTCCTTCTCTTCTCCCTTTCCCTCTTTTTCGTCTCTTCGCCGCACCCCGTTCGCGGCCTTTCCCTTCCCGAGCTCATACTTGGGACTGTCAAGCTGCTTTTTGTTTATGGCGGTGGTGGTCACGAGTTTCCTGATAGGTTTAGGGTTAGGTTTAGGGTTAGTTTGAGGTTTTTCTTGTTTGTTGTTGCGGCTGCGGTTTCGGGGTTCGGTTGTGTTGCTTGTTTGTGTGGGGGTTTAAGGTATAGGGGTTTGGTTGTTGGCTTGTTTTACGGGTTTTGTTTTGTGTTTACCAAGAGATGGGTCTTGGAGTTTCCCATTGTTCAGGTGATTATACCTTCCTTGTATTCTCGATTAATGTTGTTTGCTTTTAATGATTAATATGTAGGCAGTGGCGGAACCAGAACTAAGAATGACTAGCTGCCTTTCGGAGAATTATACAAGACTATAAAGTATAAACACGTGTTTTTAGAAACAAGTGCAATGCGTAGGTGTCCTGGGACCCACCCTGATTCCGTAGCTGTATGTAGGATATTCAAAAAACTTACTACTGCTAAAACATTAGATAACTGTTAGCTGTCAAATTGTTGTAAGTATGACCTTATTTATGGGTTTATGAGCTTATAACAAATTTTCCGGCTTATTTCGGTACATATGGGCTTATAATAAGTTATTACGTCCTAATAAGTTTATATAAGCCCTAAGTGTCAATACAAGCCGGATAATTTGAGCTTATGTAAAGTAAACCGAAATTATATAAGCTCGTAAGCTTTCACCAGTAAGCTTAAACAATCACCACCTTAGGAAATCTGTTGTGATTTGTTTTTCTTAAACATTGTTTTGAGTCGAAAGGAGTTATATTATATGTGTACGGATTTTGATATAGTTTGTTGATTGATATTAGTATCTGTAAAACATAAGGATTTGGAATAATGGCATGTTTGATGAGGTAGGGGTTGTTGTTTGGATGTAATGGAGTGTTTGCATACTTAGTTCCTAGGTTTTGGGTAATGGATATGTTAAAATGGCTAATTTATCTCTTGTTTGATCTGTTACGGAATATCAGAATTTCTTGAACTGTCTATACCCGTGAAAGTGATTGTTACTAGTTTAAGCGGTAGAATAAATAAAATTTGCTTTCTGATTGATTATTTGGCTTTTGATGATTAAGTATTACATAGTGAATTCCCAGATTCACATGGAAAAGTCTTCTGATCAATCATAACCAGTTTTGGGACATCATCGTTACCTATATTGTCAATCCACTGGATTCCTGTTTTCTGTTATATTGATATTTCGACATGAAAACATCAATCTGTATACAATGCTGTACTACTTACTATCTTCTACAGAGCTTTTCTATACCTGATTTTTCATGTTTATTTTGACAGCGACCCCTTTTCTTCAGCTACAAAATGGGTGTTCGTAAGGCAATTGTAAAAGCTGTTAGGCTTTCAAGTGTGGGATACATAGTCTCATTAGCACTGCCTATTTTCATTAAGGAGCGCAAAGATCAGCTGACAATGGGAGCTTTTTTCGTGGAGCAGATAGTTTTTTACTTTGCATCCTTTGTGGTGTTCCTCTGCTGGGAACTAAATTGTCATTTGCTTCAGGTTTAATTCCTATAGAGATTTATATTTCGCATTAACTAGAGGTGGCAGTTTCGACGCCCTAACTTATGAATGGGTCGATTAGGATTATGATTTATCTTTAAATAGCGCATTGCAAACTAGAACAAATTACCGCGGTTCACAGAATTTTTTGTCCAAATTTGAACTTTTATCATATATAAAGATTTGTCAAACTGGTAATTAAATTAGCTTGAAAAACACTATTCAAATGAATCAAACGTGTTAATGTCGCTCCAACTGTATAAAACCATCTAAATCGTTTTATTCAAAGAACTATATACTATGGAAATAGGTATTATTCAAGTAAGATCATATTGACGCACTTGTTTCTAAAAAATAAATTTTATTATTTTCAACATAAAAGTATTCAGCTCAAAGTTGTAACTTGTAACTGAATTTATATGTTTGGGCACAATGCTATACTCGTTCTTATTCGATCTTAGTATTGACCTCCTTTCGTCTATATTTTTATGCATTCACTATATTGCAAAATTTGGTTTGTAGGTGTTTCTTACGGAGAGGTATTCATTCGCCCCCACAAAGGGATCAGCAGCAGCAGAAACAAACCCAAGTGACCATCTTCTCGCAGCCCTCGAGGAGAGCACTCCAAGATCTCTTATACGTTATCTTGCTTATCATGACCTCTGCATGGTTAGTGAGAGTAATGTTGACACCTGGCGTCGAGCTGCATTTTTTGAAGAGACCGGTGAGACCTACAAAAAGGTGATTGGTGTTTGCCTGAAGCCCCTGGAACAGCTCACCTTGGAATTGAGTGAAGGGCTTGGAAGTTCGCCAGAGAAGTCATCCCCGTTGTCCAATCAGCTACGTTCTTCTAATGAACCACCAAGACTCTACGAACCATTTAATGACCATCAGGTGAATAGTTTAGTTTTGCTGATAAATTAGTAGTTTGCTTTATTATTACTCATAAAAGTAGCAACATTGGGTTGTCAATTGTCAGATGGGTTGGGTAAGAGGTAATTTTTTGTGTAGGATAGAACAAGTCGGTTTGTCTGTGTACACTATTGTGCTTTAGCTTACAATTATATGAAATGGCACATCTGCATTTTATAAGTATCTCTTAAACAAACATCTCATCTAATTTTGGATAAAGGCTCATTTGAACCACTCAGGGTCTGCCTTTTGGCAAAGGGCTTGTGACTATCATCACTAAAATGTGAGAGGTCTCAGGTTCAATTCTGAAGCGGGCATGCCAACCTCCCGATAAGGGAGGGCTCTGCACGGTTTGAATCTGTGTGGCGGTGGGTTCCCCCATGGTCACCCAGAAAAAAAGCCTCATTTGAGAAGATTGATAATCTTTAGAGTCACATTTAGCCTTTGAGGGTCATTGTTTGTATTTACAGTAAGCTTTGCACGGTTTGCATCTGTGTGGCGGTCCCCCCCCCCCCCCCCCCCCCCCCCCCCTCCCCCCCCCCCCCCCCCCCCTCCCCCCCCCCCCCTCCCCCCCCTGGATCAGTCAGAAACCATGGTCACCCATAAAAAAGCCTCATTTGAGAAGATTGATGATCTTTAGATGCCACATTTAGCCTTTTAGGAACATGCTTTAGATTCCAATCCCATACAACTATCACTTTTGCTTTCAGTCTTAGCGAAAAATATTATATTATAGACACCAACTAGTAAGATGGGGTACGATTTTAGAGGTCATAAGACTACGTTGAGGTTCCTAGTCCATCAACCTATTTTTACCTCTAGTCACCATACAACAAATTTGCATGATATTGGGGAATGTACCTTTTGATTTAGTTGCAGATATTGTAAGCACGCTATATGAACTTGTGCATCTTATTCAAACATGGTATTAGCAGGGGCGGGGCCAGACCTTATGTCGAGTGGGTTCTAAGCCAACGTTAGTTCCATTTGTAGACAATATCATTGGGTTTAAAACGAAATTTTATGCTAAATGATACTAAGTTTACACTGAGATTGTAAAAGAGTTTCTTGTTCTGTGGGCTTGGCTCTATGTAACTCCGCCCCTGGATAATGGTGTTGTGATTGGTAGTATATATTTTTTTTAGATGTACAAGACTTTAATTTTGTCTTGTGTAATTGGGGATTTTAGAACCTGAGTATATGGGCTTGGACTTTTGTTAGGTCTATCTGGACAATGCCGCTTCTTATATAATGGTGCTTTTTAATAGAGAACATGAGGCTGCATGGTGTTCTGCTAGTATTTAGGTTCTCAATGAGTTTTGATGGTTTATCGACGTTTAGCGGTTGCTTTATTCCTTTAAAGGTTTGTGTTCAAAACCAGAATTGTTGGATTGTTTCGATTGTTGGCTTGTTGCAGAGTATTCAGTTACTAGCTTGTCTTATTCTCAGCTGTTTGTTAGGTATGCATTAATGGAAATTAGGAGCTGGAACACGAACATGCAATTATTTTGCTAGTTTTACCAGAACATAAAAAGATAGTAGTAACACCTAAAACAGAACATGTTGGATCTACTTTTTTACCTTTTAGTTATCTGGACTTGTGGACTTGTAGATTAGTTCACTGCCACAGTTAAAGGTGGGACGTGAATCATGATGATGATTGATGACCATGTTGTGAAGGTTTGCATTTCAAACTTCAGCTGGACTCAAATTTGTTTTTTAGCACGTGTAATAGCCCAGACAAGAATTTACTGCAAAACCAAACGTGAACTTACAAAGGAATAGATGACCTATCGGTTTTTGTAAATTGTAACAATTTCATTTCATATATAAATGCTCCCTTTGATCGTAATGTGTTCCCGCAGGCTGGCATGATACCAGTTGATTAGATTGGTTAGCAACCCGTAAAATGACATCAATAGTTCGAATATAGTGTTACATAACAGCTTAACATGTTATAGATATTAAAGATTAGACAACATAGTGACATACACTTTCCCCTTTCATTTGATGGTGAGAGATGAAAGAGTTAATAAGTCCACATGCAGTAAAGAACACAGATTACCTGCTCAGCATATTGGTGCGGCGCTAGTATTGGATATGGATGGTTAGGACAGACCGATGATAACACAAGGACTAGGTTGCCTCTATACTTGCTTGTGTTTGCATGTTTGCTTTATATTTTACAAAGTGCGATTGTGTCTAAATTTGTAACAGCATGCCTGTACTTCCTTGAAGTTTGCAAACTAATCCAAAGCATAGAGATATGCAAGATACTTAGCTATGGTGAAAAATTAATATCTAGTAGCAACTCATGAATGTGGACCCTATCTGCTTTTGCACTTTAGACTACTGTTTTGGATCAACCCAAACTGTCATCCCAGTTTGATCTACTCAAAATTAGCCGTAATGACCCACGACACATACCAATCAACCTGCCCATTTTGCCATATTTAGTAGTAATCCCACAAAACAATACCACATTTGATAAGGCCTCGTACATGTGAAACATTCGTATATTTTTGCTCATATCATTTTCTGCTCTGTAGCTGACTAGTATTATTTTACAGATATGTGCATGGTGTGCTCGGATTGTAACTTCACTGACTATACGTTCCCACAAAGAAGACCGTTTTGGAGTTGCCCAACTCTCTGGTTGCAACGCTGCTACAACCTCTACCCTTTTGGCTTGCTTGTTAGCAGTTGAAGCTGTAATGGGTAAAAAGACTAACCTTCAATCTTCGAATGGGCAGTTTTTAATGGGCCCCACCGATATTAAATGGGCACAATTGGGCCCAAGAAGAAAAGACACACCAAACGGCATGACATCCATTAAGAAAGATGGCCCTCACTACGCAAAGGCATATTATATGGCTGACATTCTGAGAACTTCAATTTACCAAATTGTGTCAAATTTCCATCACGAAATGGTTACTAGCTCTAAAGCTGAATTGCTTGAGAAGGATTGGATCACTACTGGTAAGCCTTTGTATGGAAGCCGTGAGCTTCTTGTACATAAGCTAAAATTGTTTCTCGAGTTTCAAGCTAATTAGCGGTTTTGCTGGATACATCATCTCCACTTTCACATGGTAGCTATTGATATGTGGATTATATATCTCCTTTTGTTTCATCTTTTTCACCACTGGAATGTACTAACACTTGATCCTGTAGACCTTAAGAGGTGGAAAAAAAAAGTGATTCATCATATTGTCTTTTTGATTATGGTTTCTTTAACAGTCGTTCGTTTAGTCTGTACTTTCAAAATTGCTCTTTATTTTAGTCGATGCTATTTAATTTGAAAATCATGAACAAAATGGCTGCTGTATAACCTGGTTACAATGATAGGGTTGTACAGGAAGTTTGTGTATGCTGTGAAATACAGGTGAGTGGCTATATCTGTACACTACTGATGGATGAGCTAGTTATAAAACCGAACTTTTCTGGGGCGATTGGTTCACGCTATATGACCTGGAACGTGTTGGTTTGAGTTTAATTTACACACTTTTGGCCAAGTTTTTGTAACATTTTCTGATATCTTTGTATGTTTAGTTGAAATCAGTGCTGAGTGATGTAGTTAAGCGACAATCAAACACACCCTTAGAAGCAAAATAGAAATGAACATGCATATATAGCTTAAGGTTTTCATATAACTAACAAGTCAGACCAGGTAAAAATGGCTGTGACCGCAAACAATTCTTACCTAGTTTCACTTTTTTACATACTTTGTAATCTTTTGCTAAACTTTTTATTTGTATTTTAGTACTACGTGTAGCTTATATATAATTATATAATGTAAACGTGATATATTATATATTTTATATGTTTAAAGTATAAAGTTTTGAAAATATAAAATGTAATTTGTTTATTTTTTTAAATTATTGACAATATATTTTTTATATAATAAAAAAAAGAAGATTATTTGAGGATTTTAGTTAAAAGTGGAGATTGTATAAAAAACAATTGGATCAATCAAATAGCTTAATTTTGACACATAAGCAAAATCGAGCGATGTGATTGGTGGAGAAAAGTCAAAATTGAATTCAATTTTTTTTATTTATTTAAAAAAAAATAATTGAATTCAATTTAGTCAAAATTAAAAATTTTGGTGGAAAATTTGATCTAAACATACAAAGATATATGTGTTAAATTTATGAAAATAAAAACTTATAAAAAGGAGGAGAGGATTAATAAAAATTTAGTGGTTGAATTTTAAATAAACTAGATGGATTTAAATGTAAACTTATAGTTTTTCATAGTTTTTAAGTTTATAAAATAAACAAAATACCCCTTAAACTTTATACCCTTTAAACTTTATATTTTAAAAATATAACATATATATTATATTAAAAATCAACAAATCACTTGATTATAAATATTCAAATAGAAACACAAATTATTGTCTATTTATATTTTGACGCTTAACAAAGTCAAAAAATAATTTATATAAATTATTATTAACATAAATTTAAATATCAAAATGAATGCAGTAGCTTAAACATCGGTGTAACATTAAAATAAATAAACGGGATTATACATATTACAACAACATATATTTTTTCAAGGTTGTTATGTATTACTAAACACACAATGTCTAGAAAATGATATATAACATTTCAGTTAAACAAAGTCAAATCCTTTGTGTAACAAATATTTATACAAAATCAATTAATATTATCACATAATAAAAAATCAAGTAAAAATCATGGGTCCATGACAACGTAACTATTTAATTATTAAAATTTTAGTATTGTTTTATAAAATAATATTAAACATTACAAAATCTTGAATTTGTAAATCGTGTACATGTAAGGTTGATTTAAATGGTTTGTTGATTAATAATTAAAATATAACTATTTAGAATAAAAAATATCAAAATTAAAAAGAGTATAAAATTCGAAAAATAAAAAATTAAGGTGAAATTATTAATTTCCACGGTGCGCAGTAAAACAAAAACATAATAAAACATTTATTTCAAAAGATGTTTTAAAAACACGTATATAGTATACATAAAATTACAATGACGAAATTATTACTTAATTTATTCTTTATGTTCAAGTTCCGTGCGTGCACGGGCATTAAAACTAGTAAAAATTAAGGGTGGCAACTCGTGTCGGGTTCGGGTTAGCGGGTTCGTGTTGTCAGGTTAACGGGTCACAAATTCTCGACCCAAACCTGACCCATTTAAATAATCGGGTCAGCTATGTCAACCCTAACCTGTTTACACATAACCCGAACCTAACCCATTTAACCCATATATATATTTGGGTTGAGGTTAAATATGTTACATGGGTTGAATAGGTTAAACGGGTTTCGGGTTGACCCATTTAACAAGTTTTATATACAAAAATAGGCACATTACACGTGTTAACATGTTAAATGAGTTTAGTTTCGACCCGTTTAACCTAGTTAACATGTATGATAAAATATTAATCATTTTTAATATAAGAAAAAAAATATTATATGGGTTGTCGAGTCGACCCGCTTAATTTAATTTTAACCCAAACCTAACCTGTTTAATAAACGGGTCAGATAGGTCGACCCAAACCTGACCTAAAATTTATTATACTCAACCCGAACCTGTTAATTTTCGTGTCGGTTTCAGGTCGGGTAAGAAATTGTCACCCCTAGTAAAAATTATAAGTTTCATAGGTGCACGAAAGTTATAGTACTAAATTACAAATAAAAAGTTTAGCAAAAGATTATACGTAGTAAAAAAAGTGAATCTAAGTTATAATTGTTTGCGATTTAACCACTCTTTCCTTGTTTCGTCTATATGAAAACCTTAAGCTATATGTACATGTTCATTTTTATTTGGCTTCTATGTGGGATTAACTAAAACTTCCATATAGCCGCAAAGAGTTCAACAATGGTTGTTTTTCTTTTCTTTTTTAAAACTTCTCAGCATATACACAAACACATGTAAGTGTATCTAAAAAAGAACACATTGTATACAGTATAAAATCTGCCTTAACAAACGACATTCATGTGAAACTAGATATCAAACAGCATACAGAGTTGTATCATGAGTTAAACAACAATAACACTTCACTTGCAAAAATCATAACCAAGTTGTATTAAACCTTTACTTAAATGTTTCTTTGTCTAAATATTCGTTAACGGTATGGATGTACAAGCAGATTGATATACATGTCTTTTCGAGTATGATGCACGTATAGTGGCATTCCAAGTGGATTATTAAGCTACATACTAATAATCAGTTAATCGATCACTCACCAAAACAACCTAAGAATCTCCAAATCCGGGTCGTTCTCTTAATCAATTTCTGTAATTCTTGATATACAAAACTGGAGAAGAAATTATTGCAACATGGAGACGATGAACCATCTTCACTAGCCGCAACATTCTCTGAATCAACGGAACTGTCAGAACAGATATCTTCATTGTTGGCAGTCTTACGCATATAAAAGCTTCTGCTCCCTATCTCTCCAATTAAGTTGGATTTTTCCAAACCTAAGTTAGCAAAATGAGCTCAACAGCTTTTAGATATCAGCCAATGTGACTTCAGTACAAAGGGGTAAAAGAAGCTTACTCTGCAGACTGAAGTACGAACGGTGCAACTCAAAGGAGGTCGTGGCATCTTGATCAAGCCGAGGAGTCCGCCCCTCAAGGTTATATTTGTTCATAACAAGTTTTATTGTATCATCGACGCTTGAACCTAACTTCACTAAAGCTCGGATTGGTCCAACGCTCCCCTCGACCATTACCTTAACCACAACTTTTGAATCTTTATTGTACACCTGTGTTACTAAAAACATGTAAAACGAATGCTTACTAAAAATACTTTGTCTTCTTTATCACTAAAATTAAAGCTTTAAGTAATTTGTGAAAGAACATGTATTATTAAAAAAAAAGTACATTATCTTGTGATGAGCATTAAAAGCTAGAAACAAGAATAAATGGAACAGATTATCAATTGTTGCAATGTCGTTTTCGTAAAGCGTTGACTAAATTATCTTATACTTTAATGAATGGGTCATGAAAGTCCGACATAAATCAGTTTTTTTAATCTTTAAAATGAACTAAGAAATGAAGTTAAAAACGAAAACAAAAATATGGCATTAAGCCATTAACCACGAATCTTGTCATAAATTTTAATGTTTGTACAAGTTTAAGTTCCATAAAACAACGTTAAACATTACTGTCATAACTAGGTAGCAAGTGTTTAGGAGCAACTAATGAGTGATTTCCGTTTTGCACAAAATGTTTGTTTCACATTTCTACTTTTCTAAAACCTTCATTTTAAAATGACTTCGAGTAGCATTTACGAGCAACTAACATTTTCACTTATTTGTTAACGAAAAATACTTTATCAAAACAAACAGTTACTGCTTACCGAAACTACTCACTGCTATTGTCAACTTGGTGCTATATAAAATTATTAGCAAAATGCACAAAATAAGGTTTACATATTCATGCTTTCAGAGTGAAAATGTTGCGTTTCGTCCACTAACAATTTTCATACTTTATGGTACATGATAAAGATATTCAAGCTAATATATATTAAATATCTACCATTAATACTAACCAAAATGTCAACACATTGTGCATAAAGATATCATATCTTCAATAAGTTCTTTATGTCTACTCTACTCTATCAATCAAAATCAAGACCAATATTCATATCTTTAATTTTCAGCTTTTTATATTTTAAACGTAATCTTTTACATGATTAAAATTATCCTCACAAAGCTTGTTAGACCAACAAAAATGTTAAAGTGTTAAACAAAAAAGTGAAAGAATTCAACGGATGTTTGTGAATTGCGATAACAAACATCCGTTTTTTCCAACACTTGTTAGACATATGAAAACCCTTAGACCTATATAAACCATTTTCAATTTAACTGGGCTTCGATGTGGGACAAATTAAACAAACCATGCATTGCATCAAACAAAAGCAAATAAAACCAACAAACCTAATAAACGTTACCTCATAATTTTCAAGTGAATTAGGCAACAACTCAGGGGACGACGAGAAGACAGCTTTAGATACTCGAGCACTACGAGACAACACGCAACTTTCATCGTCAGGTGGAGTCATATCTCGATGATCATCTACACTTGTACTACTAGGGATGGAACTCAACAAAGATGGCTCGGAATTCCATCTTTTGATGATGTTATTTGATGATCGTCGTGGAACAAGACCAACTACTTTTTTATGAAGTTTTTTGGTGGGATGAGGAGGTTTGATTCTCCGGTTAATGGCGATCCTTCTACGTAAAGACTTGTCCGACATAGATGATTTGATGATATCCGTGTGTGTGTTTAAGGATTGAGTGTATCTATGTATGTTATAGAAGTTATTGGGTAAGACTTTGAGAGGGAATAATAATATGATGAATATGTTTTGCTTAAGGAAGAGGCAATTCGTCATCCTATAAAGTAAGCATTTTCTTCTTGCAAAATTAAACTATTCTTTTCACACCTCTTTTTCTATTCCAATTGTCTTTTCCAAGTTAAGAAAACACAAGTTAACAATATTAAAACTATTAGTAAATATTATTGCGAAAACTATATAAAAATCCAACTTTTTTATTACTAGTATTTTATAATGTTGATTGTTGACTCAGTTAGCCACTAAAGTTGCATTAAATGATTTTTTTGGAAGGTTTTGGTTTAAGATCTGTCAAGGTCTTTCAAGCGAAGCGGCTAAAGAGTTTAACATAACTAAGAGAGGATTCGATAAAGATATTATGTCGCTTAAATGTCATTGTATTACTCGACTCACTAACCACTAATGATGTTTAAAAAAAATGTTGATTGTTGACCGCTAAAGCATTTTTGTGAAAGATGGGATAAAAACTCAAGTTTATACAAGTGGGTCATTGATGGGCTTATTAGCATCAACTACAAGCAATACCTTAAGCCCCAACTTTTGTTTAGAGCTTTTGTATACTCTTTAGCCCATCTCGTAACATGAATTCTCTCTACTCTCTTTATAATCAAACTTGTACTACATTGTTAAAGAGAGGTGATTTACACAATCAAATTGAATGACACACTTAAAATTAGTGTGTCATAACACATATACCCTTATAATGTAAACATAATTAGAAGTGATGTAAGGACATATGTGTCAAGACACACTAATTTTGAATGTGACAATCAATTTAAGGAATGTGCAAATCACCATTCATTGTTACAATAAGTCTCCAAATTTTCGTCGTATTGCAAGTGAACAAGGCTGTCTTATGAGATTTGGTGGCCTTGTATCATTGTTATACGGAGACTCTAATAAATACCAAAAGTATATATGTAAACAAAATATCCAGTGACAAGTAACAAGTACATTATATTTGGATATTATCAAAATAATTGATACATAGAGAATACAAAATTTCAACTTTTGAGGGTCCTTTTTTGGTGGTGGCCATGTACAAGCGCACCTATTGTACTCCCCGATAGCCGGCCTTGATGGTGAGCCTAGCCACAACATTCTCTTAAGCGATAGAGTTAGAAAAATATTCTCATTGCCATTGACGCTCTTACACATATAAAATCTCTCCGATTATGTTTGCTAACAAAATGAGCTCAACAACTTTAATACTGCATGATTCGTTATATAGAGGTGAAACTAACTTGCTTTTAAAACTGAAGTACCAATGGTGCAACTGAAAGAAAGTTGCGACATTTTTTATTAAGGGGGTGTTTGGATGTGCGGTTAGGAGGAGATTATCTCTAAATCTCAGTTCCAAAACGGAGATAAGTTAAAAAAAAGTGTTTGAGTAATAAATGGAGATAAGTTATTATTTGCATTTAGAAGCTCCAAAATGGAGTTTTGAAAAAGTTAAGGGAGCTACTTATTTCATTTTCAAAATAGAGTTTTGGAAAAGTAAGTTTTCAAAATGGAGTTTATTATCAAATAATCAAATTTGTCAAACACTTAAAAAAGTGATTATTTGATTATTGCGATTTCAAAATAGAATATCAAATCCAAACACTATTTTTTAAAATGAAGTTTTCAAAATGATGATTTTTCAAAATAGAATTTTCAAAATGGATAATTTGTTTTAAATAAACACATCTAAACACCCACTAAACCGATGAGTCAGCCCTTAACATTATATTTACTTATAACAATTTTTGTTGTCTCGTCGTCGATGCTTTGAACCCAAACATCACTAAAGCTCGGATTAGTCTAATGCTTCAATCGACCATTATCTAAGCCATACCTTTTGCAACTTTAATCAGTTGTTGTATTCGAGCGATACTAACAACATGTGTGATGAATGGTTACAACTTTTGCATCTTGGTTATAATGCTCATAACAATATAATTAACTTTTAATGTTAATTATATAGTATGACTTTGCTACTTGCAAAAAAGCGTATTATTAAATTATTGCCTCGTCCCTGGTTATACGACGAGCATAGTTAAAACCCAGACTTTTATTATAGTTACCCTTGCTAGTATTCTGATTTGATCATTTATAACTACATTATAAATCATATAATTTTTTTTAAATAACAAAGTTGAATTAATAGCAACTTTTACTATTAGATTTAGACTCCAAATTCAATTATTATTAATCCTCATATATATATATATACATCATATGTCTTGCATAATAAGATAACTAATATGAGCTAAGTCCGATAAACAATGCATGAGCTACTAAACCGTCGGCTAATACTCTCCCGCAGTTAGAACGGGAGATCTTCCTGCGTTTAAACTGAAACTCAAGAAATAAGGCACCGGGAAGCCCTTTGGTGAAGATATTTGCATATTGAAACCGAGACGGAACATGTAAAACACACACTTGCCCGCAAGCCACATAATCACGAACAAAATAAATATTTATCTCGATATGCTTAGTACGCTGATGATGTACCAGATTAGTAGAAAGATAAACGGCACTAACGTTGTCACAGTAAACAAGCGTAACAATATGTAAAAGAGCATGTAATTCCAGCAAAAGATTACGAATCCACGCAGTTTCAGCAACAACATTAACAACACTCCGATATTCCGCCTCTACACTAGATCGAGATACGGTAACCTGTCGTTTAGCAGACCATGACAGTAGATTATACCCAAGAAAAACACAATACCCAAAAGTCGATCTTCGGATGACTGGGCAACCTGCCCAATCAACATCAATATATGCAGTGAGCTGAGTGGTAGTAGAAACATGTAGCTGAAGACCATGATCAAGAGTACTACGAACATACCGACGAATCCTCTTGGAAGCAGCAAGATGTGGCTCACGGGGATCATGCGTATATATACAAACTTGGTGAACAAACATAAGAAATTCCACAAAAAAAGGTGTAAATTGGCGGGAACACCCTGACCCCGAGTGAACAACATAAGAAATATATGGTCCCATAAAAGTAAGATGCTGAAGAGCACCTGCCAAGCTACATTACTAAGTAGAATCAGAAACTGGATCTCCATTAGGACCTAACTTGAATTCAGTATCAACCGAAATCCTACAAGGATTGCAATGCTGCATATGAGCTTTTTCAAGAATCTCTTCATCATATTTGGATTGTGATAAAAATAATCCGGATGCAGGCTGCTGATCAAAAATACCAAGAAAATAATTAAGAGAGCCAATATCTGTCATTGCAAACTCGTCATGAAAAGAGCCAATGATACGTTGTAGCAATGATGTAGATGACGCAGTCAGTATAATATCATCCACATATAATAACAGATAAGCAATGTTCACTAAATCTTGCAACTAAGGCATCAAACATGGATTTTGCATTTGGATACTGCTCAAAGTTAGAAGATGTTCATTGGGTAGTGCCAAAAAACCAAGCTTCTAGCTTCATGTCATTCTTTCTAGCAACCCTTTCTTCTGAAGTAATTTGTTGTGGTTTTACCTCCTTTGTACCATCTTTTGATGAACATTCTGGTGTTTTTGGATTTCCTATAGATCATAATTATGTATTTTAAAAATTGTGAAAATCTTAATTGCCACTGCTCAAAATTGTCCTTGTGAGAATATAAGAATTTTGTTCATGGGACTGTTTTTTTTTTGTTTTCAGAATTCATCTTTTTGTTTGTGTAAATATTCTAAAAGAAATTTTCAAGATCAAGGTTTCCCAATAAGATTTGATACCACTTGTTGATCCCAACTTGATCGACTTCTCTAGAGTGTAGAGTTAGCTTACTCAGAGTAAACTCTAAATAACATTTGTAGAAACTTTGTATATATCAAAGAGTATGCGAAAACTATCCTTTGATACTATGAAGATTGTATGAATGAAATAGTAGATGAACAGAATAGTTAACAGTTTGTATAACTCAAAGCTTCAATATTATTATGAAAATAAGACGAGCACTCTATCACAGTACGAGGGTTTATAACCTTGAAGCTAACGATTAAAGACACGCCAATACGTCTAGCCTAAGATCTCCATTTATAGCATAAGGAGTCCTTTACAAGATAACTATCAATAAAAAATATTCAACTCTTTTAAATAAAAAAATATACATCGTATCTCTTCTATACATAACAAAACGTGTTCTTATCTTCTATACACGTCTTCCCCATGCAACAATAGAAATCCTTCAACAGCAGTGTTAAGTTAGACCTAGCAGTGCTAAGTTAGACTCAGCAGTACTAACTTAACTATAATAGCACTAACTCAGTTAGTACTGTTAGTGTATTCCTAAGCAGTATAAAGTATGAATCCTCATTTCCTAACATAATGTATTGACTCTTTTTCTATCATTGTAGATGATAAAGGAAAATGAATTTTGAATGGCAAGAGTCAAAAGATTCATTTTCTTGATTATTGATCAGAGTGAGCATCTTTGTTAATTATTAACTAGTTGTCATATTCTTAGATGACAAGAAAGATGTGAAACTAGTTGTCAAAGATTAACTAGCTTTTTATTGTATCTTAGTTATTTTAAGCATACTTATTGAGTCTTTAATCACTATACTGATACATCTTCGCAGTGAAGAAAGTTAAATATGAAGATGAAAGATTCTTTGATTCATCTAGTGATTCATTTCGTGATTCATATGGGGTTTTATATTGTGATTCATCTAGTCATTCATCAACATATTCATCTAGTGATGATTCAATCAAATTTCTAGAATGTAGAAATATTCAATGGCAATTCTATTATTAACTTCAGGATGAAAATATCCAAGTCGTCCTTATCAAGACCCATAGACCAAAATAACTATCAGTTGATATCATCCTTTCACATCTAGAAATTGCTTCAATTTCAATAGTTACTCATGTATATGGTCTTAGATCCTCAGGACCCATAAAATAAGAAGTAGTTGTGCCAAAGAAACCATACAGCTTGGTTCCTATAACCAACGTTGTTCTTGGCTTAAGGGCCCTAAAAGTAGAAGTTGAAATTGTTGGTTTGTAATAAATTATTTAGATTTATTTTCATCAAAGTAGCAAGAATAAGGTTCTTCGCCCAATGCCTCAAAATGTATTATTGTTGAATATACCAACCCTCACAAAAAGCTGACATTAACACAGACATAACCATACCATTTTCTACGTCCCACGTCACCTAAAAAATTCGTAAAAACCACAAACTATCATATATGATAATACAAAAGCAAAAATTTAGATATATAATGAAATGTAATTATGCACATCAAAACAGAAGTTTTAAATTATATCATATATATGCATTCAACCAACGAATATCATATATTATGAAATATAAAAGAGAAATATCATATATGATAACAAATGATTATCATATATGATAAACATATGAAAAAAATCAATATATATCTAAAAATTTGAAAAAGTTGACATACCTTGTAAAAGTTCATCATCTCTGTAAAACCGGTCTTCTTTATCATCTCCTTTCTCCTTATCACTAACTTTATTAGAAGACTCAGTTTTATCACTAACAAAGAACATATATCATATGCGATAACATATATCTACACATAACAAAGCACTATCATATATGATAATATGTGTACATCATATATGCTACACAAAACTTAGAAACAAAAAATATAACATAACACAAAAAACCACAAAAAGACACTTAAAAAGCTTATTACTAACTAATAAGCTCAACAAAACTTATAAACACTATCAAAACTTCAAACATCATAAAAACAACTTATTATAGAGAACTTACTTTAACAACTTCAGTTTCATCATTATGTTGTTCATATGCAACTATCTCTTTAGCGAAAGAATTAAGAACAGTTTCAGACGGACCCTACAATCATCACTTGAATGAATCTAATCCTTTAAACCTAAAAAAAATCATAAAATAAGCTAATTAGCTAACTTATAATTAACCTAAATCTGAATAATAAGCTTATTAACATCTAACTAGCTAAATAAGCTCGCTTATAATCAACTAGCACTAAACAATAAGCTAATTATACTTCAAACAAATAACCAAAATTAAGCTAAAACTAAGCTTAACAACATAGCTTATTTAGATAATAAGCTAAAAAATAAAAAGTTATAAAAAGAAGAAGACATACCTGATCGAAGAAGGTACAATAACACTAATGGACAGAGCAATGGTAGATGATGGTTATAGAGGGAGAAAGTAAAAGAGCGATGGTGGATGGTAATCATAAAGAGAAAATAAAATAACGATGGTGGAAGGTGAATGGTTGTGTGTCAGATTAAAATAAATTTATGCTGAAAAAATACATTATATACTATCAGCTATAGGTGGCAAATCTTGCTCATTTTGATAAATATATGCACTTTTTGATACTTTCAAAAAAGGATAGGGTACTTTTTGCCCATTATGTATTATTAATGGGCTAAACGGGCGCACATGTAAGAAATTAAACGGGCTTAATGGGTGCACATGTAAAATACTAATTAGGCTACTCGAGATATTTTATATTTAATTTTTTTATCCCCAACTTTCAAACAAGTAATTTTCTTTTTTAATTCTACGTTTTTATATGTTTTTTTCTCGTTTTAACTTGCGCCCGTTTAACCCGCCCGTTTTGCCCGCCCGTTTTGCCTGTGCGCGTTTAGCCCGCGTCCGTTTAGCGCGCCGTCCGTTTAACCCATCGCCCGTTTAGCCCACCGCTCGTGCCCGCCCGCCCACCCGTTTTGCCACCTCTACTATCAACATGAAAATACTAAAATACTTCTCATTGTAAAATGAAAAATGAAATAAAAATAGGGAGCGAGAATGAATACTTCATATCATGAATAAGTTTGATCCAAATGAACTTAAATCGTTAACTTACGACCAATGGAAAGTTGAAAAGTGTTGCCTTGAATTTATGTTCCATGGTGTAATGCTATGATTTACATAAAAATTGGGACATTTCACAAATTTATTGTCGAAAGTATAAACAAATAACATGGACACCAGATTTATCACTCAACCAACCATCCCTTAGTGATATTTATTAAAGGTTCAAGGTACAAAATACAAGATAAAAGATTAGTCCTTAAACGAGTGTTAATCAAACATACATAAGCAAGATTAATAGTCCCAACTAGGTTGGTCTTATCATCTCACCATAATTTGTCACTATAGCACACAAGTAAAAGATGAGATATGATCTCCTAGATCAAGATCTTATAGAGAGATAGCTCAGCTCATAAAACGGATGTGTGTGTCAATAACGAGAGATGATAACCCTACCTCTGAAAGAGTTAAGGTATTATATGATATGAAACGGATATAAAAGCCCATGAGTCTAGCGCTTCTTAGCAACCCAAGTAAGAGCCCATCAGACGAAGAATGAAGGATAAGCATAATTAGTTCCTCAACAATATACCTGCATACAAAATAAATACAAACAAAAAAACCATACTCCACATACTTGGTCAGGATGAATAAATCAACACCCTTCCTCAAACTAAGCAAGGGGAACATAGATTACTTTCCAAACATGTTCACAAGACTCAATTGTTTGCAAAGTTTAAAGTGTTGAGCATTCTCATGAGACTTTGTGAATAAATCAGCACTTTGATCAGTTGAGGCAACTTTAATGGTGTTTATGACACCATCCAGAACTTTCTCTCCAATCAAGTGAACATCAACCTCAAAGTGTTTGGTTCTCTCATGGAACACATGATTCGAAGCAATTTGTATAGCAGAATTACTATCACTATACATATTTACAGGGAGAAAGTTTTTAATTTTAAGATCATTCAGAACATTAGTTATCCACATCACTTCACAAACGGCGCTAGCCATGCATCTATATTCAGCCTCACCAGAGGATCTGAATACTGTAGGTTGCTTCTTGCTCTTCCAAGAGATAAGAGACCTTCCAAGAAGAACACAGTAACCATAAACAGATTTCCTAGTCCTTAGGCATTTAGCCTAGTCAGCATCAGCGAAACAAGATAATTTCAAGGAATCATATTTATATATTTGGATCCCAACGCCTGAAGAGTTATTAAGATATCTTATAACTCTCAAGGACACCTTTAAGTGAGACTGAAGGGGAGCATGCATATGTTGGCTAAGACATTGGACAACATAAGAGATGTCAGGTCTGGTGTGAGTAAGATAGATAAGTTTACCTTGAAGTTTTTGATATTAAAAGATATTGTTAAGATACTTATCAGTCCCACTCTCATCAACAACAAGGACACAATTTTTAGGTAAAGGTGTGGCAGCAGGCTTAGCAACAAGTAAACCAAACTCATGAATAAGATGAAGGCAATATTTTATTTGGGGTCATGAAAATACCATTGGCATTATCAAGAATTTCAATACCAAGGAAGTATTTCATCACCCCAAGATCCTTGATCATAAATTTGGTTTTAAGAAAGCTCTTAAACCTTTCAATCTCAACAAGACAATTCCCAGTTATGATAAAATCATCAACATACACAAGAAGAGCAACAAACATGTTGTCAGTATGTTTGATGTAGAGAGAGTAGTCAAATTTGCCATGGAAAAAGCCATTCTCAATGAAGACAGTGGTTAACTTGGCATTCTACTGTCTTGGGGCTTGCTTAAGTCCATAAAGAGCTTTATTTAGCTTACAAACCTTAGTTTTGTCATGGTAGTTAAAGCCAAGAGGCAAGTCATATAAATGTCCTCATCTAACTCTCTTGAGAGAAAGGCATTGTTCACATCAAGTTGAAATAACTGCCAGTCATTAGAGATAGCAATACTAATAAGGCATCTAACAGTGACCATTTTAACAACAGGACTAAATGTTTCATCAAAATCAATTCCTTCCTTTTGACTATAACCTTTAGCAACCACTATAGTCTTAAACTAGTCAACTTGACCAGAGGATTTATATTTGACCTTAAAGAGCTATTTGGTATCAATGGCTTTTCTACCTAAAGGTAGATCACAAAAAGTCCAAGTGTTGTTTCTTAAAAGTGATTCAATTTCCTTATTCATGACCTCAACCCATCTACTGTCCTTAATGGCTTCATAGTAGGTAGTAGGATCAACAGATTTATTAAGAGTAGTGGCAAAACAGAAGTTAATGGTATTAAGCTTAAATTATTTAACATGTTTCTCAATTCCATACTTAAGTTTCCTATCTATCATAAAGTCATTAAACTTGGCAGCAACTTAGAAGGTCTGGTAGATTTCCTAACACTAGGCTACCCTACCTTAAGGTTGTTGATACATGGGTTTTGCTAGGTTCAATTTTCTCTCGATATCCTCTCGAATTGATCTCAGTCTTAAGTGGAATGATTGTTCTTGGTTACTAAATAAAAGGGTTTGGTTTTCTAATCTAATAATAAGGGGAAATGAAAATTTAAGTCAAAGACAATTACTTTAATTATGATTAACAAAGACTTGTATTAAACTTAAGATTAAAATCAAGATTAAAATTGACATTGAAATTTAAAGTTCAATAAGCATAAAGGAACAGTAAAGCAAACAAACAGTAACCTAAAAGAAAGATTGATTCGGAACTTTAACCTTTGATTCGGAACTTTTGAAAGACAACTCATCCGGAACTTACTGTTCATTCATCCGGAACTTTCTCATCCGGAATTTATCCGGAACTTTTTGGCTGATTCAGAACCTTCCGAATGAAGGTTGTTGATTCGGAACTTGCTGGTTCGGAAGTCACTGGTTCGGAACTTTCAGTTTGATTCGGAAGATTTTGCTTGATTCGGAACTTATTGGTTCGGAAGTCACTGATACGGAACTTAATGCTTGGTTCGGAAGTTTCCGAATGAAGGCTTCATTCGGAACTTTTTGTTTGATTCGGAAGTTCTGGGAACCTGATACAGTAGCAGATATGCGAAGAACACGGAACACAAATTTTAATCAAAATCAAACCAAATACTTAAAAAGGATTTACCAAATTAAACACAAATCATTTAGACACCATAAGCAACGAATCTCACCAATAATAACACAAATCCCATCAACTTTTGAAGATCAAACCAAGAAAATAAAAACTTAAAAACTTGAAGATAAAGATGATGAAGAACAAGATGAGATGGAAAGATTAAACAAGAACTTGTATTGAATGGTTAATGTTTTGACAAGATAAAACAAAGATTAAAATTACAAGATTAAAGAATTAAAGATCAAAATCACCAATCACCCTAGTGGTGAAGGTGAAGCTACGAACCAGGAAGATAAAGGGGGAAGAAGAAAAATGAAAAGCTCTCCTAAAATGTGTGAGGGGAAGGCTATTTATAGCCTTGTCCTTTGGTTGGTGAGTGGGCTTTCTCCCGTTCTTCTTGTCTTTTCGTCTTTTCAGAAAAGTTTCCGTTTTCGATTCTGATTCGGGATTCGTTGTCGATTAAATTCAACTCGTCTTTTAATTTCTTCGTTTAATAGACTTGAGTTTCTTCGACTTATGTAAATCTTCCATCTTTGGTCCTTTTCTTCGATAAATCTTCGAATAGGCCCAGTGACTTCAAATCTTTTGCATCTCTTGGACAATAGACTTTATCTTGAGTCTTTTTCTTCAGTAAAACCCGTGCAATCCCATGTTTTTTTCAATATTCATCCGGTTGGCTCTGAAAACACACTAAACACAAAAACCACGCATAATTCCAAACAATTGATATTAAATACGTGTTTTGGTCTCGTTTTAGCCCGAATTAAGTGGTAAAAGGATGGGTGTTTACACACCTATCAAATCCCCTACACTTAACCATTGCCATGCCCTCATGCAATGCTTAGTGATAAAGCAAGCTTACACTTTTCTCATAATTAATCAACCTTGGCCTTATTTAAAATACTACTAAACAAAAATTAAAGTACTAAAGGGAATTAAGACTTTGAAGGAAACAAAAGGATAGAAAACCATTTTCACTTGAAAATAGCTATATGGAAATAACTTGCAAAGAAATCAATGACTTACATTAGGGCTTTGGTGCTGCGAAGATTTATCACCCTCAAGTTTCACGTTCCCCAAACTAAGCTTAAAAACGAGATCATTGTTATTATAAGTTAGCAATTCAAACACTTACACACATGGCTTAATTAAATGCTTAAACTCCCTTATTCCTAGGTGTATCTCTTATATTTTATTTTTGTCTTAGAATGATCATGAAGATGCATTTTTGGACTTATTTCGATAGTTTATTAGGGCTGAAAGCAAAGTAGGACGATTCGATCAATAGTTAGCTAAAGGACAAAATCTCTTAAAACTGCTTCTCGGGATATCAAAAAGTTCATATCTTGGCATAACTTGTTTCACGATTTGAGACCTTTCTCGGGCCGATATTTGGCATGTACTTCATACTTCATATCTTCGAGAGACGTTCTTGAGATAATGGTCTTCTCATCATAATAGAGTTTCTTCGCTTGGAGACTTTTGAGGGATACTCCAACTTTGTTGACCACGACTTCATGATTATTTCTTCAATCTCTAATTGGGATTTTGAGATACAACGATCCGCCTCCTTTTCGGACTTGGATCTATTTATCCTCATACCTTGTTAGGGTATTTTCGGATAGACTTCTCCATGATCTTTATGGGAGTTGATTGCTTTTCGTCGTGAGTCTTGATCCTTCATATTGACTTTAGGAATAATGCTTTTCACATCACTTTGGATCTTCAGCAATAAAATTGAATCCTCATGCCTTGTTAGGGCCTTTTCGGACTCGCCAATCTTCGCGCCCCGCTTCATAAGTTATGCCTTGGCTATGAACTCTTATCATTACCGAGCAACTTTTAAACGATCTTGGGCTAGAAGCTAAGTAACTTTTCAAATCGTAAGACCTTACTTATTGTAGATAAATTATTAGCAAGTGATGGGAGAATAGGCAAATAATTACACCAAGTGAGCTTGCGCAAGAATACCGACTTATAATTGACTCTATCATTTCTCGTCCTCCACAATTTAAAATCTCAAGTAATGAGACTCGTGGACACTTAGCCTAATAAACCAATTAAGGTCTACATGGTTAAGGATACTAGCTAGAATAAACTTGGGTAAGTCTATTCGGGTTGAGTCAAAATAAACGCAACGGGCCTAATATGTCAAAGACTTCTAAACTAGCTACACCACTTTATTAATATTTTTGACTTTATTGTGGAATATATACATATGAAAGCAACGATAAAAATTTAAAAATTTCAACTAATTGGCCAAAGTTAATAAAAAATTTGAAAAATGTTGAAAAATATGATTTTCCGGTTAATTGAAGGCATTTTCATGGAAAAGTCCACTTAAAACTTCGATAGAAGTCCCCCCTACACTTAAGATAAACATTGTCCTCAATGTTTAAGCATGTGGGAGAAGTCTCCCCTACACTTATGACATTGTGCACGTTGGTTAACTCAAGTTAAGGAAGAGACGACTAAAGTGATCAATTTCAAATGTGAGTATGAAGAAAATTGAATCACGATAGCTGAGAGATAGAACCGGATTTCGGATAAACTTGGGAGCACGGTTCTTCAAAGATTCCAAGAGTGCACTTATCCCTGTAATCACACCATACAAAGACAAAGACATATAGAAGTCCCCCTACACTTAGGGGATTAAAATATTAAAGGATAGATACTCGGGCTGCCTCCCGAGGAGCGCTTGTTTTTGATAACCGAGTCACGAGCCTGACTCGACCCAAAATTAGTTCATGGGGAACGTGGTGAGGGATGGAATCACCTCCTGAGAGGTGTCCTCACCAAAGTACAACTTTACTCGTTGGCCATTCACCTTAAAATTTGGTCCATCAGGTTGAGCGAGCTCGAGAGTACCATATGGAAAAATTTGGGCAATGGTGAATGGGCCGGACCAACGAGATTTGAGCTTTCCCGAAAAGATTTTCAACCGAGAGTTAAAAAGTAAGACTTTGTCTCCAACATGGAACTCTCGGTTTTTAATCTTAGAATCGTGAATGAGCTTAGTTCTTTCCTTATAGATCAAAGAATTTTCATAAGCCTCATTACGGAGTTCATTCAGCTCATTGAGTTGGATCTTGCGTAGGTCACCGGCTTTGTTTATATCAAAATTGGCCCACTTCAAGGCCCAATAAGCCTTGTGCTCCAACTCAATGGGGAGGTGGCATGCTTTCCCGTACACAAGACGATAAGGCGTACAGCCGATCGGGGTCTTGTAAGCAGTACGGAAAGCCCACAAAGCATCATCAAGTTTATCAGCCCATGAGGCACGATGCTCTCCCACAGTCCTTTCAAGAATTCGCTTCAGCCCTCGGTTGGATATTTCAGCCTGGCCATTAGTTTGTGGGTGGTAGGCTGTGGAAAGACGATGATTTACACCGTACTTAGCCATGACTCGAGCAAATTGGTCATTGCAGAAATGAGTCCCACGATCACTAATAATGGCGCGAGGCACACCGAATCTAGCGAATAGAGCCTTCAAAAAGTTACAAACCACCCTTGCGTCATTAGTAGGCAAAGCTTTGGCTTCAACCCACTTTGAAACGTAGTCAACGGCTACAAGGATGTATTTGTTTCCTTTAGAAGAAGGGAATGGCCCCATAAAGTCGATACCCCAAACATCAAAAATTTCACACTCTTGAATGAAATTCTGAGGCATCTCGTCTTTATGTGTGATTTTGCCTTGCTTTTGGCAAACATCACATCGTTTGACCATATCGTGAGCGTCACGGTATATGGAGGGCCAATAAAATCCGGAATCAAACACCTTTTTAGCGGTGTAGTTGGGACCAAAGTGACCACCGGTGGGTCCTTTGTGGCAAGCATTAAGGATTTCAGACGCTGCAGGTCCATCAACACATCGGCGAATAATCAGGTCAGCACATTGTTTGAATAGGTAAGGGTCGTCCCAAAAGTAAGTCTTGATGTCGGTAAAGAACTTCTTCTTTTGTTGGGACGTCAACCCTTCCTTGAGAATTCCACCCGCCAAGTAGTTTGCAAAGTCCGCAAACCACGGGGTTTCATTCGGCTTCGAGTTTATAGACATTAAGGTCTCCAAGGGAAAAGAATCATTGATTTCTTTGGTCGGATGATCCCCTTGGTAAGGATCCTCAAGTCTACTAAGATGGTCCGCGGCTAAGTTTTCTGCTCCTTTTTTATCGCGAATTTCGATTTTAAATTCCTGGAGCAGCAAAACCCAGCGAAGAAGTCTTGGTTTGGAATCTTGCTTTGTCAACAAGTACTTCAGCGCGGAATGATCGGTGTACACAATGGTGGTAGAAAGGACAAGATAGGGGCGGAATTTCTCAAAAGCATAGACAACAGCTAAAAGCTCTTTTTCGGTTGTCGTATAATGCAATTGTGCCCCCGTCATTGTCTTGCTAGCGTAATGGATCGTAGGGATGAGCGTGGGTCTGGAACCGGTGGAACTAGAACCGGAACCGGTAGAACCGAGAACCAATATTTTGAGAAAAGTAAGAACCGAGAACCGGACCAAATTTATTTTTCAGTTCCGGTTCTGGTTCCAGTTCCGGTTCCGGTTTTTTGGTTCTACCCGTATAGGAACCGATTTTCTGGAAGAAAATAAAAAACTTATTCGCTAATGAATTATGTCAACAATAAGCAAACAGAAATTAATTCTTTTAAGTATTTACAAAAATTTACGTTAAAGTTAATAACTTTTAACAACTAAAGCATAAACTCAAATAAATAAACATTTTATAGTTTCACATATTCACTATATTTCTTTTACTCAAATCCGAATCAATGTTATCAAGCTCAATATTGTTGAATTTATATCGTCTTAGATTATTAATCATTCAACATTATGGTTACAAAAGGAATGTATTTTGCATGCATAGTCATATTATATAAACCTTCATGTTACAAAATCAAATCAAAGAATTCACAAAATATTCAGAATTATTGAACCTACCGAATCAACAATTATAACATACCAACCAATTTTTATATTATACAAATCTACTGATTGTAAATTTTGTACTAAGGCATACATATTTCAGTAATACTAAGAAGACATACATTGAATGTAATTAAAAAACTACATAAAACATAATTTCATTAATTTGATATGGCGATAGTTGTTTATGTTTCAATGAATTAAGATTAGAGTTTAGGGTGTTTGGTTTGCGTTTTTTAGAAGTTTGTTAGTTGTGTTTTTTATATTACTTATGATGTTAGGTTTTGAGTCCCGTATATAAAATAATTACAATATTTTTATAATTATTGGGTAATTGGTTCTAAAACCAAGAACCGGTGGAACCGAACCGAACCGAACCGAGAACCAAAAAATCTCAAAAATAGGAACTGGAACTGGAACCTACGATTCTAGTTCCGGTTTGGTTCTTCGTGGTTCCGGTCCAGTTCTAAGTTCCGATCCGGTTCTTTGGTTCTTTTGCTCATCCCTAATGGATCGGTTGGAAGTGTTTGTTCACTCTTTGTCCAAGAACCGCTCCAATAGCAAAATCGCTAGCATCGCACATCAACTCAAAAGGAAGCTCCCAATTAGGGGTAACCAAGACGGGTGCCTTAGTTAGCTTATCCTTAAGCGAGTTGAAGGCTTCAAGGCACTCTTTGGAGAAGATAAAAGGGGTATCTTTTTCCAAGAGGTGGGTCATCGGGCGAGCGATGTGCGAAAAATCTTTGATGAATCGACGGTAGAAGCCCGCATGACCCAGGAAACTTCTCACACCCTTCATGGTTGAAGGTGGAGGCAATTTTGCGATAACATTGACTTTAGCACGGTCAACTTCAAGACCGGCTTTCGAGATCTTATGTCCAAGCACGACGCCTTCTTTTACCATAAAATGGCATTTTTCCCAATTTAGAACAAGGCGAGTGTCTTCGCACCGCTTTAGCATACGTTCTAAATTGGCAAGGCAAGCAGAGAAGGAATCCCCGAAGACCGAGAAATCATCCATGAAGACTTCCATGGTTTGTTCGACCATGTCATGGAAGATAGCTAACATGCACCTTTGGAAAGTCCCGGGCGCATTACATAAGCCAAAAGGCATTCTTTTGTAAGCGAAAGTGCCATAGGGACAAGTGAATGTAGTCTTCTCTTGATCTTGGGGATCGATGGGTATTTGAAAATAACCCGAAAAACCATCGAGAAAGCAGTAATATTCATTACCGGCTAATCGTTCAAGCATTTGGTCCATGAAAGGTAGAGGGAAATGATCCTTTCTCGTGGCATCATTGAGTTTGCGGTAGTCTATACAAACTCTCCACCCAGTAACGAGACGAGTGGGAATCAACTCGTTGTGTTCATTGGGAACAACGGTTATTCCGCCCTTCTTGGGCACACAATGGATTGGACTAACCCACGGTGAATCCGAAATAGGGTAAATCATACCCGCATCAAGAAGTTTGATAACCTCTGTTTTGATGACTTCATGTATTTTTGGATTCACCCTTAGTTGGCTTTGAATAGTGGGCTTGAAGTCGTCCTCCATGAGAATTTTGTGTGTGCAGAAGTGAGGGTCAATTCCACGAATATCCGAAATCTTCCAAGCGATAGCCTTCTTATGATCTTTCAATACAGCGACAAGTCGGGCTTTCTCTTCATCCTTCAAATCCTTAGCAATGATGACTGGCGACTTCTTCTCTTCTTCGAGGAATACATACTCAAGATGGGGCGGCAACTCCTTAAGTTCTAAATCCGGAGGATTTTCGACGGGAGGCGTATTCGAAGTCGGAGTATCGATAGCAATGATAGTGGGAGATGGAGGAGAAGGATTGTCTTCTTTGAGGAGGTTTGCAATGAAACTGAGGTCTTCATCCTAAGTGGCAGTAGAATCGTCATTGTCTTGCTTCACATCTTCCAAGGTGGCTTCCAAATCTTTCCAGAGGAAATCACTTTCTCCAAATAGAGATAGTGATGAGTCGATAGAGGAAACGGTCTCAACATTGGGAAGAGAGGTAGGAATGTTTTTACAAGCATCCTTGAAGTGTTCTTCACAAGCCTCATCAAGAACGTCAATACAATTAACATTCTCGTAAGAAGAAGGCTGTTTAGATAACTTTCCCATGTTGAAGACTACTTTATCGTCACCCACTCTCATGATAAGCTCACCGGCTTCAACATCAATGAGAGTGCGACCGGTCCTCAAGAATGGACGACCAACAATGAGTGGCACACGGGGGTCCATCTCGTAGTCGACGACAACAAAATCGGCAGGGAAGGTGAATTTGTCGACTCCTACAATGACGTCTTCGGCTATCCCCACTGGATAAGCAACCGTACGGTTAGCTAATTCCAAAGTCATTTTGGTGGGGACTAGCTCTGGGAGAGATAATTGCTTCCAAACACTTAGAGGCATGAGATTAATACTGGCACCTAGATCGGCTAGAGCCATGCAATTCTCTACTCCCGGGAAATTGCATGGGATAAGAAAACGACCCGGATCACCAAGCTTGATTGGCAATTTCCTTAAGAGCACTGCAGAGCAGTTCTCATTAAGTTGGGTGTTGGCGAGATCGAGGAGCTTTTCCTTGTCGCTCAGAAGGTCTTTAAACATTTTGGCGTACTTGGGCATGTGAGCGAGAGCCTCAGCGAAGGAGATATTGAAATTCAGTTTTTTGAACATTTTTAGGAAGTTCGAAACTTGAATATCATCCTTGCTCTTTTGCTTCTCTTTCCTCAACCTTGAAGGATAAGGTATATTGGAAGAAGAGGAAGGCTTTAGAGGAATAGGATCACTCATAACCACGGGTGGAGGAGGGGTATAAAGAAGAGGTGGAGAAATTGGGGAAGGAGAAGGAGGAGGAATAGGAGCAGATGACTCGTTCTCCTTAGTCACAATCACCGGTGGAGGTATAGGAAGCTCGGGTTCCTTGGTACCTTTACCACTTCGAGTAGTGATTGCTTTCATCTCCCCTCTTGGGTTCGCAACGGTGTTACTCGGAAGAGTACCCGAAGAAGAGGGTTGACTACTTTGGAAGAAACTAGCCATCATGTTCCTCAGGTCATTTGTTTGGCTATCCAACGTAGTTCTCATATCGGCTCTCAAATCATTTCCTTGCTTGACCAAGTCTGCCTTCAAATTGCGCACTTCCTCTTGGAGATTTCCCACTATCACATCATTGGTTCTCATGTAGGTTGCAACCTCTTGGTGTAATGCAGTGGTGGCTTGGTTGGGAGGAGCATTGTATGCAGGTGGTTGGTAAGCAGGTTGTTGGTAGACTTGATTGTTACGTGGAGGTGGTTGTTGTTGCTTGTGAGGTGGGATGTATGGTTGTCGAGGTTGTTGTTGTTGTTGAGGAGAGCGGTTAAGGTTTTGTTGTTGGTTTGGGTTGGTAGGAGGGAAACCAGGTGGTGAAAGATAGTTGTTGCTGCGGTAGCTAAGCAAGTTACGGTCACCTTGAGGTCTAGCTTGATAAGCAGGTTGTTGGTAGGTGCCATATGCCGCATTCACATTCTCAGCAGGGTAATCTTGGGTGGCGGTACAAGTTGTGTAAGAGTGGGGACCACCGCATATCTCACAAGGTTGGCTGACAGCGTTCACTTGTGCATTTTTGGCGTTGTTGCTGTTGTTGTTGCTGACGGTGTGGGTGACAAGCGATTCAAGAAGCGTGGTGATTTTGTCTAATCGCTTGTCGCTGTCATTAGTGCTAGCACTAGCAACATTGGTCCTAACACTCTTGGTTTGCACACGAGATTTATTCTCAATGATGTCCCAAGCAGCATTGGAAGTCTTAGCCAATAGATTACCCCCCGAGGCACTGTTCAGTGAATCTTGGTCACTCATGCTTAAACCATTGTAAAAAGTATTGATTTGATGTACTTTGGTAAAACCATGTTGTGGGCATTTTCTTAAAAGATCTTTAAAGCGATCCCAAGATTCACTGAATGACTCATCGTACTTTTGTTCAAAATTTATGATCTCATTTCGCAAAGCGGTAGTACGAGAGGGTGGAAAAAAGTAGTTGATAAACTTTGTTTCCAAATCCGTCCACGAGAGAATACTCTGTGGCGGTTCCTTAGCAAGCCAATGTCGGGCTTGTCCCTCTAAAGAAAAGGGAAAAAGTTGTAACCTTATCACTTCTTGTGGAACTCCATTGAACTTGACCGTGTTAGTGAGTTGTAGAAATCTCTTGATGTGGTCGTGTGGATCATCAATGGTTCGTCCCAAGAACGGTTGAGCTGAGACCATCTGGATAAAGCCTGATTTAAGCTCGAAATTGTTGGCGGCAATTGGTGGGATAACAATTGGATCCGTGTTGCCATCGACATGAGCTTGCAGCAATTCAATCATGGGGCGGTTATCCGGAAGGTGCTCATTGTTGTTGTTATTATTCATGTTGTTGAAAGGCGGGTTGTTGTTGTTATTATTGTTGTTCGGAGGTGGTATGTTATTGTTGTTTTGTACACCAGCCATGTCTAAGTTATCGAGAGGCTCGGGCTCTTGATAAGACGTGGATCGAGTGCGCATACACCTGCAAAAGAACGAACAAAGAAAAACAAAGCAAAAATATTTTTGGTTTTTATTGTTTTTTTAATTTTTAGGATTTTTGAAAATTTTATATTTTTTAGTTGTTTTTGAAAATTTTTGAAAAAGTAACGTTCACGGGGAACGGATCCCAAAATCCAAGTTCTCACAAAAAACTTTTGATCTTAACAAGAAGAGCCGGCAGCGGCGCCATTGATACATGGGTTTTGCTAGGTTCAATTTTCTCTCGATATCCTCTCGAATTGATCTCAGTCTTAAGTGGAATGATTGTTCTTGGTTACTAAATAAAAGGGTTTGGTTTTCTAATCTAATAATAAGGGGAAATGAAAATTTAAGTCAAAGACAATTACTTTAATTATGATTAACAAAGACTTGTATTAAACTTAAGATTAAAATCAAGATTAAAATTGACATTGAAATTTAAAGTTCAATAAGCATAAAGGAACAGTAAAGCAAACAAACAGTAACCTAAAAGAAAGATTGATTCGGAACTTTAACCTTTGATTCGGAACTTTTGAAAGACAACTCATCCGGAACTTACTGTTCATTCATCCGGAACTTTCTCATCCGGAATTTATCCGGAACTTTCTGGCTGATTCGGAACCTTCCGAATGAAGGTTGTTGATTCGGAACTTGCTGGTTCGGAAGTCACTGGTTCGGAACTTTCAGTTTGATTCGGAAGATTTTGCTTGATTCGGAACTTATTGGTTCGGAAGTCACTGATACGGAACTTAATGCTTGGTTCGGAAGTTTCCGAATGAAGGCTTCATTCGGAACTTTTTGTTTGATTCGGAAGTTCTGGGAACCTGATACAGTAGCAGATATGCGAAGAACACGGAACACAAATTTTAATCAAAATCAAACCAAATACTTAAAAAGGATTTACCAAATTAAACACAAATCATTTAGACACCATAAGCAACGAATCCCACCAATAATAACACAAATCCCATCAACTTTTGAAGATCAAACCAAGAAAATAAAAACTTAAAAACTTGAAGATAAAGATGATGAAGAACAAGATGAGATGGAAAGATTAAACAAGAACTTGTATTGAATGGTTAATGTTTTGACAAGATAAAACAAAGATTAAAATTACAAGATTAAAGAATTAAAGATCAAAATCACCAATCACCCTAGTGGTGAAGGTGAAGCTACGAACCAGGAAGATAAAGGGGGAAGAAGAAAAATGAAAAGCTCTCCTAAAATGTGTGAGGGGAAGGCTATTTATAGCCTTGTCCTTTGGTTGGTGAGTGGGCTTTCTCCCGTTCTTCTTGTCTTTTCGTCTTTTCAGAAAAGTTTCCGTTTTCGATTCTGATTCGGGATTCGTTGTCGATTAAATTCAACTCGTCTTTTAATTTCTTCGTTTAATAGACTTGAGTTTCTTCGACTTATGTAAATCTTCCATCTTTGGTCCTTTTCTTCGATAAATCTTCGAATAGGCCCAGTGACTTCAAATCTTTTGCATCTCTTGGACAATAGACTTTATCTTGAGTCTTTTTCTTCAGTAAAACCCGTGCAATCCCATGTTTTCTTCAATATTCATCCGGTTGGCTCTGAAAACACACTAAACACAAAAACCACGCATAATTCCAAACAATTGATATTAAATACGTGTTTTGGTCTCGTTTTAGCCCGAATTAAGTGGTAAAAGGATGGGTGTTTACACACCTATCAGTTGTCATCACTAGGCACAAGGTTTTCCCCTCTAGACACAATCTCATTTTCAAAGGGAATAATATCTATAACATTACCCTCAGATTGGATGTTATCACCTATATGGGTTGCAGAGTCCTCCTCATGAGGCTGCAAGGGAGTAGCCTCATTAGTAGAGTGAACTCTACCTTCCACACAAGGTGTAGCTCTCTCATCATCATTGGGACTTAAAAGAGTTTGGTTATAAAAAAAGGTTAAAAGCTCAACATCACTTGTAACAACTACATATGCCAAGTCATTTTCTTTTAAATTTGTCATTTTGAAAGGTAAAATGATTTCATAAAACCTCACATCTCTAGAGAACAACACCCTTCTATTATCAAGGCTGAAAAGTTTGTAAGCCTTTTTAATAGAAGAGTAACCAATCAACGTACATTTTTCAAACCTAGATGCGAACTTATCACTATTGTTAAGACAAGTTAAAAAACATAGACATCCAAAAAACTTTAGGTGAGAGAGATTTAGTTCTTTACTGTGGAGAAATTCATAGGGGGACCTACCTTTTAAGACAGAAGAAGGGAGCCTGTTTAACAAGTAAACAGCAGTTAGGATATACTCAGACCATAAATTAATGGAAATCCCTCCTTGAAACATAAGACTCCTAGCCACATTGAGTAGTTATCTATGTTTCCTTTCAACAATGCCATTTGATGTGAAGTGTGTGGGCAAGAGGTTTGATGGATGACACACAGATTAGAGAACAAAGAGAATACATGTTTGTTAACAAACTTAGTCCTATTGTCGGATCTAAAAACTTTAATTTTTGAGTTAAACTGATTCTAAATAAGATTTATGAAATTCACCAAACATTCAAAAACTTCATCTTTGGTTTTCAAAAGATAAGTCCAGACAGCTCTGGAGTAGTCATTCACAATGGTAAGGAAGTATTTGTACGCTTCCCTGTTGTGAACCTTGTAAGGACCCCACAAATCAAGGTGAACAAGATCACCAATCTTGGTAGATTTGTGATCACTCAAAGGGAAGGTTTCCCTTGTTTGTTTGGCCTTTTGACAAGTTTCTTAGACAAAAATACTAGTATTTCTTGGGAGGATAAGGTCAGTTTTGAGAACATTGAGAACTTGGTCAGCAGGGTGACCAAGTCTACAATGTCAGAGGTCTTTGGAGGTATTAAAGGTCATAACAGAGTTGGAATTACTTAAGATTTGTTCTTAAGGTCATAAAACAGATAAAGCCGCCCCCCAGATTCACTACCAGTCCCTAGAGTTATCCCTTTGTCCAAGTCTTGAATATAACACTTATCCTCATCAAATCCCATAAACAATTTATCGTCTTTAATAATTTTATTCACAGATAACAAACTAACACAATAACCAGGAACAACAAGAACATCATGAAGGACAACATTATTAAAAAGTCTCAAGTACCCTATATGACTGATAGTGAAAACAGTGTCATTGGGGTGACCAACAAAAATGTTGAGATTAGATATATCCACAACATCGACCATACCAATAGTGGAGGTGGTAAGGTGTTGGTTAGCCCCAAAGTCAATAATCCAACCCAGGGTAATGGTTTTGAGAAAAAAAATTAGAGTTACCATAGAAAAATTTAGAGAAATTAACATTAAACCAAGCATTTCCATTAAAGAAAGACATTCTACCTGTCATATTGGATGGAGTGTTGCCAGAAGTATCATTGATAAGATTTAGGAGCTTCTGCATTTTTTCGGTAGTAAAGGAGTTTGGGAAGTTGCATACAAAAGTCTGCTTATCCCCATTTTTCATATCACAATTAGCATTAAAGTTATTTTTAAAACCATTTTGTTTTAGAACATTAACCCCTCTTTTACCCAGCAGGGTACCCAATTAATTCAAAGCATCTATCTACATTGTGTCCAATCTAACTATAGTGAGTACACAAAAGGTTAGGTTGGGCCCCCTGTAATTCCTTATACCATTGCCTTTGGAAGTAGGTCTACTAGAGGTGTTTGTGTTACCCCTTATGTTTTGATTAACGGTCTTAGCAACAAAGGAGATGGCATTCATTTTTGCATTAGTATTGTAACAATCCGTCAATTTATGGTTGATATTTTATTCTCAAGTATTATTTAAAAATATTATTTTAATGTTATATTATGAACTCACTTATTCTTGGGAAGAAATTTGGATTTACGTCTTGAAGTAGCATCGACTACGTCTAAACCGGAGGATTCTACGTTTCGTGCTTACGTTTACATACACCGTTTTTGGTGACAGTCCGACATTTCAGGAAATAAATTTATCCGTGAATATTATTTTGGAACTTTAAATTTGTGTTGGTTCATAAACTCACAAATTTACGAGAAGAGATTAGGACTTACGTTCGTAATTTAACGTCTTTTACGACTAAATCGGAAACCTTAGGATTACGTATTTACGTTTTCGAACTCCGTTTTTGATGAGACAATTTTTGTTAGATTCGTTTTGTGCCGTTGATTCATAATTTATAAAAACGTTTTTCGTAAAACGACTCGAGGGCACGCAAATCGAGAAAACTAGAATCGAGGAATACCCGTAAACTAGCGAGATGGGACAAAACAAGTTTATCCCACCCCACTAACTAAAAGGGAAGGCCAAGAAGACACCACATCATTTGATGTGGCATCCTTACACTCTACAAGCTTACACATGTAAGCTTAGCTTAACATGGAAGCATTATTCACCCACCAAAACCACAAAACCACTAACACTTACCATTACTTCTATTTTCACATGCAAACCACCATTTTTCCTCTCCTCTCTCTCTGAAATTCGTCCAACAATCATCAAAAACAACCCTCATTTGATCTATGTTAGCCATAAAATCATGTGTTACTCATACACATTATGATGCTACTTTGAAGCTTTGAAGATTGGAGGTGATTCTAACATCCAAGGAGAAGAATTGTTGGTGTCATATGGCTGATTTCCCATGAGAAGTTTATAAAGGTTGGTAGACTTGAAGATGATATTGGTTTATCACAAGTTTTGCCATCAATATCTAAGCCTTGTTCATCAAAGACTCATCTTTTCATCACTAATGGTGGTATAGAGATTGTTCTTCTTATCTTCTTGTTATTTTGATTATGTAATCTTGTATTTTCTTTATTTATGTATATGTATATGATGATGAATGATGATTAAAAATATTATGTGGGGATTTGGTGTTGATAGATTTGATAAACATGGGTAAAAAGATGGAAAAACCACATGTAAAAATGATTAAATCTTGCTTAATAAGATGGCTGTATAAAAACAGTAAGTAACCAAATGATAAACTGATAAAATGGTAAAGTGGAATCAATATACAGTAAGTATTAGGTGTTATACACATGTGAGAGTTGGCCATACAATGGAATCATCAAAATGAGTGAGATATGATCAAAACAAGATGAGTGCACGAATCTGAATAGTCTGTTTTGTAGGGACTGTTAATGATAGTTAAACATGGAATGAGCAGTAGCTATAACTAACTTATTTGTAGCACATAATATGAAGTTTATGCCATCCAAAAATGAGCTTCTATCTCCTTATAGAACTTAAGATATGATAAAAATGGTGAAGATGAAACTAAAAATCAGATTTTGAAGAATTAATGTTTAATAGTATTATATAAGCACTCAAACTAATATAGTATAAAATGTGAATTAAAACCCACTAACTTATAAATTTCATTTATATAAATATGTATAAGGTTAAATAAATGGACACTTTATAAAAATGATAGTTGAATAAGATTTATAAGTTATAAAAACTATAAACATGATTTTTATGATTTTTTCGGCTATTACCGTAAAATTAACGTTTTTCGCCAATTAACTTAGACGATCAAACCCGTCTAATATAAAGTTTTTAAAATTCATATACTGATGTATAAGTACCTAATACAAGTAAAAATCGATAAAACCCGAACTATATGACATACGGACATTAACGAGCTAAGTTAGCATATTTAGACTAATAATTTAACTAAACAAGTTAAACACTTATAAAAATTACTTATTGGGATTAACCCATTTGGCCCCAACATGTAAAGTATAAATACTGATAATACAAGTATAAAATAGATTAATACAAGTTAATGAACTTATAATAGGCTTATTGGACCTAAAACATTTAAATAGGTAAAACTAGTAAACTAGTAAAAAGTTACCAATACATAAACACTAAAATGTGTAAATGAGAATGTATAAACCCACTTGATCATCATCATATATATAAAATCATCATATGTATATTTGTTATTTTTATAAAGTCATTGGGCAAAAGTCTAAGACGAGTATTATTTGTCTAGGTTTTCGTGATTGAAGCACGTACCGTACATCCGAATCGCCGATAACCCGCCTTCCCACATCAACGTGAGTTCATAGCCTCGCACTCTTTTAAATATTTTTATGAAATGTTTTATAAACCCGCGAGGGAGATAACATGTTAGTTTTTATAAAATAGGACACTAGTTGTCCCGATTATCTGTTTATTGATTTGGACCCGAATGATTGTATGACCCGATGAATGATTAAATGACCCGATAGATGAAATGAAATAGATTATTAAAGTTAGTTATGTCACTAAAAGTCCCATTAGCATGAATTGTGAACTACTGGGATTTGGTAGACGCTTATGCATATAATAGTACTATTTGGGGACGATCACCCCAGTTCGCGCCTTGACGGTTGATCCCCGTCGTGCCACATTGATTGGTAAGCGAATTTATGTATGAGAAGATTTACACCAACGTGATTATTGTGACGACACGCTAATTTAGATGGGCAAATGAGTTTCGGGCTAGCTACCCGTTGTTTGTTGTAGTAAGGTAACAATTTCATGCGGCTTATAATAATCCAAATAATGAAATATTGCTATATGCACTGAATTACGATATATTGCCTGACTAGCAATACGAGGTCTTATTATTGATATTATGTTCGTGTTTTGGTATTAGATATGAACATAGCTGCATCAATGTACGATGGGATTATGGGACCTTCTGGTGGAAATCTGATTGGGCAGCCATAGAAAAATTTCTGGTGGAAACTGTCTGCAATTTCTGCGGTAGCAGTCAATTGAGTTCTAGAAAATTGTACTTCGTCCACCGGCGTCGGTCGGGACCATCAGGTCATGGCCTTCACCTGCGCAGGATTGTCTGAAATTTCTTTCTGTTAAGGTAGAATGGTTCAGAAGTGCCACTTGGTTCAATTGGAATTCATATCTGGAAAGCGGTGTATAAAAATAACTCCTATCGAAGATTCTATACAACTGTGGGAAGATGACTCTCGTATTCTTCTCTAGAATTTAGTAGACCAAAATGTGATCAATGAATACGCTGACGATTTTGTCTGAGAATCATAAAAAAAATTTATTCATAACTTCCATAATATAGCTGGAGCATTAGGGAGTTCAGAAGTATAAAATTCAAAATCTTTAGAGAGACTATAATATGTGTAACAGCAGTCTGGAAAACATCATGTTCCTTCTCTCACCATTGATGGTAGTATGATCGGAAATTGTTCTGGAAAATATTTAAGATGTCGTAGCAGGTCAGATAAACCTTCTATACGTGGAATGAATATCGATTAAGAATGGTGATCTGGTAAATTTTCCGGTGGTCGATACATGATCTCATGATAGCGGCCTTCTTTTTGATGAACAGAAACGATACACCTCCTGGTAGTGCGTTAGGGCGAATAAAGCCCCGTTCCGGTAATTCTTGCAGCAATTGCTGCAACTCTTTTAACTTAGCTGAAGCCCTGTGATCAAGAATTCTGAAAACAGGTTCTGTTCTTGAGACTAGCTCGATGTTTAAATTTCTGTCTCGTGGTTAGAAAGGAATTTCTAGAGAACTTTCTGAAATTATATCTGAGCACTCTGGAATGAGCTGCTGATCATGAATTTTAAGAAATCTCAGAAGTGAATTTATAACTGGTAGCTAAAAGTCTTCGTAGCTATGGACTGATAAGTCACGCACTTGTAAGGCAGAAATAAATTGTACTGATTTTTCTGGCAGCAAGTATAATGAATATATTTGGGATTTAGTAAGACGGATCTCGTCGTTAACACCAAATAAGACTTTTATAAACATGGTGATACTGTTGAGTCCTTTATGGCTGAGAGGCAGGTAACTACCTGATTTGAGATAAAGCTGACATAAGAACACATGAAGTAAACATGGTGACTTTTCACTGAATGTGTTCGTCTGTAACCTCACATAATGAATACTGTGTGTTTAACTTGAATAATACTCTAGTGGTGGTGACTGAAATTTTTATGATCTGATTCATGCGTGGCATAATAGAACGGGTATACCCCTTTCTGAAGGGTACCCTGAATTACTGAGGGCCTGGTTTAGAAATATACTGGAGTTATGGGTTTTGACTCATATTTTGAGAAAAGATTCGTATGACGTGTATCGTAACTAGTGTCTTGAAAGGTCTTCCGAAATGATACCTGAGACTTATGTCTTGACTGATGTCTTGACATGTGTTTTAGTGGATGAATCTTGACAAGGCTGAAAATTGAGGTAACCGTTAAGATTGGCGGACCGGTTAGACCGCTGACCTCTGCATTTCTGGTCACGTCCGTGCCGGAGTTCCGATGGTTACTGACTGATTAATTACAAGTACGATGGTTATCATTACTGCTTTGTCTGTCAATTTATGACGGTCATTATCATGACCGTGATTCATGTAATTATTTCTGCTGAGTGGCCGGCTGGGTTCCGGTTCCCACTCTTCTGACAGAAAGATTAGCTGAGTGAAGTGTGACATCTAACTGAGGAAGTAAAAGCATGGAATAGGATGGTAGTGTCTGATGGTTGAATTTATTCTTGTCAGAAATTTCAAATTTATAGTTTTCGTCCTCGTTCCGCAGTCTTCATAGTATAAACGGCATCAGCATCTTGAGAAATCTCCAAAGTTCAGCAGTATCCGCATTTGTGAGGTCTTCAAAGTGTTAGCGGCATCAGCATCTAGCAAAATCTTCAACTCACGAGCAGCATCAGCAACTGATAAAATATCGACAAGTGGAAACGCCTGAGATAACTAAGGATCGATTTGCAATACCCATTGAGTAGGGTACCTGGGGTACACCTGGACTACTGTACATGAAGTATAAAATGAATACTGCACATGGTGCATATCTGAGACACTGTACGTGGAGTACACATGAAGTACTGTATATGGAGTATAACTGAGACACTGTACATGGGGTACATATGGAATACTGTACATGGCACTGGTGGAAATTTCATGGGATGATCGATACTGGTGTCGCTTGTCTGACATGATCAAGGAAATAAATTGATTTAAACGGTAGTAAACTGATCTGAAATAAATAATATGATAGGCTGACAATTCCTGCGTCGACTTAATGCTGGTTGTATAGAGGCTGAAAAGTATGATAAAACGGAGTTTCATCAATGTTCAGTATAAAAACATGATTGATGAAAACCAGAACATGATTTATCATGAAATAGGATGATACTGTAATCCTTCTGTATTTTAGGGTGAAAACACTATCACCTTGCTGAAAACATAATCCTCATAAGGAGACATGAACTTAGTCAGCATGAAAACGACATTCTCGTGAAAGTATAAACTTGACTGATACAAATAACGTAGGAGAATAATCAACTGAGGTTTAACATTAACTGATGTGGATAGCTATGGTTCAATCCTAAGAATCCAAAGAAGAAAACATGAGACTAAGTATGGGCTATTCTGGTTCGATCCATACTGGTCAAGATTTTCTAAGAACTGTCATGTGTAGAAATTTATAATCTGGTATTAAATATGGATGGCTGTAGTCCAATCCATACTTGTCAAAATTTATAGAATGTCATGATATGACAAATGTGAACAACTATGGATCTGTTCACAAAACAACATTTGACTGAAAATCATGAAATTTGATCTGAACCTTGGTGAACGTATATGGGCTGGTTCACCACGTAATATTGGACTGAAAACATGAATCTGACATGAGTAAGGATACGCGCCCATGATCAGTTCATCTATACAAAAAATCCGAACGGCAAGGGTGAACGCCTATAGTCAGCTCACCAAAACGAAAATTCGCTAAAAGCACATGCGACTAAATATGGCTAGTTATGTACCAACCTTTTACTTAGTCAAAACCTTAAGAAAACTGACTGATAAATGAAGAAAACTGGCTGAATAATCCATGAGAAACATGAAAGATAACAACGCCAAACTCTGGGAAGTTCCTGGTGACTACCCACTAGTCACATGTCAAGTTTTAGAGCCTACAGGTCGAACCTTGCTCTCTGATACCATAATTGTAACACCCCACTTGGATAAGTGGACCGTTACGTGTATTTATGGCGTGTCATCAAAGCATAAGGTAAATGTCCTAAAACATTAAGTGACCATAAAGGAAATACCGGAATCAAACATCGGCAATCCGAACATAATAGCTTCCCTCCAAATGCACATGCTCTTAGAATCCTAAATGCATCCTGGTGTACCTGCCGTTAGAACATGAAAGGAACTACGGCTGAGCATAACGCTCAGTGAACGGATATGAAACATGATAAGGAATTACTGAAATGAAGTAGATGATAAATACTGAAGCTGTAAGACTGATAAATAAGGTTGCAGCAGAAATCTGTAAATAATCTGTAAAGTCTGATTTATCAAAAATGAAACTGAACTGTTATCTGTTAAATATGTATAACATGCATTTACTGTATTTTAATTGCCAGAGCTTATATAGGTCATGTGCTGTAACAACGTTGCATGAATAACTGGAGGGGTGACCTCTAAATAACTGTGATGGGTGGAGGGATCAGCTCCAATGTGAAGGATGTAGAGCACACACCACATTCACCTGCTAAACTGTAAACTGTAGCCTAGGATGCATCCATACGCCCCACTAATAATACTGATAAAATGGCCAAGCTGAGCTGAGTGGGACGATGCAGGATATCACTCTCCTGCATGTGAGTCACGACACCGGTGCCTCTAGTGCCGTGGTTACGGTACCTCCGTAACTAGTACATAAACTAATCATGCTAATTGTAAAATCCGTATTTAAAAATCAGAATATTTAAATACGCAGTTTAAGTTTAATAAACTATATAAGTATTAATTTTAGACAGAGTTATAAACGCAGAAATTAATACGCAATCCCGGTTTATTAAATACTATAAATATTACAGTTCATTCAGATAATAAGTATTTAGTCTCAGAAAATATTACAGATGAATTATTATTTTACAGAAATAATTAAACGTTAATAGAAAATACGCAGCCTCAGTTATATTTAAATATTATGAATGATAATTATTCAGAAAATAATTATTCAAATGATAATTGTAACACCCCACTTGGATAAGTGGACCGTTACGTGTATTTATGGCGTGTCATCAAAGCATAAGGTAAATGTCATAAAACATTAACTGACCATAAAGGAAATACCGGAATCAAACATCGGCAATCCGAACATAATAGCTTCCCTCCAAATGCACATGCTCTTAGAATCCTAAATGCATCCTGGTGTACCTGCCGTTAGAACATGAAAGGAACTACGGCTGAGCATAACGCTCAGTGAACGGATATGAAACATGATAAGGAATTACTGAAATGAAGTAGATGATAAATACTGAAGCTGTAAGACTGATAAATAAGGTTGCAGCAGAAATCTGTAAATAATCTGTAAAGTCTGATTTATCAAAAATGAAACTGAACTGTTATCTGTTAAATCTGTATAACATGCATTTACTGTATTTTAATTGCCAGAGCTTATATAGGTCATGTGTTGTAACAACGTTGCATGAATAACTGGAGGGGTGACCTCGTCATGCTGTAGAGGGGTGACCTCTAAATAACTGTGCTGGGTGGAGGGATCAGCTCCAATGTGAAGGATGTAGAGCACACACCACATTCACCTGCTAAACTGTAAACTGTAGCCTAGGATGCATCCATACGCCCCACTAATAATACTGATAAAATGGCCAAGCTGAGCTGAGTGTGACGATGCAGGATATCACTCTCCTGCATGTGAGTCACGACACCGGTGCCTCTAGTGCCGTGGTTACGGTACCTCCGTAACTAGTACATAAACTAATCATGCTTATATATAATGCTCAGGCAATTTATTTAATTCTTAACATGATTTCTGATAAGTTTAAACATATACTGGGGAAAACATTTGGCTGAAGATGGGGAATCCTAATCATGCAATAGAAAGGAAGTCCTTACTGAAAGGACGGGAAATCCGTACGATCAATCAGAATGAAAGAGACAAATAATAGTAGAGATAGAAATATCCGTACCTTATCGAAACTCGACGCCTAACCAAACCCCCAGCTTAGTAGGTGAATGTGGTGTGTGCTCTACATCCTTCACATTGGAGCTGATCCCTCCACCTAGCACAGTTATTTAGAGGTCACCCCTCTACAGCATGACGAGGTCACCCCTCCAGTTATTCATGCAACGTTGTTACAGCACATGACCTATATAAGCTCTGGCAATTAAAATACAGTAAATGCATGTTATACAGATTTAACAGATAATAGTTCAGTTTCATTTTTGATAAATCAGACTTTACATATTATTTACAGATTTCCGCTGCAACCTTATTTATCAGTCTTACAGCTTCAGTATTTATCATCTACTTCATTTCAGTAATTCCTTATCATGTTTCATATCCGTTCACTGAGCGTTATGCTCAGCCGTAGTTCCTTTCATGTTCTAACGGCAGGTACACCAGGATGCACTTAGGATTCTAAGAGCATGTGCATTTGGAGGGAAGCTATTATGTTCGGATTGCCGATGTTTGATTCCGGTATTTCCTTTATGGTCAGTTAATGTTTTAGGACATTTACCTTATGCTTTGATGACACGCCATAAATACACGTAACGGTCCACTTATCCAAGTGGGGTGTTACAATTATCATTTGAATAATTATTTTCTGAATAATTATCATTCATAATATTTAAATATAACTGAGGCTGCGTATTTTCTATTAACGTTTAATTATTTCTGTAAAATAATAATTCATCTGTAATATTTTCTGAGACTAAATACTTATTATCTGAATGAACTGTAATATTTATATTATTTAATAAACCGGGATTGCGTATTAATTTCTGCGTTTATAACTCTGTCTAAAATTAATACTTATATAGTTTATTAAACTTAAACTGCGTATTTAAATATTCTGATTTTTAAATACGGGTTTTACAAGATCAATCAAGAAACACCAGATCAACAACCTTTTCTTTGATACCATGTCAAAAGTATAAACAAATAACATGGACACCAGATTTCCGCCCCTTAGTGATATTTATTAAAGATTCAAGGTATAGAATGCAAGATAAAAGATTAGTCCTCAAACGAGTGCTAATCAAACATACATAAGAAAGATTGATAGTCCTAGCTAGGTTGGTCTTATCACCTCACCACAATAGATCACTCTAACACATAAGTAAAAGATGAAATATGATCTCCCAGGTCAAGATCTTAGAGAGAGAGAGAGAGCTCAGCTCATAAAACGGTTGTGTGTGTGTCAATAATGAGAGATGATAACCTTGACTTGAAAGAGTTGGGTGTTGTTTGATAATAACTTGAGTGACTTAATTGAAAAAAAAATTGAATTTATTAAGTCATAAAAATTTATTTGTTTGTGACTTTATAGATTAAGATGTTTGAAAATATTAAATAATAAAACTGAGGCTGTCTGCGTTAATTCATCTATTAATTAAACGTGGCTTAATTGAAAAATTAACTAAACAAGTCCTTAGAATATAGAGTACTATATATGATATGCAACTGATATAAAAGCCCATTAGTCTAGCCATTCTTAGCACCCCAAGTATAAGTCCATCATAAAAAGAATGAAGGATAAGCAGAATTAATCCCTCAACAATATATACCTGCATAAAAAAAAATACTCCACAAACTTGGTGTATGATTCAACATTTATAGCATCACCTACTTATATGAAAAAGAAATAGTTTATCCTCTTACAAAAACAACCTACAAATCTTTCTACTTACAGGATTCTGACAAGTGTCAGAACGGATGGTTTAGATGCGGAGAGAGAATTAGTAGAGAAAAATATTTAATATTATTATGTGTGTAAGAGGATATGTAGACATATGATGTAGGAGGATATAACAATGCTCTATATGAATTCATACTTTTATATGCTTATGATATGTAAATAATAGTACTAACATTGTATAATTATTTATGTATTAGCCTTTACACCTTGGGACTCATTTAATATACTTTGATGATTATTTTATCTGTTTTTAACATAGCGATAGAAAAAAATAATTTGACGGTTACTTAATTTGTCGAAACACAATATTAATGTGTTGGCAAAAGAAATTATGTGTAGTTGTGTACACTTGAAGGCACCAACAATGGCCAACATTTTGCTGCACAAACAATAATCCTTGAACTTCTATGCCTACCATCTTGTCGATCTCTACAAGAGCCGTTTGATGCAAAAACTCAAGAAATTGCTAAATTACGTTAATTTCGAAAAAACTTGCGTCTTATATTATTGTGATAGGCCAACTCAAAAAACTAAATCATCATGTGCATGATTTCTTTTTCGAAAAAATAAAAAATAAACCAAAATATATAATTCAAAGTAGTAATATTATGTTTTTATTATAAATTAGTTCTTCTTATAGCGGGTCTGGCTGCTTTGAAAGTTGCCTCATGTAAAATAACAAAACACGAAAAAACATGCATTGAAAATCAACACGTGTTTATTTCTTTTGCATTTGATACCTTCGGTTTTCTTACACCTGAAGCGTGGAGCTTCTGAAGAGAGTTGAGCGCGTTATGAATAACAACGTTATGACACCTAAATCTACAAATATTATTTTTATTAGAATTAGTTTTGCAATTCAAAAAGGGATTGCGGCGCAGCTTGTTGCTCGTTTCTTTTTTACAACTATGTAATTTAACTTTTAATGGTTAATTTTAACGCTAAGTAATAAGATAAAATAAGTATTTACGTAACATATATTTGACATCGAATTTATTTTAAATAAATTAATTATTTTAGCGAAAATTTATATTATGTGACAAACAGTCATCGGGTTCTCGTAACCTCTGAACCCTTGAGTCCGCTCTTATTATTATTGCTATGATCTCTTCAACATATATTTCCAAAAAAAAAAATTATTCAGTTGAGTATTTTATTTGAAATAGTGTGAAATTATTAGTTGAAAGCTTTTGTCTTATAGCCGACATATTTGACAAAAGTGGGTTACGTGAAGTTGGATATGGGTCACGTTCTTTTGGTTTTTTAATTTGAACACGTAAAACTGAAATTTGATCGCTATATTTTCGTGGTTTGAGCTGAGTTTTCATTTAATCATTTGGTTGAATACATTGAACATAACAGTAAAAATGAAAATTTAAGAAATCAACATAGCAATAAATGATGGTTAATCAACACTGTACCATCTAAGAAAACCTTACCAAGAGATAAAATCGGTGCGACATTATAATTTCTAGGACGACATATGACGAAGATATAGCATGTGAAGTTGAGATATTTATTGAATAAAATTAAATGCAAGCCACCAACACCCAACGGTCCCTCATAAATAGCCATACCAAAAAACCAAGTAACAATTCAAGAGGTAGATGGTGGTGGTGCTGGATTGGTGACTGGTGAGTATTAATTTCATCAAATTAATATCGGGCATATAAAGCTGTACAAATTTCACACTTCTTGAATCTGATAATGACATCTTTTCATTAGTTTACCTGACTAATATCAATTGAATTATGTTTCTTAAAATGCGTACATGTTTTGCGAAATTCTAAGAAATAGAAGGCATTTTAGAGAGGATGGTATCATGAAGAGGCTTTGCTTCTTTATTTTATTTTTACAATTGTTATATCAGCACGAAACAATTAACTAAAATACTACTATTTCATTAGTGGAGAGTCAAACTCTCTCCACTTGGACCCCACCACATCAGTGCCACATTAGATTCATAAAGGTCGCATGCGATAGCGTTATTTATGACACATTGAGACCAAATGTTAGTAACAAGGATATAAACTAGTGTTTCGTTACAGGTTATGAGACCGAAGTTAACGCATACTAACTCTGTAACGGACCGATAACTTCAAGGTTTATTTTCATAAATTGTTTTTAAATTTATTACAAAAAATAAAACTAATTTTTCAACGGACATATAACATTAAAGACTAAGTTCGTAAAATGTGTAGTTGTCGTTACTTAACGGCGGTTACATTAACTAACGACTGTTAAATTGTAACACCCCACTTTGACAAGTGAATCGTTACATGATAATTATGGCGTGTCATCAAAACATGCAAGGTAAATGTCTTAAAACATTAATGACCATAAAGGAAACCGGAAACAAACATCGGTCCCAAACATAAGCTCACACACAATGCATAAGTAAAGAATGTAGAATAAGGACTAAACAATGTCCAGCAAAGCAGAAATATATAAATACACTAAAAGAAATGAAGTCAAGGGAGCCTCCATCCTAATGCACGTACTCTTTATTGCTTAACTCTGCCCTTTAGTACATGCCTTATGGGAACATGAAAAGAAAATACGGCTGAGCAACACGCTCAGTGCACGGATATATGACAATGATATGAATAACATAAACATAAGTAAAGTATGAAAATGCAGTGGAATAAGTGTAAGTCCTGGAAAACCTGGGGTATGTTTTATAAACTGGTTTATATCTGAAAACACTTATGTTTATTTTCATAAAACTGTATTTTAAATGCCCAAGAGCCCATATAGGTCATGAAGGTATCAACGTGCTTGAATACATAGAGGGCTGACCTCGTCATGCAATTAGAGTGGTTGTCTCTAATTATAATAGTCTGGATGGAGGGATCAACTCCATGTAACAGATGTAGAGCACACATCACAGTTACCGTGTAATATGCTAAACATGTACTAGGATGCACCCATTCGCCCCAGATGATAATAATATAAATGGCTAATAACTGAAAGGGACGCCGCGAGCAATCACTCTCGTCGCGAAAGAGTCATAACACCGGTGCCTCAAGTGTTATGGTTATGGTACCTCCATAACTAGGTGAAACATGTCATGCATGTATATAGCTCAGGCAGTTTAAAATGCTAATCATAGTAATTACTGAAAAGTTTAATGTAAAATACTGGGGAAAACAGATGGCTGCAAACGGGGAATCTTAAATATAGAAAGAGAATGTCCTTACTGAAGGACGGAATATCCGTATCTTATGTCTAGTAATGAAAATGAAGATGAAAGCGGAAGAACTACTCCGACTTCACAAGTGCTACATAATAAAGGGACATGAATGAGTTGTCTGTTTAACGTATACTTACTGATTATTAGTTTACTTGACGTGTTCTTAACTTGTTTTACTTATTCTTGTCTTGTTTTACATGTTCTTGACTTGTTTTACTGTTTCATGTGTTTCTTAGTGTTTCATGTGTTCTTGATTAGTGTATTTCATGTTTTATGTGTTATTGTACTTGTTATTTCATAATGAGTAACTCTCTAAAAATAGTAGGCTTCTATATATAGTAACTTTCAAAAAATAGCAGGTTTTCATATATAATAACTTTCAAAAAATAGCAAGTTTCCATAAATAGTATGTTTCTATAAATAGTATACTTCCATAAATAGTATGTTTTCATAAATAACATGTTTCTATAATTAGAATGTTTCCATATTTAGCATGTTTCCATAAATAGTAATAAGCTTATTAAATAAATATATGATATAAGCTAAAGTTTAATAATCATATATTATAAGTCATGATTTATTAAATGTAATAATATAGTAAAGTTTATTAATAATAAATACTTTAGTCTAAATATAATGATTATTAATTAATAATTTAATACATGGTTTATAAGTAATTATTAATTAATAATATAACATGATTATATAAATAAAACTTTACCTTAACTGATTATTATATAATCAAATTACAGTATGGTATTAATTTAATTAAACTTTGATTAAAATGTAATTAATTTATTAAGCTAAGTTCTTAATTAAATTAAGGGTAAGTCCATATATTAGAAATGTACTCTCCATCTTTTACACATCTTGGTAATAATGTCAATATATTACTATTATGGTGATTCAAAGTATATATTTTTTTGAAAAATAGGTAACATTACCGGATCATTCCCGGTTATAACCAAAATGTGACCGACACATCATTTTTTTTAATTTTTTTTATGACATGGAATTTACAACTCAGCTTATTACTTATATTACCGATGACATGTACATAGACAAAAAAAAAACACTTCGTTATATACTTTTTTCAAAATACACAGATCAAAAAAACACAAACACCTTTCTAAATCATTTCCCCCAAATATGAACTCACCCTAAAAAAATAATTCGTTTGATTGAATCATCAAAACGATGAAGAAGAAGAATCCTGGTAAGATTATATCTTCTGTTTGATTCATTTAATTGTTTTTTCGTCTGATAAATAATTTCCCCCAAATATGAACAAACCCTAATTTTTTTAATTTGTTAAATTGAATCATATAAAAACTACAATCGTTCAATTGAATGATCTAATAGTTATTTAATTTGTTAATACTTCATAAACCCTAAAAAAAATTTCCATTCGTAACCCTAATTTTTTTAATTTGTTAAATTGAATCATCTAAGAACTAGAATCATTCAATTGAATCATCTACTAGTTATTTCAATTGTTAATACTTGATAAACCCTAAAAAAATTTTCCATTCGTAACCCTAATTTTTTTTAATTTGTAACCCTAATTTTGTTTCAATTGCCAATTGCAGATCAAGTCTTTATGGTTAATCTACACCATGATGGGGTTTTCATACCTAACCCTTTTAGATACATACATGCTGATAAAAAACAGATCACAGACATCAATTTTGAAGGTATGAGCTATAGCTTCGTGGTTGACATCGTTAGGCATTTAGTTCATAACACAGTCTATAAGTTATTCTACTGTCCAATTAAAACTCCTCTGCATATTGGTATTAAAGAAATTAAGTATGATAATGATGTAGAGGAGTTTCTTAGAGTTGGGTATGAACAAAAATGGTTTGTTGATTTATATGTTGAACATTTTGGTTATGATGTGTTTGACATGATTACACAACAATCTACTCAAAATGAGCCTGGTGACGATGAATCTAGTGATGAATACTATAGCAGTAATGAGTGTGAGGAATTTGAGGGAGTAGATTTTCAAACTGAAGGGGAAGAGAGTGTCGTTATTAAGAATTTAAGCACACAAGATCCATTTCTAAACAAACTGGTAACAACTAGTGAGATGTTTAAGGGGTTTTGTGATGGGCCGGTACCTCAACCAGAAGATTGTATAGATGACCTTGCTGATGGTACCATAGATCCTAGTTGTAAGGTTTATAGAGGAGTTATTTACCCAAAACATGACCCCACAGTCCCTTGGAATAAAATGACACCTATATTAGGTATGCGTTATGAACACCCTGAGCAGCTTAAGCTAGCTTTAGCTAACTATGGTGTCGCAAATGGGTACCAATTATGGTTTGAAACAAATGTCTGGACGAGTTTACTAGAATACTATGGGAGAAGTGTCCAGCAAGGAAGGTGTGCTGGTAAGTATAGCAACCAAAAAAAGAAAGTTAAATTTGAATTGTTTCCGGATTCTGCTAAGTCTGCTAAGTCTTGTGATGGGGATGGAACTAGTAAAGGTGGTAAGAATTCTAAGTCTTCTAAGTCTACTAAGTCTTGTGATGGAGAGGGAACTAGTAAAGGTGGTAAGACTTCTAAGTCTGCTAAGTCTTGTGATGGGGAGGGAACTAGTAAAGGTGGTAAGACTTCAAAGTCTTCTAAGACGGCTAAGTCTTGTGACTGGGAGGGAACTAGTAAGTCAGTAAGAAAACCACAAGAGTCACCCAATTGGACCAAGGCAATGATAGGTAACAGACCTACTCCAGTATGTGGTTTTAGGCTGTGGGCTTCATGGATGAAAATTGAACAATCATTCCAAATCAAAAGTCTAAATATAGATCACAATGTAGTAGAAATTACAATCTTGGTTCACTAGTGACTTATAAATGGATTGCTTACCACTTTGCCATAGAGATAATTGCAGACCCATTCATACCTTATATTAACATCAAGTATCAGATTAGAGATTTTTTTTTAATAAATGTTAGTATTGGTCAGTGCAAAAGGGCTAAGAAAAGGGCACTTTATAACCATGAGGGAGGGTTAATTGAACATTATGGGAGATTATGGGACTATCAGAAAGTATTGTTAGAATCAAACCCAGGGGGTCGTAGTAGTCAAAGACTTGAGGCTTTTTTCCAAGGTCGTCTTCTTTTCAACCAATTCAACTTCAAGTTCTTCAATCTTGGCTTGACGGCTGTTTTCTTGTGCCAATTCACACCTTGTTGTGGATTCAAAAGATTGTACATCTCAAACAAATTCATCCGATACCACTCAGATTCAAGCTCAATGTCGTACTAATAAGTGTGAAAACACTTATCCTTTTGCCACTTAGTTATAATAATAACCAAGCCAAAACGTGTATTTTATGTCGTAAATGTCGGAATTATGCGTGGTTTGTGTTTTTGTTGTGATTTAGGATCAAAATGTGAAAAGGAAAAAAAAACACGGGCTTTCACGGGCTTTTATCGAAGAAAAAGACAAAAGACGAAGTCGAAAGATCAAGAGTGAAAAAAGAACGGAAGTCCAAGGCCTATTCTGAAGATTTATCGAAGAAAAGTCTAAAGACGGAAGTTTAATAAAGCCGAAGAACTCAAGTCTAGTTAATGAATAAATTACAAGACGAGTTTAATTAATCCCGAGACAAAGTCGAAAAAGTCGAAGAATTAAGAAGACGAAAAGACGAGAAAGAAAAGACGTGAAGAAGAAAGAAAAGAGCAACACATGCTTCCTTCCATTCTCCCTATAAATAGATGCACTCCATCTCATTTTATTTGTTGTTGGCTATTTTGACAAACTAGTCTTCCACCATTTTCATTACTTGCACCTTTTAATTTCTTGTCATTTTACTTAATTGTTCTTTAATTTCTTGCCTTTATTTCCAAGTGAGTTCTTTAATTTTGTTGTTGAATCTTATTTTTAATCAAGCTTTTCATTATCATTCTTATTCTACTTTTCTTGTCTTTGATTTGTTTTTAATTCGGATTAAGCATTCTATTTGCTTAATCTTATTGTTTATTTGATAAAAAGTTTACCTTTTTATTCCCTTCTAGGCTTTTATACGATTTAAGCTTTAAGCTTGACATACTTATTGGCTTATTTTGTATTTAGCTTATTAGTTTTAAAGTTTTCTTAAAAGTTTTATCTTTTTAGAGTCTATTTTATAAAGTTTTCGTATTTTGTGTCTTGAAAGTCTTTAAATTTTTGCTTATTTTGTTCATCTTATTATAGTTTGATAAAGTTTGGATTTGTGCTTATTAAAGTTAGCTTATTTAGTTTAGCTTATTTGCTTATTGGATTCCATCGTACCGTTCTTAAAGGTTTCTGCTTGTTTCGATCGAGTAAGTGTGATCGCATAAACCCTAGGGTTTCTACTTGCGATCCATTACTGCGATCAAGGACTAGGATCCGACTACGATCGTCCATCACGATCTAAGTCACGATTGCCCTGTTGCGATCTGTGACTGCGATCGTTGGTTGCGATTTGTGGTACGATCACTTGGTCACGATCGTCCACTTCAATCCACTTGTTGCGATCGTGGTGGAGTACGATCGCTGGCTGCGATCTAGACTTAGATATAGAGTGCGATCGCTTGGATGCGATCCAGGGTACGATCCAAACCACGATCATTGGTTGCGATCGTGACTGCGATCTGACTTGTGTTTGACTTTATTTCCTATTTTTATTTTAAGTTTTCAAATTTAACTTTTCCCGCATTTTTACTTAGTATTATTTTAAACGAGTTTTTTTTCTTATTTTATTTTTACAAAGTTTTTAGTTTTTTAAAAATTGCACGCTTCCCGAAATCTCTGTTTTTACCAAGTGTTTATCTAGTAATTTTTAGTTTAATTTTTAAAGCTTATTTTTCCGCCATTTTACTTTAGTGTTATTTTAATCGTGTTTCTTTATTTTAAATTTCAAGCTTACATTTTTATTACATTGTCAAATTTACTTTTTGTCGAGCTTTAATTTTTGTCATTTAAATAATTTACTTTTAAGAGTTTTAATATTGCACCATTTAAGTTTTAATTAGTTTTAGTTTTAATTACCTGCCATTTACTTTAACGTTTCGCAATTTAATTTTACTACAACGACCAATATATTTGTTTTCCACCAAAAGACGATTGAGTCGCACACTTAAACCAGTAATCAATTCGATTAGACATACTTCAAAGAACGAACTTTTCTAACTAAAAACCTAGTTATTACGTACCAGTCCCAATACCCACATTTCTTCCCAGGATTATAACGATTATGGCAAACAAGAAACCTTCGACATGGATAATTAACTGTCCAAGATGTTAAAACTCTAGCGGGGAGATCACATTTTCAAAGATGATCATGAAGGAAAGTTGATAGGTGTGTAAACACCCATCCTTTTACCACTTAATTTTGGCTAAAACGAGACCAAAACACGTATTTAATATCATTTGTTTGGAATTATGCGTGGTTTTTGTGTTTATTGTGTTTTCAGAGCCAACCGGATGAATATTGAAGAAAACATGGGATTGCACGGGTTTTACTGAAGAAAAAGACTCAAGATAAAGTCTATTGTCCAAGAGATGCAAAAGATTTGAAGTCACTGGGCCTATTTGAAGATTTATCGAAGAAAAGGACCAAAGATGGAAGATTTATATAAGTCGAAGAAACTCAAGTCTATTAAACGAAGAAATTAAAAGACGAGTTGAATTTAATCGACGACAAATCCCGAATCAGAATCGAAAACGGAAACTTTTCTGAAAAGACGAAAAGACAAGAAGAACGGGAGAAAGCCCACTCACCAACCAAAAGACAAGCCTATAAAAGGAGCCCCTCACACATTTTAGAAAAGGAATCGGGAGTTTTCCTCTCCTCCCCTTTTTTCTCCTTTCTTGTTCGTAGCATCACCATCACCACTAGGGTGATTGGTGATTTTAATCTTTGTTTTTCGAATCTTGTTGTTTTAATCTTTGTTTGATCTTGTTAAAACATTAATCATCCAATACAAGTTCTTTGTTTAATCTTTCCATTTAATCTTGTTCATCTTCATCTTTTTCTTCAAGTTCTTGAGTTTTTATTTTTCTTGATTTGATCTTCAAAAGTTGTTGGGATTTGTGTTTTTGTTGATGGGATTTGTAGCTTATGGTTAATAGATGCTTTGTGTTTAGTTTTATTTAAGATTTGGTGAAAAATTTGGTGAATTTTGGATTAAAATCAGTTTTCCTTGTTCTTCGGGTGTTATTTCTGTGTCTGGGTTTCCAGACTTCCGAACCAAGAAAAAGTTCCGAACGAAGCATAAGTTCCGAACCAAGCCATAAGTTCCGAACCAAGCCAAACTTCCGAACCAAGCTAAAAGTTCCGAACCAAGCCAAACTTCCGAACCAAGAAAAAGTTCCGAACGAAGCATAAGTTCCGAACCAAGCCATAAGTTCCGAACCAAGCCAAACTTCCGAACCAAGCTAAAAGTTCCGAACCAAGCTAAAAGTTCCGAACCAAGCTAAAAGTTCCGAACCAATCCAAACTTCCGAACGAAGCCTAAGTTCCGAACCAATTTTAAAGTTCCGAACCAATTTTGACCAAAAGTTCCGAATCGGAACTCTGAGAAGTTCCGAACGAAGCCTAAAGTTCCGAATGAAGCTTGACTTCCGAATGAACCTTCAACTTCCGAATGAATAGTGACTTCCGAATCAGTTTTCTTCTGAGCATTTTAAAGGTTTACCGTTTCTTTACTGTTTCTTTATTTTAATCTTAATTTTAATTTCAATTCAAGTTTTTATTAATCGTCATTAAATTAACTATCTTTGATTTAAATTTTCATTTTAGCATATTTAGACTTTTTATTAGATTAGAAAACCAAGCCCTTTTATTTAGTAACCAAGAACAATCATTCCACTTAAAGCCGAGATCAATTCGAGAGGATTCCGAGAAATTAGAACCCACATACTAAATCAATGTATCAAATGGCGCCGCTGCCGGCTCTTTTCGTGAAGATCGAAGGTTTTTTGTGAGTGACGCGTTAGATTTTGGGATCCGTTCACTTGTGAACGTTATTTTTCTTGTCAAAAATTTTCAAAAATCCAAAAACATTTGAAAAATCATAAAAAGCATTTCTTTTTCAAAGTTTTGCACCAAAAATATTCTTCTTGCTTATCTATCTTTCTTTATGGATTTTTATGTCCATTGCGTCCGGTGTGGGAAACAATTATCTGGGAACAACTCTTGTCAATGGTGTACATGTGAGCGGTGCGGAAACGATATCGACTACACACAATCCGGATTTTGTCCTTTGTGCAACTCGACTAATTCGTACTTTTTGAACCTACCTCCTGTTCCCCCGTGCATCTATTGTGGAAGCGATTCTCATTGGCATGTTTCGTGCCCGGTTCGATACCCGTATGGTCACGGGCAAGAACCGGGGTACAATTATGACAATGACAATAGCTATCCACAAGACGCACCTGATTTTTCTCCACACCCGGTTTGCAACAACTGTGGGGGTCCTCACGATACCTATTATTGTCAACCAATGAATTATTATGAGCAAAATCCGGATCTTCAGTTTTCTTCACCTATGGATTATTATGAACCAAACCCGGTTTCTAATTATTCCCAACCGATGAACAACTATGAGCCACAACCTTGCTATAATTCAGGTTTTCAACACTATGAGACCCCACCGCACTCACTCGATCATCAGCCTCGTCACGGGATGAGTTACCAAGAACCAATTGTCGATCTTGCTACAGCTTTTCAAGCACAATCAAAAGAGCTTTTACACACGCTGCGAACTTGTATGGAGTCATGTTTACAGCCGCAAGATCAGACGAGTACTCATATCACTGAGCATATTATTGGCCCTATAGATAATGAGGAGAGTGATGACGATATTGAGGTTATTTTCGACGAGGAGGAATTTCTAAAGCAAAATACTTCACTCCTTAGTGATGATAGTTTTCACATTCCTGAGATCGATGAGTTTCTTGCTATTGATACACCCGTGGAATACACATCCGGGTATTCTGATGAGGAAGGAGATATACTTTTTCTAGAAGATTTATTAGACGATGACACTACACCTTCTATCCTAGAGGTGGAAAGATGTGAATCTACTGGAAAAGGGACGCAGGTGGAAGGTAATTGTTCTCATAATTCTCATATTATATTACCACCTCATCCTCCCACGTGCACACCCAAGCGGGTGATGTATCACTTTTACTCTACTCGTTTTATACCAGGAAATGAGGATGAGTGCTTCGACCCGGGAGGTGACATTGATTATGCTATGATTGGTAACAATACGGCTTTACCGTTTGCTCAGCATCCATTGTCTTTGGGGCATGGCAATGTGCTTACTACACCCAACCCACCTCCCGTGGATCTTGAATTCACATACTATACGTATGTTGAAAGGACCTTTCTCCCTGTCAAGACTTATTCCCCCGCCTTTCCTTTGTTAATGTCCACCGGGAACGAGGACAAGGTCTTTGATCCCGGTATCACATTCGAGGCTTCCCCATGGACTATTTAATTCGGGGACGAGTCAGGCTCGTGACTCGGTTAACAAAAACAAGCGCTTTTTGGGAGGCAACCCAATTATCTATCTATTTTCAACATAAGTGTAGGGGGGAGCCCCGTTGGTGTTTCTTGTTCTCTTTCTTATCATATGCAGGGATTAGAGCTTCAAAGACACACTCTTGATGACTTTTGACGAACCGTGATTCCGTGTTCCCTTCTTCCCGGTTCTATCCTAAACTCTTTTCGATTCACTATTTTATATTTCTCAATATTAAAATAGGAATCTCTTTAGTTGTCTTTTCCTTAACGCGATTTAAACAAAGTGCACAATGTCCTAAGTGTAGGGGAGTTTACTCCCACATGCTTAAACATTGAGGACAATGTTTATATTAAGTGTAGGGGGGACTTCTATCGAAATTAAGTGGTCTTTTCCTTGTATTTGCCCTCATTTTAACTGGAAAATCAATTTTTCAACATTTTTCAAAATTTTTAATCTATTTTGGCCTAGTTGTAGTCCCCTTTATTTTTGCTATTTTTCTCCTATTTTAATAAAATGGTTTTAACAAGTTTAGTTATCTTAGATATATTAGGCCCGTTGTGAATTTTTTTTTTGACTCAACCCGAGTTTACTTATCCAAGTTCACTCTAGCTAGTATCCTTAACCATGTAGACGTTAATTGGTTTATTAGGCTAAGCATCCACGAGTCTCATTCCTTGAGATTTTAAATTGTGGAGAACGAGAAATGATAGAGTTGGTTACAAGTTTGGTATTCTCTCATTAACTTATGTGAGTTAATTATGATCTTTTTCTCCCATCACTTGCTAATAAATTATCTGCAATAAGTAAGGTCGTACGATTTGAAAAGTTACTTAGCTTCTAGCCCAAGATCGTTTAAAAGTTGCTTGGTAATGACGAGAGTTCATAGCCAAGGCATAACTTATGAAGCGGGGCGCGAAGATTGGCGAGTCCGAAAAGGCCCTAACAAGGCATGAGGATTCCATTTTATTGCTGAAGATCCAAGGTGATGTGAAAAGCATTATTCCCAAAGTCAATATGAAGGATCAAGACTCACGACGAAAAGCAATCAACTCCCATAAAGATCATGGAGAAGTCTATCCGAAAAGACCCTAACAAGGTATGAGGATAAATAGATCCAAGTCCGAAAAGGAGGCGGATCGTTGTATCTCGAAATCCCAAATAGAGATTGAAGAAATAATCATGAAGTCGTGGTCAACAAAGTTGGAGTACCCCTCAAAAGTTTCCAAGTGAAGAAACTCTATTATGATGAGAAGACCATTATCTCAAGAACGTCTCTCGAAGATATGAAGTATGAAGTACATGCCAAATATCGGCCCGAGAAAGGTCTCAAATCGTGAACCAAGTTATGCCAAGATATGAACTTTTTGATATCCCGAGAAGCAGTTTTAAGAGATTTTGTCCTTTAGCTAACTATTGATCAAATCATCCAACTTTGCTTTCAGCCTAAATTAACTATCGAAATAAGTCCAAAAATGCATCTTCATGATCATTCTAAGACAAAAATAAAATATAAGAGATACACCTAGGAATAAGGGAGTTTAAGCATTTAATTAAGCCATGTGTGTAAGTGTTTGAATTTCCAACTTATAATAACAATGATCTCGTTTTTAAGCTTAGTTTGGGGAACGTGAAACTTGAGGGTGATAAATCTTCGCAGCACAAAAGCCCTAATGTAAGTCATTGATCTCTTTGCAAGTTATTTCCATGTAGCTATTTTCAAGTGAAAATGGTTTTCTATCCTTTTAAGTTTTAATTTCTTTTAGTACTTCAATTTTTGTTTAGTAGTATTTTAATAAGGCCAAGGTTGATTAATTATGAGAAAAGTGTAAACTTGCTTTATCACTAAGCATTGCATGAGGGCATGGCAATGGTTAAGTGTAGGGGATTTGATAGGTGTGTAAACACCCATCCTTTTACCACTTAATTTTGGCTAAAACGAGACCAAAACACGTATTTAATATCATTTGTTTGGAATTATGCGTGGTTTTTGTGTTTATTGTGTTTTCAGAGCCAACCGGATGAATATTGAAGAAAACATGGGATTGCACGGGTTTTACTGAAGAAAAAGACTCAAGATAAAGTCTATTGTCCAAGAGATGCAAAAGATTTGAAGTCACTGGGCCTATTCGAAGATTTATCGAAGAAAAGGACCAAAGATGGAAGATTTATATAAGTCGAAGAAACTCAAGTCTATTAAACGAAGAAATTAAAAGACGAGTTGAATTTAATCGACGACAAATCCCGAATCAGAATCGAAAACGGAAACTTTTCTGAAAAGACGAAAAGACAAGAAGAACGGGAGAAAGCCCACTCACCAACCAAAAGACAAGCCTATAAAAGGAGCCCCTCACACATTTTAGAAAAGGAATCGGGAGTTTTCCTCTCCTCCCCTTTTTTCTCCTTTCTTGTTCGTAGCATCACCATCACCACTAGGGTGATTGGTGATTTTAATCTTTGTTTTTCAAATCTTGTTGTTTTAATCTTTGTTTGATCTTGTTAAAACATCAATCATCCAATACAAGTTCTTTGTTTAATCTTTCCATTTAATCTTGTTCATCTTCATCTTTTTCTTCAAGTTCTTGAGTTTTTATTTTTCTTGATTTGATCTTCAAAAGTTGTTGGGATTTGTGTTTTTGTTGATGGGATTTGTAGCTTATGGTTAATAGATGCTTTGTGTTTAGTTTTATTTAAGATTTGGTGAAAAATTTGGTGAATTTTGGATTAAAATCAGTTTTCCTTGTTCTTCGGGTGTTATTTCTGTGTCTGGGTTTCCAGACTTCCGAACCAAGAAAAAGTTCCGAACGAAGCATAAGTTCCGAACCAAGCCATAAGTTCCGAACCAAGCCAAACTTCCGAACCAAGCTAAAAGTTCCGAACCAAGCCAAACTTCCGAACCAAGAAAAAGTTCCGAACGGAGCATAAGTTCCGAACCAAGCCATAAGTTCCGAACCAAGCCAAACTTCCGAACCAAGCTAAAAGTTCCGAACCAAGCTAAAAGTTCCGAACCAAGCTAAAAGTTCCGAACCAATCCAAACTTCCGAACGAAGCCTAAGTTCCGAACCAATTTTAAAGTTCCGAACCAATTTTGACCAAAAGTTCCGAATCGGAACTCTGAGAAGTTCCGAACGAAGCCTAAAGTTCCGAATGAAGCTTGACTTCCGAATGAACCTTCAACTTCCGAATGAACAGTGACTTCCGAATCAGTTTTCTTCTGAGCATTTTAAAGGTTTACCGTTTCTTTACTGTTTCTTTATTTTAATCTTAATTTTAATTTCAATTCAAGTTTTTATTAATCGTCATTAAGTTAACTATCTTTGATTTAAATTTTCATTTTAGCATATTTAGACTTTTTATTAGATTAGAAAACCAAGCCCTTTTATTTAGTAACCAAGAACAATCATTCCACTTAAAGCCGAGATCAATTCGAGAGGATTCCGAGAAATTAGAACTCACATACTAAATCAATGTATCAAAAGTAGACATGGTGGATTAGGGTTTAGATGGTGTTGGATGAAGGAGACGGCTTGTGATTTAGGGTTATCACTTTAATAGGGTAAGATTTGGGCTTATAGGATGGGTATTGCCCATGGGTTAGGTATGGATTTAGGATATAATAAAGCCAGGTGGAAAATCTTAATTCATTTTTAGAAAATTAAGTTAAAAAAATACGTGGAAATTAATTATCTAGTTGTCACAATGAACCGGTAATCATACCTATATTTTGAAAATTTAGCCGGTTTGAATCACCATAATGATAATATATTAACATTATTACCTAGACGTGTAAAAGATGGAGAGTACATTGCTAATATATGGACTTAACTCTTAAATTAATTAAATGTAACATGTACTTATACCATGAAATAATTATATTATAATTATTATAACCTATAGTTTATTTAAATAAATGACCATGCTTAAAATCATGATAATTATACAAATTTATTTATATCCTAAGTCTTTGTTCTTTATTAATTAATTAAATCATGCATTATTTAATATAATTAATTAATTAAATAAATCTTAATTGTATTTAGCAAAACTAACTAAACACCCTATTGTTGTGTTTCGGTTATACCCGAGCCCCATAAACAAGCCACAACGAGACCTTGGGGTCTCGACTTTGGCTCGAACCACAAGCAACACCATAGCCATATGGCTGTGGCTTGCCACTGCCGGACCAACGCATCCCCCGGCTATTTGTTGGTTCCCCCTGCGTGCACAACTTTCCCACCGAGAGCCATGGGGCTCCCGGTTTGCCATTGTTTTAACCAAACAGCCCCCGCTGAGGGTGTTTGGTGTTGCGGCTGGTCACAAGAAGCACCCACCGCCCCTTATAAGGGTGCGGCTGGCCGAGACAAAACACCACCGAGAGTCCGTTGACTCTCGGTTTGCGTGACAACCGAACCAAAACCAATTTAAATCCCGAATCCTTTCATGTTTTAGTCATGATTAATCATATGTTCTTAGTTGGTTTATTTAATTCATGAATAAAAGAAAATAAATAAAAAGATTAAGGATTTAAGAGACACCGTATACGTGTAATGATTAGGAATTAAGACATGAAAAATACTGGTAAATTAAACAAAGATCAGACAATTTTTCTTCTTGCTTTTCCTGTGGGTGTCGCGGCCAAAGAGTCAGAGAAAGGTAGGGTTTTTAATTTTTGTGAAAAGTGATAAATAAGTTTTCCCTAGAGGTTTTGTTTATTAAATATGGTGGGTTAATGGGTCGGGCCAATCCCTCTTGTTTCTTTTAAACCGTCGGCCAAACACCCTTTCCTATAGTTTCCGTTTTTCGTGTTTTAACTAAATTTTCGTGTGTGTCCGTGTTTTAATCTCGTGCTTTAATTCTTGTCATGTTTTAAGTATCATACATAATACTTATCGAGTGTTAATTATTAATAAAATACATATAATACTTGTCGTAATTAATTAATATACGTAATACTTACATTAAATGTTCATGATACGTGTAATATATTAATTAATTGTAAAGTTTTAATTTATACGTGTTTTCATGTAATTAATGTTTTTAGGTATTTTATGCGGTTTTACATAAATTGTTACATTTAATCATCGTTTAATGTTATCTTTTATGATAGGGTGTCACATTAGCATAAAATAGTTGGGCAAAAGAAAGCACAACAAATGTATGACCTTTAGGCCGGGCGCATCTGCTTCGCCGTTGGAATCAATCGACCGATTTCAAATCGATCGACCTTTTATACAACGATTGATTTGAAATCGATCGTTCGACTTAATGGGTCGTAACTGAGACCATGTTGAGGGTTGCAATCGTTGTTTAAGAAAACGATCTAATGATCGTTTGAGTTATATTTTTTTAAAGTATATTTTTAAATATTACGGTAATATTTCATACTTACAAATATCAAACCCATTAATTTATTTTTCTCACACATTCAAACCTATGCAATGTCTTACGAATTACCTTTTTGTGATTCTTCCGACGATGAGGATGAAATTAATAGCGAGTTTCAGTTATTTACGAAGGCTTTTCACTTGGCTTATCAGAATCAAACAAACGAAAGTCACAAAGCTAAATAGAGAGATGGTGCTCATGATTGTTTAGTATCGGCTTATTTCTCGGAACACCCCCAAAATGACGAGTCAAAATTTCGTATTCGTTTTCGAATGAGTAGGGAACTATTCACACCAATTGTTCGTGATATCACAACCAATTATCCTTATTTTCGTCAAGCAAATGATTAGTACCGGACGAGCTAGTATTTCATCGTTGTTGAAATGCACTTCAGATATTCGTCAAATGGCATACGGATTCGTTCATGATTCGCATGACGAATATCTCCAAATAGGTGACGGACGCAAGATATGTGGGGTGGGGGGCATTTCTTTATAATAGCAAGGTAAAAAAATCTAAAATCCCAATAGAAGATCGAGTATTTTAAATTAAAAATGAAAGATTCTAGGTTTTCGAGTGTTATATGTTGGACTTTAATGTGTGATTAGGGGAAATTTGGGTTTCGAGTAGGGGGCATTAAAAGAAGCTGTCAAAATTGAAGAAAAATACACTGTAAACTCGTCGTTTTGGTCTAGCCATAGGGACGCCTTCCCCCGCACCATGTACATAGGTCCGCCCTTAGGTGCAACAACAACCCGTAAGCGTCTCAGGCAGTCTTGTAAGGCCATCATGCAGTTATATGGTGAAGCGTATTTGCGAAGGCCGACGTACACTGACATGAAAAAATTATATGCTCATCACGAGCAAAAGCATGGGTTTACTGGGATGATTTGAAGCATTGATTGTACACTTTGGCCGTGGGAGAATTGCCTAGTTTCAATTGACGCTCAATTTTCCAGGGGTATCATGGGTCACACCCATTCGTATTATTGGAAGTGATTGCCTCACAAGAATAATGGATCTGAAATGCATTATTTGGTGTCTCCGGAATGAATAACTGCGTGAACGTTTTACGTCAATCCCCTCTTTTTAATGATATCAAATCAGGGAAAGCACCGAATTTGGATTCACTGCTAACAACATGTATTATCAAAGGGGAGATTATCTTACCGAAGAGATATATCCAAATGGACAGATCTTATTAAGTCCATTAAAGATCCCCCGACAAATGATGAAAAACAGAAATTGTATAAAGCAAAGCACGAAGCAACAAGGAAAGACACGGAATGAGCTTTTGGAGTATTAAAAAGAAGTGGAAGCTAATTAAACATCCGACTCGAGGGATGACAAAACGTAGACTATCAGAGGTAATGTACACATGTATCATATTACACAATATGACGATTAAGAACAACAGGGCAACAAATCTCTCACATTTCATCAGAAAGAACTACACCATGATGAATATCTTCTAAATACGTGTGAAGAATCAATGAAAATTACTCAGGAGATAATGAACAAAACTGTTCATCTAAACTTAAAAGCCGATCTTGTGGAACACATTTGGAATAATCGAACTAACTAATAGTTTAGTTTTGTATTATCATAATATTTTTATTTTACTTATTATAATGTTTTTATTTTAATTATTAGTAACGTTTTTTAGGTGTCGTTCGGTTGCGAGATATTGTAGGATATTGGGGGATATTCAAAATATTTATATTTTAATTTCCCGCAAATATTGTGTTAGTTATAATTAACGAATGAATTTAAAATTTCCCGAATTGCCAAAATGAAAGATATTAAAATTACTCTAAAAAGTAAGGAATTTTAATTTACTTGAATATTATTTTTTATAAAAAAAATTCAAGTCGTTTTATTCGGGTTTTTATTTTTATATAAAAAATTATAAAATTTTAAAAATTTATATAATTTTTTTTCGGTTTTCACTCTTTTAAATAGCAAAAATAAAATTTATAACAAATACATATATAAAATTTATATAAAAGTTTTTTTATGAAATCTATATAAAAGGCGAAAAATTCGATTTTTACTCATTTACGTAGAAAATTTTAAAACTTTAAGAAAATAAAAAAAAAAAATTATTCAGTTTTTAGTCATATAAACAAGAAAAATAAAATTTAGGCAAAAAAATTATAAAATTTATATAAAATTTTATAAAATTTGTATATTTTTTTATAAAATATATATATAATGTTTATAATTTTTATATATTTTATAGGATCTTTTATAAAATTTATATAAATTGTTTATAAAATTTATAGAAAAATTTATAAAAAATATATATATTTTTTTATATTAATTTTTAATAAAATTTATATAATTTTTTTTTATAAAATATATAAAAAATGAATTTTAATTTTTACTCTTTTAAATAGAAAATTTATATAAAAAATATTTATTCGTTAACTGCAAGGTTGTAAATAGTGTGAAGCGCAATGTAGCGGCATTGCCAAGCTTCAAGTTACAGAAGCTAGAGTGAAACTACGACCTATTTTGAAGCTTGATATATAGCGACACAAAAATTTTGTAACTTAATATTTATATAACGAGTTTACAAAAGACGATATACATAAGAAATTAAATATCTTAATTAATAACTTACTCCTTACATGATGGAGTACACAATTGGGCAAGAATTTAATTCAGTTTTTTTTTAAAAATCAACTTATAATTACTCAATATATTTACTTACATTTAAAAAAAAATGTAAGTATTAACTTATATTTGCTCATATTTTTTAACCCGATAATTGTTTTTAACTCATGATGATAAAAATCTTACCCACATGATTTTGTGCGTGAATGTTTACAGGATCCAATTGAGCGACATGAGGATTGTGAAGCCCAAGCATGCCCAATTTCGTGTTTTTTTTTAGCTCAGTTGTATTTGGTTGTTAATCATACTTGCATTTCATACTTGAGAAAGATGTTTGTTTCTTGTTTGTGATTAGAAAAATATTTAACATCGAGATATGATTGAAATGATAAATATGTTTGAATCTCAGTTTTTGTGTTATTATTTAGTATTAGTTTTTATGTGTTAATTTGAATAGAATTTTATATCATATTTATAGCAGGCGATAGTAACACTTATTTATATCATATTTATATCATATTTATAGCAGGCGATAGTAACACTTATTGTGACATATTGTGCAGGAGAAACCCTAAAAATGGCGGTCGTCTTTTTTCTTTCAATCCGTATCTGATCTACTACCCTCCGCTCTTCATGAGTCTAAAGGACCTGTCGTCTGTGAATCAATTGTTTGAGATCCAGAACGAGCTGCTTTATTCTCTAGTAAATCGGAGCCATAGGGATCAAGTGAGGTTTGATTTCTTGTTCGTCGGCTTGTCTTTTCTGATCTTCCTTCAATCCAAAATTACAACACAATCCATTCTTGTCTGATCTCCATTCACTTTATAATAATCGATTGCTGGGTGGATCCTTGAGTTAGTTTCATTTATTTTTTTGATTCGACGTAGCTGGGGAGAAGGGGAGTATTCCTTTTTCTGGCCTGGTATTCATCATTAAAATTATACTGGATCTATCTTTAGTGAGAAACTTTAGAATTTATTATTATAGAGGATCGACGAGGTCATTAAGAATCGGGTTTTGTTGATCATTTATTTTTCTTGTTTCCCATGTTTCGTTTTTATTTCCTGGTATTGGTTTTGCTGTTCTTTTAACATGGATGGGGAATGGCAAAAAGTTCATAATAGGAATCATAGGCAATCTAAAGAAGAGGATGTCGCCAAGATCACGAAGTCGGTATATGTGACTAATTTCCCAGATTCTTGTTTGGCTAAGGATTTGTTGAAATCGTGTAATGCGTATGGAACAGTTGTCGACGTTTTTATTCCTTATAAGAAATCCAAAGCAGGTAAGAGATTCGCTTTTGTCCGTTTTATTAAGGTTTTTAACTTAGAGAGGTTGGTGGAGAACTTGCGCACCATTTGGATTGGTCGTTATCATCTTTATGCAAATCAAGTGAGATTTGAGAGGCCTAAATTGGATAGAAAAATGTCATATGTTTATAAAGCTAGTAACGAAACCTCCAATAATGCTCATAAACATATGGCGTCAAAACATTTTGAGGAGAGGAAAGGTTCCTATGCAAATGTGGTTAATGGTTTGACACCTGATACTCAGTCTTTTAAGGAACCCTCTGCGCCTGCTTTGGTCTTAGACGAGTCTTGTTTGGTTGAGCGAGATTTGTCCAGCTGTGCGATGGGCAAGATTAAGGATTTCATGGCTATGAATAGAATGTACACCATTCTTAGGGAGGAAGGATTCGTTGATGTCAAGATGTCATATCTCGGTGGCACATGGATTTTGTTTGAATTTAAGAGCATTGAGACGAAAGACTCCTTCAAATGTCATATTGGTATGAATTATTGGTTCCAGTTGATTCAAGATGCGACTCTTGATTTTGTTCCTGATGAGAGAATTGTTTGGATGGACATTGAAGGTATTCCTCTGAAGGCTTGGTCTCGTAATACGTTTCAAAAGATAGGTAAGAAATGGGGAGAGGCTTTAGATATGGAAGATAATGTGGATACTTCGTTTGGGAGGAAACGTATCTGTGTGAAGACTAACTTCCCTGTTTCTATTTTAGAATCATTTAAAATTATTGTGAAAGGCAAGGTTTATATGGTAAGAGCGAAAGAGTTATTCACTTGGAATCCGTCCTTCAAGGAGCAAGATGAGGCATATGAAGAGTCAGAAGCGAGTTCTGAAAATGTTTCTGATGTCAATGATAGTAAGCAGAATGTGGAAGATTTTGGAATAATGTCAAGTAATGAGTCAGAAGAGGTTCCTGAGACCACGTTTGGATCTGCTAGTCACTCGCCTAAGCAGGACAATGTTAATAAGGAGCATTCTAAATCGGAGGATCCCTTTGGGTTATATGAGCTTCTTGATAAGAAAGAGAATCCACCTAACAGCGGGACAAATTCTTCTTTGCCACATCCACCAGGTTATACTCCGGAAGAAGGGGAGGTTTCAGCAGAGACACAAGCAGATAAAGAGGAAACAGCCAAAGAAACAGAGAATGAGGAGTACGGCAATATCAATGCTAAAGTCATGAATAATTCCGAGCAGTCTACCGATGAGTCACTCAATATTCCTGAAGGTTCTAAATTAACTCGAAGTGGAGGATCAATGCTAGGTCTTATGGATGATATGATTCAACTCGGACATACAATGGGGTATACTATGGAGGGCAGTATGAATGATTTAGCAAAGATCATAGGACACCAAGGAGATGATGTGGTTAATAGATGAATACTTTATCTATTAATATACAAGGTCTTGGACATAAGACCAAAAAGGAGTGGATACGGACACTTGCGAATTCATACAAGTTGAATTTTTTGGCAATACAGGAGACGAAGATGCTTGCTGTTTCTCATATGGACGTAAGATTTATGTGGGGTAATTCTAACTATGATTTTATTTGTAGTGATGCATTAGGAAATTCAGGAGGTATGCTTTGCGTTTGGGAGGCTTCAATCTTCAAAAAAGAGAATGCTACAATATCGGATAATTTTATTGCTATTTATGGAACTTGGCTGCCTAATAATTCCAAAGTTCTTTTTATAGTCGTTTATGCGCCGCAACAAGCTGGTTATAAAAGAAAACTATGGGATTATTTAGCAACTCTTATTGGTCGATGGAATGGAGAGGTGATTCTTATGGGAGATTTTAATGAGGTTCGGTATTCTCATGAACGTCGAGGATCGTGTTTTAACCCGTATGGAGCTAAAAATTTTGACCGTTTTATTGTTAACTCGGGTCTTGTGGACGTAAAAATGGAAGGATATACTTATACATGGTCTCATCCCTCGGCACTGAAAATGAGCAAATTGGATCGGTTTTTGGTTTCTGATGGTATTTTCGAGATGTTTCCTTCAATTGCAGCCCGATGTCTAGATAGACATTTATCAGACCATCGTCCTATTATTCTTAGGGAGGTACACGCTGATTTTGGTCCTATCCCGTTTCGTTTTTATCATTCATGGTTTGATTTTATTGGGTTTGATGATATGATTAGAACTTCTTGGGCTTCTTTATCATATTATAATGTGGATGGTATGACGTGTTTCAAGAGAAAGCTACAAGGTCTTAAGACTATTATCCGTGGTTGGGTTAAAACCAAAAGATTGGAGATGACGGGTATTAAAAATCAGATTCTTTCTGAATTACAGCAGATTGATACATCTTTAGACATTGGGGTGGTAGATGATCTTTCTAATCTCCGGCGTCTTGAATTAAAAAATAAGTTACTTAAGATCACGGAGATTGAAGCTAAAGACAGAATCCAGAAATCCAAAGTTAAGTGGGCCGTTGAAGGTGATGAGAATTCTAAATTCTTTCATGGCATCATTAATAAACGTAGATCTCAATTAGCGATTCGTGGTATTTTTTCTGATGGTGTTTGGCAATCTAATCCGGGCTGTATTAAGCAGGCTTTTTTCGACCATTTTGAGACACAGTTCAAGGAACATCCTCGTTCTAGATTTAAGTTGAATTTTCAATTTAATAAAAGACTATCCCTTACACAAGCTGAAGATCTTCAAAGACATGTATCTCGCGATGAAATTCGAAAGGCGGTTTGGTCCTGTGGTGATAATAAATCTCCCGGGCCAGATGGGTATACTTTTGAATTTTTTAAAAAGTATTGGGACATTATCGGATCCGATTTTTGTGGAGCAGTTGAGCAGTTCTTCAGTTCTGGTGGCTTCTCTAAAGGTTGTAACTCATCTTTTGTCACTCTCATTCCTAAGGTCGTCGATTCTAAATTTGTTAAAGACTTCCGTCCTATAAGTTTAATTGGGTGCATCTACAAAGTGGTTACAAAGGTCCTTGCAAACCGTTTGGTATCGGTTATTGGTGATTTAGTTTCAGACACTCAATCTGCATTTATCGTAGGGAGACAAATCCTTGATGGGCCATTTATTTTAGATGAAATTCTTAAATGGTGTAAAAGGAAGAGTAAGAAGGCTATGTTTTTTAAAGTTGATTTTGCCAAAGCATATGATTCGGTTCGGTGGGATTACTTGCTTGATACGCTCGAGGGTTTTGGTTTTGGGAAAGTGTGGTGTGGTTGGATTCGAGGTATTTTGAGCTCTAGTAAAGCTTCGATTTTAGTAAATGGGAGCCCGTCTAATGAATACAGTTGTAACCGTGGGTTAAAACAAGGTGACCCCCTGGCGCCTTATCTTTTTATTCTTATTATGGAAACTCTACATTTGTCTTTTAGCCGGGTGGTTGAGTCGGGTTATTTTAAAGGAATCAATCTGCCGGGTGCGGTCAATATTTCTCATTTATTCTACGCAGACGACGCAATGTTTATAGGAGAATGGTCTGACGTCAATCTTAAAGGTATGTCTAGCATCCCGAACTGTTTTTTTCTTGCATCTGGGTTACGGATTAATATGCATAAATGTCAACTTCTGGGGGTTGGAGTTCCTGCTCAGCAAGTACAACAGGCAGCATCGATCATTGGTTGTTCAATCTTGAACGATCAATTTAGATATCTAGGGGTGAATGTGGGTGCGAATTCAGCTCTTGTGAAAAATTGGGAAGACATAATCATTAAAATTAAGGCACGGTTGAACAAATGGAAAGTTAAAACTTTATCGATAGGAGGTCGGTTAACGTTGCTGAAATCGGTTCTTGGAGCTTCACCGATTTACACTATGTCCATTTATAAAGTTCCTCAAGGTGTGTTAAAAGTTATGGAGTCAATTCGTAAACGTTTTTTTAACGGTATGGATCCTTCGGAAAATAAAATGTCTTGGATGGCGTGGGATAAGATTTTAGCTTCTAAAGAAAATGGTGGGTTAGGAGTTTCTAGTTATTTTGCTTTAAATCGAGCTTTACTTATGAAATGGGTGTGGCGGTTTGTTTCTCAAGATGGATCTTTGTGGTGTCGGGTTATCAAGGCTCTTTATGGTTCGTCTATAATGGAGCACAAGACTAAACTCAATTCCAATTGGTGCTCCATTTTGCGAGAGATCCACAAACTCAGAGATAAAGGTTTCGATTTTTTGTCCCACATGAAGAAACGTATTGGCAATGGGGCTAATACCAATTTCTGGACAGATTGCTGGATTGGGGAAGTTCCGTTGTGTGTTAAATTTCCACGTTTGTTCGCCTTGGAGACTGATGGGCAGATTACTGTAGATCAGAAGATGCACACCTCGCCGGATATTTCTTTTCGCAGACAGGTCAGGGGAGGTTTGGAACAACATCAGATGTCTGAGATGAGGTCTCTATTGGGTACGGTGTCGTTATCAAATTCAACTGATAGATGGGTTTGTGATTTGTCATTCAATGGAGATTTTCAGGTAAAGGATGTTCGCAGACATATAGATGATGTGATTCTTCCAGTGGGAGACTTCGAAACTAGATGGGTCAAGCTAGTACCTATTAAGGTAAACATTTTTCATTGGAAAGCTCGTCATAATGGTTTGCCAACTCGTTTGAATTTGGCCAACAGAGGTGTAAACATTCCTTCCACTAGATGTCCGGTGTGCTCAAACGAAGACGAAGACAGTAACCATATCTTATTCAGGTGTGATTTGGCTCAGCAAATACTTAAACGAGTGTGCAGGTGGTGGGAATTAACCCCACGGGATTGGTCCTCTTTTTCTGAATGGGAGGGATGGTTCATATCTCTTCGGCTTCCCTCGAAGATCAATGCCCTGTTGGAAGGAAGTTTTTATACAGCTTGGTGGATTATCTGGCGATTCAGGAATCGTACCATCTTTGAGGAGAAGCGTCCCAAACGAGTTGAGATTTTCGATGATATTATTTTCAATTCTTTTAATTGGTGCAATAATCGTAGTCGTAAACTTTTTTCCTGGGAGGATTGGTTAATAAATCCTCTTCATATTTCTTTGTAATTTTCTCTTCTAGCATCTTGCTAGTTTAATAAAATTTTCCGCCGTTCAAAAAAAAAACTTATTGTGACATATTGTGTCTGTGAGAAATAGTTTTAACTTGTTTTTTAACTTTTACTAGCAGGATTTATAAGATGAAAAAAAAGTCTTTTTACTAACACTTTTTTGAACATTTTCTACTAATATTTTTTAAGTGTCATCGAAAGATTTTTTTTTAGTGATACCGATTACCAAAGTTACAAATCAACAATCGAGATACTCAATGGAAGTTTTGGAACAAAAAACAATTGCAAAAATATAATTAACTTTGAAAAACATGTAATTTTAAAAAAAAATTAAGTTAAAAAGAATATAATTTTTTTCTAAAAAAAAAGATAAAAACATTTTTACCTTTTTAACAGATTAAAGTGCAATTTATTAAAAAATTAAGATTTTAAAAAGTTTAAAATTTTGCAAATCAAGTACGAAAAAAATAGTTTCAAACTTTGTAAAAATATTTTCAAAGTTAAATTTAAAAAGTACGAAAATAGTTAAAGTCAAAAAAATTGAAAATGTTTTTACAAAGCTAAAAGGTATTTTTTGTACTTTTTAAAATCTTAACTTTTTAAATAAATTACACTTTACTTTTTTAAAAATGTAGAAAATGTTATTACTTACTCATTTTCTTTAACTTTGATAAAAAAAATAATTTTATTTATAAATTTAAAACTTATGACAAATACGAAAAAAAACACAAAGAAAAAAAAATATAACAAACGTTCGTTAGCTAAATGAACTAATATTGTCACATTATGACCTACCCCAAAATTGAAAAAAAATATAAATGTATATTAGTGATATCAATAGTGAAAAAGTAAATGTTTCATTGTAGTAAATTTAAAAAGTTCGTTGTTATTTTATAATTTCTAGAAAAATTGGGTTAGACAAATAATAGCAGGGACGGATGTATGTAGTAACTATGGGATCAGTTGGCTAGCCTGATACGGTAAAATTTTAGAGTATTTTTTTTTCGATTTTTGAATTTTTTCGAAAGTGCCTCCACTAGAAATTCAAAATGCCCCCCGCCCATATAGTAAATCTTAACATTTAACGCTTTAAGACTTTATAAATCCGTCATTTGTAAGTAAAAATACTCGATTTATCTTTTCGTACTATCTTTTTTCCTATATTTTGTTGTCGTTAATTTTTTTCCCCCACAACCTTATTTTCTGATTCCATCACTGAATATTAGTCTTGTTTTTTCTTTTTCTTTTGTCAAGACAAAATATTACAAACTTCCATTTAAAATATCCATTTTATTAATATTAGACAAACTACACATTTTATAATTTATACTCTAGATTTTTAATAAAAATGAAAGTTGCATGTAAGAGTTAGTTGCAGTAATAAAAACAATATGCTCCTACCGAAGATCAGTCAAATTCACAAGAATTCCTCTTCACCTTCTCACCTTATTATAGCTCTCACACACAACACATTGCTTCCACTTTTAGTTCCTCACAATATATTCACCCTTTATACCTCCATTTCTTCATATATCACATGACCAACTTCTTCAAAACCTCTTAAAAAAAGCTATCTAGCTAGTATGATGACAGGAAGAGAACCTTCAAACAGTGAAGTAGTAATGATGGAGATAGAAGCAAATAAGCCCTCAGGAAATGGGATGGTTGTAGGTGGATTAAGCCCATTAAGTGAAACATTATGGAAAGAAAAAACAACTACAGAAATGGTTGGTGATGTCTCTGCAAAGCTAGCATGGAAAGATTTAACTGTCATGGTGACTTTAAGTAATGGTGATACTCAGAATGTTTTGGAAGGGCTAACTGGCTACGCTGAACCTGGAACTTTTACTGCGTTAATGGGTCCCTCTGGTTCGGGCAAATCGACCTTGCTTGATGCTCTTTCCAGCCGTCTTGCTACTAATGCTTTTCTTTCTGGACATGTTTTTCTTAATGGCAGGAAAACTAAGCTTAATTTTGGCACTGCTGTGAGTTTTCTTTCTATCAAAATCTCATTTAATAATTATAATTTAGATAGCAGGAGAAGATAAACGGTCAACGAGCTGCGCTGCGCTACTAGCCCTTTTTGTTTTGTAGAATAAATTTGAATCTAGGTGTTCAAGATTTTGAATAACTCAACAAGGGTGAAAAATTTATCTAAAATCTTCAACAATAAAGTATTAAATCTTGGTAGAAGAAGGTACGAGGGAGGTGAAATGCAGACAGATCTCGAAATTATTAAAAATCTTGAATATATACATAATATGTTATCTCAAGCAAGTTTTTATTTTTATTGCAATAATATTAGATTTTATATTCACTATGTTATTCTAAATTTTGGTTATAGAAAACCTATTAAAAATGTTTTAAATTAGTGAAGTATAGATTTGATTTTGGCAATATATGAGGGTCATAATCCAATAGAAGAAAATAACATAGATTTTGTGAAGAAAAGAAATAGCATAGATAAAATAAGGGGTATCTGTAAATGAAAACGATGTAAACCTATAGTATTAATTAGGCCCTCCCTATAGACACATGGTGTGACCAGTGGTATTTAATCTATCTGGGTGTGCACTTTAATTGGCCAAAATTGACAGTTCAACTTGGTTGGGTGAATTTGCTTAAAAAGAAGATGGTTGGGTGAAAAATTTATTATTTTTTCAAAGGATTTGACTTTCATGTTAATATATTTATTTTATATTATCAAGAGACCCAAAAAGTTTTGAAATAATCTTAGGGGGCCTAATGAGCTTATTAGCTTATATGATAAAAATAAGCCCATTAAAGTGTGTGTATAAAGTCTATGATATTAGGCTTATTTAAAGGATATTTTGACGAACTTTTTTTTTAAGCTTCTTTCCACCTTTTTATCATAAGCTAACCAAACACTGAACATAAGCTATGTAGCAAGCCAAAATCTACTTACTGAACATAAGCTTAAGCTAAAAAAAGCTGAAACAAACAGACACCCCCTTACTTTAGAAGATTTCATACAGCAGAAAACATATATATATAAGTGCAATATAGCCATTAAAATTCGCATCGTCTAACTATTATTATGAGTCCATATATGTAATTCAATAAGTGTTATATACGGAGTAGTGTAAGTTTATTTGTATCACTGTTAAAGGATGCCATTGGATTTTCAGGCTTATGTGACACAAGACGATAATCTAATTGGGACACTTACCGTCCGTGAAACAATCTCATACTCAGCAAGACTACGCCTCCCTGATAAGATGCCATGGTCTGATAAACGCGCATTGGTTGAGAGTACAATAGTAGAAATGGGGCTGCAAGATTGTGCTGATACAGTTATTGGGAACTGGCACTTGCGTGGTATTAGTGGTGGCGAAAAAAGGAGAGTTAGTATTGCCCTTGAAATCTTGATGAGGCCGAGATTGCTTTTTCTCGACGAACCAACAAGTGGTCTTGACAGGTACACCAATAAGAACCAAAAGGTTTTAGTGCAAACGCTAAGATGGATGGGTTGGGAAAATTTTAAATGAGTTATTCATAATTTAATCATCTGAAAATAAAAAGATTTAGAAAGCTCTAAGCTTTTAAAAGGAAATGTTTTACGAGTATAACCTTTAGATGTGTTCCATTTTATGTACTGTTTTAATTTTACCCTTTATCAAACAAATACAACAGCACGCACAGCTTAGAATTGCCACCTATTTTTGTTAAGAATCAATGCATAGATTATTAAGTGATTAACTGTGCTTTGGTTATATGTTTTTTGCAGTGCTTCAGCTTTTTTTGTTACTCAAACTTTAAGAGGTCTATCTAGAGATGGCAGGACAGTAATCGCCTCAATTCATCAACCAAGCAGTGAAGTTTTTGAGCTGTTTGATCGCTTGTACTTACTATCAGGAGGAAAAACAGTTTACTTCGGTCTTGCATCTGAAGCCTACGAGGCAAGAATTCTTTTTCATATTTGGGATATAATATAATCAATCTTGAATTACTTGTGGCCTCGAGAGTAAAAGGTGAAAAGATAGTAAAATGTGTGTTTAACTTGGCAGTTTTTCGCACAAGCTGGTTTTCCTTGCCCGGCTCTTAGGAACCCATCAGACCATTTCCTGCGGTGCATCAACTCAGATTTCGACAAAGTGAAGGCCACTCTGAAAGGATCCATGAAACTAAGGGTATTGTAATCCAAATTGAACAAATAGTTCCCTTTAATACTTTTATCTTTTCAGAATTGAAATAGTGTGTAAAATATCATCACTAAAGGTATTTTATGTGAATATTAATTTGTTCACAGAGTTGATAATAAGCGATTAGGCAATTAAAATTTACTTTGTATAACTTTTGACCCGTTTAACCCATTTGAGAACTAAAAAATTTTCTTTAGTGTTTGACATAATACTCAAGACGAATCAAACTGTTCATTAGTATTGCGTCAAGATCACTACCTCTTAGATTGATGCATATCTTATGTTTTGTTCTCTTATCAGTTTGAAGCGAGTGATGATCCACTTGAAAAAGTTACAACAGCAGAAGCAATCCGAGCTCTTACTGATTACTATCGTACCTCTCAGTATTGTTATGCCGCAAATGAAAAAGTAGAGGAGATGTCAAAGATTGTAAGTACTACTGATTAACATACAGACAATCAATATTTCTAGGTTTTATTAAGCGATTATATGGTGGAATGCAGAAAGGTACTGTTCTGGATTCCGGTGGCAGTCAGGCTAGTTTCTTCATGCAGTCGTTCATGTTGACCAAACGTTCGTTTGTCAACATGTCAAGGGACTTTGGTTATTACTGGTTGCGGCTTGTGATCTATATTTTGGTCACCGTTTGCATTGGAAGCATTTATTTTAATGTTGGCACGGGATATAACTCTATACTGGCAAGAGGAGCGTGTGCCTCATTTGTATTTGGTTTTGTTACATTTATGTCAATTGGAGGGTTTCCTTCGTTTGTGGAAGATATGAAGGTGAGTTTCATGATATACTCTTTTATGTTTTTACATGGTACAAGAAGCAAAAAAACTTTGCATTAAACGGGTTGAACTTCAATTATGGTAACCTATGAAATTTGTTTGGGTCAAAACGGGTAAATTTTACTTACATGTCAACGGGGTTGGGTTGCATTAACACACTACCATTTTTGTCCCCAAAATTTTGAATCTGTAAATTGCTGATATAATAATTTTTACTAACAAATTTTAAATCAATACCTTAATATTGTGTCTGTCTTAAGTTTTTCTTTTTTTGGAACGGCCTTAAGTACGAACGATATAGAAGGCTGAAATATTTTGAATACACTTTAGCTGATTTTCCACTAATTCAGCAATTCATCCGTCTTCGTTACAGCTTTTTTTTCTAAGTTTTACAATAATCAATAAAAAAATGCAATCTGAATTGGTTAAATTATGTGTGTTTGATAATCATGTTTGGTTTGGTTTGTCCGTTGTATGTGCAGGTGTTTCAAAGAGAACGACTGAACGGTCATTATGGAGTGACTGCGTTTGTGATCAGCAACACGATATCTGCAATGCCTTTTCTGCTATTAATTACATTTATATCTGGAACAATATGCTATTTCATGGTTCGGCTTCATCCAGGATTTATGCATTATCTCTTCTTTGTGTTATGCTTGTATGCAAGTGTAACTGTTGTCGAAAGTCTCATGATGGCTATTGCTAGCGTTGTTCCCAATTTCCTCATGGGAATCATCATTGGGGCCGGGATTCAGGTTAGTGCATATTTTGTTAATATTCAATGTTATAACAGTCAATTACTGTCTTGAAAGGTTGACATCCTTCTTACAATAAAATGCTAAATGCAGGGTATCTTCATGCTGGTATCGGGTTATTTCCGACTGCCTAACGATATCCCAAAACCTGTCTGGCGTTACCCTATGTCCTACATTAGTTTCCACTTTTGGGCTCTTCAGGTATGGTTTTTCATGTTTTAATATGGCGGAAACACCAAATACAAATTTAAAATTCTTATAATTTTGTAAGTGCATGATTGTTTAGGGGCAATATCAAAATGATCTGAGCGGGTTATTGTTCGACAATCAAACACCAGATCTACCCCAGATCCCCGGGGAATACATCTTGGAGTATGTTTTTCAAATAACGGTGACCAGATCAAAATGGATAGATCTTGGTATTATTTTTAGCATGATCTTCGTCTACCGTCTCATCTTCTTCTGTATGATCAAGATTAATGAGGACTTGACACCCTGGGTTAGAGGCTACTTGGCAAGGAAACGAATGAAGCAAAAGAGCGGAGGTCAAAATACGACTGTGGCTCCATATGGTCTCACTCAATCCCCTTCATTGAGGAATTATGTTGCTGATAACAGGAAAAGGTAGATGGGATGGAGGACGATGGATGATATGTGACTTTGTAGGTGCATCGAATGCTATGTGTTTGCATTATTACTTGCCACCCAATTGATTATACTTCTGTATATCTACAAAGAATTCAAGCATTCGTCACTCATACTGCGTTTACTTGTTCCCAAATATATATGTACGCTCGTTCTTGACCTCATCATGTTCACTTGCGTCTATTATACCTTGTTATATTTTTTAGGCATGATTATTATTTTTGAGCATCTAGATTCTCACACACCATACGCTAAGCAAATAAGCACTTCTAGTATAATATATCGTCATTGACAGTAGTTTTTATAAACCACATGTTGATAAGCATAAGATGAAATTATGAAATCTCAAACACTTCCTACATAGCATTGGTGATCAAAGATAACGGTTTTAGGAACTGGAGAGGCCTGCATTATGCAGTGCTAGCTAGTAACGGTAGCTTAATGTCTCATTGGTGTCATAAGTTCTTAGAGATAGAAGTCTATATTTCTAGTATTTATAAGCAATTTTATTTTTGATCACCATCAATACATTTGTTCCACACTTCCTGCATATTCGGGTTTCATAACTAACAAATTGGTTGAGGAACAAATACCAAATCCGAAATTTATCTTGTTTTAGTATGTATTGTTGAGTGAAACAAGAAAACTGAAAACGGTTACTTTTACTTAGTCTTTTTATTTCCGGAAGAACATAATTAGTAAATTAGTTTCAAGCTTAGTATCTGAAGATCAAACAATCACTAGTTTGTGTGTGAGAGCTATACTAAAGCTTCGTGTGGTAATATGTAAGCCAGTCATTCTTAAGAGAAGTGAAAGACCTGAAAACTGTCATTTGAGAATTACGTACCACAGGTCCACAGTGGAGGAGCACGGTCCTTGTTTATCTTCAGCATACGCAGACGGTCCTAAACTGGGATACATTTTAATCTTAAATTACAACTCAAGTGCATTAATCAATTTTTGACTATGTGCGTAACCTTGTTTTGCACACATGAAGCGACTCCAGTGGAAGGATCACATATCCTAATATGCTATAACGCGTTAATCAATATGCACCGGCAGGGGAACTTTTTCACCTCCTCTCCTTGCATTGTATTATCTAATAGAACAGCCAGATACATATATAGGGATGATCTTGGTATATTTGGTATGCAAACAGAAGTAGGGGTGTCGGGTTAGTATTTACCTCAGCCCAAGCACGACCGATTTATTAAACATTTCAAGAAACTCAACTCTACCCAAACCTGTATGGAATGTATAACCCATTTACAACTCGCGTAACCTATCTATCTAAATAGGTCAAGCGGGTTGGTCATAAGTTGATAGGTTGCGAGTTAGGTATTAACTTCAATAAAATCTGAAATCAAAACATAAATGGGATCATTTCTTCACAGACTTCACATATAAAAACTCTTTTTTTTTTTTTTATCATTTTATCTTTTATTTTTTAGGGCTTATATAGTCGGGTTGACCTGTTTAACACCTAGCAAACCCAAACATGCATGACCTGTTTATTGAATGCGTTAGATACTTAGATAGGTTGATTGAGTTGTCTTTTTACGCAAACGCGTTTACCCTAACCTAAACGGTTATTTTCGTGCCGGTCGGTCATGAGACTTGTCACCCCTAAGCAAAGGTGGTAACTGTTGGTTTATATTTAACATAACAATTATTTAAAACCCTAATATGGATCAAAGAACACATAGCGGAAGCGATTAACAAGATCATTAATTTAACACAATTATATTAATCAAGATTAGGGTTACATACCTTTATCCTAGCAAGATCCACAAGACGACGGAGCAAACGGCAACTAGGGTTGATCACGAACACCACCAAGAATATAGTCTAAAGTAAGACTATATCACGTTCTTGTACACACGTAATACGGCGAGTTAACCGTGAGTCTAGAACGAGCAAACCGAGCTTCAACGCTTATGGAATATCTACCCAACAACCCTAGAGAGGGGCTAGGACTAGATAAATAGTTAAATCGAAAACCAACGAAAACCCCTTAGGGTGTGTGTGTGGCGATCGCAGGAAGCAAGAGAAAGGGGAGGGACAAAAATTATGAAGGCCTTGGGGTTGTTTATATAGGCTTGGCAATCCTTGGGCTCCAAGTAAATAAACAAGAATTAGGAAACAAAAGTTTCCCTTTTGCCCCTTCTCCTTTGGCCGACGGACGCAAGCCCCCCAAGGGGGTGTTTGCGTAATTTTTGTTTTCCTTCTTTTCACTTCTATTAGTTTCCATAACGGTCGTTTATAACTTAACTTTTATTTATTAACGATCATTAGTTAAGCTTTGGTTTGATTTAATAAATATATATAAAATATATTTAATAAATAAATTAACCCTTTACGTTATGTGTGCAATCCCGTGATCCCGAGTTCGATCCTATCTCACGACTATTAATTTTAAGTCCATAAACTTTCAGCTCCCACTTGGACAAAATTCTAATATCGTGATCACATTGACTAGCGTCTAGTTACACTAGGAATGTCACTAGTACAACTCGAGTAAGGTTTCTTGGACAAAACCTTTTAATGATTAAATCATTATTATTATTATCCTTTCATTTCAAATACAACGTTAATAAGGATATGGATCCTAGTCATTCCTTTCATTAACCATTTTGTTTCTCGTTTACGGATATAGCAAGATCACCAAAACAAATTTGGGTGCGGCCGCACAAATATCTTACTACTCCCCCGAGGGGCCCAGCTGTATTATACTTCAAAATAAATTTTGAAGGAAACGAATCCCAATTTGACTACAAGCAAAACTTATGAACTTTGCAACACTTCCGGAAATAATCCTTATAGCTACCAGTTACGTTTAGCGTTAGATTATTCCACAGAAATGCACTAGATCCACGACAGTTTCCTGGTATCTCAGGTCTAAGGATAACTATTTATGATTTAGTTGATGACAAAGATCCATAAAGTAAAATCATATAGTTGGGATAAGTCCAATATTTGATCCATCAAATATCATCCAAAATTGACCAATATACTTTCAAGTATACTCTGTCACTATTTTGAATTGTCTTAGTTTAATAATACTCCCATATTATTAATCGACAACGGACATTTAGAAACATCATAATGCTCATGGATTAAAACATGTAAAATAGGATACAAAATCAAATAACAGAAAAATAAACGAAATCCAATCTTTATTTCATCAATTCAATAATGTCTTACTTCCTTTATCCAAATACTAAAAATAGATCAATGCATAAAATTGGTACATGCATCATGCCTCTAGTAATGACATTCATACTTGTTTGGCAAAGCATAAAATAATCAATCTTGACCTATTGGAATTTTGAGAATACTTTCTTCAAGAATTCAATTCATTGAAACTCTTGTACATGTGCATCCAAACAATTTGATATTGCCACATAGTATCCAAATTGTGAAACATCCTTGATCACCAATTTTCTAAACTTCCAAAACACATTTGAAGTTCAAAGTATTCTAATTCTTTAATGTATAATGCAACTTTAATCAACATGTCATCTCCAAAGATCCCATGACTAATATTTGAGTGTTACCTCAATTATATCTTTTCAAGTTTTACAACTTGTCATAAAAGATATAAATACGTTACCTTTAATATCTATTATGTAATGTTTGATTCCAACCAAAACCTTCAAGTTTGTTGGCTATGATAATTTGCACAACAATTGACAAATTATTCATCTATAGAATACGGAAGCCGATCCAAGATTTAGGATGTTATTCTATTTCCAAACATATTCCTTCAGAATATTCATTACACAAGTTATTTAATAACTTCTTAAATAGATTAATATATTCAAATCATCATGTATTTTAAGCATGATATAAATACAACACGACACACATGAAAATTTCTCAAACCAGATTTAGATTTCTTCATGTCCTAAATATCCATGTAAACTTACTACATGGCATATTACGTTGTATTTCCACCGCATAAATAAATAAATTTATTTGTTCCAAGGTTATGTATATCTTATTTTCTAAATCTCCAAAGTAAAGTTTCATCTCAAATCTAAACCAAATCAACATTTAATTTGAATAAAAACTTACTTTCTTACATGTCTATTTTGACACATATAATTTAAGAAAATAACCATAATACTCCCACTAGCTTTTAGGAATACCATCTTATTTAAATTTAAATCCAATCTTGGATTTCAAATTAAACATAAGAATAATCTCCTAGATGCATGCTTTTATCCATTCATGGATAATTACATTTTGTACTTTTCCAAAGATTTATATTTTTGAAGTAATAAACTCATTTCGATTACTTAAGTCTTTTCTCAAGTAGTCATTCAAGAAATAGTTCATACATATCCAAATTTGTCAATTTAAAATATGACCATCAAAATCTTTATACATTTAATGTGTTTAGGAAAGAATACTCAATCACAATTAATTACTTAAGTGTGATTAATAATCTATTCATAATACATACATTAAATATGTGTACAATTTTGTCCATATAATTCCGACACAAAGATTAAACCACTACAATTGGCGTTTTTCTTCCTTTGAAGAAACTCATATCTAATTTCTAGTCAAACTATTTAAGATAAACCAAAACCGAAATTTGATTATCTTGTTGGACAACATCTATATCAATCATAGTATGAGTAGTTTACCCAAAACAATATTTGGTAATAAATCATAACAATTATTTGTAACTCATAATTCTCAGCATATAAATCGCATATCCGAGATATCCTTACGGACCTATGACATAAATTCCTTTATCTTAAGGTTTAGCATTTACACGCCTACCTCATGATAATTACTAGTGTATTTTAGAAGATCATGTATCTTGTAATTTTATCTTTCAAGATCAAAACTCCCACTTGCTTTTAGTAACTTAAAATTACTCTTTATATACAAAGCAAATAGATCAACACTCCAACGTTATCTATATGGGACATTACAAAACACAATGGCCGTTCCATACTCTTTATTTTCTAAACAATCCACTTCATAAGTAGTTTAGCAAAATCCGAACTCCATTTAAGATATAACGTGATTCATCACATTCCATATATAATGGTATCTTATTAATCTTCTTAGCTCAAGTCATACTCAACTTTCTAACCTTGATTTCTTAAAGGAAGATATAGTTATCTTGAATCAAACATCACCATCATATTGAGAATTTTGATTCTCCTAATGAACATACCATAACAATGATGTATTTCATTTAGGGAAATATTGTAAGTCAATCTTAACAACATTTAAGATAAATATATATCTTTAGGCTTACCTATATACCAACTAAATCATCTTAATGGTATAATAGATTTCCTAACCATTTTGCATGCTTTATAACTCAAGTACTTTTAATACAAAGTCACTTCATAAAAGTTATAAGTCCATTACACGTTACATGTATATGTCTTTAGTGAAATAGAGACAATACATTAACGTCTTACTTTATATTATACGTCTTCCAAGACTTTATGTTTGTGACTTTATACAATAAATCATAAACATGTATAACTAAAGTAAATCATGAACACCACTAGGTTTCATTCATCTTTTCAAGTTAATTCACTCCTATACTATTATATGAACACCACTAGGTTTCATTAGTAGTATAAGATTACTCTATGTATCTTATGTCATTCCAGGAATTTGTCCATTTTAAGAAACTCCAAAACATTCCACGCCCGATCTTACGACATGTGGATATTTTACCCTTTTGTTTACAATTTAGTCCAAGCTCTTACATGACTAAATCAAAACAACAAGTGTTTCTTAATGTGAATGATATATATACTTTTAAGTAGTCTATTAATCATATTGACACATGATCTAAAAATTAATTAGATTGTTAATCTCTTATCTTAAAGACAAGAGAATCATATCTTTATGAGTTGTTTCTTGCACACAATGTTCATTTCTCCCACTTGTGCATGGAACAACCTCATATATAAGATAAACATCACGTCTAACGTTCGTCTATACAAAATATGATTGTGCCACATATATTAGCTTTTACAAGTAGATGTAGAACCACTTAATCAACAAGAATCAGTACATAACTATCTTTGAAGATATTAGTGTCAACAATTCGAAAGTAATTATCTTAGGACATACTAAAGATAACATGGGTTATTAACAAGACAACAAAGCTTGTAACTCCCACTGACTTAGAGAATGTTTTAATAGACTCAAAATCAGTAATACAACACAATTCTCCCACTGAACTTGACAACATTGAAAATGTTTCATAATCGGTGAAAATAACTAGTGTTGTGTTTACTTTCTTACACTTTTGAAAAACACATTCGTAACAATTACTTATAGTGTTTAAGAGTGTACTCTACTTCGTAAATGATGACTTACCCATCAAATGCTTTTTAACTTTAAAGACTTGACATGCAATTTCTTCCTTAATAGGTCTACCAACCCTACAATGGTATGTAGTGCCTATAAATGGTCAAAGCACAACTACTAGACAAATATGCTAGTTTGCCTCATAACCAATTGGCGGTAACTTTTAATAACTCAAAATATGCACTTTTCTTAACTATTAAAGTTTGCTATGAGTTACGGATTTGAATTTAACATTTCTAAAATCCTTATTACTCCTTCTTTACCCATGAAAAAGAGTTTTAGGTTTATCTTTCATTTGTAAATTGACTCTATCCCCAACCATACGGTTTGTAGATCAATAAATGAATAAACCACGTTTACGGTGTAACGTTGCATTAATACATTTGCAAAAGAATTTACAAAATTCAATTTTAGTATTTTCGATAATACCATTCAAGAAAATAAAATTACCCTGGTAATAATAACCATAGTATTTTCCTTGAAAACTAGAATCCAAATTGACATAATTTCATCACATCAGTTGATCTGCTAGCAATGAAAGTATTCAAGATGGTAACTTGTCGAACAATGATTGACAAACAAATTTCCAATTTCTAGATTTTAAGGGATTTACATTGCCAAAAGTCATTTTGCATTGTAAACATGTTTCATCCCTTCTTTATGCCTTAAGTTTCCAGATCTCACTGAGTAACTCAATTAAGTCGACTAATCTAAAGAACGTAAAACCTTCATGTGCAATCTTATTCAGTCATGAAGTTTTCTCTCCATTACAACATCGTCCGATATCTTATATGACGACAATTGTAACTTCAAGTGTTCGTCAATTAGAGGGCATATGACTTAAATTTTGGGGTATAGATTTTGGTGTCAAAATCATGTATGGAGAAGCATGCATACATCTCCATAACATAAGTTTAATAAAACGTTTAGTAAACTTTTTGGTTGAGACTAAAAGTTCATCATATACTTGCAAGTTGAGGTATTGGTTAAACCAATTAAAGATTTTACACACAACTAAATTCACACCGTACTTTTTCTAGAACTTTAGTTATAGCACAAAGCAATAACCTTATTCATTGTGTTTCAGATGTGAATTAATGTAGTTAAATCAACCTTAAAGAATTGTACCAATAACAACCGTAGGTAATACCAATTTGACGTACAGGCGAGCCGGGAATTTGGTCAGCGCTGAAGCATAACACCTTATTCCTTAACCGGGTACATGACCAGCGGTGCGTTATACCCACTTTATAGTTTGTCAAAATTGAGTAGGCCGTTAAGTTGCTATTGCAAATCTAATCAACACAAATCATATGTAATTTAGGTCTCAAAACAATTCATTTATTTTGATATGATTTAGTCCATATTAATTTTTCTTTGTAAAAATTACCCTTGTTTACGACATACAATCAATATAAAACGTATGAAAACAAGTAGGTACAAAAAAAAACTAAATCATAAACACATAATAACAATTTATATGTGCAATAAATAAATCAAATAGCCACATGCATACGATTTATTCAATAAATAATAACAAATCTAGGTTTTTATATTCATATAAAAGTCTTCCCTAATTTTAGATTTATTGAATCAAATAAAGCATTTGCAAAAAACGTAACAATTATCACATAAAACATATGATCCATGAAAAACATGCATGTTCATCACGGATCTCCCACATATCTTAACAATTAAATCTCTATGGATCGAAACATGAATTTACACAACATAACAATTAATCATGCAATTCATCAAAATTCCACCCAAATCACTTAACAATTTAATTAAATCACTACGGATCGTAACCACGCATGACATAACAATTAATTCATGCATACATCTAAAGTTAATTACCATGTAATTTTAGGGTTTACAAAAAAAACTTTTTTTTTTAATATAAAATTCGGCATAGCCGATTTTAAAAATAATAAAAAATAACAAAACCCTAATTTTTATAAAACCTAAAAAACAACATGTAATTTTTAACACAAATCAATATTAGTTAAAAAAACTTTAGATCTTGATAATTATAATCATGTTAAAACGGCTCTCGATGCCACTGTTGGTTTATATTTAACATAACAATTATTTAAAACCCTAATATGGATCAAAGAACACATAGCGGAAGCGATTAACAAGATTATTAATTTAACACAATTATATTAATCAAGATTAGGGTTACATACCTTTATCCTAGCAAGATCCACAAGACGACGGAGCAAACGGCAACTAGGGTTGATCACGAACACCACCAAGAATATAGTCTAAAGTAAGACTATATCACGTTCTTGTACACACGTAATACGACGAGTTAACCGTGAGTCTAGCACGAGCAAACCGAGCTTCAACGCTTATGGAATATCTACCCAACAACCCTAGAGAGGGGCTAGGACTAGATAAATAGCTAAATCGAAAACCAACGAAAACCCCTTAGGGTGTGTGTGTGGCGATCGCAGGAAGCAAGAGAAAGGGGAGGGACAAAAATTATGAAGGCCTTGGGGTTGTTTATATAGGCTTGGCAATCCTTGGGCTCCAAGTAAATAAACAAGAATTAGGAAACAAAAGTTTCCCTTTTGCCCCTTCTCCTTTGGCCGACGGACGCAAGCCCCCCAAGGGGGTGTTTGCGTAATTTTTGTTTTCCTTCTTTTCACTTCTATTAGTTTCCATAACGGTCGTTTATAACTTAACTTTTATTTATTAACGATCATTAGTTAAGCTTTGGTTTGATTTAATAAATATATATAAAATATATTTAATAAATAAATTAACCCTTTACGTTATGTGTACAATCTCGTGATCCCGAGTTCGATCCTATCTCACGACTATTAATTTTAAGTCCATAAATTTTCAGTAACAATATTTGATTGCTACAGACTACAGCCTACAACCATTGTACATTTGTGCATATATAAATAAATATTCCATTACTTTACTAGATTGTTTGACAATCAATATAAATACTTAGGATTAGAATGTAAGGAAGCCCACAACAAAAGTTCTTCTGGTTACATTGTTCGAAAACGGGTAAAATGGTTCTTAGCAGCTGATCCATCTGCACTACACTCCTAAGTGTTTCGTCTAGCAGTCTGCATGAGTTCATGCTCTAGCTAGAACATTTGACTCCCCTTATCAATTAATGTTTGTACAACCTAGACATGTAGACGAGAAATCAACCCCAGTGCAAACTAGTACAGTATAAGTTTAAGATATAAATTCAAAACATTTGCTAGAAGCGCATTTGCCATAGTTTTGTGCATTGATGGTCATCTACGTGCATTTAGTTTTGTGCAGACTTACAACAATTGCATTTGCCATATATGAGTCAAGTTCTATTCAAAATTTTCATTGAGAGGTGACAACTGGCCGGATACATCGGGATTGTGGTTCCTATAGTAGTAACCCTAATTGATTTTTATCTGCCATGCGTGTGGTTGGAGAAAATAAATATGGTACCATGATGGTCAGTCATAATGGTAAAACTACAATCCACTTGGCACTTCTAAAGTCATGTCGGGATTAAAAACTAGAACCGTGTTTTTCTACCTACAAACAACTACTAGTATAAAAGTTCCTAAGCCAACTGTATATCTACAATTCTACCTGTGCACTTATCATACGTTATATTTTAAACCTCTAACCACACATTATTAGCTTTTTCTTTTCTATGGCATATCGAATTTACTCGCAGCGTGTCTGTATTTACTTGTTTTTTCTTGGTGTGATTTAGAGGTAACAATCATATAGCTATGTGGGATATAAAGTGAGTCACAACCCATCGACAAAGCCATAGTAATTACAGTATAATTTATTATTATCTATTAACATTTAATCCACTTAAAATGTTAAATGAATAAATTTTTTGCAATATTTTTACTTATATTTATATATTAATACTTTTTTCTAACTAAAATAAGTGTCTAATTTAACTTTTTTCGTTATTTCTTTATCTACTTACACCTTAAATATATATTTTGTATAATATAAGAGTTGATGAAAACTATAAGGAAAAAGACGGATTTGTTCAAATCCCATACCCTTGATCCACTATATGGTCAAGCTAAAAGATTTTGACATATATGGTCATGCACAAATGCTCAACTGCTCAACACCACTATAATTATGACACATGTCCTATGGTAAATGCTCGACTTACGGTGCTCAACCCCCAAGTGCTCAACTTTGCAAAAAAAAAACAAAAAAAAAACAATTTTTTTTTCAAGTTTGCGAAGTTGAGCACTTTGTGGTGTAAAGTTGAGCATTTTATGGTGCAAAGTTGAACATTTTATGGCTGAGTTGATCACTTACTGTTTAGCACTTGTGACTGTAAATTTGAGCATTTGTGGTGATGACCATATTTGTCAAAAAAAACTTTGACTTGACCATCCAGTGAATGTTAAGTGCTCAATTTGACCAAATCCGTCTTTTTCCCAAAACTATACCTATGGATATAATACTAGTTGTATTAGTTATTTATTAGTCAATCATGAGTAGTGTATTGGATAACTATGGGTAGTGTATTGAAGAATAACACATAAAACACACACGCAAAATTAGATATGGTCAAAGTTGAACAGTTTGACTCCAAAAAATCAAACTAGACATTTATTTTGGGACATAAGTTTTTTTTTTGAACGACGACTTTTTATTAAACTAGCAAGGTGTTAAAAAATTACAAGGAAATTAAATAAGGGTTTTTTAACCACTCAATCCAACAAAAGGAAAAACGACAACGGCATTTACACAAATTAAAAGATTGCAAGACGATATCATCGAAAATTCCTGAACGATTAGGCCTTTTGTCTTCAAATAAAATCCGATTGCGAAAACTCCAAATTAGCCACCACGCAACGGAGAAAACACCTTCCAAAATCGTTTTAAGCTTAACCGATAACCAAATAGAAGATAACCAGACGGACCAATCTTGAAAAGAAAACCAATCATGATAATCTAGATTCCACCAGCGACGAATACTGCGAAGAATACTCTGGGCTAAATCACACCGGAACAAAATATGGGTGATATCCTCCTGGAAGTTAGAACAAATAGGACAAGCAGACGTTTGAATAGATACCCCTCGGTTAAGCAAATTGATCCTAGTAGGCAAACAATCGCGCCGAGCTCTCCAAACAAAAATATTAACCTTATTAGGAATACCTTTTAACCATTTTGTGGTGTCATTTTGAGGCAGAAAGATATCATCAAGAAAGGCACAAACATCTTTGACCATATAGCTTCCATCACCAGACAAGTCACAATACCAACGATCATTAACGTTGGATAAAGATAGAGACTCTAACATAGACATCAAACAAGATAACTGAGATTGTTCGACACCACCACAAGCAGTTCTTCTAAACGAAGCTTCAAAAGCAGCACTAAACTTAGTCTCCACCGAGATGTCCTTGTTCATTTCTAAAGCAAACAACCTAGGGTACTTTACGTAGGACGGTAAATCGCCACACCATTGATCTAACCCGAATCTAGTCGAACGTCCGTTTACTACTCTTTTCCTATAGTGCATCCAGAAATCGAACCCCTTGTATTTTAAATGTTGTAACTCTCTTAAAATAGAACACCAATTGGAAGAATAAGAAGTCGAATGTGAATCAATAAGGTTACCATAAAGGGAACGAATTGTTTTGCACCAGAGGGATCCATCATCCGAAATAAACCGCCATATCCATTTTAAAAGAAGAGCACGCTTACGAGCGAAAAAACTAGATACTCCCAATCTACCATTGTTCTTTGACGCCAGAACCTTATTCCACGCGATCCAGGTGATCTTATTTTATGCCTGATCCATGCCATTAAAAAACGACTGCGAATACCTTCCATAATCTTGATAATACCACACGGGACCTTAAATATTGACATGTTATAAATCAGGGTCGCTCCAATAACCGATTTCAGCAACATTAAACGCCCCCAACAGAGAGGGTTTTAAGCTTTCATCTAGATAACCTAGCCTTAAGTTTAGAAACCGTACCTTCCCAAGCAGTTAAACGAGATGGCTGATGACCCACCATTACACCTTGGTAACGAAATTGACTGCTCATGATCGAACAACCAATATTAGCAGCGGCTAGATCAACGTCTTCACGAGGAATACCGACCCCATGAATCTGGCTTTTATATATATTAATTTGAAGACCGGACGCTAGATAGAAGCACTTCAAAATCATGATAACACCACAAAGATTGTCTGGAGACCATTCCCCAAGAAACATAGCGTCGTCCGCATAAAAAAGGTGTGATATATTAAGAAGATTTGGTAATGAAACTCCTTTAAACATTCCCTCGCCAACAGCCCGATTAAAAGAAAGATGAAGCGACTCCATAACTAATATGAAAAGATACGAGGCTAAAGGGTCTCCTTGTTTTAAACCTTGATGACACGAAAACTCGCTAGTGGGGCCGCCATTAACTAGAACAGAAGATCTACTCGAGTTAAGAATACCCCGGATCCAATTACGCCATTTGATACCAAAACCGAAAGCCTCTAAAGCATCAAGCAAAAAATCCCATCGAACCGAATCATAGGCTTTAGCAAAATCGACCTTAAAAAATATCGCTTGTTTCTTTTTCCTTTTACACCAGTTGAGGATCTCATCAAGAATGAAAGGACCGTCAAGAATTTGTCTTCCCACTATAAAATCCGATTGAGTATCGGAAACAATATCCCCAATTACCGAGACAAGTCTATTCGCAAGAATCTTAGTGACCACCTTGTACATACAACCAATAAGACTAATAGGCCGAAAATCACTAACAAATTTAGCGTCAACACTTTGGGAATGAGAGCAATAAAAGACGAATTGCACAATTTGGCGAAGAAACCTTTGTCGAAGAAGTTTTTTTTTGAACGGAAACTAAAACTTTGTCGAAGAAGTGAACCACAACCTCACAAAAGTCATGACCAATGAAATCCCAATATTTTTTAAAGAACTCAAACGTGAATCCGTCCGGACCTGGGGATTTATTGTCACCACTGATATGAGCAAAATCTCATATCAATAAGTCAACAAATCACCCTAAAACACATAGCAAATACCTAACTTTTATGCCATAAAGCAGTATTATGTGGTATGTTTTGTGTTTGTGCTTATTTAGGTAACAAGGATACAAATTTGAAGCAAACAAGTGAAATCAAGCTCATTTATAAAGAAAATCACCCTAAAACACATAGCAAATACCTAACTTTTATGCCATAAAGCAGTATTATGTGGTATGTTTTGTGTTTGTGCTTATTTAGGTAACAAGGATACAAATTTGAATCAAACAAGTGAAATCAAGCTCATTTATGAAGAAAATACAAGAAGGATGCTATATGACAAGCCATTTGAAGATAAAGGACCTATCATGACAACATTCAAAAGTAGGGGGACTACAGTGCAATTTTGGAAAAGTCAAGATCAAAGTCAAACCTGGTCAACTCTTAAGTCAACCAAGTCAAAGGGCTCAAATGATCAAGAATGAAGGTCAAAGGAATAGTTTTGCCAAAGAAATGAAGACTAGAGCTCAAATGAAGAATCTGCCAAAGTCTAAGGGCTGAAGTTGACAAAATTCATATTACTTTGGGATTAATCCGTGTGAAGTGATAATGGACCAATGAGAATCAAGGAAAAATGGGTCAAGGATCACCAAGTCAGCTGCCAGCTCACCTACTAGCCGCCTCTCACATTTAATACTCAATCTGAACAGTGGAGCGCACTTTCTTTCAGCCAATAACAACTCGCCACTCCATAATACTTTTATCTACTTTTGGATAATGATCCGAGTGAAGTGCTGAGAACCAATGATAAACTACCACGTGTCACTTCCAACTTAACAACGAACCCAAAACTGATCTTGAGCTACAATGCATTTCAAGCAAAGTGTTCTACATGAAATCTGCTCCATTTTGAAAGACGAATTCATCCATCACAATCAATTAAGCTGAAATTAATTGGATCAAAAACCCCCAAATATGTTCTTGATCCGAATTATTCAATCAACAAGAAGAGGCCACGTGGAGATCAGAGATTGGACATAACACGTTACCAACCCCAACAAATCTTTATCCTCACTCTATAAATAGGACCTTAGCCCTCATTTGTACTTGTAGATTTTAGGTGTGATAAACACACACTTTATTTTTCTCTCTCAATTCCAGTACTTCTCTTTCAGTTAGAACTACTCTTTGGTGCTTGACACACACCTAAGGGTTAGTTAGTTAGTTAACAACTACTTGTAACCACTTTTCCCTCTAATAAATACAATTCAAAATTCAGTTTACTCCAATCTAATTCTACTTCATTCATTACTAAATTCCTGTTTATACTGAGTGTTTCTATTGATCAATCCATGATCAATGGATGTTTTTTGAAGCTTTGAAGTCTTGTAGCTATTCAAAATTCCAGTTGCGGTTCATTTTCATGCATTTTTAGAACTTGTAACAGGGTGATTGATTGTAGCTGGTCATGATGATGATGATGGTTAATATTGGTTGATAATTGGTGGTTTAGAGTTTGTTAGAAGGCTCATCGCCTCTCTACTCCTACAACGGAGGCTTCAAGCTAAAAAGTTCCAATTTCCTTATTTTTGTTCCTCTCAGTTGTCTATGCATGCTCAATTCCTAGAGTAACTTCTATGTAATGAACTGATTGAGTGTTTAGCTTGTTTGCAGCTTAATTGTGTTAGTGTGATAGTTTACTTGTTGATTTTCAGCTTTACATCCAGTTTTACTTGAATTTATTTGAATTTTCATCAATAGAAGCTCATTAGACTCACTTTGAGTTTCATTCAGTTAATAAGCTTGTTTTTGGTTCAAAAACATGTCAATTCATCTTTTGAGCAAGTTTAAATAAGTGTCTAAACCTGTTTCAATCTTGTAATCAAAAAGTCTTTGTAAAAGTTCTTATTCAGATTCTAAAGTGGTGTTTGGTTTAAGTCAAATTTGGCAATTCAAGTTGTAGAAAATTGTTGTTTTGTGTTCATTTACACTAAGTCTAGTACTGTAAACATTTTGGTTCAAATTTGTGGTCAAACAAGTTTTCAAACATGTAAATGGTAGTTAAAAACTTTGGGTCAAAGATTTTCAAAGTTCATAAGTGAAAACTATCTCACTTTAATCCATTGGCATTTGGTTGTTTCTTGATGAAATTGCCTGAAATTTGTTCACAGTTGTATCTTAACATCCAGTCTATTAGTGTTTAATTGGAAATTCTACAGTATCATGTTTTGAAGGAGTTCTTGGCTTTTTAATAAGCACTTGATCAAACTCAAGTTTCTGTGATAAAACTCAAACTGTTTTGCTGGTTCTCCAAATCTATTTCATAAATCTGTTAATTTTCTTTCACAAATCAACTTACCAACATGTCTTGAACAAATTCTGAAAGTTTCAGCTTTTTGAGTTTTTGGTCAAAATTGGTCAAATAAGCCAATTTTAGCTTATTCAAGATTCTGGCTTATTCAGTTGATCATTTTCCAAACAAAAAGACATTCCAAGCTTCTTGGAGCTTGATTAATCAGATTTGATAAGAAAATCGTTTTGTGGATGTCTGGATTTCATTTGGGCTTATTCTTGGCTTATTAAGATAAGCTATCTAGAGAATTACAAGCTTTTAAGCAATTTCATGTTACCAGCCTAGCTTATTTTCGATTATAAGCAGTTTGCAACAAACCAGAGTAAATTTGGTTCACTAATAAGCTCTATCCAGCTTATTCTATTTGGCTTACCCGTTTTTGTAAAATGTTTCCTTTTAATTGCTAATTGGTCCTTTGTTTTTGCTATAGTTTGTAATCAGTGTTGATTTTCCATCTTTTTAGGTTTTGCATTAGATAGTCCCTATATTTTTAGTAGTTTCAAATTCAGTTAGTTAGTTTTGGAAATTTGTTAAGTTGGTTAACTAGTTTGTTACATTTTAAATATTTGGTCCTTCTAGTTCCTGAATTTATATTTTCAGTCCTTACATTTTCATTTAGTTTACGTTTCAAGTATTTTTACTTTCATGCAATGGAAATTTGTACTTTGTGATTAGTAATTGGTACTTGCACTTTGTTTTACGGTTACGTAGCCTTAATATTTTCAACTTTTTACGTGTTGAATGAATTAGACATAGAAATCCAAATACCTTTAACAACCAAGAACAATTTAAAGCTCGATATTAGTTGAACAAATTCTGAAAGTTTCAGCTTTTTGACTTTTTACGTGTTGATTGGTTGTTAAAGGTATTTGGATTTCTATGTCTAATTCAATCAACAAGTAAAAAGTTGAAAATATTAAGGCTACGTAACCGTAAAACAAAGTGCAAGTACCAATTACTAATCACAAAGTAAAAATTTCTATTGCATGAAAGTAAAAATACTTGAAATGTAAACTAAACGAAGGTGTAAGGACTGAAAGTATAAATTCAGGAACTAGAAGGACCAAATATTTAAAATGTAACAAACTAGTTAACCAACTTAACAAATTTCCAAAACTAACTAACTGAATTTGCAACTACTAAAAATATAGGGACTATCTAATGCAAAACCTAAAAAGATGGAAAATCAGCATTGATTACAAACTATAGCAAAAACAAAGGACCAGTTAGCAATTAAAAGGAAACTTTTTACAACAACGGGTAAGCCAAATCGAATAAGCTGGATAGAGCTTATTAGTGAACCAAATTCACTCTGGTTTGTTGCAAACTGCTTATAATCGAAAATAAGCTAGTCTGGTAACAAGAAATTGCTTAAAAGCTTGTAATTCTCTAGATAGCTTATCTTAATAAGCCAAGAATAAGCCCAAATGAAATCCAGACATCCACAAAATGATTTTCTTACCAAATCTGATTAATCAAGCTCCAAGAAGCTTAGAATGTCTTTTTGTTTGGAAAATGATCAACTGAATAAGCCAGAATCTTGAATAAGCTAAAATTGGCTTATTTGACCAAGTTTGACCAAAAACTCAAAAAGAAACTTTCAAAATTTGTTCAAGACATGTTGGTAAGTTGATTTATGAAAGAAAATTAATAGACTTATGAAGTAGATTTGGAGAACCAGCAAAACAGTTTGAGTTTTATCACAGAAACATGAGTTTGATCAAGTGCTTATTAAAAAGCCAAGAACTCCTTCAAAACATGATACTGTAGAATTTCCAATTAAACACTAATAGACTGGATGTTAAGCTACAATTATGAACAAATTTCAGGCAATTTCATCAAGAAACAAACAAATGCCAATGGATTAAAGTGAGATAGTTTTCACTGATGAACTTTGAAAATCCTTGACCCAAAGTTTTTAACTACCATTTACCTGTTTGAAAACTTGTTTGACCACAAATTTGAACCAGAATGTTTACACTACTAGACTTAGTGTAAATGAACACAAAACAACAATTTTCTACAACTTGAATTGCCAAATTTGACTTAAACCAAACACCACTTTAGAATATGAATAAGAACTTTTACAAAGAGTTTTTGATTACAAGACTGAAACAGGTTTAGACACTTATTTAAACTTGTTCAAAAGATGAATTGTCATGTTTTTGAACCAAAAACAAGCTTATTAACTGAATGAAACTCAAAGTGACTCTAATGAGCTTCTACTGATGAAAATTCAAATGAATTCAAGTAAAAACTAGATGTAAAGCTGAAAATCAACAAGTAAACTATCACACTAACACAATTAAGCTGCAAACAAGCCAAACACTCAATCAGTTCATCACATAGAAGTTACTCTAGGAATTGAGCATGCATAGATAATTGAGAGGAACAAAAATAAGGAAATTGGAACTTTTTAGCTTGAAGCCTCCGTTGTAGGAGTAGAGAGGCGCTGAGCCTTCTAACAAACTCTAAACCACCAATTATCAACCAATATTAACCATCATCATCATCATGATCAGCTACAATCAATCACCCTGCTACAAGTTCTGAAAATGGATGAAAATGAACTGCAACTGGAATTCTGAATGGCTACAATACTTCAAAGCTTCAAAAAACTTCCATTGATCATGGATTGATCAATAGAAACACTCAGTATCAACAGGAATTTAGTAATGAATAAAGTAGAATGAGATTGGAGTAAACTGAATTTTGAATTGTATTTATTGGAGGGAAAAGTGGTTACAAGTAGTTGTTAACTAACTAACTAAATCTTAGGTGTATGTCAAGCACCTAAGAGTAGTTCTATCTGAAAGAGAAGTACTGGAATTAAGAGAGAAAAATAAAGTGTGTGTTTATCACACCTAAAATCTACAAGTACAAATGAGGGCTAAGGTCCTATTTATAGAGTGAGGATGAAGATTTGTTGGGGTTGGTGACGTTTTATGTCCAATCTTTGAGCTCCACGTGGCCTCTTCTTGTTGATTGAATAATTCGGCTCAAGAACATATTTGGGGGTTTTTGATCCAATTAATTTCAGCTTAATTGATTGTGATGGATGAATTCGTCTTTGAAAATGGAGCAGCTTTCATGTAGAACACTTTGCTTGAAATGCATTGTAGCTCAAGATCAGTTCTGGGTTCGTTGTGTTGATCCCAAACTTAGATCGATTTAGCTTTATGTATACGAGATTAGATCAAGTAATACACTTAGAGAAACCTTTGTATATGTATATGACAATCTAAGTGTTATGCGGAATTAACACTTAAACAAGAACACACAAGATGTAAACAAACTTTTACTTTGATTAATGATATCAAACTTGCTTACAATGAAAGTGTTTAACGTATGAAAACTTATATTGAACATTAACCTAAAGGTCTTCTTTTATAGACATAAGAAGCCTTGTACAATAATCTACGTATCATCTATTCTAGGTAAAGATAAATATAGAAAATACATTGTTGTTCCTATCTTTACTAGAAGTAATCTAAACATAATAAACGTGTAGATCATATCCTTCCATCAGTGCTTGTCTTCAATGTGTCAACGTTTGACTTCTTCTTGTCAACGCTTGATCTGTTAGCGTTTGTTTTACTCCTGTCAACGCTTGTTTTACTCTTGTCAGCGCTCAAGTAGACTGGCTATAATTTATTCCCAACAATCCTCCCCTAAACTTGATATCTACTCTAGTAATCAAGTTTCTGAATAAACATTAAGAACTAGGAGGAATCTTACAAACATTCTCATATTGGTAATAAATAAATCTGATTAAATCTTTGGCCACGTTACTTGAATAATCAATTTCCAGCTGTGTGTTTTTCATTTTCTCCAAGACTTCCTTGGACATGAAATACTGACCATCTACAAGTAGATACTCAGTAAACTTTGTAGAACACAAATAATATACTCCAGCAGCTGAATACAACCTCCATTGAAGACTACTGAGGTCATCTTCAAGATCCTTCCAAATAGCAGGATCTTCATCTCTTGGTCCACACATTCTCTTGAATGTTGACCATAGTTTTATTGCATTGACTGAAGTGGGAGCTTCAGTCTCATACTTGGCCTATAACAACCTCCATAGGTCTACCAAGTCTTCTCTATCACAACTTGCAAATAAAGATATAAGAGTGGTAAAAGTGTGAACCTCTTTTCCATACCTTCCAATCTTCCAAAACCCACATTCATCTTCTTCATAACTTATAATAGGGTTTCTGGAATCAAGTGGTAACACTTGTACCATATCTGAAGCTTCCAATGGTGAGAGCTTGAGGCTCTTTCTTATAACAGCTTCACTTGGATGTAATGGATCCATATCTTTGGGAAACTCAAGGGGAACTCCCCTTTTTACAGGTCTGGGAACAAACATTGCCTTCTTAAGCTCCATTTCCTCTGCAAGTTCTTCTTTTCTTTCATCAGAAAGAAGTCTCAGAGTGTTTTCTTCCTGCACTCTAACCCAAATGGGATAAGCTCTACACTCCAACTCTTCAAATGTCAAACCAATCAATTTCTTATGAGTCCATCCTGTTCCATGACATCTGAGTAGCATGTAGTACAACTCCCTTCTATCCCTTTTCAAATTTGAGAGAACATTGCTTGCTTTGTGTTTCAGAATGACCTTGCAATCCTTTTGTACTCTGAGAAGAATCTCCAAACCCCATATCTGATCTGAAATGGTCAAATGTGGATTCTCCATACACCTATCTTCCCAAGCATGGTACATTTGAACAACTTCTGGCATATCAAATCAACCTGCAATTTCAGCTCATTCAACTTCTCTTTTGCCAATTCATCACCATACTCAAGTCTTTCTGGTTGTTCTATGATCATAACACTTGAGTCTAAAATGGCTTCATCACTTCCTTCTTGCTCTTCTGAAGTAACAACAAAAGGTGATTCATCCACCTTCTTTCTTTCTTGTTCCACAATTTGTACAGCCAACCTTCTATCAAATTCAATTTGTGCTGCATTCTTTGGAAAAACTTCTTCTACCATAATACCCTTACCCTTATCTAATAGATCAACCATTGGTAAGGTAGATGGTAATACCTGTGAAGAAACCTCTTTGATGATAGATGATGACTGGAATACATCAACCTCATTTGCAGGTCTGTCAACGCCCAATTTTGCTTTGTCAGCGCCCAAGATACTCATGTCAGCGTTCAAATTCTGCTTGTCAACGCTCAAATTACCTGTCTCAGCGCCTCTTGCAATTTCCTCCAACATGGCTGTAAATGACAAATTTAAGTTTGTAGGAGAGACTAGAGACGTATCAAAACCTGTCTGTTTCTTCAAACTTGTTAGGGCCTCAACAACATCCAAAGATTGACCATCATGAGAGCCCTTATCACTCACATTTATTTGTTCATCCTCCCCTTTGGAAGATTCCTCCATCCCTCTCCTTGTGCTAGCATTCTCCAAGATAACAATCCTCTCCCTCAATTGCTTGAGTTCAAGGCCTTGTGTGCTGACAACTTGTACCAAGTCTGCATTTTGCTTTTGCAAGCTAATGCAGACTGCCGTCAATTCCATCAAAGTCATTGGTTCCAATCTGCCCTCTTCTAAAATGGGTATTGAACTCCCAAATTAGATTCATTGGGCATGGATGAGGTCTTAATTATGGTAGGACTGTCTTGGCCAGCTTCTAAGCCAGAACCAATAGTCCTAGCCTCATCCATAACAACAACCACACTTATGGTGGTGGTTCTCTCTGCTACATGGCTAGAACCACTAGAGGAGAACACTCCAGTAGTCCTTTGGAGTTTTTGTAACCTATATTGTGTTGGGGGAGAAGAGGATGTGGATTGGGTGGATGTGGGTTGGTTAAGGGGTGTTTGGGTCTGTGAAGGATTGGTGTCAACGTTTGAAATAGGCACATCAACGACAACATTTAATGTGTCAGCGTCGAAGGGTTCTTGGTCAATTTGCATATGTTGTGGTGAAGGTAAAGGTTCAGGTATTGGGTCAATTTGGGGTTGAGGGTCTGGTTGGGGTTGTGCTGCTTCAATAACAGCAATCATAGCAGGGGTGAGGGGTAGGTCACGATGTGGGGGTGAGTTCATCTTCATAAAAATTGCTTTCTTTTGCACATGGATCTCATAAAAATCATCATGATCCCTTGTGCAGTAATTTTGCACCTCAAAAACCATTTGTAAAAATCTGGGATAAGCTAGAGTCATTTTGTTCCCTTTATTTTTACAAATGCCCTCAAAAATCATTTTTGAATAATTAAACTTTTGCCCAGTAGCAATACACACAATAGCACTTGCAATAGATTTATTGATCTCATTGTGTGCAGTACACTTGGGACTCAAACATTGTAAGAGGACATGTATTAGGTACTTCCAGGCTGGGGGAAACTCCTGTTTATGATATTTATTTAAAGTTCGTTCAGCAGGAAAAGGATAACCCAAAAGCCCTTAGTCCTTGTTCTATTTCACTAATGGGGAGGGTGGTTATATCATCAGCATCATCAAGATGCAAAGCTTGGCGTACCAAAGCTTCAGTAACCACCCATGTTCTCCCATGAACAATAGAAGATAATGTAGTCACTCTATTAATTGTTGAGGAACTAACATTGTTCCAAAACTGTTTAATATGTGTGACAGGAATGAGTGGAGCATGAGAAAGAGCATACCTAATTGGGGATGCATTCAGATACGCCACCATTTGTGTATATTGGGGAAACAGAGTATCATCAGCTTCAAGATATGCTACCATGTTGTGTTGACTTCTGAACCCCAATTCCAAATCAGTTGGTTTAAATTTTGGTGCCATTGTTGAAAGCTGTTTTGAATGATTGAGAAAGATGAAGTTATAGGAGAAAAATTGTGTTAGACAAGAATAATAGGTACCCTGTTTAAAATAGGAGCCAAATATATAGGAGAGAAAATATGCATGTGATTGGTAAAAAATTAGGCAACTATTTTCAAAATACAATCATGAAAATATTGAAAAAGAATAGGTTTATCTCATCCATTAAATAAGAGTTATCTGCTCCCAAAATTACGGCCAAAAAGTATGTCAAAAAGTAACAACTGGGTTGGTCCCATTGAGTGTCAACGGTCAAAAATAGCCTATCAACGCCCAACGGCTATATTCTTGTCAACGTTTGCCAAAGCCATGTCAGCGTCTAAATTGGTCACAACAACGCTTGGAAAAATACTTGTCAGCGTCCAAAAATAAAAATGTTTAAAAATGAAAAATGACCTTAACAAAGTAATTTATCCTAGAGAAGATAACCAAAAAGTTGATAATTATTATAGGGCGGCAAGCACTGTCCAGTTATGCACACTTGCTTATACAAGATAGACATAACAGTCCTCTAGTGTCCCTTGCTAACCAAAACTCTTAGCAACTAAGTTACCTTACAAAATTCCTTGTTACTCCCAGGTAAAATCCATGATAAAATCATTCCCAAGTCTCCCAACAGACCACAACCAATTCTAGGCCAAAAATGTCTTGGCAGCATGCATAGTATATCAACTTTGCATGCTACAGTGCCTCATGATTTAGTAAAACTAACTCATACTCACCTGTGGACAGAATCTAGAATTGTGATAAGAGTATCATAAGGATACCCAAAAGTCCTAAAGGTTCCTAAAACCTCCCCTTAAACTGTGATACAAATGTTGCTAAAATATGTATGAACATAAAAAATTTATGTCAAGATAGGAATAGAAAATTCCAACCATCATCCATAAACAAAAACATGCTCAAATGATCCTCCAATGATCCATAAGCAACTCTGTATCCAATGGTATAATGCTAACACCACCTGCACATTTAGATTGAAAACCACAAAACTAACATTGTTGCTAACAACGCCCCGATAACACTTGTCAGGGTTAAAGAAACATTTGTCAGCGTTAGACAAATATATTGCTGACAACGTTACAATAACACTTATCAGCGTTAAAGTAACCTTTGTCAGTGTTAGAAAAATATAGTGGAAAATCTAAATCCTCAAAAAGACCAATAACAATGCATTATCCTGTACATACTTTTACAAAAAGACTCCTAAACACATATTATGTGAGATTGATCATTCCAATACTTGTTACCAAGTATTGAAACCTTCCAGCATCAAAAGGTTTAGTTAGTAAATCTGACACATTATCTTCTGTGTCAACCCTATCTGGTTGTATTAAACCCTTTTCAAAACAATCCCTTATAAAATGGTGTCTAATTTCTATGTGTTTAGTTTTAGAATGATGTACAGGATTCTTAATAATGCATAAGGTGTTGTTATTGTCAACAAATATCTTGGTATGCATGAAATTATACCCATAGTCCAACAGCTGGTTCTGAATCCACAAAACTTGTCCACAACAAGCAGCTGCAGCCACATACTCTGCTTCAGTTGTAGAATTAGCCACCACTGTTTGTTTCTTGCATTGCCAAGATATCAACCTGCTCCCAAGAAACTGACATCCACCAGTTGTGGATTTTCTATCAAACTTATCACCTCTATAGTCACTGTCTGAATATGCAATAAGCTCCAAAGGTGAATCTTTTGGATACCACAAGCCAAGACTGGGATAACATTTTAGGTACCTAAAGATCCTCTTGACAGCATAAAGGTGACATTCTTTGGGACTCACTTGATGGCGTGCACAAGCACACACAACAAACATGATGTCAGGTCTGGAGGCTGTGAGATACACCAATGAACCAATCATTGATCTATAGTGCCTGACATCAACATCTTTCCCATCTCCAATCTTTCCCCAAGGGTGTTCTCTATCCATAGGAGTAGTAGCCCTCTTTTCATGTGGAGAAAAGCCAAACTTCTTCAAGATCTCTGCCACATATTTATCCTGGGAGATGAAGTTACCATCTTCTTTCTACTGAACTTGTAACCCTAGAAAGAGGTTCATATCCCCCATAGCACTCATCTTGAATTTGTCTGTCATGAGCTTGGAGAAATCCTCACTCATCTTTGGATCAGTAGACCCAAAAATGATGTCATCAACATAGACCTGAACAAGCAACACATCCTTACCTTTCTTCTTTGTAAATAGTGTCTGATCTATGGTGCCCCTTTTGAATCCATTGTCTACTAAGTAAGTAGACAAAGTACCATACCATGCTCTAGGGGATTGATGAAGTCCATACATAGCCTTCTTGACTCTATACACCTTGTCTGGATTCTCTAGATCCTCAAAACCAGGAGGCTGCATCACATACACCTCCTCAACAATTGTTCCATAGAGGAAGGCACTCTTCACATCCATTTGATAGACAGTGAAGCCCATGCAGGATGCATAGGCTAGAAAGATCCTTATAGCTTCAATCCTTGCAACTGGTGCAAAGACCTCCTCATAGTCTATCCCCTCCTCTTGTGTATATCCCTGAGCCACTAATATTGCCTTGTTTCTGACAACAATACCTCTTTCATCTCTCTTGTTTCTTAGAACCCATCTTGTACTAATAGGTCTGACATATCTGGGACAATCAACCAGCTCCCAAACATCCTGAATTGCAAATTGGTGAAGCTCATCCTGCATTGCTTCCACCCAACTTGGTTCTTTGAGAGCATCAAATATCTTCTTGGGTTCCTGTTGTGACAGAAAACAGGCAAAGAAACATGCTTGCACAAGAGGGGTATCAACCTTCTTGTGAATATTGGCAATAAATCCACCAAGACCTTGATGAGATCTTCTAGTCTGAACAGGAGTCATAATATCACCAATGATTTGAGAAGTAGGGTGATTCTTTATAGTAGAAGTGAGAACTCCTCCTTCAAAAAGTCTGGTGTCTTCAATTTCATTATCCATGTTGCCAATATCTTCTTCTTCAGACTCTCTTTCATCAATATAAGGATGAACCTCTTCATATAAATTAGAAGGTTCACCCTGTTCAAAAGTAGAAGAGAAAAGATGCGCAAAAGTGTTGTCAACGTCTGAACCTTGGTTGTCAGCGTTTGGGCTAACAACGCTTGAAATGTTGTTGTCAACGTTTGAGCCATCAACGTCTGAATTTGTCCTGTCAGCGCTAGATTTGCCTTTGTCAGCGCCTGAAGGACCATGCATGTTGTTATCTGGTGGTACTTGGGGACCACCATTATCCTTTCCAGCAGCAGCAGTAGCAAAAACATCTGTCTATATGGGAATTGTAACATACTCTAGTATAGGAGATGACTTTTCTGCTTGTGATCCAACCTCTTCATTAACCTGTGTACTTGAAACATCAACAACTTGTTCTTCCACAACATTTGAAGTTACCTTCACAATGTCTGGATTAGTGACATGCATATAATCTAAAGTCCTAGATAAAGGTTACAAGTCAAACAACCAATTTGGACCACTTTCAGGATCACTAGGTTTACTCTCTAAAAACCTAACATGTACTCTTTCAAGTATACGTTTTTCCTTTTTAAGATAAACCCTATATCCCTTGCTCTGCACTGAATACCCCATGAAATAGCCTTCATCACCTTTTGCACTAAATTTACCTAAGGCATCACTAGTATCTAGAACAACTACATGACAACCAAAAGGTCTAAGAAAACCAATATTGGGTTTTCTTCCCCAAAGTAACTCATAAGGTGTTTTGTTCTGTATCTTGTTGACCAATGCTCTATTTTGAACATAGCAAGCTGTATTAACAGCCTCAGCCCAAAAAGCTATGGGGAAATGAGCATCAGCCAACATAGTCCTGGCTGCTTCAATTAGGGTTCTATTTTTCCTCTCAGCAACCCCATTTTGCTGGGGGGTTCTGGCAACACTAAACTGCCTAGTAATCCCTTTCCTGACACAAAAATCATCTAAGACTTTATTCTGAAATTCACCACCATTATCACTCCTAAGCATTTTAACTTCATTACCAGTCTTCTTCTCAATCTGAGTGATAAAGTCAATTAAAGTGTCAGCTGTATCACTCTTCATAGCTAAAAAGAAAGTCCAAGTAAACCTAGAAAAATCATCTGTGATGACAAAGCAGTATGATATACCATTCAAACTTTCTATATTGGTTGGACCAAATAGGTCCATATGAAGCAAGTGAAGTGGTCTAGTACTAGAGTGCACCTGCTTAGACTTGAATGAGACCTTGTGCTGCTTTCCTTTAAGACATGCAACACAAGAGTGGTCATTGTGGAAAGCCTTTTCAGGAAAACCATCAACCAAGCCAAGTCTCACAAGTCTGTTTATATTCTTAAAGTTTATGTGCCCTAGTCTCCTGTGCCATAGATTACTTTCATCTACTGAAGCTTTAGCATAAAAACATGACATATTATTATTCATCCTAATCCCATTTAGATTCACATTATATATGTCTTTATGTCTAGGTGTTCTATAGTCAATATATTTCTCATCAGGGATCTTATAATCCTTGCTTAACACCAGACATTCAGTATCAGTAAACAGAACTTTATTTTTGTTATCACAAACTTGTGATACACTAAAAAGATTGTAATCAAGTTCCTTTACCAAAAATACGTTTTCAAAACGCAAGTTCTTGGTGAGAAGTGTTCCTTTTCCTGTGATAGTTCCATATCCGCCTCCAAAGTAAACCTTATCACCATCCTTAATGGGAGTGAAGTTAGTCAGATAATCTTCCTTCCCTGTCATGTGCCTTGAGCATCCACTGTCCCAATATCCATAATCATTGACCTGTTTTTGAATGCCCTGCACATAAAGAAAACAAGTTGGTTTTCTTTGGGAACCCAAGCCTTAGCAGACTTGGATTCATCTGGTTGTTCAACAAGAACAGACTTAGTTCTCATAACAACCCCTTGTTCATCCCTCTTTGGATGAAATACCCAGTTAACCCCCAATAGGTTTTGTAATGAGCTTTGAAATGTAATTAAATCTGTTGCAGGTCATTGAAATCCCATTATCATTAGGGTTTTGATCTTTCTTAGGTCTCCATGTCAAGCTTGAAGAAGCTTTAGACCCCTTACCCTGTGGTTGCAAATATTTAGGTCTGGTCACGTTTCTGTCAGCGTTGGATTTGGTCTTGTCAACGCTGAAATTACCCTTGTCAGCGTTGAACCTAGGGTTTGCTACAGAAACCCATTGCCTATTAGACCAAGTATTTGTCTTTTGAAATGGTCTTTGTCCATGAGTGTTAGACCCTCTAGTGAAGAATGGGGCAAGTCTAACAACTTGTGGACTTTGTTGCACACAAGGTTTGGGTCTGACAACGTTTGACTTTCTAACAACGTTGACCTTAGAAGCGTTGACACACTTATATGCTAAATGTGAAAAGCTACCACAAGTGTAACAGGCTTTTCTAGACACAACCCTAGGTCTAGAAGAGAAGAAGCCTGTTCCATCATTGCTAACTTGGCTCTTAGGTGACCTAGTATTCCTATACATTTCTACATACTTGACACTAGGTTTTCTAACAGTGTTTGAGCCAAGGTCAACAGCCATACCAGTGATTGGGTTTGTTACCTTAATAGGGGTTGACTCATTAGGACTTTCACATAACAAGCCTCCCTTAACAAATAAGGTAGGGTTAGCTTTCTTCCATTCATTCAAGTCAGTCAACTTCTGTTGATACTCTTCAACTGGGGTAATGACTCTTGGTGGAGGAATGAATTCCTCCTCTTGGAGTTCTGGTAAACCAGTCCAAGATAGATCCTTTTATTGGACACCATAAAAGTCACCAGCTGGTGGTGGAACCACAGAGTAGTCTTTCATCCCAATCCCAGTCATGTCCTTAGGATCCCTTTGTTTATTAACACATTCTCCTAGGGTTTGTGTGGCCCTATCAAATCTCTGAATTTTAAGGCCAACATTATCTTTATTTTTAATGGCCTCATCTAACTTAGCTTGTAACTCACCATTAACCCTTTCCATGATGCTCCTAATATCATTACTAGCATTCAACTCATGTTTTAAGATATTTATTTTATCTTTTAAATCAAATTCCATTTTCTTGTATTCAGAAACTGTCTTCTCAGTTTGAGTGAGAGCTAATTGATAGTTAGACAGTTTGCATCTGTCAGTACTCATATCATCTAATAATCTTAACACCTCTTTGTTAAGTTTCTCAGTATTTAACCTACAACATTTACTACAAAAAGCATCATCGTATACCTCATTATCTGATAAAGAGGAGGAGTGTGCCATGAGAGCATATTGAACATGCTCTTCTTCTTCTATCTCAGCAACCAAAGCTTTATCCTCTTCCACATCTTTATCCAAATAGCTCCAATCCCATCCCATACCATCAATTTCTTGAACTGCAACCATGGCCTTAGGATCCTGAGCCTTAACATTTTGGCTTGAGGGTTTGCCAGCATCAGATCTTCTAGGAGATCTGCATTCCCTCATGAAGTGCCCCATACGATGACAATTGTAGCATTCAACCTTGGATTTATCAAATCCAGCAGTGTCCTTTGCATTGAAGGTCATCTTCTTCTTAAACCTTCTATTCCACCTGTTTGCTCTTATACTAGCAAGAGCCATGTTCCACTTAATATCCATCTCCTCCAAGTGCTCATCACTTATCTGCTCAAGGTCCTCATATGTAATCACTGAACCATTGGGCAAAGAAGCAATATAAGCACATACAATATCTAGATCCAAACCAGCAGGTTTAACTCTTGGTGAGTCACTTTTGTATGTGTCAGCGTCTGAATAGGAGGCGTTGACAGGACATGTTCCAGCGTTGACACATGACGATCCAGTAACTGGATGCATGTAAGAGTCCTTCTGATTAAATTGACCTTTACTATGTGAGAAGAAGGCCATATTACTGTTGGTAGACTTGCTTCCATGATCCAAAAGAGTTTCATTCTCCAACAGCCTCAGTTTGTTGTAGATATCATCAAAAGTAGAACTTTTGTGAGTGTTGTTGGCAAGTATAGATCTTGCCTCAATCTTCCACGCCTCACCAAGACTTTTAAGAAAAGTGGCATTAATGTCAACATCACCAAGTTGTGTCCCCATGAAGGACAATTTGCTTGTAATGTCAAGCAATCTGCTTCTCACACTACTAAGCTTCTCATTAGGTTGAGCCTTGAAGACAGCATAATCATGCATGAGTTGCTTCTTCTTCTCTTCCTTAGTATCATCATTACCACCATATGCAACTTCAAGAGCTGTCCAAAGGTCCTTAGCAGATTCATAACCTCTGTATTTATGCTGGTTCTCTTGTCCCAAAGAGAGTTTCAGAATATTTAGGGTTTTCATATCAACCCTTTTCTTTTCTATGTCTTCAGCAGACACAGCTCTACCATCATCAGGTTTTTCTTTCTTATCTGCTTCTGAACATCCAGCAACAGCCGTTCTTGTAGCAATGGCATTAGCAATCTTTTGAGCTTTATTGAATATGTTTCCATATTCAATAATCTCCCAGAGTGTGTAGTCATAGATCCCTAGATATTTCTCAAAGTTGAATTTCCACAATTCAAAGTTGGTTGCATCAAGCATAGGAATCTTGATGTTTGGTAAAGGTGAGGAGGATGAGGTTACTTCTGGATTTGACATGATGTGTTTAGGGTTTTTGTGAAAATTAGGGTTTTGGTGATTTTAGGGTTCTTGTGTTCTTTAAGATCAAAAGTTCCTCAACAAGCTCTGATACCACTTGTTGATCCCAAACTTAGATCGATTTAGCTTTATGTATACGAGATTAGATCAAGTAATACACTTAGAGAAACCTTTGTATATGTATATGACAATCTAAGTGTTATGCGGAATTAACACTTAAACAAGAACACACAAGATGTAAACAAACTTTCACTTTGATTAATGATATCAAACTTGCTTACAATGAAAGTGTTTAACGTATGAAAACTTATATTGAACATTAACCTAAAGGTCTTCTTTTATAGACATAAGAAGCCTTGTACAATAATCTACGTATCATCTATTCTAGGTAAAGATAAATATAGAAAATACATTGTTGTTCCTATCTTTACTAGAAGTAATCTAGAACATAATAAACGTGTAGATCATATCCTTCCATCAGTGCTTGTCTTCAATGTGTCAACGCTTGACTTCTTCTTGTCAACGCTTGATCTGTCAGCGTTTGTTTTACTCATGTCAACGCTTGTTTTACTCTTGTCAGCGCTCAAGTAGTCTGGCTATAATTTATTCCCAACACGTTGTTGAGTTAGAAGTGACACGTGGCAGTTTATCATTGGTTCTCAGCACTTCACTCGGATCATTATCCGAAAGTGGATAAAAGTATTACGGAGTGGCGAGTTGTTATTGGCTGAAAGAAAGAAAGTGCGCTCCTCTGTTCAGATTGAGTATTAAATGTGAGAGGCGGCTAGTGGGTGAGCTGGCAGCTGACTTGGTGATCCTTGACCCATTTTTCCTTTATTCTCATTGGTCCATTATCACTTCACACGGATTAATCCCAAAGTAATATGAATTTTGTCAACTTCAGCCCCTAGACTTTGGCAGATTCTTCATTTGAGCTCTAGTCTTCATTTCTTTGGCAAAATTAGTCCTTTGACCTTCATTCTTGATCATTTGAGCCCTTTGACTTGGTTGACTAGGTTTGACTTTGATCTTGACTTTTCCAAAATTGCACTTTAGTCCCTCAACTTTTGAATGTTATCAAGATAGGTCCTTTATCTTCAAATGGCTTGTCATATAGCATCCTTCTTGTCTTTTCTTCATAAATGAGCTTGATTTCACTTGTTTGATTCAAATTTGTATCCTTGTTACCTAAATAAGCACAAACACAAAACATACCACATAACACTGCTTTATGGCATAAAAGTTAGGTATTTGCTATGTGCTTTAGGATGATTTGTTGACTTATTGATATGAGATTTTGCTCATATCAAATCCCCTACACTTGACCATTGCCATGACCTTATGCAATGCCATATTTTAAAGAACAAATTTACACTTTTCTCATAATTAATCCACCTTGGCCAATATGAGATGCTTATACACTACTCTACATTATATGATGTATGATTTTTATTTTATACAATGCAATACAAAGGAAAACAATTCTATTTATATATTTTTGGATTTTCTTGAAATGGTTTTGATGGAAATAACTCATGAAGAGATCAATGACTTAGATTAGGGCTTTTGGTACCATGAACACTTATCACCCTCAAGTTTCACTTTCCCCATACCAAGCTTAAAAATGGGATTATTGCATTCACAAGTAAAAAGTGCATCAACTTATTCATAACAATTAAATGTGGAACCGGTTATTATTTGAGCAAATTGCTTGAGAGCAAATTTGTCATTATTTAAAGCGTGAAATATAAGAAATATAAAATCTCAAAATAAGGAAGCACGGTTTTAATCCTAAGTAGTCCTCTCATCCATTACTCGAAAAACCACCCACAATTAATATAAGTCCAACTCAAGAATAATAAGTCATTCTCCTTATGTGTAAGATCCTTATATCATGCATTAATAAGTAGCTACACACTCGCTAAGGAAAGAAATATAAAACTCACGCAATAATTTATATCCGCCGCCTTTTTGGGACTTTGGATCTTTAATCCCGCAACCCGTCAATGTAATATTGGATTGGAGCAACTATTAAATCCCCGCAACCCTTGTGAGAGTAATATTGGAATTCAATAGTCACTATAATTAACACTTCACTGCCCCTCTTGGGAGTCTTGTATAATTATTTTTTTTCTTTTTTTTCTAGCCACTCATTTTTTTTCAAGCCGCTCTTATTTTTCTTCATTTCTCACAAAGAAAGTTGAAAAGAATAAAAGGAAAAACACCCGCTAAGTATTAAGCATGACATAAGTCTAGTACACATAAAACGTTCTAACTTAGAATTTTAAGACGTACTTATACCAACCATGAATGATTAGTCAAAAATGCATAAGAGACTGCAAACCAATTAAAACCATTTTGGATTATTTATTAACATATATACATGCGAAGAAAATAGAGGCAAATAAAGAGAAGGGTTTAGCCACAAGTAATTGTTATGAAGTTTATCTATCCCTCTTATACTTGCTTCAACTCTATCATCTCCCATTCTCCACAAATTTAAAATCTAAAATAATGAGACTCGTGGATGCTTTGCTGTTAGAAACACGTTTTTACGTATTTAGAAAGGATCAGTCACTCCAACGATATACTCAAGTATTGGGCTCGTGATCCAATATAGCCTATATAGCCCACATGTAGGGTGGGCTATATAAACCCCCTCCTAGCATGTTAGGAGGGGTTGAACACTTAACCATTTCATACATTCCATCTTTCTTCTTATTTCTCTCCTTTCTCTCTCTACCTTTCTCTCTCTAGTTCTTCCATTTCCCTTCCATCTCTTTAGATAAATCATACATTGCTTAATCCTAAGAAAACGTAGACCTATAATTGGTATCTAGAGCTTTGGTTGATTCTTCGGATTGGCGTGTTTTTATCTATTGATTTGGTGGTAAAATTTTCTTCTTTCTCAATTTTTTTTCTCTCGTCTATTTTTTTTCTCTTTTGGGTTAAGTTATTAAAGACAAACAAATTTTTATATTCTAAAATTTTTCCTTAAAGTTATCAATTTTTTTTTGAAGTTATCAGTATTGTCAAAATCTTGTTCTTAAAATTCTCAAATTTATTTTTTTAAGTTATCAGGTATGTTAAACTTTTGTTCCACTTCTCTTGTCTATATTTTGTCTCTAGAAACTGTCTCCATATTGTCTCCAAGCAAGTAGCACCGTATCTTGTTCATCAGTTTTTATCAGGTATCCAAGTTTTGTATCGGAAAAGATTTTCTCATTCAGATGGTTATTCCGATGCATTTCTTTTTCGTCATATTCCGATAGAAAGTTACCTTATTCCAGGTTTGTACATCGATCGCAATAACCCTAGGGTTCTTCTTTGCGACCACTTATTCCGATACCTTATTCCGACGTGGATTCCGATCGTACTTTACGATCGTGGATTCCGACGGGTTTAAGGAACATTGAGACAAAACTCTGTCCGCATTCCGATCGTGACATTCCGATGGTTTGTTGATATTGCGATGGTATAGTTGGTTAATATTGCGATGAATATGATAAATATTGCGATGGGTTGTATGCTCGATATCGCGATGGAAATGAAAAACATTGTGATGGTGTGATTTTTTTTGTCCTTATTGCGATGTATGATATTCACATCCAAACTTCAACAAAAACCCAGACTTAACTCAATCAAAAACAACTTTGACCAAGTTTTGTCTCGACACAGACCTAAGACTCAGACTCACAAACCTAGACTCAAACTCAAACACCCCCATTCTCGACTCCATCACATCACAAACACTCATCAGACCCACACACTCACACTCGACTCGAACCCCTCACACTCTCGACCAACCACATTCCTGTCACAAACACACCCTCGTCGTATAAGACTCATTCCCAAACCCACTACTCATGACTCAAAATTCGACAAATCCGACTCAAACAAAACTAATAGACTCCACACCTAGAATCGCCTCGTCACGTCTGATTATCTAAACATCACGACTCCAACATCACGACTCTAACAGACCAAGACAAAACACTTGACTCATAGACATAGACTCACGTAAAATCAACTCAAGACCCACCGAGACTCAAACTCTCCTCGTTTCAAGACTCACCAAAAAGACTGACTCAAAACCTCTCAACAGACTCATCATTAATTTTTTATTGAACGAAACCAAACTCTCATCATTAATTTTTGTACGGTTTTTAAATTTGTTTAAATTATAAAAAAAACCTTTCTTTGATTTGTTAAAATCAATCTCTGACACGAATTAATCTTGTAAAACAAACGAAGCAAACCTATTTGCAATAAAAAATGGCACCTACCCGAGACCCTAAAAGATCTTGAAGTCGTTCTTTCTTGGATTGGTGTGGGATTTGGTGGCTGGTAGATTAGTTTTTCTTTGGTGGCTGTGTTTTTGATTGGTGGAGGAAACAAGGAAGTTATTTGTGCGGAGATATGTTAGGGTTAAATAGCAAATTTATCATTGAGTTTTTCTAGGATTTTAATAGTTGTCTGCTGCCACGTTTCATACTCGCTTTATAGACTGCCACGTTTCTTTGGCACATTTAAGAATTTTGGGTCGCATATCAAGTGGGCACGTCTAAATATTAGATTTGCATATCAAGTGGGCACGTCTAAATATCAAGTGGGCACGTTTCTTTGGCACATTTAAGAACTTTGTGATATTTTTAATTTAAAGCTTTCCTATTTTGGATTTGCATATCAAGGTGGCCACGTATAAATACTGGTTCGCTACATTTTCTAGATTTTTGGTTTAAGCGGGGTGGTATTGGATTGAGGCGGGTATTTCAAAAGAACCAAAGTAGTACGGGTATTTCAAAAAACTCTAAGTGGTAAAATATTTTACGGGTAAAAAGTTTTTGTGTCCGGATTTGAAGACAAAAGTGACGAGCCAAAGGAGACAAGATTTGAAAACAAATATCGAGACCAAATGACAAAATTCTTTTGACGAGACCAAGATTTTTTTTTTCAAAGGCGTGTTCTTATTTCATCGATAAATAATCCTTCCTTTATTTTTTCATCGAACTTCAATGGATTCGTTGAATTCGAAATTTCAAGAGGGAGACTTGCATCACATGCAAGACACAACTAGAGAAAGTGGTATAATTTCATGTCGACTACTTCAGTCACATCTTATGACCATTGCATGGGTTCAAGGAGGAAGCGAATTTGTGACACTCTTTGGTCAAAATCATTATACATTCATCGATTCACTATTCCTCAACTTGCACCAACTTGCTGATCAACTTCAAAAAGAAGACTTTAATCACTCTGCATCGGCACTTGCTTATAAGGCTCTTGTGACACAACTTACGCCTTTCCTCCAATTCAATATCATCAAGTCTGACAATTCAGGGATATGCCGGTCATTTCTTCAATACACACATAATGAGGTTAAAGACTTCCGTGATAAACTGTTGAAATTTATGACATCGGTTTCGTCTTTAATTTATGAAAGATCCAGACTTCAGCAAGCGTATGATAATGGAGTGCAAGAATCTATGATGCAGATGCAAGAGGAGAACGGTCATACGGTTGACAATTTGACGCCTAACGATGGCAAGAGCACGGAATCAGGAGGACAACATGATACCAGTGGCACGTCAGGGAATGTTCACAAGATCTCTTTTGATGACACCTTACCCGTTTATGACGAAGAGCCTGCGAACATGGTACAATCTAATGTTGTTGATGATGTATATGCTGATGAATTGCATATTGAGCATTCTGAACCTAACTATGACAAAATGGGATGGACAAGAGTGATAGAAATACCACTTCTGATTCATCCGATGTGAGTCATAATGGGGGAGAAAGTGTTCAAAATGCTAAAAATCATGATAATTGTCTTATAACTGCTTCATTGACTGCTTTTGATTCCAAGATTAGAGAGCTCGAATCGATTGTAGCTCAACAATCAAAAGATCTTGAGGATGCCAAACTAGAATTTTCTAAGAAAACGGACAAATTTGAAACATATTTTGAAAAACTTGAAAAGTCAAACGTTGTTCTTGAAAGAAAATTGGATCAAAAAGTTTTAGATTCTAAAGCTGAAAAGGATAATCTTTTGAAACAAATTCAACTGCTAGAATCTAAGTTGGCATCCCAAGATAGATTTCTCAAAGAGAATGAGACTTTAAAAGCTCATGTTCAGGAAAAGGTTTTTGCTATAGATGCGTTGAAAAACGAATTAAGTAAAAATAGAGGAACTAGTGTGGACACTAAGCTTGAAAAACCATCAATCTTGGGGAAACCGCCTACAAGTCAGTTCGTTAGACAACCTTCCGTCAGACAACCTACTGCATTTAGATCCGAGCGACCACAATCCTCGAGACCGCGGTTTGCCTCCCAAGTTGATTTGGTTCATCTTTCTAGACCAGTCACTCCAGCAACTAGGCCTAATGTGACCAAAACAGCTCTAGCAAGACCTAATCACATGATTGCATCTAGTCTCCCTAGACATAGTCCAAAGAACACGTCTCAAACTAGTTCAAATGACGTTCGCCATACATTTGGTCAAAGGGAGGCTAAGCAAAAGACACAAGTAAGAGATAGGAATTTCAAACCTAGTCAGATGCCTTCTAGTTTACCCAACACTGCTAACCATAGCATTTCACATCCTAGGAGCATCAATCAATCATCTAGGAATTCTAGATCTTACTCGGACATTAAATATGCTACGTGTAAAACATGTAGGAAATGTGTCTTTAAAGCCAATCATGATTCTTGTATCAAAAAATTACTTAATGAGGTGAACTCACGTGCTAGACTTAAATCCCAATGGGTAGCTAAAATCAAACCCGTTGGTAAAATGTGGCGCCCCACTGGTAGAACTTTCACTCTTGTAGGAAACGAGTGCCCTTTAACTAGGATAATCTCTGATTCTACCAAGACTACTAGGGAGGAAATTGAAGAGGATGACACATCAATTAAGCCTGAACTTAAGGTTTTCTATAAACAGAAACGTTTGCCAACTAAGACAAGTGAATCATCCACTTAGGTCGCCTCTGGCAAAAGAAAAGACAACTGTGAACCCCCACTTGCGTCTAAGATAGATATCGCTAACCCATATCAAAGCATGCAAATTCCTAATGAGAATACAGGTACCAAAGTTGATGTTCAAAAAGAACGTAGCGGTCCAATCATTGTATACCGTTCAACTAAGGATACTCTTAGAGTTTGGTTGCTGAAGAAGCAGATATCGAAGAAACAAGTGTCTCAGGGGATTCATGGTTAAGCTTAACAAAGGACTTACAGTCACATTACAGTCTGTAACTCGATCTCAAAAGACAGGAAAGTTCATCCCGATGATGACTTATCCTAAAAAACGAGAAATTAATTTTTCTCAGACACGAGCTTACATTTAAAACTATTCAAAAGGTTTTAAGCTCGTGTACAGGCCTTATAGTCACATCACAGACTGTAACTCATTCATCAGAGAAAGGGAAGTTTATCTCGTCAACGATAACTTACCCTCAAAACGAGAAATTCAATTTTCTTGGACACGAGCTTACATTTAAACTATTCAAAGGTTTTAAGCTCATGTAAATGGCTCCTCGTTAAATGACAGACGATGACCCGGACTTCAGAGACAGGGAAGTTTATCTACGCAACGATAACTTACCCTCTTAACGAGAAATTAAGTTTTCTTGGACACGAGCTTATCCTAAAACCATTCAAAGGTTTTAAGCTCGTGTATAAGGCTCTTCATTAAATATCAGATGATGACCCGATCTTCAAATAAAGGAAAGTTTATCACCGATGATAAACTTATCCTCAAAAACGAGAAATTAAATTTTCTCGGACACGAGCTTACTTTAAAACTATTCAACGGTTTTAAGCTCATGTAAAATGGTTCATTGTTAAATGTCAGACATTGACCCGTTCTTCAAATAAAGGAAAGTTTATCGCCGATGATAAACTTATCCTCACAACGAGAAATTAATTTTCTCGGGCATGAGCTTATATTAAAAACATTCGAAGTTTTTAAGCTCATGCACAATGGCGTATAATTATATTTCAGATTATGCCCCGGACCTCAAAGAAAGGAAAGTTTATCGCTGATGATAAACTTATCCTTACAACGAGAAATTAATTTTTCTCGGGCATGAGCTTATATTAAAAACATTCGAAGTTTTTAAGCTCATGCACTATGACTTATAGTTAAATATCAGACTGTAACTCGGACCTCTATTTTAGGAGAGCTTATCTTTAAAGATAGCTTATCCTCGTAACGAGAAATTAAATTTTCTCGGTCATGAGCTTGTATTAAAACATTCCAAGTTTTAAGCTCATAAAGGAAAGTGTATCTTTTAAATAAGAGAACTTTTCTTCATTACGAGAAATTCACGTTTCTCGGTCATGAGCTTTACGTTAAAACATTCAAAGTTTTTCAAGCTCATGAAAACGACTTCTAAGTAAATGTCAACTTAGGAATCGTTCTTCAGTTAAAAGGAAAGTTTATCGCCGATGATAAACTTATCCTCAAGTCAAGCATTTCACCGGAAAGCTTTGACTCAACAACGGGAATTAATTTTCTCGGGCATGGTTTATTTTATAACCATGTAAGAGATTGTGTTTACGGAATAACACAATCTAACACGAATATATGTACGTGTCAGTGCATTTATTTGTTAAAACACGAGAAATCTTGTTTTTATGAAGTTATCATCTCCACGAACCGTAGCAATTTACAATTGATATCTACATACTCGACGATGCGACTACTCAAACGGAGACTACAACTCTTTCAATTGAACACGGGTCAACAATTGAGGGGGAGCAATTGTCCAGCATTCAGAATCTTTGACGCCGAAAGTGCCAAGTTCACATGTTGGTGTCAAGACAACGATATCAATCGTACATATGGAGTCAAGAGATAACTTAAGACGTGATGAGGCGACCAACATTCGTGAACAAGAACCATGTGCTTCTTTCATATGATGTTCTCCATCATTCAGGTCCAACGTCATAAATCGCTAATCTTGTGAATACATTATTATATATGATCTTTGCACGTGATAAATACCTTACACTTGTGTTTAAAAGGTATTTTATTTACGTTTCAAGTACACCCTCATTAATTTGAGGGGGAGCTTGTGTAAATCATGAAGATAATTGGATTTACATTTTTCTTCCCAAATTTTCTTAAACTGCTATTAAATCAATTGATATTAAAAACATCGATTGGGTTAACATTTTTAATATGGGGAAGAAAATGTGATTTAATATGGGAAATGATTAATCACAAATGGTTTGACTTAACGTGATAGCTCGTCCTGACATGTGCGAAATGTTTTCGGATATCGTGGCATATGTTAAGGGGGAGCAAAATGGATTTTCACTTCAGAATGGATTTCATGGTGATTTATACTTACCCACAACCCTTTTATCTCACGACGATGAAGATTGTGGTGACATAAGGATGGTAGGATAGGTTAGATTCTAATGATTCTTCTAGAACCGGAGGAATCTTCCCAAGGACATTCCATAGCTAGAAATATTAGTCCTTAGTAAAGATGGAGAAAGATTGTGAACGTAGCTGAATGCCGACCAAGTACTTAAGTTAGCACTGGAAAAATCACAACAAGGTGATAGTTATGACATATTGGTAAGCATTGAAGGGGTTGAAGAATGAAAAAGAATTGTAAAGATAAAGGGTGTAAAGAAAGAAGCCCTCCTTATAACCTTAGGCATAAACCGGGTCAATACATATGCTATTGAGATCATTTTTTCAATGATTTTTGATATTGAAGATAGACATCATGGACCCAGTGATGCAATGCACAACCCATCCCAGCTAACTCAGATATCTCTTAAAAGATATTTGTTTTAATCACACGGAGACAACACATTATCTATTGATTTATTCACTCCGAATAAATTGGTATTGAAATGGTAGAAATCCTCTCCAGCCTCCGACCACTAAAATCCAAAATGCACGATTGAGTCTAGAGCCATTTTAGATCATCAAATATCTCATTAGGACACACTTTCATATTTCCTTGCTTCTTCACACACTGTGAAAAGTAAGAAAGATCTTAAGAGTCCTACGCAAAATCCTCATGATCTTGCCTGAACATCCGAGTAATACGAAAGTATTTACAATGAAGATGGAAATCCTTCTTGAGCGAATATCAAAAAGCTCATGGTAGGTGACTTGTGCGATTCTTTATGAATCAAACTTGTGATAACTGGAAAGCAACAGTGGTTTAATTCTTAAATGAATTTAAACACGTTCCAGGCCTCTACGTAATATCTTAGTGATCTTGCCAGAACACGCAGAGTGATACCTTAGTGTTCACAGTGATGAGTGGAAATCCTTCTAGTGTTAACCTCAAACAGCACTTGGTAGGTAACTTGTAAGATTCTATACGAATCAAGCTCGTGACAACTGGAAAGCAACGATGGTGCGGTTCTTAATTGAATTTCACTTGTTCCAGGAACATGAATTGACGGCTTCAAATCATGCGGATATTATTATCCAAATGATTCACTCTTTATGTTCGCAGTCAGCTTTGGACGGTCGAATAAGGAGAACAGGTTTACCCGCGAAATCTTGTCAAGGAGATTCTTAATTGAAACTACCTGCCACAAGTACGATATTTAATATCGTCCAACGGTTTTCACCGACCGGTGGTAAAATGCTACCGAATTAGAATAAAATGTTCAAGGCCATTTCATCCGTGTATATGTTTTGCTGCTAACTGTCTTATGCAGCGTAACAAGAAGGTGGCATTACGGTGTATAATCCAAAAGAAGTTGTCACCACATGCTTATACTGTATGCACTTAATACTTCAACAAATTCATGAAAGTCTAAAAGTCAAGTCTTCCGCTGTATCAAACTCTGAAGCTTTCAAGAATTTATAAAAGTATAAGTATGTGGAACATGAAGTCACGAGGAGGCAAATATCACAAGTGATGAATGTACAAGGTCAAGGCAAGGAAACATGCTCAAGACTATAGTCAAAGATCTCATCAGCATATTCACAAGAACAAGATCGAAGACTCAAGCATAGTATGCTAGGTTTAAGATTTTGTAAAATGGTGTGACCTCCCTTAGGGGGAGATTGTTGGAAATACGTTTTTCCAAAGAAAGTCTCGGTCACATCATTATTAGCATAGATCACGAGCTATAGACTATTTAGGACATTGTAACTTGGAGTGACCTCCCTTAGGGGGAGATTGTTGGAAATACATTTTTACGTATTTAGAAAGGATCGGTCACTCCAATGATATACTCAAGTATTGGGCTCGTGATCCAATATAGCCCATATAGCCCACATGCAGGCTGGGCTATATAAAACCCCTCCTAGCATGTTAGGAGGGGTTTAACACTTAACCATTTCATACATTCCATCTTTCTTCTTATTTCTCTCCTTTCTCTCTCTACCTTTCTCTCTCTAGTTCTTCCATTTCCCTTCCATCTCTTTAGATAAATCATACATTGCTTAATCCTAAGAAAACGTAGACCTACATTAGCCTAATAGACCAATGAAGGACTACATGGTTAAGGATACTAGCTAGAGTAAGCTTAGATAAGAAAACTCGGGTTGAGTCAAAATATCCATGGCGGGCATAATATGTCAAAGAAGTCTAAAATTGTTAAACCATGTACTTTATTATATTTTTTTTTCTTTTTATATATTTTTTATGAAAAATAAAAGAAGAAATATATATACAATGCAAATGTGTTATGCAAATGAAAAATGATTAATGCAAAAGTTATGAATGTATATTTTTGGTGGCCAAAGTATATCAAAAATTTGACAAAGGTTTAAAAAATTAATTTCCAAGTTATGATGAAGGTCAATGACAAAGTCTAGGTATGGTCACTTCGATAGAAGACCCCCTACTCTTAAGATAAACATTTTCCTCAATGTTTAAGAGTATTGGAGTAAACTCCCCTACACTTAGGACATTGTGTACTTTTTTTAACCCAAGCTAAGGAAAGATCAACTATAGTGAATTCATTTTTAAGCACAATGTGTCTATGAAAAATCACAATAGTAACAAAGTGAACCAGATACAAGGGCCTCCTCCATAAGCTCCAATGCACGTAATGAGAGAGAAACCCTACAAACAACATGAAGACAAAAGGAAGGTCTCCCCCCTACACTTCTCCACAGCTCTATATCCTTATTTCTATCCTACCACACTCTAAGTCTAAAAACTCTAAGCCTAGTTATTCATGCTTGATTTATGGAGTCTCTAGCTCGACTCTTCTCACACTTAAAAGTGTCTAAAACCTATCATGGAGAGTAAAAGTTTTGCCCTCTTTAAGAAAAATCTCCATGATGTGGTAAAGCAAGTTTTCAATTATCAAGACTCCATAAATATCCCCCCGGATCAAATACATAATTACCATCCCACTTATAACACAATCCAACAACTAACTTCCCAAGAAATGGTGAAAAAAGTGATGTATTGTTCTCCAAAATGATTGCCCATATGTCCTTCTAAAGGTGATAAGGTGATACTCTTAAATCCCTCACAAGTTTTCCTTTTATTGCATCAGGCGGATACTGAGATGGTTTAGTAAGCTCTATACCAGGATCAAAAATCCTTTCCTAGATGGGAAAACAACAAGTGGTGGTTGCCTTAGAAGATTCCCCCTTATAGGTCTCATGTTGAGAGAAAGGTTGTGGAGTAATGGGTAACAACAAGCTCTTTGAAGGAACCATCATGACTTATTTTCCTTTGTCACTTTGAAAGGTTGAGGTGAAAAAGGAAGAAGGTAAAGGACATTCATGCAATAGAGAATCTAGAAAGAGTATGTCTCCCTCTTCATCAACATAACCAAGAGTGTACTCAAAAGGTATATCAACCTCTAAAAACTCATCACTCTCATCCATGATAGAATACTCCTCATCACCATAAACATCATAGATTGGTATATCAAAGATTGGTGACTCCTTAAAACTTAAGGAAGTGTGATCATTAAAGAATGGAGAGTCACAAGTGGAGAACTCATCATCACCAGAATCATCATATATTGGTGTATCACAAAGAAGAGGTTCATCATCACTAAAATCCTCATTGGTTTCTTCATCATGGTGGAAAAGTGGGTTATCAAATGATGTTTCAAAGCGAGGATTGGAATGAATCACAAAATCACCAAAGTTAAGCTCTTGAGGTTCATGAAAATCCAAGTATGAGGTAATGGAGGCAATGGTCTGAACATAAGGTAGATCATAATCTCCACTTGTGCAAGCTTCATAAAAATATTCATCACAAACTTCATCAAGTATATCATCTTGAGCTTCTTCCTCATTAACAACATCAATATGCTTCACCGTTTTGGGCTCATTAGATTTATTTGACAACTTTACCATGTTAAACACAACGCTTTCATCTCCTACCCTCATTGTAAGTTCACCTTCCGCCACATCTATAAGAGTACGGCCCGTTCTCAAAATTGGCCTACCAACAATTAGAGGAACTCTTGGATCCATATCATAATCAGCCACCACAAAATTCGCAGGAAAGGTAAATCTATCCACCCAACAAAAACATCCTCCACAATTCCCACCAGATTAATTATAGTACGGTTGGCTAACTCAAGGGTCATCCTAGTAGGAGTGAGCTCGGGAAGTGAAAGTCTTTTCCAAACTGACAATGGCATGAGATTTACGCTTGCCCTTAAATCCACTAGTGCCATGCAATTTTCCACCCCCGGGAAATTACAAGGAATCAAAAACCTCCCCGGATCTCCAAGCTTAGTAGGCAACTTCTTAAGCAAAACCGCAGAGCAATTTTCATTTAAGGAAGCATTAGGCAAATCCACCAATTTATCCTTGTTAGAAAGAATGTCCTTGATCATCTTAGAAAATTTAGGCATATTAGCTAAGGCTTCCGCAAAGGATATGTTTATGTTTAGTTGCTTGAACATCCTCAAAAAGTTTGAGACTTGAATATCATCCTTATTCTTAAGATTTTCCTTTCTCATTCTTGATGGGTATGGGAGACTTGGTTTTGGTTGAGGTTGAGTATTTGATGAAGTATTTTATTTGTTGGTTTCTTTATTAGTAGATGTTGAAGGTAAAAGAGAATTGGGTGTAGGATGATAAGGTGTAAGTGTTGAAGTGGTAGAGCTTGAAGGTGTTGATGTTGATGGCTTATCACAAGGTGGAACTATAGTAGGCTTAACCATAGAAGGTGTAGGAGGTGAAGGATCATTAGTTGTCTTTCCACTCCTTGTTGTGATAGCATTGACATTAGCCCTTGGATTTGTTTGTGTGTTTGAAGGTAGAGCCCCTTGTGGTCTTTGATTGAGAAGCATCATAAAATTTTTGTTTGTTTCCTCATGCATTTCCCTCATTCTTTTCTCATTAGCTTGGAACCTCCTTTCATTCTCTTGATTCATTTTGTGAAGAAGCTCAATGGTGTTAAAATCATGTGGCACATTCCTTTTAAAACCTTGGGTTTAGAAAGGTGGAGGTTGATTGTAAAACCCTTGGTTGTTGCCTTGAAAGTGATTTCCTTGATTGTGAAAGGTATTGGGCGCTCTAAAGTTGTTTTGTCCTTGGTAATTTGGCCTAGGACCTTGATTTCTTTGAAGCAATTGAGGAGGATTGGGTTGATTTTGGGTGGGTGGTTGGGGTGGAAAGCCGGGTGGAGCAAGGTAGTTATTTGATTTGTAAAAGAGATTGTTTTGATTGATGTTAGGTTTGAAGTGCTCTCTATGTTCATCTTGATAAGCATAACACTCAACTTGGTAATTTTGAACCTTATCACATTGTTGGTAAGAATGAGGACCTCTACAAGTCTCACATGAAATAACAATGGCATTCACATCATTGGTAGAATTTTTGTTCAAGATTATTACTCAAAGTTTCAAGAGTGTATCATTCATAGTATCAAACTTTTGAGAGATAATCTTATCAAATTGTGGAGTAACACTCTCTTGCACCACATGGACCCTCTCATCAATTTGCGTGTTAGTTTGCACCATGGATTTAGTCTCAATAATGTCCCATGCCTCTTGAATGGATTTGGAAAGAATATTCCCTCCCACAGAGGAGTTGAGGGAATCTTGATGATGTGGTCTTAATCCATTGTAAAAGGTATTGATTTGGTGAACTTCATTGAATCTATGATTGGGGTATTTTCTCAATAACCCCTTGAACTCTTCCCAATCATCACTAAAGGTTTGGCTAGGTTTTTGTTGAAATCCAATAATTAGGTTTCTCAAAGCCGTGGTCTTAGATGGGGGAAAGAACTTGTTCAAAAACTTCTTAGTAAAGTCATCCCAAGTAGTAATGCTCTTCGGTGGTTGTGTATCTAGCCAATATTTAGCATTGCCCTCTAAGGAGAATTGGATCAAGATCAGCTTGATGGCATCATGGGGAGCTCCATTATATTTAATGGTATTGCAAATGGATAGAAACTTCTTGATATGATCATGTGGATTATCACTAGGTCTCCCAAAAAATGGTGTGTTTGAAACCAAGGTAATCATAGATGTCTTAAGCTCAAAGGTATTTGCGGGTATCTCGGGTATAATAATAGCATCGGCATATCCTTGCACATTGGATTGAAGGTGCTCCATCAAAGGTCGATTGTCAACGGCGGCCATGGCTTCTTGTGTGTTGTTCAAAGCATGATTCTCGGGATCGGCTTGATGGACGATGTTTTTTTCACTCTTTCCCTTTTTCTTCCTTTTCGGAGGAAGGGGTTGTACACCAAATGGTATTTGTGCACGCCCGCGGGCGAGCATGCAACTCAAATCAAGGAGTGAGAGAAAAGCTCTCGTTCGACTTTGGAAAAGAAGGGATTATCCTTTCCGAGGTTCAATAAGTAATATCCACAAGAAATTATAGTATATGTAAGTAATACTTGGGTGCAAGACCCCCAATCAAGCTTTCCTTCTTAGAATACGCACTAGTGAATGGGGGTTTAGGTGGCGCGAAGCACTTAAGTACCTATTAACGCTTAGACGGCATTTTATAGCACGTCGCCTTTCTATTCACTTTGTAGTTTGTATTATTTGAATTCTTGCCTATTGGAGGTATTTATCTATTCTTGCTTTAATTAAATTTGATCGATACACGTGTCAAGGACTGGAACGCTCCCAAACACGGCGTATTGCAAAAGCAATACTTATGGAAGTATGTGTATTGAGTGTTCCTATACGTATACGTATCTACATATAATAATATATCAAAAATATTTTTGTATTTATTTGGTTTTTAAATAAAATACTATATGTACGTAAAAACCGATGAATACCAATAATATATATTTTTGGTTGCAATCTCTTAGGAAAAAGATTGCTTTTTGAATTTTTTTATTTTTTTGGTTCAATTCTTTATGAGAAGAATTGATTTTGTTATTTTTTTAGTTTTTATATTTTTATATTTTTGATTTTTTTATCTTTTTGATTTATGATACGTAAAAATAACGTCCACTCGGGGAACGGATCCCAAAATCCAATCGAAACCGGCAATCTCATCATCAGAACCCGACCTTCCAACTCCTCCACTTGACTTTGAAGAAGTTTCTTGCGGAATTGAAAGTTAATTTTGAATCTGGCTTCAGGTGGCACTTTAAATCTATTGGAAAAGTGGTTAAAAAATGCATTCTTGATCTCTGTAGGTTCTGTCCGCCATAAGCCTTCCACAAATACTCCATGAATTGCAAGTTGAGACCTCCTCTTGTTAATGACACCATGAAAGAATTTTGTGTTTTCGTCACCTTCTATAGCCCATTTAATCTTAGATTGTTGAAGAAATTCTTTGGATTCCATGTTGTTAAGATCTTTCAACTATCGTTTAAGATCTAGACGCCGTAAACCATCATTCACATTGCCAGTTCTACTATCCATGGAAACATCAAGCACACCTAATTCATTTATAATCAGTTGTTTAGACATAGCAGCCTCCTGCTTTTTATTCTTAACCCAACCTATGATAATGACTTTAAGATCTTGAAGTTTTTTCTTAAATCTGATCATTCTATTGCTATCCGTATGAGAAAATGAACTCCATGAAGATTTCACCATATCGTCAAAACCAATATAATCAAACCAAGAATTATAGAACCTAAACGGAATAGGTCCAAAGTTAGGCTTGACTTCCCTCAGAAGAATTGGCCGATGATCCGAAAGATGACGATCTAGACAAACTCCTGAGATGGAGGGAAACAATGAAAATACACCATCAGAAATAAGAAACCTATCCAATTTACTCATCTTAGACGCCGTGGGATGTGACCATGTGAAAGAATATCCTTCCAATGAAATATCCACCAACCCTGAATCCAAAATGAAATTATCAAATAACTTGGCACTATAAGGATTAAAACAAGAACCACGCCTTTCAGTACTAGTGCGGACATCATTAAAATCATCCATAATGACGACCTCCTTGTTACATCTTCCTAAAAGAGTCGAGATGTCTTCCCAGAGTTTCTTTTTATCTGCAGTTTGTTGAGGAGCATATACGACAATAAAGAGAAACTTGGAATTATTAGTTAGCCACGTATCGTATATTGCTACAAAATTGTCCGAAACTATAACGTTGTCTTTTTTGAATATGGAAGCTTATCATATACATAAGATACCTCCTGAATTTCCCAGTGAATCACAACTAGCAAAATCATAGTTCCAATTCCACCATAAATACCTAACCATCATATGAGAAACTGACTCCATTTTAGTCTCTTGGATAGCTAGAAAATTTAATTTGAACGAAGCTATTAACACCTTAACCCACTCCTTCTTGATCTTATGACCAAGACCTTGAATGTTTATGGACACAACATTCATCTATTAACATGTTCTTCTCCTTGTCTACCAATAATATCAACAAGATCTTTCTCGCAACCTTTCATAGAATATCCCATTGCTTGACCATATTGGATGATACCTTCCATGATTTCCAAAACCGATCCGCCTGAACTGTTGAAATCTGTACCCATCTGACTGTTGCTTGATTTTGCTGGAGTATGAGTGAGAGGAGTTGAGTCTGAATTACCCGCTTGCACTTTAGAACCGACGTGGCAAGAAGGATCAACTGAGTGAACCTTGTTCTCTACAGCATGTTCACTAGCCTCGTTCCCCACTTCCTATTCCTCACAGTTCGCCTTATTACCCACATCAGCCTTTGTATTACACTCAATAGCCTCAACATCAGGCATTATATTGCCGTCAGGAGTGTAACCTGGCGGATGCGAGATGGAATGACTGGTATTATTCTCATTATCAACATTAGGATTCTTCTTCAACGTTTCATAGAATCTGAAAGGATCCGCTGAATGCGAAACGTCATCATCACAATCTTCACTTTTCTGGAAAGATGCATTAGAACCAAATATAGTTTCTGCCACTTCCTCTGTTTCACTAGAATTATCATCCCCGTGCATTCCTTTATTAGGCGAATTAAGATCCTCTCCCTTACTTGTATAAACACTAATTGAATCATCCTCTGACATGCATTCCCGTACTTTACAAGCAAGAAATGTAGGGTTCCAAGTACAAAGTTCTTTAACACGAATCATGACGACTTTCCCTTTTACTATGATCTTAAAAGACTCCTGAATAGAATTAGGATAGTTGGTTTTAATACATAATCATTTACGTTCAAACGAGTTATCAACATTAGCTTCCAAGTCCATAACCTCACCCCATTTCTTGCCAATCCTATCAAATGTCTTTTTAGTCCATGCACGAAAAGGCACTCCTTCAATATCCACCCACATAATCCGTTCATAATAAATAAAATCATTGGTGGCAATACAAGTTTCTAGAAACCAGAAGTTTGCACCTTGATGTTTCAACCAATTTTACTTCACCACCTCAAAGTCGAATTCTATTAAAACCCACATACCACCAAGATACGTAATCCTAACATCAGGAAAACCTTCATCCTAAGAATAGTGTGAAGATTACTAATAGAGGAAAAATCCTTCACCTTACCCATAACGTGAAGAGATAGGTCACATTCAACTAGACATTCTTCATCGATAACCAAAGCAGGCATGTGGGAACCAAAAGAACCTCGAGAATTATTTGTAGTCGCATTCAAATAGGAGCCAACCTGATTATGAGGTAAATCATAACCGGTAGGAATGGAGGGTCTCCTAACATTTATATTAGGAGGATTGCTGCTCAAATTATATTTTGGTGGTCTCTCAAATCGAAATTGATTATCGTATATATGATGACTCCCAATCCAGAGAGTGTGTAATTTCTCCACCAGTCGAACCATATTCTTAACTTTAATGAAGCGAACAAAAGCAAATCTCTTACCGGTTGCAGATTTCTTAATAGGAATGAAGACGTCCACAAGAGTACTATACACAGATTAGTTCTCCAGAGATCCTGAGAAGAAACCAAATACGAGAAGTTGGTGACATAAATCGAGTGAGAAATATAATGGGTTAAATCCTCCTTGGAGAAAGGACCTCGCTGATTGTAAGGCGCCATACGAAGAGAGCAGCAGAAAAAAACTTGAATAAACAAAAAGACAGAAAGAAAACCCTAACAAAACCATAGAAAACAAAGTAAACAACCAATGAAACGAATTACCCTAAAAAATAAAGATGGATCTAGGCCGACCCTTAATTGAACCTTAATAAGGATGAAAGGATGAATATCACACCACCTTAGGTCAATCATAAGATTGATCTAAGATCTACGACTACGTCGAACCCTAACAAACCGTATAAAGACTCAAGAGACATCTAGGGAAAGATCCAACGTTATTGAAGGGGAACAAAATAATCAACCGCAAAACAATGATTGAAGGGATCAAAAGGAAAGTGAGAGTCAACATCATAACAAAATTAATCCCTATGACTTCGGATTACAAACGCATCAAGAAGATCGTTCCTAACACAATCGCAAGGATCATATCAAAGACGACAGGTTCTTGTTGCGTACGAATTAACAAAGAGTCGTAGATTAATGATTGGAGATGAAGACTGAAGGGGGTGCCGCCATTGTTATTTTTTTTACTTATTCAAATGTTTAGGATAGAAGTAGTAGTATTTTAGTAAAAGATGGTGACTTTGTAAGATGTAATGTGTTTTCTGTGTTATTCTTCAATACACTACCCATATTTATCCAATACACTACTCATGATTGACTAAAAAATAACTAATACAACTAGTATATCCAATACAGATCCTCTAATATGCCCGAGAAGTTAGAGCGGGAGATTTCCGGACGCTTAAAATGGATCTGAAATCAGGAAACAATGGGTATGGGAAACAATTTGTGAAGATATCTGCGTACTAAAATCGCGGGGACATGAAGAACCCGAACATGACTTGCTACTACTTTGTCACAAACAAAATCAATGTCATTCTATATATGTTTGGTGCATTGATGTTGCATCAGGTTTTCAGAAATGTATAGGACACTAACATTATCATAGTAGACCAAGGTCGTTAATAAAAGTGAGGTATGAAGCTCATGAAGGAGGTTGTGAATCCAAGATGTCTCGGCTCCAACAGTCACAACCCCGCCATACTCAGCCTTGACGCTAGATCGAGACAACGTGTCTTGGCATTTGGAAGACCACATTAGGATATATGAGGTTCTCATTGAGACAAAACACAATATCTATAGGTAGACCAACGCGTAGCCTAAAAACCTGCCCAATCAACATCAAATGATCAAAGTAAAAAAATAAGTTGTGATGTAGTAGACCGAAATCGCTGTAATCCAAGATAAGCGGTTACTCGAAGATAACGAAAAACATACTTCATAGCAAAAGGTGTTGCTCTCGAGGATTTTACATGCAAAGACATAAATGTTCATCTAATATGACAAATGGGGTCGGGTAAAGGTGATGTAGTGAAGTGATCCGGCAAGGTTGTGATATAAAGTAGGATCACTAACTAGCGATCATCAAGGTCCAAGCTTTTTCTTGGTGTCAACTAGAGTCCTGCAAGGGTTATAATTGAGCATATGTACTCACTCAAGAATCTCGGTAGCATATTTCTTTTGAAAAAGAAAATGCCAGAGGTAGTATATGTGAGGTACTACGCGTGACAAATATACCAAGAAAATAATTGAGTAGGCCAAGGTCTATCATAGCAAATTCTCTACTTAGTGAAGAGATAATATGTTTCATGAGTGAAGTAGAAGAAGCTAAAAGAATGATACCATCAACGTAAAGTAGCAAGTAAACTGTGTCTGACCCTTTGTTAAAGATAAAAAGAGACGAGTCGGTTTTGTTGTGATGGAAACCATCTTGAACGACATAGCTGTAAAATCAACGAAACCAAGCTCGGAGTCATGCTTAAGGTCATAAAGCGACTTCTATAGAAGGCATGCATAATCAAGATGAATTGAATTAGTAAATCCATGTAGTTGGTGCTTGTAAAGTGTGTTTGTAAGATGGCCATGAAGAAATGCGTTCTTCACCTCTAACTGATGAATAGGCCATTATCGTGAAACTAAAAGACTAAGAACAATTCATATGGTAGCAATTTTGACAACATGGATAAATGTCTCATCGCAGTCAATGCCTTGTTGTTGACTACAACCATTTGCAACTAGTCGTGCTTTGTACCAACTTAATGACCCATCCACATTATATTTGTGTTTGCATAACCACATGGAGCGAAAAATGTTGACATTGGGTGGGCGAGGAACAAATAACTATGTGTCATTATTGATGAGAGCTTCATATTCTCACACATAGCATGTTTCCAGTTAAGGTCTCATAGGGCATGAAAGGGGGACTTAGGCATAGGGGAGGAAGTGGTAATATGTAAGTTGTATTTTGGGTTAGTTTTCATTATTTTGACATTAGAAATTGTAACCATAGGGTGTTGCGAGGTGGGTGGTGGGGGTGAGGGTGTTGGTAGTGTAGGTGTTCTTTGTAGTGATGGTGGTGCATGTGTTGTTGGTGTTGGTGTTGTTTGTGATATGTTTTGTGGTAGTGTTTGTTGGGGAGGGGTAGGTTTAGTAAGTAGGCAAAGTGAAATGGGAAGGTGTCGATATTATTACCTAAGAATTTATATGAGGGGGTTGAGTTGGAGTCATGGGGCCAAAGAAAAAGACAAATTCATCATATATGACATGACGAGAAATGGTGATTATGTTGGTGCTTAGGTCAAGGAACCGATAAACATGGTGATTGTAAGGATACTTGATAAAGATAAATGGTGTGGTATGAGGGGAAAGTTTGTATGGTGGAAAGGCGTAAGGGTAACAAAGGCATCCAAACTTGCGAATGTGGGTGTATGAGGTTGGTTTATTAAATAATTTCATGTAAGGAATGTTGGGATTTTAATACTAGTTAAACCATTAACTAGGAGTACGCAATAGAATGGATCTAGTATGAAATACATAATTAAACACATAATAAAAACAATTTAAAACCAACCTCTATTAATTGATTAAATCAATTACTGCGTCTAGATCTTGATCTTGAACTTTAATGATTAAATTACCGTCTCTATGGTTGATCACACTACACGTCACACGAGCACGTTAGGATGCTAGTGCTTGCTTTACGATTACTAACCAAACAACACGTGTATCGATGTTGCTAAACACGATCGAATCTCAGAGAAGAGATATGTTCGATCTGTTTAATTCAAAGAGAATAAAAGTTACCAATACAAAGATATGATATCTTTGTAAGACTAGCTTTGCTATATACGAATAAGAAAAAAGCTTTTAAAGGTAATATCAATGTTGATTGGTGGAACATAAGTAGAAAACGAATATGGTTTCTTTTATGTCGAATATTCAATCTGTTTTAGGTTTAATGAGGAATGGACGACATAATGAGAGTTAGGGATGTTTATATATCCTCTCAACCCTAAACTAAAACTTAGTCCTTACACCAAGTTATTGTTTAGTAATCCATCATTTTTCAAAAATGACACATACACTCCCTTCTAGTCTCTTCTAAAATTTGCCAACAAGGGAAAAGACAGAAGTTCCATTTTTCAACTTTTAAGTCCTTTTCTTTATATTTAACATTAAATTAATTAGTTTATAACGTCTAGCGGTTAAACTAACGAAAGTTAAATAATTATTCAGTGAAACATATTAAACATTTAATAAATATATAACCCGCATACATATTAAATATTTAATAAACATACTCTTCGTGTATTCGTGTGTGCCTCGATAGGCTCACTCATTCCCGGTGGCTAAACGATTGCATATCTCGACATTTTCCACTTGTGAGAGTTTAAGACATAGTACGTCCATAATAAAGTATCTAGCAACACTTTGTTATTAATGGAAATGATTGAGGTATAGTTTCAAGAAGAATATCTCAAAAGTATAAATGGTATATGATAATGTGACTTGCTAATAATCATTCATTTGTTACTAGTCTAACACCCCCAATTTACCTTGCGCAGTGGAATATCACAATTGGGTGTTAGTCAAAGAATCATCCCACACAAGCCATATTGAACGACTCAAAAGAGACGTTTTAAACATAAGTAATTTAAAAACATGTTAAATTACAACAACAACATAAATTTTCTAAAAGTTTCCCACCCCAAAATGTAACAGAGTAGTGTTAGGTCCCCACAAATCTCAGCCCGTTTAAAACCAACCCCATTGTTTACAAAACATACAAGAGATACAAATTGTCTTTGTTAAAAGGGAGGAAAAACAAGTTAGACCATCCACAAGCCACAACAACATCCATTGCATGCTCCGCCTCTATCATCCTTGATTACCTGAAACACATGCTTAAAATTGTCAACAAATAATGTTGAGCGAGATCTATAGGTTTTACGAAATCTCAATTGAACATAAGTACAAAAAATCATTCACGATCATTCAATAGTATGCAGATCATTACAAACTATTATTGGGTATTACTCATCATAGCATAGGCTATTTAATTATGTTTAAGCTCATGACACCGACCCCATAAACTAATCACCCACGCCAAATGCCGGCAATATTTGAGTGAAACCATTGCCCCTCTTAGGTATTTGTTGCCAATCATACCTTTTTCTTGACACAAGTTATCGAACCGCAGAGGGTACTCAACGTACTAACTCTCGTCTAGGATAGGGTCGTCAACCCAATAGTACTACCAATTGTTCAAGCGGCTATTTCCAATCGACACTAGGATTAAGCAATAGTTAACGGTTCATGAATTTAGGGTCTTTGGCAACTAGCTACTCAACATAATTCAAAACATCTTTCGGGTCCAACAATCATTCATGACTTATGATCCTTTTCATTTAAATAGCATGTATCCCCCTCGCGGGTAAAATCATTAAAAATACAGTAAAGAGCGAGGCTATAGACTCATCTTAAGTAGTAGTAGTAGTATTACGAAGACGTAGACAGAAAACAATCACCGACAATGAGGACGCCCCTTGAATATATTTATAACACCTAACAAACAAATCGCGAAATGAATCAACACTTTAAAGTACCTTCAAGTACCGTATGTAAAAATTTAAGAACACTAAATGTTCATATAAACTCACACCAAAACCCCAAACAAGTGATATTTACTAGACACATTCATTGTTATACGTTATTAAAGCTATTACTTGGTTTACAATTCTGCCGGTACATACCTAATGTACGGACTGAATTCTCATACTTAATCATCACGAATTTTTACGAAACTCGCTGTAGACTTCATTTATATCATGTAAGAAGCTCATAAAAATTTTCATAAAAAGATATCACTTTTAAGTCACGCTGCCCAACACATTTCCAACCTTGAAAATCCGGGCAGATTTGCACTCTTACATTGTAAAACCAATTTGACTCACTTAACCACTTCCGTTTGCAAAACCAAAATCTATGTTTGAAAATAGACTCACAAACTCAAGTTTTGAGCTAAAGAAAAACCCTCAATCATTTTTAAAACTCTACTTATAGTCCCCGAGATTTGACCTAAAATCGAACATAAATTCGGATTACGTCGACTTTCATCTCCCGGTACACAAAACTTTAAACTAACGTAACTTTTGACTCGTTTGGAGCTACAAGCTCTATCTTATATCAAATCGAAGCTAAAAAGAATCTCCACAACTCTATCCTATAATAAAAATCTGGACTCAAACTTAACTTTAGGAAAAATAGCCTTGAAAAATCTGATTAATAAATAACACTTTGCAAATCGCATTTCTACCCATTTTCAACCCATTCAAACTACTCCTATGATCCTCCAATAATTTATAAACTACCCTAACACCTCAACAACATCCTAAATCACTTGAATAATTCATTCACACAAAACCTTATTTCATATAAAGTACATGCAATCTAACCAACAAAATTTAAAACCATCCAAACAAGTATTTAAACACATCCAAACAACCAAAATGGATTAAACATCAAAAACAAACAAAAACCCCCTTTGGCCGTGGGTTATAAAGAACAAAAACACCAAGAAAAATTTGTTTTTCACTTGTTTTATCCATGATTTACCTATATTAACACTTTATTTAAACATGCATAAGTTTTAATAAGATCAAAACCTTCTTTTTTAAAAATAAATTTTTTTATGAAAAGATTAAATGGTTGCATGTTTGTTTTTATTGGACTAGAAGACTTACAATGGGATTATAAGAGGTGTTTTATGCTTAATTTCTTCAAAAACAAAAAAAAATGGTGGTGGTGTAGCCGTCGGCTAGAGAGAAGAGAGGGAGAGAGTGTGAAAAGCTTTTGGTGAAAATGATTTTGTGTGTGTTTGTTTGTTTGTTTTGAAGATTTGGGAGGGACCTTTTTGAAATTTTGACTTTCTTTTGGCCTTAATGGAAAACTAGTATTTAAAGAGCGGGAATTCAACCCAAGTGTCGGTTTTGATTTTTTGCGGGAGTCGGGGTTCATCCCGGCTACTCCAAAATGATTTTAAATGGTTCAAACGCACCCAAAAATGGAATAAAAACGGTTCCGACTCGACTTAACACGAAATAAAATAAAAACTTCAAAAAAATCCAAATATCGATCAACGATAATAAAACATAAATTTCGGGCATCCGTCGGTATCGTAATCGTCATCGGTTCCTGTTAAATCGTGAAACGTTAAAATTGAGACCTCCAACCTTGGTTTCAACTTAAACCGTCAAACATATTATCAACAAAAATTCTAAAAATTTCAAAAATATACGTAAAATAGGATTAAATAGTGACGTTGATTTCTGGGGTGTTACATCCTCTCCTCCTTAAAGGAACGACGTCCCGAGGTTCTCCTCTTCTTATACTCACATTTCGTACCACTAGGACAAATGAGGATACTTTTCCCTAAAGAAGTCCTCACATTCCCACGTAAATTCAGTCCACGTCTAGAGTTTCATTGCCACAAGAAATTCTATGAGAGTCCCATCCATAATCTCCACCGATTTCTCGCTACTGTAATCTATTATCGAGTTGAATCTCATCCAGAGGAATCTCCAATTCCTTATCTACTAAGCATTTTTCCAATTTCAACACATGAAACACGTCATCTCATTCAGTAAATTCAACATATATGCTATTGCCCATTCCGTTAATGATCTTCAATGATTCGATACACCTATAATTCAACTCCCCTTCCTTTTCAAACAAATTGTAAAATAAAATTTCCTATCCCGTAGGAAAAACGAATTTCTTCCGTCGATCTCTTACAACAAACAAATGGTTCTTGATTCGCACCACCTTCTCAGTAGTCTCCGAATTCATCTCTGGTCCAACCAATTAGCTTCATCTTTCTTCACTCCAACATACCGGTGATATGCATTTCTCGTTCATTCGAAACCTCAAAATAGCGCTGCCTTAATACTCATATGATAACTGTTGCTCTACGATTCCACTGAAAACAAACGACATTCCTATTTTCCTCCAATTTAGTAACACACGTTCGAACACGTCTTCCACAATCCATAATACACAATCAGACTCTTGAAGAATAATCCATTCGCTCTTGCCATCGGTCTCGAGTTGATAGGTCGCACTCAATCTCACCCAATGTCTAACACACACTGAAGAAATCTTCAAAACTCAGAAGCAAAACTACTGTGGCGCTCCAAAACAATCGATAGAGGTACTCCACGTTGACACACGTTCTCTATAACAACCCGAAAATTTTGACCAACGTTTAAGTTAAGATTTTTCAAACATTTATGAAACTTGTTATTTATTTTTGATAATTTAACGAAGATCGTGTTAGCTAATCAAATTTATTTTGAATATTATCTTTTAGTTTATGAGCTGAGGAATTTAAAATTTTTATGTTTACATTTAATAAATTAAATATTTATTATCTAATTACTTGTAGTATTTTTCGACGTTTTAGAGTCAGAATGAGTAAAAGTAACAAAAATAAAAGTTGAAACGATTCAAAACTAAAACTTTGAAAATATGAAGAAATAGTATTTTTCATTATATTCTAAAACGTTGTTAATAACATGAGTATTAGAGTTTATGCTTTATTTTTACGTTAAAATCTAACCGAAATAGATAAATTAATTAAACGAGCATTTAAATAAATAATAGCAAATATTTTCAAAACGCGACGAAGTAAGGACTCATTTTTATTGAATAATTCCCCGGGTGGCTCGTCCCGTGACGAATTTTAGAAAGCAAGATATGACCAAAATAGTGAAAACTAGCCAGATCTGAACATACTGTTTTGATGGACTGTTTTCTCGTAAAATTTGTATACTGACCTGTGATTATGTAAAACTAAAAGTTGTAGATAAAATCATGAAGAACTAGAATCAATTGGATGATTTACCATCTCCTTACGGTTTGGAAATGGTGGCCAAAATAGTGAAAAATAGTTAGATCTGAACATACTGTCTTCACGAACTGTTTTCTCATACAAGAACTCAGAATCATTGAAAAAGGTAAAACTATAGGTTGTAGATAAATCATGAACAAGTATAATCAATTGGATGGTTTACCAATTATTTACGGTTTGGAAATGGCGGTCAAAATGGTGAAAACGAGTTTGGCTGCCCAAAAACAGCCCACTCTTCTAAGTGACAAAATGGGTTAATTAACTATGAAAAGTATAAATTGGGGATAATTAGACTTGTAATCAGTAAAGTACCTGAGTTAATAATAGTTTTGGTAAAAAGAACACACTTAGATGATTTACGGTTCAAGAGATATGAACAAATTAGCGGGACATGTCGGGAAAATTATAATAAACGGATTATAACTCATTAACGTAAAACGTGCTAATTTTTATATAAAACGACGTGGTAGGACCCACTTGTCGGGGATTTTAGACTTAGTTATATACTGATAATTATGGAACCCGAGACCCGACCAACATAAAATATTAAGTGTACGTGTTTATGATACGTTTTAGAACCCAAGAACTATATAAAGTGGACTTGGGCCATAAAAGCCCAACTTACACTTGGAATGGCTATTGGGCCATTATTGGACCTGAGATTTATAACCAATTTAGAATGAAATACTGAATTTTAAATGGACCTAAGTTATATAATCTTGTAATGGGCTACTATTGGGCTTAGGATGGGCTAAAAGTGTTAAATTGGATATTACACTAAAATGGTTAAGTTTTCATTTAAAAGTATTATAAAGAATCATAAAACTAATGCAATGTTCAACAACTTATCAAAACATACTTATTACATATATGTACGATTCATTTATCGTCTCTAGCCTAAGACGTGCCTCGTTATCTTTAGGTCTCGTATGATCATGTATCGACCATTGACATTTATTCTCGATTGACGTTCCTTCTATATTAATTATTGTGACGATTGTATCAGGTAAGTCTATAGCCTCGCTTTTATACTATCTTATAAATGGGTTTTAAACCGCGAGGGGGAATACATGTTTTTATAAACTTAGAACACAAGATTTTTATGGTATGCTTGTCCCTCTATGAGTGGACCCGTGGTTGCCTTTAAATTGCATTAAGTGATTGCCATTATTAAAGCCTCAATTGTGGACCGTTAATTAACCTATGATGGGTTAACCGCTAGTATAATTAATAGATCTATGGGGGAAGCCGCCCCGGTTCAGTTTGTGTGGACTTGTCACAGAAGCTTAGGCCCTACCTCCACACTGTTTGAACATATTGTATTGAGAAGTCAGGTATAAGGCAATGTACCAATAATCTGAAGGTAGTTGAAAATTAATAAATCTCTCGTCTTATTAGACTGATATGGGAGTGTCTATGGGTTCGGTTCCACGAGCTTATTGCAATTTATGCTATATACAATTATTATTGTTGATGCAAATTATTAGATGCTTGTTGCCTTCAAGTATGCCACAAACTTATAATCTTTGCTTGTGTTCAAAATGATTTGTAAAACCTATAGACTTTCTCAACCTTTGTGTTGATGATTTTACACATGTATTTCAGGTAATCAAGTGGGATAGCAGCGGAGCATATGAGGAGGAAGTTAGTGCTTACTTGTCTAAACTTTATATTATTTTTCCATCCTTTGAAATAAATAAACTGCTTTTAAGCATTTAATGTATATGTTGTGATTGGTAACGGTTTTTGGGACAAAACGCTACTCTGTTTTTATATATAATGGGATGGGAAACTTTTTAGACAAGATTGTATAATATTTCAACGTCTCTTTTGAGGTCATTTTCTATGATTGTGTGTGATGTGCTATGAGTAGCGCCCCAAAGTGGTATTCCGCTGCGTGGTAATTTGGGGGTGTTACAGATTGGTATCAGAGCCACAAGTTATAGAGAACTAGGTCGATTTTTAAAAACCTAAACTATAACTTTTGGTAACTTTTAAAAGGTTTTAAGCACGCAACAACTCCGCATGGCTCTGGTAAGACTATTATTGTATTACTTATGATTGATTGTGATTATGTGAACCTATGTGTATGTAGGAATAGTAGTATGTATATATATATGAATATACTATGATATTTAAAGGCATTGCACGCGAAGCAATGTTCCTTGAACGATTGTTGTACATCTATAATACGATTTATATCGGATTTGGTTTCACTGCCAATCATCAATCTTGGTGATTATGTATTATCTGAATACGAGTGTGAAACTTGTTTGATATATGAGTATGTAAATATGGTTTCGTAACCTATCGCATATCGACTTGTTTAAGTTCGATTGTTATCACCGTATCGTGATGTGCCATTTTTGGACATCTCCTTTCGAAACGAAATTGATAAATGCGATGTTCGTATTTTCGTTACTACTTATGATTTTGAAGAATCATTTATCCAAGGCGATATCTCCTACGTGATGCGACGTGTGATTTAATTTTATATGACCACGTTTTATTGGCGAAAAGGAGGATGCCAATGTTTGACTTAAGATATATATATCCTAATCAAATATATATAGTTTAGGTACAACAATGATATGCTCATAGTAGTCATTCGGTTGAGTGACTTAATACCGTGTATCAAAATGGAATAGGACATTTAGATATATAGATTTTTAACTCGCCCAACTAAGAGTTGTTTAAGGTTGTCTTATTTAAATGGATTAGGACATTTGAATAAGAAAATTTTAAACCACTGGACCTTAGATTGTTGTGTTTTCCTTATTCAAATGGAATGGGACGTTTGAATATGGAAATCATGATATAAGTTTATTAACACCTTGTATTTACTATGGTATTTTGATATGATATCGTGTTGAGAGGTAGCGATACTTGAGTAGGATGACTTATAATCGTTTTGTTGAAATAGATTGGGACGCCTTTTCATTAGAACAAGAAAGTTATAAGTTTCTGAACCGTAAATTTATAAATTCTTGTATACATGGAAGGGGACGCCTTTTGATGGAGACAAGGAGTTATAAATGAGTGGGCCCAAGTATGTCTGGCTCGATTCGTGAGTGTTTGGTATGCGTACGTCTTTCTTCGAACCCTATTTCGTTGATAAGAATCGTTCATTGCTATCGTCATTATGATGATTGTCGATTAGCATCTATGTACGAATCACCCGTTGTATTTCTCTCGAGTTGTGATCTGTTTTTGTGTCTTGATGATCGACGGCGGAAATCTGAATTTGATGTTTATATTTGACTTTTGCTTTTAGATACTTGTGTGGCATGTGATCTAGTCGAATGATCGTAAGTTGTGAGAACTTGAGACGGCATTGTCCAATGACGTCCGATCATGGAGAACGTGTACCATATAATATATTTTGACTTTCTTTGGAACCTAGACGATGACTTGTCTGTTTTTCACTCTTCACTATTAGACTAAAGACTGTTATATCTGAATTAAGCGCCGGGACGTCGCTTTCTAAAGGAGTGGATGATATAACAACCCGAAAATTTTGACCAATGTTTAAATTAAGATTTTTCGAACATTTATGAAACTTGTTATTTATTTTCGATAATTTAACGAAGATTGTGTTAGCTAAATTCAAATTTATTTTGAATATTTTCTTTTAGTTTATGGGCTGAGGAATTTAAAATTTTTACGTTTACATTTAATAAATTAAATATTTATTATCTAATTACTTGTAGTATTTTTCGACGTTTTAGAGTCAGAATGAGTAAAAATAACAAAAATAAAAGTTGAAACGATTCAAAACTAAAACTTTGAAAATATGAAGAAATAGTATTTTTCATTATATTCTAAAACGTTGTTAATAACATGAGTATTAGATTTTATGCTTTATTTTTACGTTAAAATCTAACCGAAATAGCTAAATTAATTAAACGAGCATTTAAATAAATAATAGCAAATATTTTCGAAACGCGACGAAGTAAGGACTCATTTTTTTTGGAAAAATGATTTTAAAAACGATGGCGCAAGTCTCGTGTCTTGAATCGTCCGTTAAGTCGTCCAAACGAGTCCCGAGACGTTTATTAACTAACATACAAAGAAAGTTACACTTTAGGCCCTTATAAAATAATTGCAAACATAAGCCCTTAACTATTATAAACTTTGTAAATAGGTCTTATAACTTTTGATGGGTATATATATGTGCAACTAGGGTTTCCCCTCATTTCTTACACAAACCCTAGCCTCCATCTTCACACACAAACTCTCTCTTTTCTCCTCCTTAGCCGAAATCCACCACAACCAAACCACCATTTTCATAATTTTTACAAGCTCGAATCCTATCATAACTTATTCGTCTATGATCATCACAACCAATGGCGATATTAGTTTAACCATTTGGAGCCTTGAAGAAGGAGTTATAAAGAACTTATGGGGCTGAAGTTGAAGACTATATTAAATGGTTAATGCATGTATAGATCTTAGTTATATCTATGATTATACGGGTCTAACCAAGAAGATCTATTTGGTGTATCCGTCCTTTCGTTTCTAGATCTCACATCTAAGGTCTACTCCACTTTTCTCTTGATTTTGATCTTTTCATTTTATTTCTTATATTAACTAGATCTCATATATTCTAAAAATATATATGTAAGGATTAATTAATGAGTATTTGGACATTGTATATGAGTTTTTGACACTAAAATGAAGCTAAACAAGCTCTAGTAACGATTTGATTTATAACAATTTTTGAACCGTAGCAAAAACAGATTGCATGTCTAAATCAGTAGGTTTGGGATACTGTAAAATTACATATTAAGATAGATAATTATTTTGAGAATAATTCCCCGGGTGGCTCGTCCCGTGACGAATTTTAGAAAGCAAGATATGACCAAAATAGTGAAAACTAGCCAGATCTGAACATACTGTTTTGATGGACTATTTTCTCGTAAACTTTGTATATTGACCTGTGATTATGTAAAACTAAAAGTTGTAGATAAAATCATGAAGAACTAGAATCAATAGGATGATTTACCATTTCCTTACGGTTTGGAAATAGTGGCCAAAATAGTGAAAACTAGTCAGATCTGAACATACTGTCTTCACGGACTGTTTTCTCATATAAGAACTCAGAATCATTGAAAAAGATAATACTGTAGGTTGTAGATAAAATCATGAACAAGTAGAATCAATTGGATGGTCTACCAATTATTTACGGTTTGGAAATGGTGGTCAAAATGATGAAAACGAGTTTGGCTGCCCAAAAACAGCCCACTCTTCTAAGTGACAAAATGGGTTAATTAACTATGAAAAGTATAAATTGGGGATAATTAGACTTGTAATCAGTAAAGTACATGAGTTAATAATGGTTTTGGTAAAAAGAACACACTTAGATGATTTATGGTTCAAGAGATATGAACAAATTAGCGGGACATGTCGGGAAAATTATAATAAACGGATTATAACTCATTAACGTAAAACGTGCTAATTTTTATATAAATCGACGTGGTAGGATCCACTTGTCGGGGATTTTAGACTTAGTTATATACTAATAATTATGGAACCCGAGACCCGACCAACATAAAATATTAAGTGTACGTGTTTATGATACGTTTTAGAACCCAAGAACTATATAAAGTGGACTTGGGCCATAAAAGCCCAACTTACACTTGGAATGGCTATTGGGCCATTATTGGACCTGAGATTTATAACCAATTTAGAGTGAAATACTGAATTTTAAATGGACCTAAGTTATATAATCTTGTAATGGGCCACTATTGGGCTTAGGATGGGCTAAAAGTGTTAAACTGGATATTACACTAAAATGGTTAAGTTTTCATTTAAAAGTTTTATAAAGAATCATAAAACTTATGCAATGTCCAAGAACTTATTAAAACATACTTATTACATATATGTACGATTCATTTATCGTCTCTAGCCTAAGACGTGCCTCGTTATCTTTAGGTCTCGTATGATCATGTATCGACCATTGACATTTATTCTCGATTGACGTTTGTTCTATATTAATTATTGTGACGATTGTATCAGGTAAGTCTATAGCCTCGCTTTTATACTATCTTATAAATGGTTTTTAAACCCGCGAGGGGAATACATGTTTTTATAAACTTAGAACACAAGATTTTTATGGTATGCTTGTACCTCTATGAATGGACTCGTGGTTGCCTTTAAATTGCATTAAGTGATTGCCATTATTAAAGCCTCAATTGTGGACCGTTAATTAACCTATGATGGGTTAACCGCTAGTACAATTAATAGATCTATGGGGGAAGCCGCCCCGGTTCAGTTTATGTGGACTTGTCACAGAAGCTTAGGCCCGACCTCCACACTGTTTGAACATATTGTATTGAGAAGTCAGGCATACGGCAATGTACCAATAATCTGGAGGTAATTGACAATTAATAAATCTCTCGTCTTATTAGACTGATATGAGAGTGTCTAAGGGTTCGGTTCCACGAGCTTATTGCAATTTATGCTATATATAATTATTATTGTTGATGCAAATTATTAGATGCTTGTTGCCTTCAAGTATGCCACTGATGAGACTGCTTTTATACATAGTCTCATCGTCCAAATAGGGCTTAAAATGCATTAAATATCATCAAAATACCCATATATATGCTTGTGTTTGTTGCTTGTGTATTTTAGGTACGGATATTGAGAAAATGACAAAAGATCACAAGAATCATGCAAAAACGAACACGGGAAACGAAGCCGCACAATGAACCAAGCCCTAATGAAGACTTTCCCAAGAAAAACCCTTGAATATTTGAAAATTTTTGAAGAAGGGTCCTCCAATATGGAAGAATTGACACTTTATACCCTTGTATTTTCATAATTTCAAGTTTGGTCCCTAAAGTTTGTTAATATTGCAAAAAGGGCCCTTCACTTTGAAGATTTAGCAATTTTAGCCCCTCAACAAAGCTAAAGTGTCAATATTTATCCTCCTCAAAGTCAAACACATCAAGAAGGACTCTAAGTTACAAGAATGACAAGTTTGATCCTTTGAAAATCCCAAAATTACCAAAAGGACCCTTGACTTTGAAGATTTGGCAAAAATGGTCCCTCATCAAACATGATTTGACAATTTCAGTCCTTCACAATGTCAATCATACAAGTTTAGACCATTATCCTTGAAGAAAATACCAAACCAGTCCTTCAAGAATCACAAAATGGCAAGAATTACCCCTGAATTCACTTTATAAAACATTTTGGGGCAAAAGTGTACAAAGGAAAAAGTTGATAAGAAGTATTTTGGCGTTGATAGAGTTATAAGCTGAAATGACAAGAAAAGGGAAGAAGAGGGGTTATTCATGGCAGACACAATATTTACCTTAACCAGTGAGGGGGTGACACGTGCCCCACTCACCAAAACCAACCAATGAAAACTCACCAATCCTCCACATAGACATCCCACTCACCCGTTTGTTATTAACTCACTTTTCAAACGAGTGAATTAATATTTAAACTGGCGCTAAACATGTTTTTAACCCACAACAAAGATCAAACAACTTGTTCTTCATGTTCTTGATAAAATTAGGCATTCCTTAATTACTTGTAATTAAGCCCTAATTGTTTCCAGATTTATGATTAATGGTGTCATAATCAAATCCCAACCTTAATTTTGGTCACCACATCACCCCACATGCTACATGGGACCTCCCCTGCTACGTCAAAGAGGAAGAAGACAAAGAAGAGCCAGTCATCCAACGTCCCACAATTGTGCTTACATCCTAAGCTTGTTACAAACCCTTGGATCACTTTTTCACTTGCCACTTTTGCTCTCTTTTCCTAAAGAGTAGTAAAACCACTACATCAATTTTGGCGCCGCTACCAGGGAGGCGTGTTGTGTTTTGATTTGGAATTGTTGTTTTTATATACTAACCATAATGGTATTTGTATTAGTAGCACTCTACTAATACGTATTATCGGTTTTCGATTTTTGTGTGAATACTATTACTATATTGTATACGTAGAAAAATAAATTCACAAGTACTCCAAATACGTGAGAAATCACAACCTTGACTTGGGAGGTCATTACCCAGTCATTGTATTCGAATCTCAAACCAAAGAAAAAGGAAAAAATAGATAAATACTTACGTGAAGCTCAATTTTGAAAAATACAAACTATAAGGTGGGTATAAGGCGGATATTATAAAATATATCCTAAGGAAAAAGGCTCTTAAGTGCTTCGCGCCGCCTCGTTTCCTCGCTTGATTGTGAGTATTTGATTTTGAGAGCTAATCGAGGGTTTTGCCGCCCAAAGTATTACTAAGTATCATATATATTTTCTTGGTTTCATTGATTAAACCCTCTTGAACGTTTTGGTGTTCCACCAACGTTCTAAAGTCATCGAAGGCGTTCACTTCACGCGATCGTTTTCATTCCTTGAGGCTTCTTTAATCAAGAGATTTGATAAAGGAGGAGATTTGTAGATTTTTGTCTACTTAATACATTCAACAAAGTCCAAAAAAGGTTAATACAATCAAAAACCACAAAAAAAATTGAAAAATACAAAACACCAAAAAGAATCTTCTTTGCTTGTCCCCTCGTTGTACGTGACGTTTATGCTAACTCGTAATCAAGCAAGACGTGCACGTAAACGAAAGAACAAAAATCCCACTCCTAATCTTTCTAGTGAGGAGTCTCCTATTGACGAACCCATTGTAAGAGAAGCACCAACCATGGCGAATCGAACTATGATAGAGTTACTTCAAGCACCCACCGAGGGTTATGGAGAGGCTATTGTGATTCCCGCTATCCTTGCGGAAAATTTTGAGGTGAAAACGGGTTTGTTGTCGATGATCCAAAACAACAAATTCCGTGGTGATGAGAAGGACAATCCACACAACCATATCCGCCAATTCAATCGTCTTACCGCCACTTGAAAGTTTAAGGATGTCTTGAATGACTCGATTAAGATGATGCTTTTTCCGTATTCCTTAGCGGGGCCCGCTAAAATTTGGTTAGAGAAAGAGCCACCCAATTCTATATTGACGTGGAAGGATCTCGTGTCTAAGTTTGTGAATCAATTTTTTCCGCCCTCTAAGACTACGCATTTGAAAAACGAGATTTCAAAATTTTCACAAGAGTTTAATGAAAGTTTTTCAACGGCTTGGAATAGGTTTAAGGAAATTTACATGAATGTCCTCATCACGGTTTTTCTGACTTGCATCAAATTGACACGTTTTACAATGGACTTAATGATCATGAAAGGGATTATTTAAATGCCACCGCGGGTGGTAATTTTTTGTGTAAAACGGTTGAGGAAGCTTTAGTGATAATTGAGAATAGATCTAAGGTGTATAGTCCTCGTAGCACGTTTAGTGTTCGTAAGGCTTCGTCTTCGGCTTCACCTTCTTTGTCTACTACCATCGACGCTTGCCAAATTGAGGCGAACTTGGAAAACAAGATTTTTGATAAGCTTAAAGGACTTTTGATTGAGTTTAAAGTTGGTGAACCAAGTGCTCCCGCTACGGCTAAAGCGGTTGAGGTTTCATGCATGTATTGTGGTGGAGGTCATGATTTCTCCGAGTGCATTACCAATGGTGGTAACACTTCGAGTGCCTACGCGGCCACGGGAACTTACAACCAAAACGGTCAAGTTACCCGCTCTAATCAATTGACTCCACCGGGTTTTGGTTCAAATCAAAATGCTAACAACAACTATCGCAACAATCAAGTTGGTTTCAAAAACAATTTCAACAAGGGAAACTATGGTAATCAAGGGGCTAATAATCAAGTTTCAAACAAAAATCAAAATGATTTTCAAAACAACAACAAAAGTTTGCAAACGTTGAAAGATCTTCCAAATGAATTTGTTGAATACGCTAATGGAAATGATGCTAGGTTTGACAATATTCAAAGAGAAATCATTAGCCTAAGATCCGAGTTTAAGACCGACTTGAAGAAAGAGTTGAAAAATGAGTTAGCTAATGAGCTTAAAATCCACACCAACAAAATGGAAGGGAATGTAACTAGGTTACAACAAAACCAACAAAAAATGGAACAAGGGCAACATGAGATTAAACAAGAAATGATTAAAGCCGAGAAGAGGCAATCCATGTTTGAAGATAAAATCTCATCTATGTTTGAGGGAATTATGTGTAAACCTTCTTCGAGTAGTCTTCCTAGTAACACCGTATCAAACCCTAAGGGTGAGATGAAAGTTATTACCACACGTAGTGGTAAGACACTTAAAGAACCGACTCCTCAACCAATTGCTCCTACGGAGGAGGCAATTGAGGAAGAACCCGAGGTGGTGGTCCAAAAGGAGCATGTTCTAATCCCACGAAGTACCGCTCATGCCACACCTACGGTTGACCCATTACCAACATTGGAACCCGAGATTCCAAAGGCTATGCCTATGCCTCAACCCACGCCACCTTTTCCCTATCCATCGAGACTTAGAAAGGAGAAACGTCAAGAGCGCGACAATTACCAATTTGAGCTTTTTATGAAAATGTTTCGTGATTTGCACTTTAATGTGAGTTTCGCTGATGCTTTGGTCATGATGCCTCGATTTGCCTCTAATTTTAAGAGTATGTTGAACAACAAGGAGAAATTGCACCAATTGTCTAGTTGTTCGTCGGTTTATCTTAATCGCATACCTCAAAAGGTCGGTGATCCCGGTAAATCCTTGATCCCTTGTGCAATCCAAGATATGGAAGAATGCTTTGCCTTGGCCGATCTTGGTGCTAGCATTAACTTGATGCCACTTGCAATCTTCAAGTCGCTCAATCTTCCTAATCTTACTCCTTCACTAATGTCTATCGAGTTGGTCGACCATTCCACGATTCCTGCATGTGGATTGGCGGAAGACGTTTTTATGAAAGTGGGGAAGTTCTACTATCCCATAGACTTTATCGTTGTTGATATTCCCACGGATCCTCAAGTTCCTCTCATTTTAGGTCGTTCGTTTTTAGATACGTCTATGGATTTGATCGATGTTCATGCTAGAAAGATCACCTTACGTTTCAACGACGAGGAACTTGTTATAAATGCAACTCAAAACTCTCAAATTTCTCATGTTTATTCCGTTGCAACCATAAACCTCGTTGATATGATCGACGTGGTTTGCGAGGAATTTTCACAAGAAGTTCTATGATGAAATTGTTAGGACCATTGTAATAGTTATATGTAATAGGTAGACTAGGAGGTATGTAGTTCCTCCTGGTCCTAGTAGTAGTAGGAGCAAGTCCTGCTCCTGGTCCTAGTCGTAGTCAAACTTTATTATTTACTTAATATTCTGTTAGGATATGCATGAGATATGTTAGGAAAGGATATGCATATCAGTTTTACACGTTTTCTTTAATGATGTATTAGGGTTTCCTTGTAGTATAAAAGGAACCTTAGGCAGAAGGGTTAGACACACCTTCATCAAACGTAGTTCTAGTCATTATCAATATTAGAAATCCTTAGAAAGGATCAAGTCTTTAGTGTTATTCTGTTCTTCTTAATTATATTTATATTCTACATTCATATTGTGTATAGAGTCTCTTTGTGATTTGACTTGTGATTACAGAACTCATTCACCGGTCCTGACAGGCTGCAAGATCTACATCTAGTAGACCCAACAAGTGGTATTAGAGCCTGGGAGGGTCTCTATACAAGAAGAATCAAGTTTTCTTATTACTGACATTTTGTTTATCATGTCTGCCTCAACTTCTACTCAAACATGAGAAGACAGCACTCCTAAAATTGTGCAACCTCAGCAGATCCTGGCTACGGTCTCTAACACGAATGGTAAATTCCCTCTTCTGAAGAAGGGTTAATATGATAACTGGGCAATGAAGATGGAATGGTGGATCACCAACACTGATCAAGATCTCTGGAAGATCATTCTGAATGGGAACAACAGGAAGCTTACAGGACGTGACAAGAATGGTAATATTTACCCTTCTTGACCCTAAATCCCATGAGGAAATCATAGCTATTCAGAAGGAGGTGAAAGCAAAAACGATTTTGCTTCAATATCTTCCTGAAGATCACATGGGTGACTTCTACCATTTGGATGATGCCAGAGAGATCTGGAATGGCATAAAAGCAAGGTTCGGTGGGAATGAGGAGTCAAAGAAAATGCGAAGGTCCATGCTGAGAGATGAATTCACAGAATTCAAAATCTCAGAAACTGAAGGTCTAAATCAAGGGTATGATAGGTTCCAGAAGATATTGAGCCAGTTGAATCAACTTCGGTCAAAGCCTGATGATGGTGAGATAAATGCAAGGTTTCTTAAAGCCTTACCCTACTCATGGAATCAGGTGGTGATCTCTCTCAAAGCCAAAGGTGGGCTTGACTATCTCAGCTTTGATGATTTGTTTCATAAACTCAGAACTTTTGAATCTCATGTGAGAGGCTTTTCAAGCGACTCTTTTCCCACTCCTGCTAACTCGGCCTTTGTGAGTTCTATGGCATCCAGTCCCATGTCATATGCAAGTAGCCCAAGCAATATTGTGTCCTCTCAGCACACTTTCCAGCATACTTCTGCTCCTGATCCTACTACCAAGTCTGGTAGTATGGTAGAAGCTGTTCTTCATTCTTTTGTGGCTGATGTTAATGCTGAACAACAACTTGCTTTTGATGACTTCAAACAGGTCGATAAACTTGACCTGGATGAGATGGATCTTAAATGGCAAATGGCCATGCTTACTCTTAGGGTTCACAAGTTTGAGAAGAAAGCAGGAAGGAAATTTAATTACAACCCTCGGGAGCCAGCAAGATTCGATAGAAGCAAGGTGCGATGCTATAACTGCCAGCAACAAGGTCATTTTGTAAGGGAGTGCCCTAGCAAGAATGATCAGGAGAAGAGCAGGTATTCCGCGTTCAAGGTTTAGGAGATAAAAGATGACAAGAAGGCATTGGTATCTGTTGACTCTATGGTCAACTGGAATGATCATAAGGCTTCTACTCTTGAATCAGCTGAGTCCTCAACTGACGTGTTTGCAATGATTGCTGGGAATCTCTCTAATGCAGAAGAAGCTGACGAGTTTGCTCTTATGGGCATCTCACCTCAGGTACAACATTGTCCTCTTGGTTGTCATGATAAATACTCAGAATTGTTGTCCCAATTTAATGAAGTAAATGATCAAAATGATAAATATTTTTTAGAGGTTCAAGCTTATAAGGCTTCATTAAATACATGGGAACAACAAAAGAGGTGGTTACAAGATACACAACGTGCGTATGAGGATAAAATCAGGATACTAAGCATTTATTTAGAAAACACTACAAATATGCTTAAATATACAGAAACTGAAAGAGATGCTAGTATCAAAGAAAAAGAGGAGATGCAAGCTAAATTAGATGCTACAATGCTAAGATTTGACAAATGGCAAAAGGCACCTAAAAATCTTTCAAAATTAATTGATAGTAGCATGTCTGGCAGAACTAAAAGAGGCTTAGGATTTGAAAAATATATTGATTCAGAAGATGTATTTGATTTATCTTTCTCAAGTGTCTTTGATGCCGACAAAGAGGATGAGGGAAAACCTAGTTACAATAGGTTTAAACCAGTAGCAGAAATGCATGATGTCCCTCCTCCTCTTACTGGAACTTTTATGCCCACCACATGGCGTAATGACTCGGATGGATCACAGATGCTTGAGTCCCCAACAAGTTCTACTGATACTAATGACTTTGTCTCATGTACTTTCAGTGACAAAGCCGGTGAATCTGCATCTAGTGGTTCAAGTGAAGAGTCAAGACCTACAAGTTCCAAGTTGAATGAACATGCTGCTACTGGTGCTAGGAAGTGTGAAGAAAAAGTTGCTGTCGAGTCAAGTGTGTCTGGTCCTAGTTTATTGAGTCCTAGGAAGAATGTTTTTCCTAGAAATGTGTGTAATAAAGTAGGCAGTATGAAACAATCTCATTCTAATAAAAGGTCTTTCAAAACATGTTTTGTTTGTGGCAGTGCCTTTCATTTAATTAAAGATTGTGATTATTATGACACACATACATCTTTTAATCATGCTTTTCCTGCTCCTGGTCCACCAGGAGCTGCTTCATATGCTACTAGAAGACTTAATCCTAGTGCTCCAACGTTTAATACTTCTAGAGTATCCTCTCCTTTCGCGTCTGATTATTGGAGAGATAGTGGATTCCAAACAACCAGTAATTATTTTCAAAATTTTAATCCAATCTATCCACATTATTTAGACCACACGTATTTTGGTTTGGGAAATTTGGGAACTGCTGTTAAGCCCTCAGCAGGTTGTTCTTGGTCAAATAATAATACCCATATGATGCATAGGCAACCAAGGAACAACGGTGGATCTCATCAATCTTCTTGGCACTCTTCTAATGATCCACAAGGCAGGCTCAAACCTGAAAAGGTTTGGGTCCCCTTAAGACACTAACTTTTGCATTTTTATTATCTTGTTGTTGTAGGTTACTCCATACCAGGATCCTAGTCTAGGCATTGCTGATAGTGGTTGCTCCAGGAGCATGACTGGAAATAAAAGTCTTCTCTCTAACTTTGTACCTTTTCATGGAGGCAAGATCTATTTTGGTGGGGGTGAAGGCAGAATCACAGGCAAAGGGACGATAAAGACTCCTAATCTAAACTTTGAGCAGGTCTACTATGTGGAAGCACTTCAACACTTCAACTTGATTTCGGTCTCTCAGATTTGTGACAAGAAGCAGTTTGTTCTCTTCACCGATACTGATGCACTTGTGCTTTCCAAAGACTTTCAGCTTCCGGATGACTCACAAGTTCTACTCAGAATCCCTAGAAGACACAATCTCTATAGCATCAAGTTGAATGAAGTCAACCCTACTTGTCAACTAGCATGTCTGGTTGCTAAAGCCTCAGAAGATGAAGCCACTAAATGGCACCGAAGGATGGGGCATGTGAACTTTAAGACCATTCACAAACTTGCAAATCTGAATCTGGTCTCTGGTTTACCTCCCAAGACGTTTCGAAATGATATACATTGTATTGCCTGCAGTAAAGGCAAACAGCACAAAGCATCCTTCAAGGCCATTACTGCTCTAAGTCTTATTACTGAACCATTGCAGCTTCTACACATGGACTTATTTGGTCCTACTTCCATCAGGAGCATTGACCACAAGCAATTCTGTTTGGTGGTAACTGATGGTTATAGCAGGTTTACGTGGGTGTTCTTCATGGCTGCCAAGAGTGAGACCTACTCAATTCTTAGAGATTTTCTTACCTTGATAGAGAATCAGTTGTCCAAGAAAGTTAAAGGTATTCGTTGCGACAATGGAACCGAGTTTAAAAATAAAGACCTCATCGCACTTTGCAATGCTAAGGGCATCAAAAGAGATTATAGTGCTGCTAGGACTCCTCAATAGAATGGTGTGGCAGAAAGAAAGAACAGGACATTAATAGAAGCAGCAAGAACTATGCTTGCCGATTCCAAGCTTCCAACCATGTTCTGGACAGAAGCTGTTAATGCTGCAAGTTATGTTTTGAATAGGGTTTCTATTACCAATCCTCACAAGATGACTCCTTATGAGTTGCTCACGAGAAAAGTTCTAAATATTGCTCATTTGAAGCCTTTTGGGTGTCCAGTCACCATTCTGAATACTAGTGACTATTTGGGGAAGTTTGATGGCAATGCAGATGAAGGATACATTATGGGATATTCAGCTCATTCTCGGGCGTATCGTGTCTACAATCTTCAAGCCAAACGGATCATTGAAACTATTAATCTCAGGTATTTTGAGGAGAAGTCAAACATCCAAGGCAAAGGTCCATAATGGTATTTTGATCTTGATTATCTTAGTGATTCGTTAGGATATTTTCGTTTCAAAACTAACCATGATGCAGGACCACAAGTGTTTGCAACTTCTAGTACTGGTGTTCCTTCTAGTCTTTCTGATTCAGATGATGAGGATGACATTTTTGTGGTTCCATCCTATTCCACCAGGGTTTCTCCTACTCCTCCTAGTGATGCAACTCCATTGGATGTACAGGATTCCCAAGCAGCTCTTGACACTCTTCTCAAACAGCAACAAGAAGCTACTAAAGCAGCTGCTCAAGGTAGTTTTGAGTTTCCCTTGGTTGAGCCTACTGACAAATCTGCTCCTGGTACTCCAGCTTCTGCTCCTAGTGCTAGCTTATCACCTACTGCTACTCCGGCTAGTGAGTCTGCTTCCAATACTCGCTTCTCCAGTCCTTCTGATTTGGGGAACAATGAAAAGAAGTCTTCTACCAAGTTGGATGATATTCATAAACAACCGGTAGATGGGATTTTCCAAAATGCTTCTTATGATGCTGACTTTGTTGGTGATCTCAATAACTTGGCACCAGAAGTGGAGGTTTCTTCCAATCCAGTCTTGCAAGCACATAAAGATCATCCTACCACTCAAATTATTGGAGATCCTGGTTCTACCGTCAAGACACGCAGAATGCAGCACAAGGCCTCGTCTGATCATCATGCTCTTGTGGGCTATATTGAGGATCAAAAGCGTAATAATCATACGGACTTTCAACACTGTTTGTTTGCTTGTTTTCTTTCACAGGTGGAACCTAGGTCTGTTTCTCATTCTCTTGAGGATCAAAGTTGGGTGGAGGCTATGCAGGAGGAAATGCAGCAATTCTTGTTTCAGAATGTTTGGGTTCTGGTTGATTTACCAGATGGAAAGTCAGCTATCAATACCAAATGAATTCTCAAAAACAAGTAGGATGCACGGGGAATTGTCGTCAGGAATAAAGCTAGGCTTGTCGCACAAGGACACACTCAAATTGAGGGCATTGACTATACTGAAGTCTTTGCGCCGGTAGCAAGGATCGAGGCCATTCGTCTGTTTTTGGCCTTTGCTTCTTATGTTGGCTTTACGGTGTTCCAGATGGATGTTAAGAGTGCATTTCTCTATGGCAAAATTGACGAGGAAGTGTATGTTACTCAACCTAAGGGGTTTGTAGATCCAATTCATCCCAAGAAAGTCTACAAGGTGGTCAAGGCTCTTTATGGGTTACAACAGAAGCTGAATACGTTGTTGCTGCTAGTTGTTGTGGACAAGTTTTGTGGATCCAAAATCAGATGTTGGATTATGGTTTCAATTTTATGAATACCAAAACTTTTATTGACAATCAAAGCACTATTTGCATTGTGAAGAATCCTGTCTTTCATCAGCGGACGAAGCATATTGAAATTCGGCATCATTTTATACGGGATGCCAATGAGAAGAAGCTGATACAGGTTCTCAAAGTTCATACGGATGACAATGTTGCTGATTTGCTGACTAAAGCTTTTGACGGTCCTCGGTTTAACCACTTGGTGGTTCATATTGGGATGGTCAATCCTTGAGGTCTAGGATTGAGGGGAGGCAAATCCTAAGGGGAGGCTTTGTGTACATATTAGGTCCGACTAACGTATTGATAGTATTTAACAACATAGTTTCTTGGTTCTGATGGTGTGTGGTGCTTATGATGGAGGATTTTTGCTCTCTACTGGTGGATATGGCCTTACATGACTGGCTTCTGGTTCTCTTTGGTCAGCTTCTAGTTATAATTGTTTGGCTTCTGGTGGTTTAAAATCCTTCCATGTCAACTGGTGTTTGGCTCCTGGTACTGGTCTGGCATACTGTTCATTCCTTTTGTCCTTTGTTAATCACGTTTTGCTCCTGGTTTGACCATTGTGTGCTTTGACTTTTGGTCAACGCTCCCAATCCTGGTATTTACAAGTTTGAATTAAGCATGTTAATTGGGAGTTGGTTATTATGTTAAAAAGGGCAAGTGGTTACTATGCAATTATTGTTTAATTTAAAAGAGCAAACCCCCATTAATAGGGGTCAATGAACAGTTACCACTTTCTTTATATATGGTCAACATACACCCTTGACTCACTCATTACAATTAACACACACACACAACCGCTTCTACTCTCTACACCCTAATCCCAATCCTTCTTCCATCAATTCATCAAGATCCATGGCTGCTCTTGCTTACCAACCTGCTCACAACCGTGTTGCTTATCTGGGTGATGGTCTAAATCGTGAACATTTTGCTGACATCTTGGATTTCATTGAAGCTTCTAACTTAAGGTTTGCATTTACTGTCTGTCCTACCATATATGATAGTGTGATTCGTCAATTTTGGGCGTCTGCTCAACTTGTGAATGTGGCTGGTCGTCCACGTGTACTCCATGCTACCATAGATGGACGTGCATATGTGGTGAATGAGGCTTCTATTCGCTCTTCTCTTCATCTTCAGGATGAGGGGGGTGTTGAATCAATCCCCAATTCGGAAGTATTGGAGAGGATGGCTGCTATAGGTTATGAACATGGGGGGAAGTTTAACTTCCAGAAAAATAGGTTTTCCCCCCAATGGAAGCTTCTGGTTCACTTTTTAATCCATTGTATGAGTCCCAAGTCTGGGAGTTGGGATGCTTTCCCTACTCCTTTGGCTACTGGTCTTATTTGCTTAGCCCAGGGTAGAGTGTTTAATTTTTCTCATTATCTTTTTGAGGGGATGGTTAGTAATTTGTCTACTGCTGGTTCGAGAAAGAAGTTTCTTATGTACCCTAGGTTTCTTCAGCAAATCCTTGTTTGTATTCCTCGTGATAGGACTGAGCATGTGCCGTCTAAACTTACAGCTAAAGTAAATTACAATATGATGAATGGGTTTTCTGGGGACTGGAGGCCCTTGACTGAAGCCATGTTGGGATTGGCTCAGGGTCCTATGGGTGAGGAAGAGGAGGCTCCTGAGTTTGTTGTGATTGATGATGACCCAATGGAGGAGGAGGCTCCTACTGCTGGTGCCACTCCTGTGGTAGAGGATGAGCTATTTGAGGAGGTGGTGGTTGAAAAACCATCTCCTACCAAGGCTGGTCCTTCTTCAGTCCCACAAAGGTCTCCATTTGTGGAGACTCCACCTCCTAGTCCTACCCCACACTCGACTGATAAACCGTATGATGCTAGTACTCCACAGGTTGACCCACATGTTGCTTCGGGCTCCAGTGATGCTTTCCCTGATCCAAGTTCTCTTGGTGGGCAGGCGGAGGAGCCTACTACACTGATATCTTTGCTTGATCTTATGCGCAGGTACCATGAGCAGATGATTTGTTTGGAAGCTGATTTAAACCAACATCGGAAGCTTACAAGGGAGTTTGTTCTTCCTCTGGCTGATCGGCTCAAGGCGTTGGAGACTCAACAACGTCGTCGCAAGAATCATGTGGTCCATTCAGATTCTGATGAAGAGGGTGCGGAGAATGTTGAGGATGGCTTGACGTTGTTGGCAAAGGCTGCTTTTGCTGATAAAGTTTATGATGATTTGCCGGTTCCTCCAACGTCCTCCAATGTTCCTTCTCCTGGTGCTATTCCCCCTTCTATGGGTGGTGATTCTGATCCTGCTGATGGTTCTCATGCTGGTCCCTCTCATGATTCGAAGGGCAAGGCCCCAATGACTGATGCTCCATCCCCATCTCGCAAGCGTACCCGTCGCTAGATTGAGGAGGAAAGGCTTGGTGAGGAAGCTGCTCGTCGGGTTCAAGCTGAGATTGATGAAGCTGATAGGGCTGCTGAGGAAGAGTTTCGAGAACGCAGGCGTGCACAAATTCAGCATGATGCCATGCATTGGAGTGATAGTGAATGAATGCAAGTGTTGACTGTTCTCACTCGGGATTATGCTCAGTTTAAGGATCTTTTGGGTGACGATGTTGATGAACACAATTGTATACCGAAGGCTATGGTATTGATGCGTAAGCATCAGTTGGCTCTTGCTGCAGAATTTAAGAAACAGAGAAGGAACAGACCTTTATCTCGGGCCGAGGAGCGCCAGCAGATGCAACGTTATGTGAAATTTCAGTCTGCTGCTCATTTTAATGCTCCTTGGACGTGGGATCGGGTGCGGGCTTTGACTTTTGATGAGCTCAAGGCCCTTTATGAAAAGATGGTTAAGCGTCAGAGTCAACCTATTCCGGAAAGATTTATTTACCATCCTCGTGGTGTGACTTCTTCTATGCCTGCTGATTCTACTGGTCCTTCGTCTGCACCCACTCCTGGTTCTGCTGCTAGTCCATCTGGTTTTGTTGCTACTTTCGTTGGTCCTTCTACTACACCTTTGGTTGCTCCGTTGGGTTCTACTGCTGGTCCTGCTACTACCATCTTTGCTACTACCACCACCACTCATGCTTCTACCACCACACCTGTTACTACCACCACCACACATGTTCCTGCAAGCACCTTTGTTGCTACCACCATACCTACTGCTACTACATCTGATGTGCCATCTCCATCACCACCAGTTCCTGGATCTCAACCTAATCCTACTTCTGATGCAGCTCCTAGTGGTCCATTGGGTGGACACATTCATGAGTCTACTTCTACTGCTTCCCCTGCTGCTGCTGAGGTTAAGGTAAAGGTTGAATCCACACCTTCTGATCCCACACCTAGACGTTCCCTTCGTCAGAAACAGGCTCGTCGTATTCGCGTGGTAAGACAGTTCCTTTTGAGAAGCGAGATCCTGAGAATTTAATTGATGCAGCTTCTGACAGCGATTCTGACTTACCCTTGGGCAATGGGAGCATTACTGGTTATACGGATGAGCGTTCTACAACACTTCCTGGTGGCGTATCCCATCGGATTACTTTGAGTGATGGGTCTGTGCGATTGGCAACGGGTTTGCAGGGTGTGTTGTCTTGGGCTGACCGTATGGATCTTATGGCGTTGTATGGACTTGTTGATTCTAGTATGCCGTTTAACCCAATGGCTGTGTCTTCCTGGCCTGGTCTGCGTATCTGGGCTGATCTCAAGCTGATGTTGGATGCTCCTCCTAATGCTCCTGTTTCGGGCATATGGAAGGATCAAATGCAATGGGAGATTCTGCGCTGGAAGCTATATGCTGGATGTAGAGTTCATGTGTTGGAATTAGAGTCTGGTCATATGGTGTTTATGCTGACGGATGTGGAGTATCCTTTGACTATTTCTTCGATGGAGGCGATGTTAGCGAGTCACTTGCAAATTTCTACTGCTCCATCTGGAAATGAGTCATCTATGGCTACGGCATTGGTAGAAGGTATTCAGGCAAGGTTGATAGCCGATAAGAAGGCTGCTTCTGGTATGTAAGGTGATTGGGTTGTAAGTGTTTATGCTTTGTATTTTTGTTCATTTGTTCTTATTTTCATTCTTTTCACCAATATGTACAGTGATTGGTGAACTTCATTCTTTAGAGTTAAAAAAAAAAACATTTCATAAAAAAAAAATATATATATATACTTTTTATATAATATCTGCTTATACTTTAAACACAGTTTCGATTTTATACTTGTACATAATATCCCTTGGTTGCTTCACAATGTGGTTTCTGGTTACTGATTTGCGATTGTCCTGGTACTTGGCTTCACTTGGTGTTGGACGTGGTCCACACAACAAATGGTTCTCCACTTACCATGTCTAATCGACAAGAAAAAGTTGATTCACCTTGAGGGTACGGCTCCTGGTGCGATTCTCAAATCCGTTGATGGTTGCCAGGTTACCCAAAACTGGATGGTTTTCACTTGCCATAGTTTTGGACTGAAAAGTGGCTAATCCAAGGGGGTACGGCTCTTGGTAAAGATCTTATCAAATCCGTTGATAGCTGTAATAACTTGCTTAAAGCTATAGGGTGTTCAACTCACCGATGCTTCATTGCTAAGAGTTGGCGAGTCCAGAGGGGTACGGCTTCTGGTAAAGACGCATCAAATCCGTTGACGGCTGTGATGGTTTGCCTAAAATTATCAGGGTACTCCCACTCACCATTGATTCACGTTCTAAGAGTTGGGCTGGGTTCTAGTCTCCCAGGGTGATGCTTATTCCACCAGAATGCCTAGCTAGCCCAAGAGCGAGCAGCTACTTGGTAAAGGCTCATCAAATCTGCTCATGTTGCTGAAAAGATTCAACACGATGCTGATTTGTTACCAGCTTTGGAGAAGCTTCTAGTGTTTCATGTTGCGGCGGTTACTCTGATTCTTATCTTGTTGATGCTGCTATTTGTTTTGCTGATACAATCCTCGGGCTTTCTTTGCACGTTTTCCAGGAAACTTGAACTCAACAGGTCAAATTCAAGTTTAGGGGAGGATTGTTAGGACCATTGTAATAGTTATATGTAATAGGTAGACTAGGAGGTATGTAGTTCCTCCTGGTCCTAGTAGTAGTAGGAGCAAGTGTGACAATCCGTCAATTTACGATTGATATTTATTCTCAAATATTATTTGAAAATATTATTTTAATGTTACAATATGAACTCACTTATTTTTGGGATGAAATTTGGATTTACGTCTTGAAGTAGCATCGACTACGTTAAAACCGGAGGATTCTACGTTACGTGCTTACGTTTACATACACCGTCTTTGGTGACAATCCGATATTTCAGAAAATAAATTTATCCGTGAATATTATTTTGGATTTTTAAATTTGTGTTGGTTCATAAACTCACAAATTTACGAGAAGAGATTAGGACTTACGATTTTATTTTAACGTCCTTTACGACTAAACCGGAAACCTTAGGATTACGTATTTACGTTTTCGAACTCCGTTTTTGATGAACCAATTTTTATTGGATTCGTTTTGTGACGTTGATTCATAATTTATAAAAACGTCTTTCGTAAAACGACCCGAGGGCACGCAAATCGAGGAAACTAGAATCGAGGAGTACCCGTAAATAAATAGGATGAGACAAGTGGGACACTTGTCCCACCCCACTCCAAAACCGGCCTAAATAACTTCACAACACCTTTAGGTGTCAAGTTTTTAGTTAACTATCTACACTTGTCAAGTAAGCTTACAATGTAAGCTTTCCACTTCACAAAACCACTAGCTATTACCACTTTTCTCATTCCACTCATGCAAACTAGCTACATCTCTCTCTCTAACCTCATATGTGCCGTCCCATATCTCACAACAACACCCTCATTTGATCTAAATCAACCACAAAATCTCATGTTATTCATATACATGTTGATGCCCTTTTGAAGCCCTATTGATTGGTGCAAGTTATAACATCCAAGGAGGAGTTTCCATGGAGTATCAAGGCTGATTTTTCCACAAGGAGTTCATGGAGCATGGTGGTCTTGAAGATGGTCTTGGTGCAACACAAGTTTCTCCATCAAAAATCCATGTTTTGATCACAACCTACATCATCATGGTGGTGTAAAGATTGTCCTCCTCAACTTCTTGTTACTTTGATTATGTAAACATGTATTTTATTTCCTATTGTATATATTTATGATGATTATATGATGATAAAAATGTTATGTGGGGATTTGTTGTTGATAAACATGATTAAAAAGGTGAAAAACCATAAGAAACAAGGTTAAAATCTTGATTAATTTACATGGCTGTATAAAACAGTAAAGTAACATGTTATGAACTGATAAAATGATAAAGTAGAATGGATTTACAGTAAGCTATGGGTCTTGTACACATGTGAGAGTTGGCCATACAATGGAATCATTGTAATGAGTGAGATATGATCAAAACAAGTTTAGGGTATAAATCTGAAGTTACTGTTTTGGAAGATTTTTAGAAAATATTTAGAAGATGATTCAACAGTAGCTATAGAAGAGTTAAATGTAGCACATATCATGTATTTTATGTGATAAAAATTTGAGCTTCTATCTCCATATAGAACTCAAGATATGGCAGTTTTGGTGAAAGTGAAGATAAAAATCAGATTTTTGGAAATTAAAGAATAATACTATTATATAAGCACTCACATTTTAATATATAAAATGTAAAATAAAAACCCACTAACTTATAAAACTTATTTATATAAATATATATAAAAGGTTAATTAAATGGATAAATTATATAAATGGTGGTGAAATAGTGTTTATAAGTAATAAAAACTATAAACATGATTTTTACGACTTTTTCGGCTATTGCCGTGAAATTAACGTTTTTCGCCAAATAAAACTTAGACGACCAAACCCGTCTAATGTAAAGTTTATAAAAGTCATATACTGATGTATAGGTAACTAATACAAGTAAAAACCAATAAAACCCGAACTATAGGGCATACGGACATTAACGAGCTAAATTAACGTTATTGGACTAACAATACAACAAAAATGGACAAAAACACTTATAAACTTATTATTGGGCTTAACCCATTTAGGCCCAACTTGTAAAGTTTAAATACTGATAATATAAGTGTAAAAAGGATTAAAACAAGTTAAGAACTTATAATAAGTTTATTGGACTTAAAACACGTAAATGAGTAAAACTAGTAAATTAGTTTAAAAGTTATCGACATATAACACTAAAATGAGTAAACGAGAATATGTAAACCCACTTGATCATCATATATATATAATCATCATATGTATACATAATTGTTATTTTTATAAATTCATTGGACATGAGTCTAAGACGAGTATTATTTGTCTAGGTTTCCGTGATTGAAGCACGTACCGTACGTCCGAATTGCCGATAACCCGCCTTCCCATATCAACGTGAGTTCATAGCCTCGCACTCTTTTAAATGTTTTTATAAATGTTTTATAAACCCGCGAGGGAGATAACATGTTAGTTTTATAAAATAGGACACCATTTGTCCCGATTGTTTGTTTATTGATTTTGGACCCGAATGCTTGAATGACCCGATTGTATGACCCGATAAATGATTAATGGATCCGATAGATGAAATTAAATGGATTATTAAAGTTAGGTTATGTCACTAAAAGTCCCATTAGCATGAATTGTGAACTACCGGGAGTTGGTAGACGCTTATGCATTTAATAGTACTATTTGGGGACGATCACCCCAGTTCGCGCCTTGACGGTTGATCCCCGTCGTGCCACATTGATTGGTAAGCGAATTTATGTATGAGAAGTTTTCCATAGCGTGACCTTTGTGACGACACGCTACTTTAGATGGGCAAAATTGGTATCGGGTTAGCTACCCGTTTTGGTTTAGTAAGGTAACAATGTCATGCGGCTTGTAATAATCCAAAATTAACGAAATACTAATAGACGCTCCGAATTACGATGTATTGCCTGACTAGCAATACAGGGTCATACTATTGATATTATGATTGTATTTTGGTTTTCATAACCATATTCATATAACGGTTTTTATTTGATTTTATAAAACGTCATAAGACGTATTGTATGATGTTTTTACGACATTGGCTCGTATAATGATTTTTACGGCAAATGCCTATATTATGATTTTCGATAAGGATTTGTATAAAACGATTTTGGCTATTTTATGGCCTATTAAAATGATTTGCATAAAATAATTTTCAGTAATAGTTTTATACTGATATTATATTGATGGAATTTATTAAACTCTATGAATTCACTCGGCGTTATCGCTGACCTTTTCTTTTAACATGTTTTATCTCAGGTACTTGAAGGTAATTCTCGGGAAGACAACAAGAATTCATGGCCCGCACCTAAACAATATTTTCCATTCAAATATTTTGTAAAACTTTGTATAAAATGTAATGACTTGGGACCGATGTAACTTTGATATTTATGAATGGAAATGCTTTATTATTAAACGACGCGATTTTTATGCGTTGTCTATGATGTGAGTAATGTGCTTTCCCGTAACACCAACGAGTCTTCCGCTGTACTGAGTTGTAAAAATTTGGGGGTGTTACAGTTTGGTACCAGAGCTCTCGTTATAGAGAACGAAAGATTTTTAAAACCAAGGTTTTGAATAAAACATTTCAAAATCTTTTAACTAAAAACATTTTTCTAAAAATGTCTAAAAATCTTTTGACTATAACGGTGCCGAAGAATTCCCGAGTTACCGACAAGGCCAAGACTGAGAAGTGTTATTTTAATATATATATATATAACTTGGATTATATATATATGATGTAATTTTATTACATGATTGATTGATGATTATTTTGATATTTATACGACGTAGATTGTCACAATATACCCTAAATCCCCTAGTAAATTAATCGAAGCTATTCTCGTAGGAATTCTAGCTATCCTAGATCTAAACCAAGTTGTGGATATTTATGATCCCAACAAATGGTTGATATCCGTAGAAATGTAGATATTAGTTGATTATGATATTGAAAAAGAATTGGCGAGATTAAATCTGATATCGATGTCATGACGATCTTTCCTTATAGAGTGGAGTTTGACAAAACGTTATCACCTGGAAAGATGTCATCTGATTCGTTGTCATCCAATTCTTAAATTGAAATCGAAAGGGTGAATGTTGCACTTGAGGCTGTTATTGGAACCATTACCCAAAAGCCTCATGCCACTAATACCTTTCCGAGAAGTCTAGCTGAATGATCAAGTCATTTCATATTAATGACTCATTTAATAATTGTTGTCGTAAGAGCTAATAGGATTGGAAATTAAGTGTTGATTCATATTGAGATCGTATTGCCTTTACAAGGCCGAAGAATAAGGTTGTAAGTATTGGATAATGAGGTAGGATATCGAATTGAGTATAAAATTGGTTGAAACTTGGATAAAGTAAAATTTAACCCATATGGAATATGAGATTATTAATAGAAGTCGTTAAGTTATGTGATTGAATTATAAGGTTTTAATTGATTATTGGTTCATGTTAAGGGTTGTTCCTAGGCCATTGTCCACTAACGAGGATGCCCAGTGTCCAAGAAATAAATTGAAGAAAACTTCTTCTGAATTGGGACCGATGGATCTTCTGGGACAGGCAGGACACCTAACGACTCTTGTAGATTAGTATTCATTGTGGTATCTTTTAAAAATCCCTAACTTAACTGAGACATCATGTGGTAGGATGAGTTCTGAGAATTGTATGACATAGTGACACGTAATGTGTTACGGTACAATTTGACTTGTTTGTGATTAATGAAAAGACTACCTTTGATTGCTAAATTCTAGATGTATGAATGATATCTATCTTTTCTTGCTTGTTCCTAATGTTCGCATTAGTGATACAACCATTGAACAAGTACTCATCTTGATTTAAGTTACGTTGTGGATTATTCTTTTTGAGTGCCATCAAGGTCATGAACCTCATGATTATTTGGCTAAGCTCATTTCCTATCATATTGTAGTTAAGATCTTGGTGAACAACTCTTCATCACTCTTTTGCAGATCGCACATTATTTTTATAAAGTTAAAACGGTATCCTTTGAGAAAATTGAATTTTCATCACTATAAGGATTATTCAAAGTAAGATTTATAAGTGATTGATATCAAAATGAAGTTGTTTATGAGACGCTTTGGAAACTTAATTATTTCCATAACAAAGAAATTCTTTGTAAATTTATTTTTGATTCTTATTTAAGAATTAAGCATGAAAATGTTTTTACAAATATGATGATAAAATTTTGACGAACTGAGTATTGCATCGTTAATCTTGAAATTGTATATAGTTGCGCGCCTACATACAATTTGGAATGGACCATGCAAGGCTGATTAGTAGTCGCCATAAAACTGATTAATAAACACTACATTTTCTGTGAGGATTGTGAAAGATTAAATTTCAATGAGATCTGCAAGAAGTGAAAAATAAGGACATAGTGTTAGGGACACCTACATATGTGCCTGTAACACCTATTCTTCTGAGTCGAATTTACTCATCTGTGGAAATTGTCTTATTTGACAATTGACAATTCTTTCTTGTCCAATTCTCCCGTAGTGAGATTCTTAGGAAAAGTATTTGATTACCGAGTGTTGATACCCGACTGGATGTATCAACGTTCTTATCATTTCTCTTGATTTGATTTCATTTGAATGACCTGGGTAACGATCTGAGGAGCTTTCGAATGCGTACTAGAATTATGAAAACATGGAATATATTCATATTCATTAAATGTTTTCGTCTGTATCTGATTTGAAATTCTCTCGCGTAGATTATGCGTTGACCTTACTCTTTAGATGGTAGTTGTGTCTCCATATATCTTTGAATTTGTGAATGATTATGAGTTATTATTAGTCTTTTGAGAAGTTCACATCTTATCGGTGACAATGAAACTGAAAAGTTGATAATGCCGGTAGAATGGATTGATTGATTATGACATGACGATATTGTCTTAATTGATGGGAACTCGAATAGAATTCCCCTAAATGATAAGATGTTTATTATCAAAAGTAATCTAAATAACTCTTGATGGATGATTTTATCATGTATTTAGACTTGAAATTATACCATGAATGGTTGTGAATTAGTCATAGATATTATAACCTAGAAGAGCCTAATATGAATTTATTAAAAGATATTTATCTTATCTGAAACTTTAGGAAGTATTTGTTGGTGAATTACCTGGACTTTTGCCATTAAGGCAAGATTGAATTTGGTATTGATTTTATTCCTGGTGCTGCACTTGCGGCTTGTGCACTGTACGTCAGCACCATCTAAATTAAAGGAATTACCGTACAACTGAGAAAGTTGTCGGAGAAAGATTTTATTATACCAAGCCTGTCATCCTGAAGAGCTATGGTGTTATCTTTCCTTATATTAGATTACTGTGATTGAGTAAATTGACAATCGAAAACGATATCCATAACTCGAAATGGAAGAATTGTTCGATCATTTACAAGGTTTTTGATCCTCAGCATGGTTATCATCAACTTCGCATCTGCGAAAAGGATTATCTATTCCAATCACTACATCCGGTACTTATAATGAATATTATGAGTTTCACGTGATGTCGTTTGGATTGACTAACACACATGTAGCATTCGTAGATTTGGTGAATCACGTGTGTAGGCTGTAATTTGATAAATTCATGCTTGTGATCATTAAGGACCATTTGTTTCTTTATAAGTATAAGAAGGAGTTAATAATTATTTATAGATTGCCCTAAATTGGCCGAACAATGAAAACCTGAACCTTGAATAATTGACACCTGATTAAAGACTTGAACCTTTACATGATTTAACCGTATGATTAATAGATAATGGAAGCTATATTGACTTTTCAAAGATTAGAACCATTAACGCTTAGGGATTAAAAACTTAATCCTTTACATAAAATGACCGTTGGATCAATAATAGTAAGATGTATGCATATAGACTCTTCAAAAATTAAGAGCCCTTTTAAGACTTTGGATTTTACCAAAAAGAAATGGAAATATGCTTTGACAAATGTTTTAACAAAGGATTTTTAAAGGGATTATTCCCTTATACACAAACCATTTAACTAAACTTCTGTTTAGGGGTAAATGTTTGTGTATACCTCAAGATAACCTAAGAGGGATTGAGGAAACCATTTAAACCATGACTTGAAATCTGAAACGATAATTTTTGTTTTTCAAACTAAGAAAACTTTGACTAAAGTATAAACAAAGGTTTTTCGAACGTTTACGAATCTTATTAAATATTTTCGATAAATCAACAAAAATCTTGCTAATTAAATTCAAATTTATTTTTGAACATTTTATATAATTGGTCGAACTAAGAAATTTAAAACTTTTACGTTTACGCTTCATAAAAATTAACTAATAAATATTTAATTAATTATAATAATTATCGACGCTTTAGACGCCGGATTGAGAAAAACTGATAAAAATGATAATTGAGACGAAACTGAAACATAAATGATATGAAGAAAGAATTTTGGATAAATACAGTTATGATAATTATATCATCATGAGAAGTGAATATAGATACCGACGCATTATGTAGAAAATATAAAGAACCAATTAGGACATGTTCCTTAATAATGAAGGTGCAAAAGAAATTGCCAAACAATTTGAAATATAGCCGATGATTGTAAAAAGGATAATATAGATAATAAAAAGGGATTCGCGACTAATATGAATCATTAAAATAAAGAAGCCGATAGCGTTAAATATTTTAAAGACCACTTATGGTTGCCTAAATATGAAGGATTGTGAGATATAGTATGTTGGAATTTGTAAGTATAAGTATTCTATTTATGTCATTTATGACTAAAAGTATCTTTGTCTGAAGAAGTTGTACTAATGACAATTATGAAGGCAGACATCGCCTCATACATTAGTAAACGTCTAGCTATTGCAAAGGTCATCATCTGAATTTGATTCGATTTGGGTCATCGTCGACAGACTGACCAAATCTGCTAATATCATTCCCGTCAATGATAAATGCAAAAGAGTTATGTAAACATAGTGTGCCTGTATCGAACATCTAAATCAAGATCCTCGCTTCGCATCGAATTTCTAGAGATTTGCTCAGAAATCATTGAGAACGAACCTTGATGAGAGTACTATGTACCATCCCAAATCGAAGGGACGAGGTAAAGTAACGATACAGAGTAATATAAGTGCTGTTTTATGTTTGAATGATCGACCTTTAGTAATAGACCGTATAATCGTTTTCCTTTGGAGAGATTATCATTGATAATCATCTTGTTAGGATTGAGATTGAATCTTGTTAGGATCTATATTAGAGCATCTATAAGCAGGAGTTGAGATGAACTTATCCGACATACACCCATTGTGAGTTGGACATGTCTCTTAGGTTTAAGGTTTCCTATGATGGCGAACCTATCCTTGCAAAATACCCGACCCGTGAGATCTGAAATGATTGTTGAAATTAGGATCTGATTATTAATTGCCAATAGTGGGCAGGAGGTTATGTGAATGTGAAATGTAGATCTTGAAGTGCCAAATGGGTAGCGAAGTTATGCCACAATTTTTAACCTTGGAAAAATGAATTCATGATCTGACAAATCATGGGATATAAGTCCCCGTTGTTTGGAACCATTGAGATGATGTAAAAGTTGGGATTGAAAGGCATATAAGCTGGATCTACCCTAGGACTTCAAAGACTGCGTGAATTATGTTTCGTAAATCGAACTTGATGGAATATCTATCAAGTGAAAATCTGATTGTTCTTAGTAAAGCTTAGATCGGCGAAAAGTTGCATTCATCAGAAACCCGTGAACATCATGGATAGAGAAAGTAAGTCAACATTTAGCCTGATCTTATTCCCGTAGTTATGTTTGATGAAACTCGCGTATTGTAACGAATTGCACTTGTGAGAAAAGACCGAATGTGGAGGAAATACCCACATGGCTTTAACTCTATAAGAAGCGAGTAGTAAGGTAAGATGATCTGTGAGGACAAAGATCCTGTTTAGGGGTAAATGCTGTGACAATTCGTCAATTTACGATTGATATTTATTCTCAAATATTATTCTCAAATATTATTTTAATGTTACAATATGAACTCACTTATTTTTGGGAAGAAATTTGGATTTACGTCTTGAAGTAGCATCGACTACGTTTAAACCGGAGGATTCTACGTTACGTGCTTACGTTTACATACACCGTCTTTGGTGACAATCCGACATTTCAGAAAATAAATTTATCCGTGGATATTATTTTGGAGTTTTAAATTTGTGTTGGTTCATAAACTCACAAATTTACGAGAAGAGATTAGGACTTACGATTTTATTTTAACGTCCTTTACGACTAAACCGGAAACCTTAGGATTACGTATTTACGTTTTCGAACTCCGTTTTTGATGAAACAATTTTTATTGGATTCGTTTTGTGAAGTTGATTCATAATTTATAAAAACGTTTTTCGTAAAACGATCCGAGGGCACGCAAATCGAGGAAACTAGATTCGAGGAGTACCCGTAAATAAATGGGATGAGACAAGTGGGACACTTGTCCCACCCCACTCCAAAACCGGCCTAAATAACTTCACAACACCTTTAGGTGTCAAGTTTTTAGTTAACTATCTACACTTGTCAAGTAAGCTTACAATGTAAGCTTTCCACTTCACAAAACCACTAGCTATTACCACTTTTCTCATTCCACTCATGCAAACTAGCTACATCTCTCTCTCTAACCTCATATGTGCCGTCCCATATCTCACAACAACACCCTCATTTGATCTAAATCAACCACAAAATCTCATGTTATTCATATACATGTTGATGCCCTTTTGAAGCCCTATTGATTGGTGCAAGTTATAACATCCAAGGAGGAGTTTCCATGGAGTATCAAGGCTGATTTTTCCACAAGGAGTTCATGGAGCATGGTGGTCTTGAAGATGGTCTTGGTGCAACACAAGTTTCTCCATCAAAAATCCATGTTTTGATCACAACTTACATCATCATGGTGGTATAAAGATTGTCCTCCTCAACTTCTTGTTACTTTGATTATGTAAACATGTATTTTATTTCCTATTGTATATATTTATGATGATTATATGATGATAAAAATGTTATGTGGGGATTTGTTGTTGATAAACATGATTAAAAAGGTGAAAAACCATAAGAAACAAGGTTAAAATCTTGATTAATTTACATGGCTGTATAAAACAGTAAAGTAACATGTTATGAACTGATAAAATGATGAAGTAGAATGGATTTACAGTAAGTTATGGGTCTTGTACACATGTGAGAGTTGGCCATACAATGGAATCATTGTAATGAGTGAGATATGATCAAAACAAGTTTAGGGTATAAATCTGAAGTTACTGTTTTGGACGATTTTTAGAAAATATTTAGAAGATGATTCAACAGTAGCTATAGAAGAGTTAAATGTAGCACATATCATGTAGTTTATGTGATAAAAATTTGAGCTTCTATCTCCATATAGAACTCAAGATATGGCAGTTTTGGTGAAAGTGAAGATAAACATCAGATTTTTGGAAATTAAAGAATAATACTATTATATAAGCACTCACATTTTAATATATAAAATGTAAAATAAAAACCCACTAACTTATAAAACTTATTTATATAAATATATATAAAAGGTTAATTAAATGGATAAATTATATAAATGGTGGTGAAATAGTGTTAATAAGTAATAAAAACTATAAACATGATTTTTACGACTTTTTCGGCTATTGCGTGAAATTAACGTTTTTCGCCAAATAAAACTTAGACGACCAAACCCGTCTAATGTAAAGTTTATAAAAGTCATATACTGATGTATAGGTAACTAATACAAGTAAAAACCAATAAAACCCGAACTATAGGGCATACGGACATTAACGAGCTAAATTAACGTTATTGGACTAACAATACAACAAAAATGGACAAAAACACTTATAAACTTATTATTGGGCTTAACCCATTTAGGCCCAACTTGTAAAGTTTAAATACTGATAATATAAGTGTAAAAAGGATTAAAACAAGTTAAGAACTTATAATAAGTTTATTGGACTTAAAACACGTAAATGAGTAAAACTAGTAAATTAGTATAAAAGTTATCGACATATAACACTAAAATGAGTAAACGAGAATATGTAAACCCACTTGATCATCATATATATATAATCATCATATGTATACATAATTGTTATTTTTATAAAGTCATTGGACATGAGTCTAAGACGAGTATTATTTGTCTAGGTTTCCGTGATTGAAGCACGTACCGTACGTCCGAATTGCCGATAACCCGCCTTCCCATATCAACGTGAGTTCATAGCCTCGCACTCTTTTAAATGTTTTTATAAATGTTTTATAAACCCGCGAGGGAGATAACATGTTAGTTTTATAAAATAGGACACCATTTGTCCCTATTGTTTGTTTATTGATTTTGGACCCGAATGCTTGAATGACCCGATTGTATGACCCGATAAATGATTAATGGACCCGATAGATGAAATTAAATGGATTATTAAAGTTAGGTTATGTCACTAAAAGTCCCATTAGCATGAATTGTGAACTACCGGGAGTTGGTAGACGCTTATGCATTTAATAGTACTATTTGGGGACGATCACCCCAGTTCGCGCCTTGACGGTTGATCCCCGTCGTGCCACATTGATTAGTAAGCGAATTTATGTATGAGAAGTTTTCCATAGCGTGACCTTTGTGACGACACGCTACTTTAGATGGGCAAAATTGGTATCGGGTTAGCTACCCGTTTTGGTTTAGTAAGGTAACAATGTCATGCGGCTTGTAATAATCCAAAATTAACGAAATACTAATAGACGCTCCGAATTACGATGTATTGCCTGACTAGCAATACAGGGTCATACTATTGATATTATGATTGTATTTTGGTTTTCATAACCATATTCATATAACGGTTTTTATTTGATTTTATACAACGTCATAAGACGTATTGTATGATGTTTTTACGACATTGGCTCGTATAATGATTTTTACGGCAAATGCCTATATTATGATTTTCGATAAGGATTTGTATAAAACGATTTTGGCTATTTTATGGCCTATTAAAATGATTTGCATAAAATGATTTTCAGTAATAATTTTATACTGATATTATATTGATGGAATTTATTAAACTCTATGAATTCACTCGGCGTTATCGCTGAACTTTTCTTTTAACATGTTTTATCTCAGGTACTTGAAGGTAATTCTCGGGAAGACAACAAGAATTCATGGCCCGCACCTAAACACTATTTTCCATTCAAATATTTTGTAAAACTTTGTATAAAATGTAATGACTTGGGACCGATGTAACTTTGATATTTATGAATGGAAATGCTTTATTATTAAACGACGCGATTTTTATGCGTTGTCTATGATGTGAGTAATGTGCTATCCCGTAACACCAACGAGTCTTCCGCTGTACTGAGTTGTATAAATTTGGGGGTGTTACAGCAAGTCCTGCTCCTGGTCCTAGTTGTAGTCAAACTTTATTATTTACTTAATATTCTGTTAGGATATGCATGAGATATGTTAGGAAAGGATATGCATATCAGTTTTACACGTTTTCTTTAATGATGTATTAAGGTTTCCTTGTAGTATAAAAGGAACCTTAGGCAGAAGGGTTAGACACACCTTCATCAAACGTAGTTCTAGTCATTATCAATATTAGAAATCCTTAGAAAGGATCAAGTCTTTAGAGTTATTCTGTTCTTCTTAATTATATTTATATTCTACATTCATATTGTGTATAGAGTCTCTTTGTGATTTGACTTGTGATTACAGAATTCATTCACCGGTCCTGACAGGCTGCAAGATCTACATCTAGTAGACCAAACAGAAATTAGTGGCAATCCCACTATGTTAGATCCAATTCTTGATAATTCGACAGAACCTTCACTCCATTTGAAGGTGGTGGTTTTACGTTGGAAGAATTCGATGTTCCACGTACTTACAACGAAGACCTCGACAACGATGAGGACTTCTCGATTATCAAGGATTTTCTTAACGATTTCCCATTTCCTCCACCCGAGGAGGTTATGAGTATCGAGCCCAAATCTTCACTTGAGGAACCACCTATCCTCGAGTTGAAAGATTTACCTCCTCATCTCGAATATGTCTATTTGGAGGAGGACGACAAGTTGCCGGTTATTATTGCGAAGGAACTTTCGAATGATGAAAAAACCGCATTTGGCGATGTTCTAAAGGATCACAAAGGGGCAATTGCGTGGAAGTTATCCGACATTAAGGGAATCGATCCTAAATTTTGTACCCACAAAATCTTAATGGAGGAGGATTACAAGCCCGCAATCCAATGTCAAAGGAGGTTGAACCCCAAAATTCATGACGTCATCAAAAAGGAAGTCCTTAAACTCCTCGACGCGGGAATGATTTACCCTATTTCCGATAGCCCTTGGGTGAGTCCTATTCATTGTGTCCCTAAGAAGGGAGGAATGACCGTTGTGCCAAACGATGCCAACGAGTTAATTCCCACTAGACTCGTGACCGGATGGAGAGTGTGCATTGACTATCGTAAGTTGAATGAAGCCACTCGAAAAGACCATTTTCCCTTGCCCTTCATGGACCAAATGTTGGAGCGTCTTGCGGGAAATGATTTCTATTGCTTTCTAGATGGTTTTTCCGGTTACTTCCAAATCCCCATAGATCTTCGTGATCAAGAAAAAACTACGTTTACGTGTCCATATGGAACGTTTGCCTATCGTAGAATGCCATTCGGACTTTATAATGCACCGAGAACCTTTCAAAGGTGCATGATGGCTATTTTTCATGATATGATCGAGAAGACGATGGAAGTCTTCATGGATGACTTTCCCGTGTTTGGTAATTCGTTCACTTCGTGTTTGTCGAATCTTGAGAGAATGTTGAAACGTTGTGAGGAAACCCACCTTGTGCTCAATTGGGAAAAGTGTCATTTTATGGTTAAAAGTGGAATCGTCTTAGGGAACAAGGTCTAGAAAGCGAGTATTGAGGTAGATCAAGCTAAGGTAGACGTCATCGCCAAATTACCTCATCCAAAAACCGTTAAGGGAGTTAGGAGTTTCCTAGGCCACGCGGGCTTTTATCGTCGATTCATCAAGGATTTTTCAAAGATCTCTCGACCCATTACACATCTTCTTGAAAAAGTGGCACGTTTTATCTTTGACGAAGATTGTGTACGAGCCTTTGAAATTATTAAGAGGAAACTTACCGAAGCTCCCATTCTTGTTGCTCCCAATTGGAACCTCCCCTTTGAGCTCATGTGTGATGCTAGTGATTACGCTATTGGGGCCGTATTGGGGCAACATCATGAAAAGCACTTCTTGCCTATTCACTATGCTAGCAAGACGATGACCGAGGCTCAACTTAAATACACTACAACGGAGAAGGAGTTCCTTGCCGTGGTGTATGCATTTGAGAAATTTCGACCTTATCTCGTCTTGACAAAATGCATAGTGTATACGGATCATTCGGCTATCAAGTATCTTATGGCTAAACAAGATGCTAAGCCGAGATTACTTCGTTGGATTCTCCTCCTCCAAGAATTTGATCACAAAATTGTTGACAAAAAAGGAGCCGAGAATCTAGCGGCCGATCATCTTTATCGTTTGGAAGATCCTCACCAAAGTGTTTACGAGCCTAAGGAAATCACCGAAACATTTCCGCTCGAGACACTTGGTGTAGTGAATTCTAAGCTTGATTCTTCCACCCCATGGTTTGCGGACTTTGCAAATTACCATGCGGGTAACTTCATCATCAAGGGTATGACGACTCAAGAAAAACGAAAATTCTTTCGTGACGTCAAGTTCTACTTTTGGAACGACCCTTACTTGTTTCGAACTTGTGCGGATCAAATCATCCGACGTTGTGTATTTGGCACCGAAGCTTCTAACATCCTTAGAGCTTGCCATGAGGGACCCACGGGTGGTCACCACGGTGCCAATCTCACGGCTAAGAAGGTGTTTGATGCCGGCTTCTTTTGGCCTACTATTTACCGAGAAGCACAAGATCTTGTGAAGTCGTGTGATTCATGCCAACGACAAGGAAAAGCCTCACAAAAAGATGAAATGCCACAAAATATCATCCAAGTGTGTGAGATCTTTGACGTTTGGGGTATAGACTTTATGGGGCCGTTCCCATCGTCTCGTGGTAATAAGTACATCCTTGTTGCGGTTGACTACCTATCTAAGTGGGTGGAAGCTAAGGCTTTGCCCACCAATGATGCTCGTGTGGTAGTCAAGTTTTTGAAAAGCTTGTTTTCTCAGTTTGGAACCCCTCGTGCGATCATAAGCGATCATGGAACCCATTTTTGTAACGACCAATTCGAAAGGGTCCTAAGGAAATATGGGGTTACACATCGGCTTTCTACGGCTTATCACCCCCAAACGAGTGGGCAAGTCGAGGTTTCAAACCGAGCGTTGAAGAGGATCTTGGAGAGATCCGTTGGGGAAAACCGACAATCTTGGTCGGATAAGTTGGACGATGCTTTATGGGCCTTTAGGACCGCTCATAAGACACCCATTGGGTGCACTCCCTATAAGCTTGTGTATGGGAAGAATTGCCACTTGCCTATCGAATTGGAACACAAGGCTTATTGGGCCCTAAAGCATTGTAATGATGACATGGAGACCGCGGGAAAACACCGAAAAATGCAATTAAATGAATTGGATGAATTGAGGGACATTGCTTATGAAAATTCATTGATTTATAAAGAAAAAACTAAAAAGTTGCATGATTCTAAAATTTAAAACCAGGTTTTTAACATTGGGGATCAAGTTTTGCTTTTTAATTCTCGCTTGAAAATCTTTACCGGTAAGTTGAAATCCCGTTGGTCCGGTTCATTCACCGTGACTCAAGTATTTCCATATGGGACCATCGAGCTAGCTCAAAATGATGGCCCCAACTTCAAGGTGAATGGACATAGGTTGAAGCACTACTTTGGCGGGGAATTTCCATCCTTGAACTACCTCGACCAAATCACTTTCCCCAATGATAATTAGTATTGAGGGGATCGAGTCGAGCTCATGACTCGGTAATCAAAAACGAGGTGCCTCGTGGGGGAGTCCCATTCTTATCCTATGTATATATTATCGCTTTCTAATGTAGTAACGTGTGGGGATTTTTGCCCTTCCAACCTTTGTTCCGCGGTTGTTTGTGAATTGTGGACTTTAGATGATAATGATCTTCACGATTGGAGCCTCTCGTGTTCGTTTTATGGGAGCACTCGATCGTTTGCTTTGAAAAATTTCTCAATATCCATGATATATCCTTTGATGTTCTAACCTTAGGTTTATAGCACACTTCATAAACGGCTTTAAATTTAACGGTTACACCCTTTCCATGCTAGATTAGGCATTCGACTACGTCTCTAGTATGGGGGTGTTTGCACCCCTAGACTGGAAACATTGAGGACAATGTTTAACTTTAGTATGGGGGGGGTGAATAGATACTTGCCTTGCTAAACCTTCACGCTTTCCAAAGTTTATCTTTTTGATTATCGTTTTGTTGCAAAATAAGGCTAAAAATGGCCAAATTTTAAATTTTTTCTCATGTTTTATAAGTATTTGAAGACACGAATGTAGGTTTTCCGATGGCGAGAATAAGAGTAATTTTTGACTCGACCGTGCATGTTAAGCACTTAGCTTTGATTCCTTAACTTCACGTTAGGCTAAGTCTCTTAAAAGAGGACAAGAAATGATAGGGTTAATTATAAGTTACTATGATAAACGTAGAGTACTCGTATTCTTTCAAAAACTCATGTGTTCTCGTTGTTTGCTTATTCTCCCTTCGCATGTAAATATTTTTTGCTTAATAAATATTGACTTAGCGGTTTAGTTGGGATTGTTGGGTTTCTAGTCTTTTCTAGTAGCTTCCGTGTAATTAAATTGGGAAGACATTAAGGTATCGCCAGCGTCACGGTTTTGAAGTATTGGCACCCGAATAATCAAAAGCTTCACCCAATAATAAGATTTCAAGTGCTCACCTAAATCAAGCAAACAATTTGAAGCCCCACAAGGTCGAAAAATCTATGCAAAATTGAAAGTGAATCAAGCCTTAATCTTCGAAGATTTAAAGATCCAAAATTCGCCTTAGCGTGAGGATATACGTCTTTGGCTAATAAAACTACCGATGAGGTGGATAATAAAAGGCAAGGCAAGACCGAAGTCATAATAAAAGCTTCATGGAGAAGTTGAATAAAAGATGGAGGTAAACCAAAGATAATAATTCCCTTCCGTTAGGGGCGTATAAAAGTCTTGGTAATAAGTCTCATGTTCAAAACCGTTATAAAATCGTGTTTATCGATCCTTCTTGTTGACTTAATTTTTTGACATCGTTGTCTATTAGGAGGGGTTATTGATTTGATGATCTTGGTTACACCGTTAGGACTCTATTTTTAGACCTAAATCTCTATTATCGCATAAGTCAAACAATGTATCCTCGTGAAACATTCAAGACAAAATAAAATATAAGAGATACAACTTAGGAAAATGGGACGATAAGTACGTGATTAGGGCATATGATTAGTGTTAGCATTACTAACTTATAATGACAATGATCTCGTTGCACGCTTGGCATGGAATTGGGGTGAAAATCGAGGACGATGAAATTATTTCTAACGAAGCATTCACGTGTTCTTATTCTATGAACCTAAACGTCCCATTTTGCGATGAAAATCATACATTATGTCCAAAACGCAAGTAGTAGTAGCAATAGTAGTGGTGTAGCTAGTTTATCGTTCAATAAAGTGAATAAAAATGAATTTTGGAGGTGCTACGATACTTTATTCTAGCATTGCGTGAGGGCACGACAATGGTTTAGTATGGGGGAGTGATGAGACTGCTTTTATACATAGTCTCATCGTCCAAATAGGGCTTAAAATGCATTAAATATCATCAAAATACCCATATATATGCTTGTGTTTGTTGCTTGTGTATTTTAGGTACGGATATTGAGAAAATGACAAAAGATCACAAGAATCATGCAAAAACGAACACGGGAAACGAAGCCGCACAATGAACCAAGCCCTAATGAAGACTTTCTCAAGAAAAACCCTTGAAGATTTGAAGATTTATGAAGAAGGGTCCTCCAATATGGAAGAATTGACACTTTATACCCTTGTATCTTCATAATTACAAGTTTGGTCCCTAAAGTTTGTCAATATTGCAAAAAGGGCCCTTCACTTTGAAGATTTAGCAATTTTAGCCCCTTAACAAAGCAAAAGTGTCAATATTTATCCTCCTCAAAGTCAAACACATCAAGAAGGACTCCAAGTTACAAGAATGACAAGTTTGGTCCTTTGAAAATCCCAAAATTACTAAAAGGACCCTTGACTTTGAAGATTTGGCAAAAATGGTCCCTCATCAAACATGATTTGACAATTTCAGTCCTTCACAATGTCAATCATACAAGTTTAGACCATTATCCTTGAAGAAAATACCAAACCAGTCCTTTAAGAATCACAAAATGGCAAGAATTACCCCTGAATTCACTTTATAAAACATTTTGGGGCAAAAGTGTAAAAAGGCAAAAGTTGATAAGAAGTATTTTGGCGTTGATAGAGTTATAAACTGAAATGACAAGAAAAGGGAAGAAGAGGGGTTATTCATGGCAGACACAATATTTACCTTAACCAGTGAGGGGGTGACACGTGCCCCACTCACCAAAACCAACCAATGAAAACTCACCAATCCTCCACATAGACATCCCACTCACCCGTTTGTTATTAAATAACTTTTCAAACGAGTTAATTAATATTTAAACTGGCGCTAAACATGTTTTTAACCCACAACAAAGATCAAACAACATGTTCTTCATGTTCTTGATAAAATTAGGCATTCCTTAATTACTTGTAATTAAGCCCTAATTGTTTCCAGATTTATGGTTAATGGTGGCATAATCAAATCCCAACCTTAATTTTGGTCACCACATCACCCCATATTCTACATAGGACCTCCCCTGCTACGTCTAAGAGGAAGAAGACAAAGAAGAGCCAGTCATCCAACGTCCCACAATTGTGCTTACATCCTAAGCTTGTTACAAACCCTTGGACCACTTTTTCACTTGCCACTTTTGCTCTCTTTTCCTAAAGAGTAGTAAAACCACTACATCAACCACAAACTTATAATCTTTGCTTGTGTTCAAAATGATTTGTAAAACCTATAGACTTGCTCAACCTTTGTGTTGATGATTTTACACATGTATTTCAGGTAATCAAGATGGATAGCAGCGGAGCATATGAGGAGGAAGTTGGTGCTTACTTGTCTAAACTTTATATTATTTTTCCATCATTTGAAAAAAATAAACTGCTTTTAAGCATTTAATGTATATGTTGTGATTGGTAACGGTTTTTGGGACAAAACGCTACTCTGATTTTATATATAATGGGATGGGAAACTTTTTAGACAAGATTGTATAATATTTCAACGTCTCTTTTGAGATCGTTTTCTATGATTGTGTGTGATGTGCTATGAGTAGCGCCCCAAAGTGGTATTCCGCTGCGTGGTAATTTGGGGATGTTACATTCTCCTTCGCATACAACTTCAAAATCCCTTCAATCAATCCACATTCTCCGCCATCATCGAAACTCTAACTCTAAGAGGCCTTCCCCTTCCTTCCTACTAAGTACCATAGTAGTGGATGTACTCACATCCTGATTCTTCTTAGTAGCTTAGTCATTTGCGTCGCGATCAACGAAAATTCTTCGATGAATCTGTGACAATCAGTCAATTTATGGTCGATATTTTATTCTCAAGTATTATTCAAAATCATTACTTTAATGTTATATTATGAAATCACTCATTTTTGGGAAGAAATTCGGGTTTACGTCTGGAAGTAGCATCGACTACATCTAAACCGGAGAGTTCTACGTTACGTGCTTACGTTTACATACATCATTTTGGTGACAGTCCGACATTTCAGGAAATAAATTTATTCTTGAATATTATTTTGGAATTTTAATTTGTGCTGATACATAAACTCACAAATTTACGGGTTGAAATTAGGGCTTACGTGCATAATTTAACGTCCTTTACGATTAAACCGGAAACCCTAGGTTTACGTATTTACGTTTTTGAACTCCGTTTTGATGAGACAATTTTTATGAGATTCGTTTTGTGCCGTTGATTCATAATTTATAAAAACGTGTTTCCTAAAATGACCCGAGGGCACGCAAATCGAGGAAACTAGAATCGAGGAGTACCCGTAAATTAGTGGGGATGAGACAAGTTAACACTTGCCCCACCCCCACTAAGGGACGGCAAAGCTTCACCAACACACTCTTGATGTGTCCATTTATTAACAAAACTAAGGACAATTGTCCTTAGTTTTCATTCAAAACCACCCAACACATAAACCAACTACAGACATACCATCTAACTCATTTTCTCTCATGCAAAACAACTAAACAATCTCTCTCTCTAGCTCCATTTCCGTCCCATACTTCATCAAAACACCACTATTTGATCAAAATTCAACCATGAATCTTGTGTTTAACTTGCGCAAGATGAAAACCCTTTGAAGACTTGTTGATTTGAGGTGATCCTAACATCTATAAAGGAGATTTCATGAAGATCAAGGGCTGATTTTTCTCAAGGTGATCATATATTTGGTGAATCTTGAAGGTGGTCTTGGTTTATCATAAGATTGGTTATCAAAAACCAAGTCTTGATCTTAACTTTCACTATCTTGGTTGGTAACAAGATCATCTCTTCTATTTCCTTGTTATTTTGTAAAATTAATCTTGTTTTTTCTTTCTAAATGTATATGTATATGATGATAAATGATGATCAAAGTATTATGTGGGGATCTTGTGTTGATAGATTTGGTTAAAAAGATTAAAATCTACAAGTTAAAATGTTAAAATCTTATTTAGATTTATGGGCTGCATAAAACAGTAAGTAACCATATGATAACTTGATAAAATGACTTGGATTATTGAATATACAATAAGATATATGATTTTTACATATGTGGAGAGTTGGCCACTCGATGGAATCAATAAAATGAGCAAGATATGATCAAAACATTATTAAGGTTCAAATCTGTATAGTCTGTTTTGGACGAATTATTAGGGATACTTAGAGGATGAATGAGCAGTAGCTAAAAAGGAGTTAATTGTAGCACATATTATGTTGTTTTTGCTTCCCAAAATTGAGCTTCTATCTCCTTGTAGAACTCAAGACATGACAAACATGGTGAAGGTGAGTTTGATAATCAGATTTGGAAAAATAAAAGTATATATTATAAAATAAGCACTCAAGTGATACTATTATAAAATACATATATAAAAACTACTAACTTAAGATAATACTTACAAAATTAAGTTATATAATTTTATAAATAAGTGTGACATTTTATAAAATTACAAATTGATATGTTTTCTAAGTTATAAAACTATATATATAAGTTTTACGTATCGGACCCGTCTAATGTAAATTTTTTATAACTCATCTACTGATATGTAAGTACATTTTACAAGTAAAAACCGATAAAACCCGAGCTTTATAACTTATGGACATTAACGGGCCAAAGTAGCCTTATTGGACTATTAGCCCAACTAGTTTGGCTTAACACTAATGGACTTACTCATGGGCTTAACCCATTTGGGCCCAACATATGAGTATAGGCCTGGTATTAAAATTATAAATTGACTAATATAATATATTGGGCTTATAATGGGCTTATTGGGCCTTAATATGTAAACAAGTTAAAACTAGTGTAACTAGTCTAAAATTTGACTAACACATAACACTATAATGTGTATGAAGAGATAAAATCCCACTTGATCATCATCATACTTATAATATCATCATACTTAAAATTTGACTAACACATAACACTATAATGTGTATGAAGAGATAAAATCCCACTTGATCATCATCATACTTATAATATCAACATATATATACATAATCATTATTTTTATAAAGTCACTGGACAAGAGTCTAAGACCGAGTATTATTTGTCTAGGTTTTCATGATTGAAGCACGTACCGTACATCCAAATCGCCGATAATCTTCATAGCCTCGCACTCTTTTAAATATTTTACGAAATTTTTTATAAACCCGCGAGGGAGATAACATGTTAGTTTTAATAAAATAGGACACTAGTTGTCCCGATTGTTTGCTTATTGATATGGACCCCGGATGATTATATGACCCGATGAATGATTATATGACTCGATGAATGAAATGAAATGAATTATTATAGTTAGGTTATGTCACTAAAAGTCCCATTAGCATGAATTGTGGACTACCGGGATTTGGTAGACGCTTATGCATATAATAGTACTATCTGGGGAAGATCACCCCAGTTTGCGCCTTGACGGTTGATCCCCGTCGTGCCACATTGATTGGTAAGCGAATTTATGTATGAGAAGATTTATATAAGCGTGATTATTGTGACGACACGCTGTTTTAGATAGGCAAAGGAATTTCGGGTTAGCTACCCGTTTTTTGTTATAGTAAGGTAGCAATGTCATTCGACTTATAATAATCCAATAACGAAAATACTGATATACGCATTGAATTATAATATATTGCCTGACTAGAAATATGGGGTCTTATTACTGATGTTATGTTCGTGTTTTGGTTTTACATAACCAATTACATATAACAGTTTTTATGAAATTCTATACAACGTTATAAAACGTATTGTATGATGTTTTTACGACATTGGTTCGTATAATGGTTTTGAAGGCAAAAGCCTATATTATAACTTACGACAATGATTTATATAAAATTTCTTCGGCCTATTTTATGGCTTCCGACAAAGAATTGTACAAAATGATTTTCGGTGATGATTATATACCGGGTGATATATTAATGGTTTTTATTAAACTCTATGAATTCACTCGGCGTTTTTGCTGACCTTTTCTTTTAACATGTTTTATCTCAGGTACTTGAAGGTAATTCTCGGGAAGACGACAAGAATTTATGGCCCGCATTCAAATAAAATTTCCATTCAAATGTTTTGTAAAATTGTATGAAATACTATGACTTGGGACCTATGCAATTTGATATTTATGAATGGAAAATGCTTTATTATTAAACGACGCAATTTTAAGCGTTGTCTATGATTTGAGTAATGTGCTATCCCGTAACACCAACGACTCTTCCGCTGAACTAAAGTATGAATATTTGGGGGTGTTACAGAATCACCAATAATAATCAACTAAACCAAGAAATCATCTGACTTTAGTCGGCGTTGTTGGTACCGACCAGTCCTTAATTGCCTCAGTCTTGGCAGGATCTCCACAACATCTTTGTTGTCAATCACATGCCCAAGACTATCGTACCGAACCCAACCAAATTACCTTAATCTAAGCGCGAATAATGGTTCACTCCGAGAAATTCAACATACAGCTTCTCTTCCTCCAATAATTCAAAATTGTTTTCAAATGCTCCTCAATTTCTTCTTTGCCCTTGGAATAAATAAGGATATCGTCACTAATCATAATAACAAACTTATCCCATTTACGACTTGCACCCATCTACACTGTTCCCCAATCCCATAAATACAGCCGTCGCGTTCTTAAGACTAAACGACATCTCCTGAAACTCACAACAATCACACTAGGTATGGAAAATCAGTTATAGGAATATCTTCCTCTCTAACTCATAGGTGGTGATAGTCCTGATCTCAAGTCGATCTTCGAATACGAATACAAATTAAATCAGTTGGTGGTAACCCGAATACCTCGTGTATGTACTCAAAGATTACACGAACCCATCAGTTATAAGGATCAAATAACACAAGTGTGTTAACTCATTTGATTTGGCTCCCTATAATTGATACACAATTTGAATAATCCGCCCTTCTTCATAACAACACAACACTGGCGCCACGCGAAACTAACTAGTCCATCTCAAAAATTACATCGAACGATCTTGATTCTAAAAGCGTCAATCTACATCAAACACATAATTCCCTAACTTCAAGAAACTCCCTTTTAGTATAGAATTAGTGCTAACTCTCTTTCCATCGGCTAATTACACATTATACTTAGTTGCTAACTCTATTGGTTCTTAATCAATAAGGCGACCGAATTTGTATATCTACAAAACTCCTATCTAAACCAGAATTAAACAATATAGTATCATAACAAGAATGTAGCAAAATGTACCGTTCACCATGTTAGGACCTTGAGGCTTGTCCACGTTTCCTACAACATAAGCTGGAGCAACAACGTTTCCTCCTTGTCGATTTCCAGCCTTAGGACAGTTTCCTTGTTTGTGTCCCTTCTCACCACATCCAAAGCATACCATCACTCTTGTGGAATTTGCACCTGTCACCACGCCTCTTGCTCGAAATTCCACCGCCCTATGCCCTACATTTCCACACTTGTTACACGCGGGAGGGCAATTCCCCACGTGATACAAACTACAACGGTCACATTTTGGATTGACCTTGTTTCCTACTGTGGCAGCTCTTACTCCATCATTCCTCCTTTGATTAAACTGCTGAATTCTGTTGGCTCCTTGGGTGTTATTGCGGTAACCACCACGATTCTGACCTTGTGCTTGACTTGCTTGAGCCATCTCCCATTTCCTCTTGTTACCTTCAGCCACACTATCTTTCTTGTCTTGCACCTTCACATCCATTACAACATGAGCCATTTGGACAGCTTCATCAAAATATTTCGGCCTTGACGAAGTAGTCTCACCTTTATGTTGCTTGACAATCCTTTGATGTATTGCTTCATCTTTTTTTGGTCATCTGCAAAAGTATTGGGGCACAACAAGCTCAACTCATTAAATCTCCTTGTGTAAGCAGTGATATCATTGTTTCTCAACACTAGATGCCTCAGTTCATCCTCTAACTAACCCAATTCCTCTTCAGGGTAGAACTTCTTAGTCAAAAGTTCCTTCGTAGCATCCCAAGTCCTCCCATTGGCCACTACCAGTCCAACAGTAGCTACTTGATTGTTCCACCAACTCAAATCGTCATCAAGAAAAGTAGCAGTCGCGAACTTCACTTTATTAGCCTCAGAGCACCCACTTATTTCAAGCGTACTCTCAATCTTCTCCCCCCCAAAGACGAAGTTCTAAAGCTCCTCCAGTCCCAAGAAATTGTGTAGGTCCGCACTTCATAAAACTAGCATAAGAACAATCCCTTGGGACTTGTTGTCCTCTAATATTTCCACCAGCATTGCCACCTTGGCCTTGAATTCTAGCTGTACGATCCGCTTCAAGAGCATTAGCAATCGCCTATTGAATCATAGTGTTCACCCGCTCAGTTGTCTACTTTGGAGGCATGATTTACAATTAGTCACACAATGGTTTGGTGATAACAGAACAATGCCCACAAACTCCTTCCCTTACACGTCTCTGCAATGACAGGTAAAGAAAACAAAGTAAGTATATACATCGAGATTAAGAAGGATTTCTTTTTCAAGACATAATATAAGTACCACAAGAACAATCAATGAATGCTACAAATATTCATCAAACCAATCATAAAAGAGCTAGTAAAGACACATCATAGATCATGAGAGATAAACATTGATTGCATTGATATCAACAAAATTGTAACAAGATATGCCACTACAATCATTAACCAAATAAAACTTAAAGTCATCAAGTTCTACCATAATGCCATAATACAAAAGTCTCAAATAGTTTCATTACAATGAGGAATAAAAATGAAATACAGTAACTAATCACGTGATGATCCACATGATCTCTTTGATGGCCGTTCGTCCTTGTCATCTTCTTCCTCTTCTTCTGGCTCTTCCTCAAAATCCTCCATCTTTTCCTTACCCTTTGAAGTAGTTCCCTCATCAACCTTCCTCTTTCCCTTCTAAGTAGAGCCTTCACCTGATGGAACCATGCGCTGAGCTAAATACAACTTATCCTCAAAAGTATAGTACTCGCCAACGTCTGGTGGTTCGACCATGAAATGCGTATTCGCATACTTTGGATCACTTCGAAACTTCCTTGCATTCATCAAGAAAGGTCGTACTCGAGCCTCCCAACATCGAAGATGATCAAACATGACACGATCTCCCTTGATTCCTTCAAACTCAGCACACAAATTCTCTACAATCATTTTCAGCTTTGCCATCTCCATCCTTTCACAATCCCTAGTTTCGTTAGCCCTCTTCACACCTGAATAGAATCTCTGAAAAGCCTTCTCATTTCTTTGAATCTCTTAATCACCCTGGTCTCTACCACATACCTCTTGTACAACAGTCGATCGAACTTCTTCAAACAATGCTCCGTGTTACCGTAGATCCTTGGTCCAAGACAGTTGACCCTTGCTATGTTCTCGTGGAGAGAACGAGCATTAACCACAATACTAGAATCAGCTTGATCATCATCACTACTATCACGAGAAACTACTAGCGAACCCCTCCAATAAGCATCACATGTAGGTGTAGCAGAACGAGAACGAACATGTTGCTGCTCAGTCTGTCCAACCGCATCCACAGGAACTTCATCCTCATCCAGATCCTCTTCCGGTTCCTTATCACTGTCAATCTCATCTTTACCCACCTCATTCCTTTCAACTTCATCTGGTTCAATCCATCCATTTTCGCCTTGCGGGTTAGGAGCATTATGTCCACCTTCAGCCCCTACAACGTACTCGTCTCCATTATCTTTTGGTGGTAAATCTGCCATTTCTCCAAAATACAGAAAGTTCGAGGGTATATAAGGTCATCATCCCAAAATTATATATACATGCATGCACACGCAATGCAAATGTAGTACGTAAGCCAATATGTAACAAAATGATAGCCATGCAAATGCAATACAAAATTACGATGTCAAGTACTTCGCGTACGTTCACAATACCTCCATATAATACCATAGTATCATAGTAATTACTTAATAATTATTCAGGAGTCATTTCAGTTACAAAAGGGATACATCTCAAAATAAAACAATGTTAAAAGAAATCTTACCGGAGCCATGTGGGATAGTTGTGTGCTTTGGAAACAAAATACTTACGACACCAAAGTTATAGTTTAGGACATTTTCAAAAACGACATAGTTCTCTATAACTTGTGGCTCTGATACCAATCTCTAACACCCACAATTTACCTTGCGTAGCGGAATATCACAATTGGATGTTAGTCAAAGAATCATCCCACACAATCCATATTGAACCGACTCAAAAGAGACGTTTTAAACATAAGTAATTTAAAAACATGTTAAATTACAACAACAACATAAATTGTCTAAAAGTTTCCCACCCCAAAATGTAACAGAGTAGCGTTAGGTCTCCACAAATCTCAACTCGTTTAAAACCAACCCCATTGTTTACAAAACATACAAGAGATACAAATTGTCTTTGTTAAAAGGGAGGAAAAACAAGTTAGACCATCCACAAGCCACAACAACATCCATTGCATGCTCCGCCTCTATCATCCTCGATTACCTGAAACACATGCTTAAAATCGTCAACAAATAATGTTGAGCGAGATCTATAGGTTTTACAAAATCTTAGTTGAACATAAGTATAAAAATCATTCACGACCATTCAATAGTATGCAGATCATTACAAACTATTATTGGGTATTACTCATCATAGCATAGGCTATTTAATTATGTTTAAGCTCATGACGCCGACCCCATAAACTAATCACCCACGCCAAATGCCGACGTGATTTAGGTGAAACCATCGCCCCTCTTAGGTATTCGTTTCCAATCATACCTTTTTCTTGACACAAGTTATCCAATCGCAGAGGGTACTCAACGTACTAACTCTCGTCTAGGATAGGGTCGTCAACCCAATAGTACTACCAATTGTTCAAGCGGATATTTCCAATCCACACTAGGATCAAACAATAGTTAATGGTTCATGAATTTAGGGTCTTTGGCAACTAGCTACTCAACATAATTCAAAACATCTTTCGGGTCCAACAATCATTCATGACTTATGTTCCTTTTCATTTAAATAGCATGTATCCCCCTCGTGGGTAAAATCATTTAAAAATACAGTAAAGAGCGAGGCTATAGACTCACCTTAAGTAGTAGTAGTAGTATTACGAAGACGTAGACGGAAAACAATCACCGACAATGAGGACGCCCCTTGAATTCAATTACAACACCTAACAAACAAATCGCGAAATGAATCAACACTTTAAAGTACCTTCAAGTACCGTATGTAAAAATTTAAGAACACTAAATGTTCATATAATCTCACGCCAAAACCCCAAACAAGTGATATTTACTAGACACATTCATTGTTATACGTTATTAAAGCTATTACTCGGTTTACAATTCTGCTGGTACATACCTAATGTACGGACTGAATTCTCATACTTAATCATCACGAATTTTTATGAAACTCGCTGTAGACTTCATTTATATCATGTAAGAAGATCATAAAAAATTTCATAAAAAGATATCACTTTTAAGTCACGCTTCCCAACACATTTCCAACCTTGAAAATCCGGGCAGATTTGCACCATTACGTTGTAAAACCAATTTGACTCACTTAACCATTTCCGTTTGCAAAACCAAAATCTAAGTTTGAAAATAAACTCATAAAATCAAGTTTTGAGCTAAAGAACAGCCCTCAATCATTTTTAAAACTCTACTTATAGTCTCCGAGATTTGACCTAAAATCGAACATAAATTCGGATTACGTCGACTTTCATCTCCCGGTACACAAAACTTTAAACTAACGTAACTTTTGACTCGTTTGGAGCTACAAGCTCTATCTTATATCAAATCGAAGCTAAAAAGAATCTCCACAACTCTATCCTATAATAAAAATCTGGACTCAGTCTTAACTTTAGGAAAAATAGCCTTAAAAAATCTGATTAAAAATAACACTTTGCAAATCGCATTTCTACCCATTTTCAACCCTTTCAAACTACTCCTACGATCCTAAAATCATTTATAAACTACCCTAATACCTCAACAACATTCTAAATCACTTGAATAATTCATTCACACAAAAACCCATTTCATAAAAAGTACATGCAATCTAACCAACAAAACTTAAAACTATCCAAACAAGTATTTAAACTCATCCAAACAACCAAAATGGATTAAACATCAAAAACAAACAAAAACACCCTTTGGCCGTGGGTTTCAAAGAATAAAAACACCAAGAAAAATTTGTTTCCCACTTGTTTTATCCATGATTTACCTATATTAACACTTTATTTAAACATGCATAAGGTTTAATTAGATCAAAACCTTCTTTTTTAAAAATCAAAATTTTTATGAAAGATTATGTAACACCCCACTTGGATAAATGGACCGTTACGTGTATTTATGGCGTGTCATCAAAGCATAAGGTAAATTTCCTACAACATTAACTGACCATAAAGGATATACCGGAACCAACATCGGTAATCCAAACATAAGCTCAAAACATGAAAAGTAACTACTGAAGGAAAAGGATTAAACAGTGTCCAACTAAGCAGAATAATGTAAGGAGTGCATAAAGTAAGAAGTCTGGATAGCTTCCATCCAATGCACATGCTCTCAAAATCTTAAGAGTGTCCTGGTATACCTGCCGTTAGAACATGAAAGAACTACGGCTGAGCATAACGCTCAGGGAACGGATATGAAGCATGATAATAATATACTGGAAGAGAACTGGTAACAAATTTTGAAACTAAAACTGTTATGACAATGGAGCAAACTGTGTAAAATCTGATACATCTGATTTATAAATAATAAACTGATTTAATATCTGTTGGATCTGAAAACATGCATTTACTGTATTTTAATTGCCAGAGCTTATATAGGCCATGTGCTGTAACAACGGTGCATGAATAACTGGAGGGGTGACCTCGTCATGCTGTAGAGGGGTGACCTCTAAATGCTGTAGAGGGGTGACCTCTAAATACAGTGCTGGGTGGAGGGATCAGCTCCAATGTAAAGGATGTAGAGCACACACCACATTCACCTGATAAACTGTAAACTGATAAGCCTAGGATGCATCTATACGCCCTACTAATAATACTGATAAAATGGCCAAGCTGAGCTGAGTGGGACGATGCAGGATATCACTCTCCTGCATGTGAGTCACGACACCGGTGCCTCAAGTGTCATGGTTACGGTACCTCCGTAACTAGTACATACACTGATCATGCTTGTATATAAAGCTCAGGCAATTTATTTAGTTATTAACATGATTACTGATAAGCTTAAAACATATACTGGGGAAAACATTTGCAGACGGGGAATCCTAATCATGCATAGAAAGGAAGTCCTTACTGAAGGACGGAAAATCCGTACCTCGTGTCCAGTAATGAAACAAGAATGAAAGCTGAAGGATCTACTCCGACTTCACGGATACTACATAAATAAGGGACTTGAAATGAGTTGTCTGATTTCTGTTTATTGTTACTGATTCTTATCTGTTCTTAGTTTAATTTTTTTACTCTTGTATCACTGATTGTATATAATCTGATAAGTTCTGACTGTTCGATAACATTATAGAATATATATATATATATATATATATATATATATATATATATATATATATATATATATATATATATATATATATATATATATATATATATATATATATATATATAATACTGTATTTCTGATTACTGTGTAATTTCTATTCTGGTATTACTATAAATAGTAACCTTCCCTATAAATAGAAAGTTTCTAAAATAGAAAGTTCCTGAAATAGAAAGTTCCCTTAAAAGTAAAATTAATTAAGTCGTGAATTATTAAGCTATGGTTTATTATAGGCATTATATCAATAAGTCATGTTTTAAATAATTCAAATATTATTAAAATCTATCTTGATAAGTCCTTTTATTAATTCGTGAAATAATAAGCTAAATTAATTAAGCCGTGATTAATTTTACCAATAATTAAATAAGTTAATAATTTTTATAAGCTCGAATCAAATAAGCAAAAATAAATAACCCTAAAATTTATAAGTCAAAATTAAATAAGCCTAACCTTATTAAGCCAATTTAGATAGGACGGATATGATAGTGTGTTCGAGCCAACTACGATTTTCGTACTGCTCGAGTAAAAAGACGTGACTGCTTCCTTTTGTTAATTCTTTTGCCTCGTCTCAAAATGCCTATTGCCAAATTCCTTTTTTTATCTCTACCTCGGCGAGCATGCATTTACTATAAAAGAATTAGTTTAATTCTTCTTTGTCACTCCACTCGTGTGAATGCACAAAAGGTTACAAATCTCCCTTTTTTTATTATTCTTTTTGGCGGCTAGATCCAAAAGGGAACAATTGTGAATGTCTTATTTTTCTTGCTGGAGTAAACAATCGGCTTTGATTATTCTAAAGGGACGAATTACGTTCTCATCTTTTTTTTTTCTTTTAGGCGGCCAAACACCAACCATAGGGTTTTCTTAATATTTTTCTGTTTGTTGTAAATGAGAGGAATTTTGCATGTTTTTGATATTTGCTAGTTTATTTTAAATGGGTCGAGCTTGGGCCTTTTGTTCTTGCAAGGGTTGTTTAATCACATGGAGCCCGCTTATATTATTTTTGTGTCTACTACTATCCTCGTGTATCATAAGTTCGTAAAATAAAGTTCTTATTATATCTTGTCATGTCTCATTTAATATTTACGTAATCACTGAGTAGCTAGTATTTACTTATTAACTAGTAATAATATTTTCTGACTAATTAATTACGTCACGACTTTAATTAAAACTGAGACTGTGTGAAATTAATATTTACGTTTAATTAAGGTTAAAGCTGAGACTACGCGTATTTAGTATTAGAGGATTTTAAATACAGGTTTTACAATTCTTCCCCTCTAAAAAAATATAATTCGTCCTCAAATTAAGGATGCGATTATGCCGTGGTTTTACAATTCTTCCTCTCTAAAAAGGAAAAATTCGTCCTCGAATTAAAGGTAATAAGCTGGTGAAGTTATAAAAGCTGAAAGGACATATAGGCTGAAAGACCATGAAGGCTGAAAAGACATATAAGCTGAAGTACCATTCGTCCTTGATTTAGATCATACTGCTGCTGAAAGGTATAACGTGACATGACTAAAAGAACTTAACTGGATTTATTGAAGGAAAAGGGATGAGGGGTCCGGATGGACTCCTCCGTTTCAAGTGGCCTCCCGCGTGAAACGATTCCTTTAACGGTCTAAACATAACGAAATTATTGGTCCTGATGACCCTGTCTTGATGAATGCTGAATAGTTTCTGGTTCCATACCTAAGATAGATTTTTTGAATCTGATAGAAATAAAAGCTATAGCATGTAGTATACATGAAACGGTATGTACAAATATCCTGAAAAGATAACATTTATATCTCTGAGTAAGCTGCTGAAACATATAGGGACAACTACGTGAACAATTTCGAACGTACTACGTGAGCAATTGTGAACGTGGTTCATTATTATAGGAGGAACGCTGGCATGGAATATATCATGAATGTGATATGTGAATCATACTGTGAACGCGATACTAGAACATATCATGAACGCATGCTGACTTAGGGATGAATGCCAAAAGATACGGCCTGAGATGTGAAACGTCTGCCTGGTTATGGAATAGCTGTGCTATACTTGAGTCTGGTTTCTCAAGATTCCTGTAACCGTATTCGGTAATAAACTGTGAAACGTGTATCGCGGAATGGAACACGGACTTGAACGTGAACAATGTTATGAACGCGAACGTGAGCTTAAATCATGAGATAGCATAAAACATGAACTGGAACAGCATCATACTGCGAATGAGACGTAAATGTGAAAGTGAGAATAAACATGAACGTAAAGTAACATACACGTGATCGTGAACATGAATTCTATCTGATATGATGGTCGATGGAAATGCCTTGAAATCGTACGATTTACTGCTGAATTTTCTGCAGGTTCGCTACTATGTAATCCTTCCGAATGAAAGGAAACGCGTAGGTTGATTACATGGTCGACAATGACTTAGATAGTATCATACTTTCTTTGAGCATGTGGTAGCTGATATCAATTTCATGGAATTTCGTCTCATTTCTGTTCAGAAATTCCTAAGGTTGTAGTAACTCACTAACATGACGGCGTTCTATCTTGAACCTGCGGTATGTCAGGCATCTAGATATGAACATAGCTGCATTAATGTGTGATACTGTTTTTATCAAAATTTTGTCTGAGATTATGGAACATTCTGGTGGAAATCTGGTTGAATAGCTATGGAAGAATTTCTAGCGAGAACTGTCAGCAATTTTTGCGGTAGCAGTCAATTGAGTTCAAAAAAAAAGTGTAGTTCGTTCACAGGCTTCGGTCGGGACCATCAAGTGATGGCCTTCACCTTCGTAGGATTGTCTAAAATTTCTTTCTATTGAAATAGGGTGGTTCAGAAATGCCACTTCGTTCAACTGGGATTCACATCTGGAAAGCTGCTTATATAATTTTCTCCGATCGGAGATTCTGTTCAACTGTGAAAAGATGATTCTCTTGTACTTCTCTTAGAATTTAGCAGATCAGAAAGTTATCAATGAATATATTGACGATTTTGTCTGAGAGGCCAAGGAAAAAAAATTTATTCATAAATTTCATACTATAGCTGGAGTATTAGGGAGAGTATAACGTGTGCAACATCAGTCTGGAAAAAAAAATCTCATTTACTTTCTCTCACCACTGCTGGTGGCATAATCGTGAATCGTTCCAGAAAATGTTTAAGACGTCATAGCAGGTCAGGTAAACCTTATATACGTGGCATGACATCGATTATGAATGGTGATCTGTAAAGTTTTCCGATGGATGATACATGATCTCATGTTACTGGCCTTCTTCCTGATGGACAGAAAACGGTGCACCTTTTGGTGATGTGTTAGGGCGATTAAGCCTCGTTCCGGTAACTCTGGCAGCTAATGCTGCAACTCTTTTAATTTAGCCGAAGCCCTACGATAAAGAGTTTTGAAAATAGGTTTTGTTCTTGGGACAATTTCTATATTAAACCCTGTCTCGTGGTTAGGAAGGAATTTCTAGAAAAACCCTTTGGAATGGCCTTTGGAACTTTAGGATAATCTGCTGATCATGAGTTTAAGGAACTTCGGAAGTAATTTATAACTGGTAGCTAAAAGTCTTCGTAGCTATGGATTAAGAAGTCACGCGCTTATAAAGCAGAATAATTTGTACTAATTTTTCTGTCAGAAAATATAATGAATACATTTGAGATCTAGTAAGACGGATCTCGTCGTTAACTGAACGGAAATCTTTCATAAATATGGGTTGTACTGTGGAGTCTTTTCGGCTGGGAGGTAGGTAAGTACCTAATTTACATAAAGATGACATAGGAATACGTGAAGTAAACATGGCGACTTCCACTGAGTAGGTTCGCCTGTAACCTCACAGAATGAATACTGCGTGTTTAATCCGAATAATACTCTAGTGGTGGTGACTGAATTTTAATGATCTGATTCATGCGTGGCATAATAGAACGGGTATACCCCTTTTTGACAGGTACCCTGAATTACTGAGAGCCTGGTTTAGAAACATACTGGAGTTATGAGTTTCTGACTCGTATTTTGAGAAAAGATTCGTATGACGTGTACCATGACTGGTGTCCTGATATGTGTCTTCTGAAATGATACCTGAGACCTGTGTCTTCACTGTTGTCTGGACTTGTATTTTAATGGGTGAGTCTGAATAAGGTTAAGAATTTCTGGTAACCGCTAGGCTTGGCGGACCGGTTAGACTGTTGACCTCTGTATTTCTGGTCACGTTTGTACCGGAGTTCCGATGGTTACTGACCGATTAATTATAAGCACGGTGGTTTTCACTACTGCATTGTCTGTCAATTTAATGACGGTCATTATCATGACCGTGATTCATGTAACTATTCTGCTGAGTGGCTGACTGGGTTCCGGTTCCCACTCTTCTAAATGAAAGGTTAGCTGAGTGAAGTGTGACATCTAGATGAGAAGGTAAAAGCATGGAATGGAATGGTAGTGTCTGATGGTTGAAATTTATTCTTGTCAGAAATTTCAAATTTATAGTTTTCGTCCTTGTTCTACAGAGTCTTCATAGTATAAACAATATCAGCATCTTGAGAAATCTCCAATGTATCAGCAGCATCAGCATTTGTGAGGTCTTCAAAGTGTTAGCAGCATCAGTATCTGGTAAAATCTTCAACTCACGAGCAGCATCAGCATCTGGTAGAATATCGACAAGTGGAAACGCCTACGATGATTGAGGATCGATTAACAATATCCATGGAATAGGGTACATAGAGTGCACCTGGACTACTGTACATAAAGTACAAAATGAATAATGCACATGGAGTATATCTGAGACACTGTACGTGGAGTACACATGAAATAATGTACATGAAGTATAACTGAGACACTGTACATGGGGTGCATATGGAATACTGTACATGGCACTGGTGGAAATTTTATGGGATGAACGATACTGGTGTCGCTTGTCTGACATGATCAAAGAAATAATTGATTTAAACGGTAGTAAACTGAACTTAAATAAGTAACATGATAGGCTAACAATTCCTGCGTGGACTTACTGCTAGTTGTATCGAGGCTGAAAAGTATGATTAAGTCGAAGTTTCATCAATGGTTAGCATGAATACATGACTGATGAAGACCAAACACGATTTATCATGAAATAGAGTTTTGCTGAAATTCTTATGTATCTTCACATGAAAACATCATGGCTTTGCTGAGTCATAATCCTCGTACGGAGACATGAAACTTATTCAGCATGAAAACGATGTTCACGTAAGAGCATGAAATTTGACTATTACAAAGAACATGAAAAGATAATCAACTGAGGTTTAACATTACTAGTGTGGATGGCTATGGTACAATCCACATAATTTAAAGGAGAAAACATGTGACTAAGTATGGGTGATTCTGGTTCGATCCATACTTGTCAAATTTTTCTGAGAACTGTCATGTATAGATATTTATAATCTGGAACTAACTATGGGTGGCTGTAGTCCAAGCCATACTTGTCAAAGTTTATGAAATGTCCTGATATGACAAAGGTAAACAACTGTGGATCGGTTCACAAAATATCATTCGACTGAATAGCCTGAAACTTTGATCTGAAAAATGGTGAACATTTTTGGATCGGTTCACCAAGTAATATTCGACTGAAAACATGAATCTGACATGAGTAAGGATGAATGCCTATGGTCAGTTCATCTATACAAAAATCTAAACAGGCAAGGGTGAACGCCTATGGTCAGTTCACCAAAACGAAAATTTGCTAAAAAGCACATGCGACTAAGTATGTCCAGTCCTGTACCAACCTTTTACTTAGTCAAAGTTTAGAAAACTGACTGATAACATACATGAGTAACATGAACGATAACAACGCCAAAATACAGGAAGTTCTTGGTGACTACCCACTAGTCATAGGTTAAGTTTTAGAGCCTACAGGTCGAACCTTGCGCTCTGATACCATAATTGTAACACCCCACTTGGATAAGTGGACCGTTACGTGTATTTATGGCGTGTCATCAAAGCATAAGGTAAATGTCCTAAAACATTAACCGACCATAAAGGATATACCGGAATCAAACATCGGTAATCCAAACATAAGCTCAAAACATGAAAAGTAACTACTGAAGGAAAAGGACTAAACAGTGTCCTGGTGTACCTGCAGTTAGAACATGAAAGAACTACGGCTGAGCATAACACTCAGGGAACGGATATGAAGCATGATAATAATATACGGAAAGAGAACTGGTAACAAATACTGAAACTAAAAATGTTATGACAATGGAGCAAGCTGTGTAAAATCTGATACATCTGATTTATAAATAATAAACTGATTTAATAACTGTTGGATCTGAAAACATGCATTTAATGTATTTTAATTGCCAGAGCTTATATAGGTCATGTGCTGTAACAACAGTGCATGAATAACTGTAGGGGTGACCTCGTCATGCTGTAGAGGGGTGACCTCTAAATGCTGTAGAGGGGTGACCTCTAAATACTGTGCTGGGTGGAGGGATCAGCTTCAATGTGAAGGATGTAGAGCACACACCACATTCACCTGATAAACTGTAAACTGATAAGCCTAGGATGCATCCATACGTCCCACTACTAATACTGATAAAATGGCCAAGTTGAGATGAGTGGGACGATGCAGGATATCACTCTCCTGCATGTGAGTCACGACACCGGTGCCTCAAGTGTCATGGTTACGGTACCTCCGTAACTAGTACATAAACTGATCATGCTTGTATATAAAGATCAGGCAATTTTTTTAGTTATTAACATGATTGCTGATAAGCTTAAAACATATACTGGGGAAAACATTTGGCTGCAGACGGGAAATCCTAATCATGCATAGAAAGGAAGTCCTTACTGAAGGACGGAAAATCCGTACCTCGTGTCCAGTAATGAAACAAGAATGAAAGCTGAAGGATCTACTCTGACTTCACGGATACTACATAAATAAAGGACGTGAAATGAGTTGTCTGATTTCTGTTTAGTGTTACTGATTCTTATTTGTTCTTAGTTTAATTTATTTACTCTTGTATCACTGATTGTATATAATCTGATAAGTTCTGACTGTTCGATAACATTACAGATTATTATTATATATATATATATATATACTGTATTTCTGATTACTGTGTAATGTCTATTCTGGTATTACTATAAATAGTAACCTACTATAAATAGAAAATTTCTAAAATAGAAAGTTCCTGAAATAGAAAGTTCCCTTAAAAGTAAAATTAATTAAGTCGTGAATTATTAAGCTATGATTAATTATAAGCATTATATCAATAAGTCATGTTTTAAATAATTTAAATATTATTAAAATCTATCTTGATAAGCCCTTTTATTAATTCATGAAATAATAAGCTAAATTAATTAAGCCGTGATTAGTTTTACCAATAATTAAATAAGTTAATAATTTTTATAAGCTCGAATCAAATAAGCAAAAATAAATAACCCTAAAATTTATAAGTGAAAATTAAATAAGCCCAACCTTATTAAGCCAATTTAGATAGGCCGGATATGATAGTGTGTTCGAGCCAACTACGATTTTCATACTGCTCGAGTAAAAAGACGTGACTGCTTCCTTTTTTTAATTCTTTTGCCTCGTCTCAAAATGCCAATTGCCAAATTCCTTTTTTTCCCTACCTCGGCGAGCGTGCATTTACTATGAAAGAATTTGTTTAATTCTTCTTTGTCACTCCACTCGTGTGAATGCACAAAAGGTTACAAATCTCCCTTTTTATTATTCTTTTTGGCGGCTAGATCCAAAAGAGAACAATTGTGAATGTCTTATTTTTCTTGCTGGAGTAAAAAATCGGCTTTGATTGTTCTAAAAGGACAAATTGCGTTCTCATCTTTTTTTTTCTTTTAGGCGGCCAAACACCAACCATAGGGTTTTCTTAATATTTTTCAGTTTGTTGTAAATGAGAGAAATTTTGCATGTTTTTGATATTTGCTAGTTTATTTTAAATGGGTCGAGCTTGGGCCTTTTGTTCTTGCAAGGCTTGTTTAATCATGTGGAGCCCGCTTATTTTATTTTCGTGTCTACTACTATTCTCGTGTATCATAAGTTCGTAAAATAAAGTTCTTATTATATCTTGTCATGTCTCATTTAATATTTACGTAATCATCGAGTAGCTAGTATTTACTTATTAACTAGTAATAATTATTTTCTGACTAACTAATTACATCACGACTTTAATTAAAACTGAGACTATGTGAAATATATATTTACGTTTAATTAAGGTTAAAGCTGAGACTACGCATATTTAATATTAAAGGATTTTAAATACGGGTTTTACAGATTAAATGGTTGCATGTTCTTTTTGTTGGATTAGAAGGCTTACAATGGGATTATAAGAGGTGGTTTATGGTTAATTTCTTCAAAGACCAAAAAAATGGTGGTGGTGTAGCCGTCGGCTAGAGAGAAGAGAGGGAGAGAGTGTGAAATTTTTTTGATAAAAATGATTTTGTGTGTGTTTGTTTGTTTGTTTTGAAGATTTGGGATGGACCTTTTTGAAACTTTGGCTTTCTTTTGGCCTTAATAGAAAACTAGTATTTAAAGAGCGGGAATTCAACCCAAGTATCGGTTTTGAATTTTTGCGGGAGTCGGGGTTCATCCCGGCTACTCCCAAATGATTTTAAATGGTTCAACGCACCCAAAAATGGAATAAAAACGGTTCCGACTCGACTTAACACGAAATAAAATAAAAACTTCGAAAAATCCAAATATCGATCAATCGATAATAAAAGATAAATTTCGGGCATCCGTCGGTATCGTAATCGTCAACGGTTCCTCTTAAATCGTGAAATGTTAAAATTAATACCTCCAACCTTGGTTTCAACTTAAACCGTCAAACATATTATCAACAAAAATTCTAAAAATTTCAAAAATATACGTAAAATAGGATTAAATAGTGACATCGATTACCGGGGTGTTACAACTAGTACCGTTAAACCATAGATATGGATCCTAACTCATTCTATATAGTTTAAATTTTAGTTTCTTGTTATAGAAGTTAATTCAGATATACCAAATGTAAACAAAAAACATCTTTATTTACTCTTTGGGTGCGGCCGCCGGCCACACAATTATATGATTAATTCTAGAGTGGGCCCAGGGGTACTAATCTGTACTATATCAAGTGGAGGAACAATTTCTATTTCTACTACAAGTGTCTGTGGATCGCTGCTTCACAACACTCCAATTATATCCTTTATAACTACCGCTTGCGAGATTGCGTTTAAATTATAATCAAGAAGTTATATCGTAAAACCCGCTTTAAAAATACCTTAGAACACAAATTTCATGAATTTACGTATAAATTTAAACAATACGATAATATAATATACTACACGCGTCACGGGTATTATTATGAACATATAGTATATTAATCAGAAACGATAAGTAATTACGTATTTAAATATTATGTATAACATGTATAAAAATAACTATAAGGATTCGCGACATTTAAAAATACGAATACGCGTAACATTTAACAAGTCACGAAATAAATTAAAGTAAATTATAGGGGTTGTTTGTTTAGGCGCTTAGAATAGGGCAAGAATATGGGCCAGGCCCAATATGGCATCCTAGACCGACTAGGGAAAAAAGAAAAGGACGGGAGGAATTAGTATATATATACTTAAGATAACTAAATCCAAACAAAACCCTAAAACAAGAAACTTAGTCGATCCTTTCCTTTTTTTCTCTTGCTATCGCTGTTCACCCAAGAAACAAGGAAAACAATTGTAAGTTTAATCCAAGGTGGGTTCGTGGGTTGTGTTTGTTTTTCTTAAACCCTAACGCAAGTAAGTAAGCATAAACCCTCGTTCTTTTTTTAGTAACTAGGTTAAGTATTTAATTAAGAATTCCGTTAAAAGGGTTTGGAAACATGTAAATAAACGTGATATATTGCAAGATTAAAGTTTGGGTGGTTGTTAGGGGCGACTGACACACAAGCCGAGACCCCTATGGGTCTCGGTGGGGATTAAATTCCACCAACGGGGTGGGTTTTGTAATAACAGTGGGTACGTTTAACAAAGACAATAAGTATGTAACAAAAACAGTGGGTACGTATAACTAACAGCAAGATTTAACACAAAACAGTGGGTACTAATAACAAACAGCAGGAACAAAGTAGGGCTGGACGTATCTTGGACAACATTGCCGTTCAGGATATTGGACAGTACTTTTTTAACAAGATACTGGACATAACTCGGGTATATGTTGGACATAACTAAAAAGGGATATATGGGACAACACTGTTTTTAAGTAGTTGTGCTAGATTGTTTTGTTTAAAGTGCGACTGAGACATGGGCGTCTCGGTAGGCTCGGGTATACACGTATATGTTAGTAATCAAGTTAATTTAAGTATTAATTTCATGTTAGAATTAAGTTATTTATGCAACTTAGGTTATTTTAGTTAACGGAATTAGCCTAAGTAATCATTGCGTAATTAAATTAATATCTAGATTAATTACGTAATTATCAAGCTTAAGTAACGTTTTATTAACTTACGCTTATTTTATTATTAGTTAATGATCCCAAATATAAACCATGCATTTTATTATTAATTAATAATTACTGATGACGTATAGTCCCTAGCCGGGTCATGGACCCGGCCCACGGGTACTACCCGCATCCGGCCCGTCACGAATGGGTTAGATTAATGTTATTTAAGCTTATGGGCTTCGAATGAACAGTGGCCACATAGATGTGTGCGGCCCACCGCCCGACACAACCGGTACAGGGTTAGACAGAATCACAACCCAATTGGGATTGTGATTTACCTTAAAGTGTAGTATATACACTAACCATAATTAGAAGAAAAATCAAGCTAATTATGGTGATTATCATATGCTTGAGGCCGAAGTATCGGTGGAAGCCCACTAGGGTTTCACCACCTATATAAGAAACCCTCAAGGGTTACACCAAGGTATCATATTCTTCGTACTCTCACTCTACATCCGATTACTAACCCTAAACCGATTACTTACTCTCACGCCGGAGTCTAATCGTGGGATACGTTCCCACGATAAGCCTAACAACGTGTTATTATTAGTGTGAAGGATCCCAACCAGAAGTTCACTTGGTGCAGGAGCCGGATCCCAAGCACCCGAATTAAGCCTAATTCGGGTTAAGCTAGGATTATCCAACTTTTGTATCAACAATTACCATTTTAGCTTAAAGTATTTATTTAATAAACTTTACTATATGATCATGAATTATATGTATTTTATGCTTATTAACACATAAGAACATGAATTACATTAATCAGAATACATGTTTTAACATGAATCAGTAAAACAAGTAAGAACATTTAAGGCAACACAAGAACAAGTAAAACAAGTTAAGGAAACGTCAAGTAATTAATAATCAGTTAAGTATAGGTTAATCAAATAACTTATACACGTCTATTTTAGTGTATCACTTGTGAGGTTTGAGTAGGATTCTCCGCGTTCTCTTCGTTCACATTACTGGACACAAGGTACAGATATTTCGTCCTTCAGTATGGACAACTCCCTTTGCATGTTTCATTAGGTTTTCCCGTTTGCTATGCCAACTGTTTTCCCTGTAGTCACGTGTCTTAAACACATCAAGAAATGTTATGTTTATTTTAATTGCCTGAGCTATATACACGCATGCCATGTTTCATCTAGTTACGGAGGTACCGTAACCATAGCATTGGAGGCACCGGTGTTATGACTCTTCTGCGGTGAGAGTGATTGCTCGTAGCGTCCCTTTACAGTATTTTGGCCTATGTTACTATTATCATGTGGGGCGAGTGGGTGCATTCTAGTTACATGTTTCAGATAGTATTTTCATGGTGAATGTGGTGTGTGCCTTGCATCCTTCACAAGGAGTTGATCCCTTCTACCCAGACCAGTATAATTAGAGGCAGCCCCTCTAATTGCATGACGAGGTCAGCCCTCAATTTATTCATGCACGTTGTTATATTCATGACCTATATGGGCTCTTGGGCATTTAAAATACAGTTTTCATGATAAAAACTAATCTTTTCAGAATAAACCAATTTATTACATGTCACCAGGTTTCCCAGGACTTACATTATTCCGCTGCATTTTCATCCTTATGTTTCCCTTTTAGTCTTTACTTATGTTTATGTTGTTCCATCTCACTGTTATATATCCGCACACTGAGCGTATTGCTCAGCCGTTTCTCTTTCCATGTTCCCAAATGGCAGGTACTAAAGAGAAAAGCTAGGAATCAAGAGTACGTACATGGAATGAGGTGCTGGTCTTCTTTCATTCTTTAATGCATTTACATACTTTTGCTATGTTGGACATTGTTTAGTCCTTTTCCTTTACTTTATACTTATGCATTTCGTGTGTGGAGCTTATGTTGGATCCGATGTTTGTTTCTGGATTCTTTATGATCATTTAATGTTTTAGACATTTACCTTGCATGCTTTGATGATACGCCGTAATTATCCTGTGATATCCCATTTATCAAAATGGGGTGTTACAGATATTCACATATGCACAAACTTGTTTGCATCTCAAGTCTAAGGATGACTTAATAACCACTTTTGAAACCTTACTTATGACAAGGATCCAAAAATAACGATTCGAAAGCTCGGGGTGTCCAATACACCTTATGAATAACACATGAGTTTGGTGGGAACCGTCCATATATTCAAAGAATATAACCAACACTCGCATTTGTCTTAATATAGACAATATTCCCATATTGATAACCGACAATGGACATATTTTAGAATAATCATTCAAGGATTAAACATATAAATATAGGACAACAATAATTATATGAATGAATTGTTAATGCAATAATGACTAAAAACGTTACTTGTATTTTTCGGTCTCGCTTAGTTTTGATTACGACAATATGTAAAAACAAGCATTTACGAAAATGACGAAAAACGAATTCTTGAGTTCAAGTATTTTTCATTTTACCCATTTTCACTTAAGGTATGGATAAACAAGTACTAACCTTAATCAAGTGATCAAATGATTTAATCTTTCTTAAAACTCACTTTTTATTTAAGCGTGACAAGTTTTTTTATTAAACTTTCTTTTTAAGAAAATGTTTTATTAAATTATTTATTTGAAATTTGAAAATGGCATATTCTTATTTGGCTAAGAATATCCTTTCAGGATATTTTTATATCCAGATAAGACCTCCACCACTAAAGGACAAAAAATGGAGCGGAGTCTAGGCAACGGTTCTCTAGCGCCTAGGCGGTTCCTTATCGATAAGGAACCGCAGGCTGAGCTAAGGAACCACCACCAGATATAGCGGTTGGCCTTCTTGTCCTATAAATAGTGGACCATTCTCAGCTTTTTAAATCACCTCTTTTGCACATTTATTTCCAGATTCAAACCCCTTCTTTAATCACTCAAATCTTTGATCATTTGTTTGATTATTACTTGTTTAAGAAGTGAATCTTGTTCTTCCATCCCTTCCTCTCCAAGTGCAAAGAGAAGAACACTATCCTTGTGAAGTGTTGAGTCCACCACCAAAGATCCATTGAAGATCTAATTTTATACACTTGTAGTTGTGTCATAGTTGTGAAGATCCAAGTAGTTGTGTCTATTTGGAAGTTGTGTATGTACTAAGTATAGTTGTGTAGATTGGTCCTAGCTACGATTAGGGCTCGACTTTTAGCTTAGAGTCGGAAATTGGTTAAGCGACGTGTACGGTTTTCTCCACCTTAAGGAGCTTGTTGTGTAGTGAACTCTCGAGTAAGGAGTACTCGAGGAGTGGAGTAGGAACGAGGAGTGAGCTTCGTTGCCGAACCACTATAAATCCTTGGTGTTCGGTTTGATCTTTCTTTACCCTTAACTCTTTACATTCTTTATTCTTTATGCATATACATTTTTTAGTATTAGCTTAGTTACACTATCATTCTTTATTCTTTGTGGATATACTTTTGTTAGTATTAGTTTAGTACACTATTGTTCATATTTTGCATAAGAAGATTTCACATATTTCCTCAAGCCTAAGTTTTTGAAAAAGGATTTTTGGAAACCACATTTTAACAAGTAAATATAAGAAACTATTCAACCCCCTCTTCTAGTTTCTACAATTGGTATCAGAGCGTGGTTGCTCAAGAATTTTTAAAGTATATTGTATTTTAAAACTTGAATCGATCTATGGATTCCAACAAGTACCTAGAAGGGCAATCTATGCAAAGACCACCACTTTTTGAAATCGATAGTTTTATTTATTGGAAAAATAGATTTGAAACTTATGTGAAATCAAAAGATTTAGATCTTTGGCATGTTATTACCAATGGTGATTTTTTACCTTATCAATTTAATGAAGTTTCTAAAACAAAAGAATTGGTCACTTTTGACAATGCTAATGATGATACAAAAAGGAAACTTTCAAAAAATAATGAGGCTAAAATGGTGATTTATAATGCTTTGCCTAAGAAAGAGTATGAAAGGATTTTTATGTGTGAAACCGCTAAAGATATTTGGAACACTCTTTTAGTAACCCACCAAGGTAATAGCCAAGTCAAAGAAAGCAAAATCGATCTTCTTGTCCAACAATATGAACAATTTGTCATATTAGAAGATGAAACTATTGATAGTGCATTTGCTAGGTTTAACACCATTATTACTAGTCTAAAGGCACTTGATGAAGGTTTTTCTAGTAAGAACAATGTTAGGAAGTTTCTAAGGGCTTTACATCCAAAGTGGAGAGCAAAAGTCACTGTGATTGAAGAATCGAAAGATCTCTCAACTTTATCACTCGATGAACTCATAGGCAACTTGAAGGTTCATGAGATGATAATTTTGAAGGACTCGGAATTAGTGAAAACCAATAGTGAAAGGAAATATCTTGCACTTAAAGCCAAGAAGGCACAAAGTGACCATGATAGTTCCTCGGAAAGCGATGACGAGGAGTATGCATTGGCAGTTAAAGATTTCAAGAAGTTCTTCAAGAGACGAGGTCAACACGTTAGGCAACCCAACAATGACAAGAAACCATTCTCAAAGAATCGGTTTGCCAAGAACAAAAAAGGTGATAGGAGTTGCTTTAGATGTGGTGATCCAAATCACTTCATTGGTGATTGTCCAAGGCCCGCTCGTGATAAGAACCACACGGTGTTTGTTAGTGGTGCTTGGAGCGATAACGGTGAAGAAAATGATGACAACCCCAAGGAGGAGAAATGTCTTATGGCTCACACTTCTAAAGAGGTACATTCCGAAACCGAATATTATAGTAATGATAGCTCCACCTTAGATGATATTGAATTTGAAGGCAAATATGATAGTTTACACAAACTTAGTCTCAAATTCATAGAAAAGAACAAAACCTTAAAATCAACCAAAACTAAGCTTGAAAATGAGATCAATGAACTTAGGGAGAAATTGGCTAAACTTAAGAAAAACAAAGAGGTTGATTTAGGTTGCTTAAATCACGAGAAACTTAGATTAGAAAATGAAGATCTCAAGAGCACCTCCATTAAATTGGAAAAGTTCATGAAAGGTACTAGTGCTCTTGACGACATGTTAAACAAACAAGTTCATTCAAAGGAAAGACTTGGTGTAGGTTTTAACACAAATGAAGCCTCAACTAGTGAACCAAAGCAAGTCAGGTTTTCTCAAAAAACTCCTGCTGTACGCGGTACTCGATTGTATGGGTCGGTTCCTTATCAATATGGAACCGCCGTCATAGATAAGGAACCGCGGCCAGAGGTTGATTTTGGTGAAAATCCTGAACTTTCTGAAAAGCCTAAGTTAGATGAAAAACTAAAGCATCTTACTGTTAATAAGGTAAAATTACCCATACTTGACGACAATGCTATTGGTAAGTTCTACAAGCCATTAAGTAAACCTCTCATGGGAAATAGAAGTTTATCTAGATTATCCTCTACTCCACCTAGAGTACGGAATGAGTCTAAGCCTAGAAGTAGAACGACAACGCCTAGAAGAGATAATCAAAACAATTCACGACCTAGAAGTAAAACTCCAACACCTAGAAGGAATAATAATAACTCTAAACCTAGATCAAATACACCTAGGAGAAATAATGAACAACAAAATGGTTACATGAATTACTACCCTCCTCCATTTTGTTCTTCATGGGGAATCCCCTCCTCATTCATGCATCCTAACCAAATGCAAGGGATGTTTGGAACTAACAATTTTGGACCCATGAGATATTGGGGACCAAATGTTTGATCTTGTGTGTTGTTACCTAGATATGCTTGGGAATTGATTTGGAGCCCGATGAGTGGATTAAGGATAGTGGATGTTCTAAACACATGACGGGTAATCGAAGTTTGTTCTCGCATTACAAAGCATATGATGGAGGTAACGTCACATTCGCTAGTAGTCTATGTGGTAATATCATTGGCAAAGGTACAGTTTCTCTTGACTCCATGACCATTGAAAATGTTGAGCACGTAGATAACTTAGGATTTAACCTTTTAAGTATAGGTCAAATTTATGGTAATAAGTGTAAGGTCATCTTTTCGGAACATGACAGTGAAATCGTAAAAGATGGAAAAGTCATTGGAAAAGGTGTTAGAAAGCATGGGCTTTATGTCATGAAGGTTAATAAGAGGTCAAAAGACAACATATGTCTTGCGACTATAGATGATAGTTCTACTCTTTGGCATAGGAGATTAGGTTACGCTAATGTGCGTTTAATTCAATCTTTAGTCTCTAAGGAGTTGGTAAGACACCTCCCCAAGATTAAGTTTGATAGTCATTTTTGTGATGCTTGTAAAATTGGAAAGAAAGTTCACTCAAGTCACAAAGCCAAGAATTTGGTTTCGACCTCTCGGTGCTTAGAGCTCCTACATATGGATCTTTTTGGACCTTCCGCCATACGGAGTTATGGAGGTAACCTTTATACCCTAGTTATAGTTGATGACTATTCTAGATTCACTTGGACTAGATTTTTGGCATCTAAGAATGAAGCTTTCGATCACTTCGAAATCTTTAGTCGAAGAATTCAAAATCAACTAGGATGTTCAATCGTTTCTATTAGGACGGATCATGGTAGGGAATTTGATAATGAAGTGCAATTTGGTGCCTTTTGTGAAGCTCATGGTATTACCCATAACTTCTCGGCTCCTCGCACTCCACAATCAAATGGGGTAGTTGAAAGGAAGAATAGGACTCTCCAAGAGATTAGTAGGACAATGTTAAACGAGCAATCTTTGCCTCAAAAGTGTTGGTGCAATGTCGTGGACACATCGACTTATATTCTCAACCGAATTCTTATTCGACCTTTCCTAGGAAAGACCCCCTATGAGATTCTTAAAGGTAAGAAACCCTCATTAGAATACTTTAGGGTGTTTGGAAGCAAGTGCTTTATCCTCAACACCAAAGACTACCTTACGAAGTTTGACCCAAAGTCTTACGAAGGTATCCTTTTAGGTTATTCCCAAACTAGTAAAGCCTACATAGTCCTAAATAGAACCACGAGGGTTATTGAAGAATCACTCAACGTAACCTTTGATGAAACCCCTCCTTCGCCCAAGACACCACCATTGGTTGATGATGACTTGGATGAATTAGAAGTAGTTAAAGCCAAAGAGGTTAGAAAAATAGGAATTGAAGACCTTAGTGTTGAAAAGGAAGTAAACATTAAGGAATCTAGGGATCATACTCTCAATAATGTCATTGGTGACTTAAATCAAAGGACCATAAGATCTCAAGTCCAAAACCAAAGCAACTTCTTTTGTTTTGTCTCCTTGATTGAACCAAAGAATGTTAAAGAAGCTTTGACGGATGAGAGTTGGGTCATTGCGATGCAAGAAGAATTGAATCAATTCGTTGCCAATGATGTTTGGGAACTTGTTCCTCCACCTAGAAGTTCTACCATTATAGGAACCAAATGGGTATTTAGGAATAAGCTAGATGAGAATGGTGTTGTGTCTCGTAACAAGGCTAGACTTGTAGCTCAAGGCTATAATCAACAAGAAGGGATTGATTATGACGAGACATATGCACCGGTAGCTAGATTAGAATCAATTAGAATCCTTTTAGCCTACGCTTATGCCTTAGATTTTAAGCTTCAACAAATGGATGTAAAGAGTGCATTTCTTAACGGTTTGATCAATGAGGAGGTATATGTGGCTCAACCTCCCGGCTTCATTGATTTTGAGAAACCGGCCCATGTTTACAAGCTTAAGAAAGCACTTTATGGACTCAAACAAGCACCCAAAGCTTTGTATGATAGACTTAAAGCGTTTCTTGTTAAACATGAGTATAACATGGGAATGGTAGACAATATACTCTTTACAAAGAAGAAAGGTCCTCACCTCATAATCGTAAAAACATATGTTGATGACATTATATTTGGCTCAACTTGTCAAGAATTGTGTGATGACTTTGCCAAAATCAAGCATGATGAGTTTGAAATGAGTATGATGGGAGAACTTAACTTCTTTTTAGGACTCCAAATTAAACAAATGGACGATGGTATCTTCTTTAGTCAATCTAAGTACGCTAAAGAAATGCTAAAGAAATTTGGATTATAAGAATCTAGACCAATGAAGACCCCTATGGCCTCGGATACTAAACTCACCATAGATGATGATTGTGAGTCGGTAGACAACACCAAATATAGAGGTATGATTGGTAGTTTGTTATACCTAACGGCAAGTCGACCGGATATCATGTTTAGTGTTTGCCTTTGTGCTCGCTTCCAAGAGGTTCCCAAAACCTCTCACCTTGAAGCGGTTAAGCGTATCTTCTGATACATTAAAGGCACTATACATTTAGGATTACGGTATCCTAAAGGGACCGGCGTAGAAACCATTGTCTACGCGGACTCGGATCATGTGGGAGACTATGTGGACCAGAAAAGCACTAGTGGAGTTTGTACCTTCATGGGTTGTTGCTTAACTTCTTGGTTCTCCAAGAAACAAACCGCTCTTGCTATATCCACCACGGAAGCCGAGTATGTGAGTGCCAGAAAAGCATGCCAACAAGCTCTATGGATGAAGCAAGCGCTTGTTGATTACGGGATTTCTCTTGATGATGTTCCCATCATGTGCGATTATAAAGGCGCTATAGACCTTAGCAAGAATCCCGTGCAACATTTGCGAACCAAACACATAGAAATTAGACACCATTTCCTTAGGGATAATGTTCAAAAGGGGAACATTTCTATTGAGAAGGTGCCTTCCGAGGACAACTTAGCCGACATCTTCACTAAGCCACTTAAGAGGGAACCTTTTAATTACCTACGTCTAGGTCTAGGATTAATGGAACATCTTCCTTGATTTCCTTCTTTTTATAGTTTATCACTTTGAGTCTTTGAGTCTTTTAAACTCCTTTTGAAAAATCTTCTCCTATATTTTTTAAAACTCTCAAAGTTTTCATCAAAAAAGGTTGAAAAATGCTTTCTTACATTGTTAATTCAATCTAAAAACGGTTTTTCATAGATTCTGTCTATTAATCTAGAGCTTACATAATTCATATGTATGTTTCTCTCAAACATAGCAAGAACAAGATAGAATCATAGAGGATCATTGTGTCATGACTTAAGGTCTTGTATTGCACACCTCCTACATTGATTTTTTTTGTCAAATGTCTATTTGGTATGTGTGCATATGTTTTCTTTGTCTATCTTTGCTTTTAAGCATATCCCTATGATAAGTTAGACTAGAAAAATAAGATTTGCTGAGACAAAAATCTTCCACCATACACCAAACACAAGCCCCTGTAGGCGGTTCCATAAGTGAACCGCGGTTCCTTAGTGATAAGGAACCGCCGTGCATGATAAGGAATCGCGTACAACGCCTTCCTTTTTCGGGTTTTTTCTCTGAAACTCCAGATTTGCTCCAACATTTTTGAGAATCTTAGTTTCAAACCCTTTGACCACCCCAAAATACCTTAAACCTTCCCTATTTAAACCTTAAGCATTTTGCCTTTCTTCACACCACAAAATGTCTTATTCTCCCAATGAAAGCCTTGAATCCCCACCATTCTCTCCAATTGATTTCAACCCAAATTCACCCAAGAACACTCTTAATCACATCTCTCCTTCCAAGAATGTTGATTGTGGAACTTCTTTGCTTCCACCACCACCCTTTAGTGTTCTTCCTCCTTCTCATGATAATGTAATGCACCATGGAACATATTGTCATTGTTGTCAATATCAACATCTTGCTATGGCACACATCTATGAGGAGTTGAGCTACATCAAGAGTCTCTTAATCAAGCCTCCTATTCACTATGATTATGAGATCTCCAACAAGCCACCACCACCACCCTCCGCAATTACCTTGTCTTTCTTATAAGCATTGGTTGCTTATCCACAAGATACCAAACTCTAGCAAATCTTACAATTCTAGAATAACTAGGATTAGATTTATGCTTTTGGCTTGTTTTCTTTTTCCATACAACTTTGTATGATGTTTTTTTTGTAACTTATCTTGGATCTTTATCTTTGTGTCTTTCTTCTCTTTTATTTATTTTTTTATGTGACCTATTGCTATATCTTGTTGGTTGTTTCCTTTGTTCAACTAATCCTTCTATGTAGCTTGTCACCATATCTCGATTCCTCGGTGCCCCAAGCTAGGGGGAGTAAGCACCAAGTGGGAGTCTTTGCAAAGTCCGTTTCTTCAACACCGGCTTACGCAACCTTTTTGCTTCGACAAAGGGGGAGAAATGAATAAATTCGTCTTCGAAAATCTTATTTTTGTGTGATTGAGTTTATGTATTGTCGGAATCAAAAAGGGGGAGATTGTTAATGCAATAATGACTAAAAACGTTACTTGCATTTTTCGGTCTCGTTTCGTTTGATTACGACAATATGTAAAAACAAGCATTTACGAAAACGACGAAAAACGAATTCTTGAGTTCAAGTATTTTTCATTTTACCCATTTTCACTTAATGTATGGATAAACAAGTACTAACCTTAATCAAGTGATCAAATGATTTAATATTTCTTAAAACTCACTTTTTATTTAATTGTGACAAGTTTTTTTTATTAAACTTTCTTTTTAAGAAAATGTTTTATTAAATTATTTATTTGAAATTTGAAAATGGCATATTCTTATTTGGCTAAGAATATCCTTTCAGGATATTTTTTATATCCAGATAAGACCTCCACCACTAAAGGACAAAAAATGGAGCGGAGTCTAGGCAGCGGTTCTCTAGCGCCTAGGCGGTTCCTTATCGATAAGGAACCGCAAGCTGAGCTAAGGAACCGCCACCAGATATAGCCGTTGGCCTTCTTGTCCTATAAATAGTGGACCGTTCTCAGCTTTTCAAATCACTTCTTTTGCACATTTATTTCCAGATTCAAACCCCTTCTTTAATCACTCAAATCTTTGATCATTTGTTTGATTATTACTTGTTTAAGAAGTGAATCTTGTTCTTCCATCCCTTCCTCTCCAAGTGCAAAGAGAAGAACACTATCCTTGTGAAGTGTTGAGTCCACCACCAAAGATCCATTGAAGATCTAATTTTATACACTTGTAGTTGTGTCATAGTTGTGAAGATCCAAGTAGTTGTGTCTATTTGGAAGTTGTGTATGTACTAAGTATAGTTGTGTAGATTGGTCCTAGCTACGATTAGGGCTCGACTTTTAGCTTAGAGTCGGAAATTGGTTAAGCGACGTGTACGGTTTTCTCCACCATAAGGAGCTTGTTGTGTAGTGAACTCTCGAGTAAGGAGTACTCGAGGAGTGGAGTAGGAACGAGGAGTGAGCTTCGTTTCCAAACCACTATAAATCCTTGGTGTTCGGTTTGATCTTTCTTTACCCTTAACTCTTTACATTCTTTATTCTTTATGCATATACATTTTTTAGTATTAGCTTAGTTACACTATCATTCTTTATTCTTTGTGGATATATTTTTGTTAGTATTAGTTTAGTTACACTATTGTTCATATTGTGCATAAGAAGATTTCACATATTTCCTCAAGCCTAAGTTTTTGAAAAATGATTTTTGGAAACCACATTTTAACAAGTAAATATAAGAAACTATTCAACCCCCCCCCCCCTTCTAGTTTTTACATGAATAACAAATACCAAATATCTTTATTCATCAGAAAATAATAACTGTCTTACAATCCCATTAATCCAAATACTAAAATAGATAAGCATGAAACTAATGTAGAAAGTTGAAGTCAAATGTTTCGAACATTCTAAACTTTTCTTTTCAAGAATGCTAAATAGTTATCTAAGTAAATTGTTCGAATACTTGTTTCAAATTTCACAAATTGTGAAAGATTTGAAAAACAAGATAAGTGTCTTATCTTATATGCTCATACTATTGCAAGTGTCATAGTAGGAGATATCATCTCACCTTGTATAAGGTATTTAATGTCAACGACATACTGATAGTCATCTTTACAGTTTCTTAAAATGTAAAGTATTCTTATTCCTTAATGTTTAATGCAGCAATGCTCTTTGTTGAGCACATCTAGTTTAGCAGATTTATCATAAATGATAAAATCCTACTTTACTAGAATCGATTATCCTCTAGCATCAGTGTACACATACAACACTATGCTTTATAAATCGTAAACATTCGTATTAACAATAATCTAAATACTCTCAATTAGATATTGAAATCGTCATCTCACTTTTCTCTAAAAGTGACAACTAGTCATATACACAATATAATATATACATAATGAATCCTTAGTTAAAACCATAAGGTTTCAATTCATGTAATAAATTATGTCAAGTGAAATATATCGTATAAGACTTGCTTCAGTGATGTATTACATTGTGTTGGACTTAATTTCCGCATATGTTTATTCCAATTAACATTTATCCCCAAGTCATTAGTGTTTTCCACAAATTCTCAAATGAAGTTTCGTTCCAATCTTAAGGATTATCTAGCTTAGATGGAAAGATATCTTCAATATGTTATACAACATACGAATTTAAAGGAAAAACATAGTGCTTCCACTTAATGTCAAGTGTACTCAAACTTATCTAAATTTAATCGAAATCATGTTGTAATTAAATTCTAGATTTAGCTCCTAGATGCATGATTTAATCCATACTTGGATTATTTATCTTGTATACTCAATTAAGATTTTATAGACTCATAAACCTTTTAATTACATACCATTCTTGCAAAAGGTAATCATAGAGGAAAAGGCTATAAAGCTTAACTTGTCATATTCCATATACATGGAAAAATATATGACAATTAATTATCTTTATTTAATCAATGTGTGTATGGAAGAATGATTTAATCATAGTCAAATGCTTGAGTATAATTGAAAGCTTCTTATTATTAGTCATGCATAAATTATGTATACCATTTTGTCCTTGTGACTCTTTCTTCAAAAGAAACTCATCCCAACCTCATAGGTTTATAATTAGCTAAAATATCAATCAAATTCAAAAGATTGATTTCCCTCTAAGGACTACATCTTATCATTCATAGTTCTAAGACATTTATCAGATGATATGATAATATTCATTATTAGTTAGTAGATTACAAAGATCTCTAAATTATATTCCTCAACATTGATATTAAAATATCAATCAAGTGATGAGGTATCTTTGCGGATTTATGAATGAGAGTAACATTTACTTTGGTTTGACATTTTCATGCTTAACCAAAATATAACATCAACAAGTGGTTTTAGAAGGCAATGTATTTTGCTCTTGAATATCTTTAAGATTTGTTTATGCTCTCACTTAATTTTTTTAATTAGAGATAAATCTATAAATACTGAGTATTTAAGCAACAATGAATTTTTTTAATAGACAGACATCAAAACACACTTTAAATTCTTATCTCGAGTTTGTTAATAGTATCCTTCATAAGATATTATCAAAATAAAGAACTTTAATCAAGACACATTAGGATTTCTCCCAAAAACCATAATTACGTTTGTAGTATAAACCCTAATTCTTGCATCACCTTTTAACCAACAACTTTAGGAAAGGTTTGTGTTACGTCAAGCTAGGAGGAACACCAAAACTACAATCGTCAAGCTAGGAAGTGTAGAAAAATCGAAAAACCCAAATGGTTTTAGGATTCGATTGGTTTGAGTGGAACAACATAAAATCCCTATTGGTTTAGGGTTTTGAGTTGTGGGATGTCTTGAATACCTTCTAGGTTTGAAATATATTGAGTGTATCAATGACATACGTAATTTTCGAACCTTGATAGATCATGAGGGTAGAATAATTAAAGCTATCATGAATATAGTTTGTTTCAACTCTTTTGACATACCATAATAATTTTGTATTCTATGAGTACTGGAATTGTGAGACTTCATCAGAATTTCATAGATAACTCAATTATCTTTGGATTAAATAGTTATCAGCTGGGTCGTGCCAAAATACAATATCCGTATTTTAAATCCAAGTGCATGCTTTAATGTATATTTCTTGAACAATGCGAGAACCATGTGTTTACTAGAAGACAAATTAGTTCAAGAATTATATATTCATGTATTTGCAAGAAACCAGACCATATCAAGTATACATTATAAGTCTTTGAATCATTCAAAGACCTTATGTTTATGTGTTAACTAGAAGACATAACTATTTTACTACATACTTTATGTTATAAGTCAATGAGTAATTCAAGGACTTTATAGTTATGTGTTATCAAGAAACCATAATCATGCTAACTAAAGTAATCATGAACACACATTCTTGAGTTCAATAGTAATTTCAAGTTAATTTTGATACTTCAAAAGATTATTATACCTTAACCATAATAACTTTAACCAAACATGTAGTAAAAATGTTGAAGTAGGTTTTGACTAAATCATGACATTGAATGTAGTAGGGAAACAAACATCTTGTATGTTCAAGTCCTAGTATCATTATTAGCTTTCTTACCTTGAAGGCAAGTGAAACCAATTATATGTTGTTCCTTGCACACACTTTAAGATTCCTCCAACTTGTGTAAGGCACAACATCATATTATGAAGACAAACAATACAACATGTGGTTGATTGTGGAAACAATATGACAATGTCAATGATATTATAAGTATATTTAGAAACAAAATTCAAATAAAGAATGGTGGATTATTATTTTATAGATAACGTTTCATAAGGCGACATCAGAAAGGCAACGTGTTATCTTATAAAATAAAATGCAATTTTCCTTTAAGTAGTGGTTGTTCATATTTGGAAGGTAATCAAGTATTTCTAATCAACTTCGAAATAATACGGATGACTAACAAGAAAAGAAATCTTGTAGCCCCCACTAAAATTGACAATATTACATCGATATTATTTCAGTAATAAACTGCAAAGCTCCCACTGGATTTGGCAACATAATGAATGTTACATCACCGTAGAAAGCAAACAACAATTTTATTTACTTTCCTTATCTTTGAAAAATGCCTACAAGTATACATGTACTTAGGTATTTGAGAAATGTATATGAAATTCGACTTGTGTAGATGAGGGACTAACACTTCATGCTTTCAATTAACTTGACTATTTAGCATGCAATTCCTCCTTTATCGTATGCATAGCTACAAGGGTATTTAGCACTTAGGAATAACAAGAGTCTAAGAAATATACCTAGCGGAGTGCTAGTAAATTCTTTACTCTTTGCGGTTTAAACTCATACATCGTGACAAGTGCAAGATGTCATTTATTTTGGTAGCTATAAACAAAAGTACTCTAGATACACAAAATACGTTATCTTTCAAAGATCTCAGAACCGGATTAGGATAATGAAATATTTAAAGTGAGTTTAAATACAATCGACAATGATTCGATTATAATCTTATCTTATTCTTGTCAACAAATGAGAAGGGATAGGAGTAAGTCTCGCTCTTCTTACCAGGAAAAGAGACTATGTTTGTTTTCTATAAGAAAACAACTTTAGTTTAGGAATTATGTTGCAATAACACAATTAATAGGAACATAGAAAGTTCAATTTAGTATTTTTGATAATTAAATTCTTAATAGATTAACTACCCAATTAATTACTAATAAGACTAAGATCCTACTTGCACTCTCACTTAATATCAGAGGTCTGACCAAATAATAATAAGTAGGTCAAGAGGTAAGCATCGAGCATTAATTGCATTACAAGTGCAACTCTTAGAATTATGAGATGATTCATAAAGTTTATTGTTTGTAGAGTGTTTGGATCGAATGCTATCACAACTCAAATGAGTACCAATGAACATCTCAAACGGACTTGTTCTACATGTAATAAAATTATGAATATGTTTCATCTCATCTTATGCCTCGGGTTCTGAATAAGACCGGGAACTCGACTTAAGTCATACCAATGTAAAGCATGCAATAATTGGCATAGATCCGACCTATGACAAAAATCACCTCGGTTATGTAATTCGCCATAGGTCTGACCAGATGACAAAAAACAACTAAAAGTGCTTTTAGATTGGATGGCGTAGACTTAAAAATTCAAATAGGTATCACATAAGTTTAGAAAACAAATGTCAAAATCGTGTAAAAAGATGCATGCAATCATCTTTTTAGCACAAGTTAAGAAGACCTTTTATTAACTTTTGTTTTAGGCGTGTTTACCGCGGGAAAGAATTAAAGAACGATCAAACCCTATACCCTACTTTTCATGTGTGAGACCCCCAAAATCTGACATGGAACAACTAGGCTACGAGGGGGTAACACATCATAGGACAAGAAACAATGAATTACAGTTCATACAAAGCTGGCGAAATAAAAACATGTACATTACATCATAAAAGGTCAGAGCTTTTAAACAAAGGTCTCAGAGTTTTAAAAGCGGAAAATTATATTATTTCTTCTCAATTTATAACATAAAGTTACCCAAAAGATATAATAAACTTCTGACAGTTTATATAAAACCAATCTTTCAAAAGCATCACAGAAATCTCCAAGCTGCGATAATATCCTGCGGGCTCCCATCCAAGCAAAGCTAAGTAATAATACCTGAGATTAAACATGTAAAATCTTCAACACAAAGTTGAGTGAAATTCGTAGGTTTAGCAATAAGGATGTGGAACACAAGCATTCATTTGTAAACAAGAAATAGGGGAAAATGGTTATGTACAGTAACCATTGTCCAAAACATTATTATTGCTGTTTAGTTCATGAACTGAAGCTTAACTCAGTGTAAGTTCCTCTAGTCAGTATTCAGCCTAAATACTCAAGTGAATAAACAAATATTAGTGCGTCAAGGTAATCGGGACGGGGATAGTCAATCCCGATGGATCCACCCACAACATTCGCGCTTGGTAGCAGGATTAATTAACGGTTCATGATCAATGAGAGGAAACTTAAGGCTAGACTAAAAGCAATAATATCAATGAAAATCAGTTGGAAATCCTCAAGTTCTGGAAAGCATACAATTTCTGGATAGCATACAAGTTGAGGATAGCACACAGTTTTTAAATGGTTGTGTTCCACCATGTAAAATCTCACCCCGTGTTTAGAAACCATGTACAAGTAAAAAGGGGCTATGAACTCACCTTAGCCACGTGGTAAGTCAATCACGGTACTCAGCAACTGAGTAGAAACAATGTAGTGAGACGATCACCGACGATATGGATGCCCGGGGAAACACGAAAACCGCAACTTATCACAATAAGGCGCGCGTTAAGACTCGAACTCAATATCGATATATATACCAAATATAACATGAATCAAATGTTTTCAAAGTATTTAATACAAGGCTTTTACCTAGTGTAAAATTAAGTTCGTTGAAGTGGTCTAATCGAATTGATTACTGGTTCAAAGTGTGACATAGCTGTCTTTTGGTGAAAACAATATTTGTGTCGTTGTAGTGTAATTAAAATGCAAAACTTTAAAATAAATGTAAAGTAATTAAAACTGAAAATGATTGAAAATAAATGACGGGAAATAAAAACGAGACGAAAAGTAAATAACGCGAACTTAAAACTAAACTAAAGGCAAAGTTAAAACTATACTAAAGGCAAGCTTAAAATAAATCTAAGGTAAGTAGACTAAAAGTGCGACTAAGTAAAAAGGCGGGAAAATTAAGGTTTAAAACTTAAAAACATAAACTTAAGATAAACTAAAAACAGCTCATTCGGAATAAACCTTCGTTCAGAATAATTACTCGTTCGGAATGTCACCTTCACCCGGAATAATTCTTCTTTACTCGGAATAATTACCTCATGCGGAATAAAAGCTTCATCCGGAATACTTGCTCATCCGGAATAACCAAAAGATAACCTTCATCCGGAATAAAGTCTTTCGTTCGGAATAATCAAGACAAATCACTCATTCGGAATAAAGGCTTCACTCGGAATATTTGTTCATTCGGAAACTTTCCTTCATCCAGAATGTAATACTCATCCAGAATAAATACTCATCCGGAATAAATACTCATCCGGAATATTAGGCTTATTCGGAAAAAGTGGTTGATTCGGAATAAAATGTTCATCCGGAATAAACTAGCTCATCCGGAATAATGATGTTCATTCGGAATACATGCTTCATCCGGAATGTTTGGTTCATTCGGAATGTTGCTTCATCCGGAATAATCTTCTGATCCGGAATAAACTATTGATCCGGAATAAATCCTTTATCCGGAATAGACTGCTGGTTCGGAATAACTTGCCGATCCGGAATAACCTGGGAAAACAGAAATTGCGAAGAACACGGGAAAGAAATAGAACACGAATCTAACCAAAACTAATCAAATTAAACCAAAAGATTAAGCAAGACTAATCACAAATGATCAACTAATAATAATCTATCAATCCAAATCAATAAAACTAACAATAATAACCAAAATAATCAAAACCCACTTAATCTAATCAATAAAAACTTAAGAACATGAACATGAACATAAACATAAGATCAAATCAACACAAGAAGAGTAGATGAGAGATTAACAAGAAAAGTAAAGATTCAATAACAATAAAAGTAAACTTACTTGGAATTAAAGGATTTAAAAGTGCAAGACAATTAAGGAAATGACATGAAATAAATGTGCAAGAAATGTAAATGGTGGAGAACTAATCTTGTCAAAATTAGCTAACAATCATAAAATTAAGACTAATGGTCTATTTATAGGAGGAGGAGGAGTATGATGGAAGGAAGCTTCCTCCTCTCTTTCTTCTTTCATTATTTCTCATTTAATCCTTCGTCTTAAGTATTTAATCTTCTAAATTCTTCGACTTTTCAGACTTTGTCTCGGGATTACTTTAAACTCGTCTTGTAATTTCTTCGTAAATTAGACTTGAGTTCTTCGGCTTTATTAAACTTCCGTCTTTGGACTTTTTCTTTGATAAATCTTCAGAATAAGCCTTGGACTTCCATTCTTTTTGCACTCTTGATTTCTTGACTTCGTCTTTTGTCTTTTTCTTTGATAAAAGCCCGTGAAAGCCGTGTTTTCCTACCTTTTTACGTTTTGATCCTAAATCACAACAAAAACACAAACCACGCATAATTCCGACATTTATGACATAAAATACACGTTTTAGCTTGGTTATTATTGTAGTTAAGTGGTAAAAAGGATGGGTGTTTACACACCTATCAAATCCCCTACATTTGACCATTGCAATGTCCTCATGCAATGAATTAGTTACAAAGCAAGATTACACTTTTCATCACAATCAATCCACATTGGCCTTTATTAAAGCGATAGAAAATAACAAAACAAGTAAAGAAATCAAAGACTTACCTTAGGGTTTTGGAAATGTCATGAATGATCATCATCCTCAAGTTTCACGTTCCCCATACCAAGCTTAAAAACGAGATCATTGTTATTATAAGTTAGCAAACTAACATGAACTCATGTGGGCCAATTATTTACTTAGACCCCCTTATTCTTAGGTGTATCTCTTATATTTTATTATTGTCTTGAATGATCACGAGGATGCATTGTTGACTTATTTCGATAGTTATTAAGGCTGAAAATAAAGTGGGAAGATTTAATTAATAGTTAGCTAAAGGACAAAATCTTTTAAAACTGCTTCTCGGGACCTCATAAAGTTCATATCTTGGCATAACTCGCTTCACGATTTGAGACCTTTCTCGAACCGATATATGGCAGCGACTTCATACTGCAAATCTCGAGAGACGTTCATTAAATAATGGCCTTCCTTTCATAATAGGAATTTCTTCACTTGAAGTTTTGAGAGATTCTTCATACTTGGACCACGACTTCTTCATTTTTCTCCAATCTTTATTTTGGACTTTGATATACAACGATCCGCCTCCTTTTAGGACTTGGATCTATTTATCCTCATACCTTGTTAGAGCCTTTTTGGATAGACTTCTCCATGATCTTTACGGGAGTATTTGCTTTTCGTCGTGTGTCTCGATCCTTCATATTGATTTTTGATAAATGATTCTTCACATCACTTTTGGATCTTTAGCAACAAAATGTAGCCATCATGCTTTGTTAGGACCTTTTTGGACTCGCCAATCTTCGCATCCCGCTTCAATAAGTTATGCCTTGGCTATGAACTCTAATCAATACCGAGCAACTTTTAAACGATCTTGGGCTAGAAGCTAAGTAACTTTTCAAATCGTACAACCTTATTTATTGCATATAATTTTATTAACAAGCGATGGGAGAATAGGCTTATAATCAACTCACATAAATTCAAGAAAGAATACCAAACTTATAATTGACTCTATCATCTCTCGTTCTCCACAATTTAAAATCTCAAGGAATGAGACTCATGGATGCTTAGCCAATTAAATCAAAGTTTTGGGTTTTCGAGTCGTCTATAGGATCTTGCAAATTCTTAGACTTTTTCAAGTTTTAGAATTCGAATTTTAAAGTTCTCTTGATAAACGACTCTCTAGGATCAATTATAGGAACTTGCGAAAAGTTCTTGTTCTTAACCCGTGAGAGTTAAGACTTTCGCGTTTTAAAGTTCCCTATATAAAAGCCTAGCAAAACTTGACTTAAACACGTTAAGGATACTAGCTAGAGTAAACTTAGATAAGTAAACTCGGGTTGAGTCAAAAGATTCACAACGTTGAAAATTAAAACCACTTTATTAAAATTTATTCTAGCAAAGAAAGAAAATAACTATACAAAGGTAAAACTACTAGGCCAAAATAGATTAAAAATTTTGAAAAATGTCGAAAAAATTGATTTTCCGGTTAAAATGAGGACAAATACAAAGAAAAAGCCACTTAACTTCGATAGAAGTCCCCCCTACACTTGATATAAACATTGTCCTCAATGTTTAAGCATGTGGGAGTAAACTCCCCTACACTTAGGACATTGTGCACTTTGTTTAAATATTGCTAAGGAAAAGACAACTAAAGAGATTCCTAGAAAAATATAAAATAGTGAATCGAAAAGAGTTTAGGATAGAACCGGGAAGACGGAAACACGGAATCACGGGTCGTCAAAAATCATCAAGAGTGGATCTTTGAAAGCTCGAATCCCTTAATATGAGAAGAGAGGAAATAGCAAACACCAACGGGTCTCCCTACACTTAGGATAAAGATAGCTAAAAGATAGATACTTGGGTTGCCTCCCAAGAAGCGCTTGATTTTTGATCACCGAGTCGTGAGCCTGACTCGACCTTGATTAGCTTAGGAAGAAGCATGAAACACATCCACCGGGATCAAATACATAGTTTTCGTCCATCAAATAGCACAAGCTTAAGGCGAACAAGGCAAGCCAAAGAAGAATAGGCAAGGTTCCCTTAAGAAAAGATGGAGCACGGTGGTAGCAAGGATGATGGGGTGCAAGCATATCTCCAGTAGTGCCAAAAATCTTTCCTTTTATTTCATCAGACGGATATTGAGATGGCTTAAAAATTGCAATACCGGGCTCGAACACCTTTTCTTTTAGGGGAAAATAGCACTCAGGCTCAACAGAAGTTGAAGAACATCCGCTAAGAAAATGCACAACCTCGTCCTCATAAGGTGGACAAAGAGGTATCAAAACATATGTGCTGCGGATGTTGGTGTCGTCAGGTGTCGTCTCCTTTGAAAGAATTTTCTTCAAATCCGTAGAAGAACGAAGACCATAATCATCAAAGTCCAAAGGAGGGGCATCACTCTCATGAGGGAAGTATGTATTGAGAAAAGTAGAAAAGTCTTCCTCAAATGAGTAGTCATCCAAAGTAGGATCAAGCATGGATGGTGGAGGATCTTCATTATGTGAAGAATCACTCGAGAGAGTATCGGCCTCATCAAAATCATCATAAGTGGGCATGTCTGGATACTCAGAAGTAAAATCATCATAATCATCCCCATCGGAGCTAGAATCATCATCATAAGCATCATAGATCGATGGGGACTCATATATGGGTGGAGGTTCCAAATTGGAGAGAGAGTCATCCACATCAACTTGAAACAGTGGATTATCTTTGCAAGAATCGAATAGAGGATTGTTGTAGACGACAAAATCATCAAGCACATTAATCATATTCGCTGATTCTTTTCCATTATATTTGCTTGTAAGCTTCCCCATTTCAAAAACTTGTGCATCATCCCCGACTCTTAAGATGAGTTCACATTTATCCACATCTATTAAAGCTCTACCGGTTCTCAAAAATGGGCGTCCAAGTATTAACGGAATACGAGGGTCCATTTCATAATCAACAACGACAAAGTCGACCGGAAAAGTGAAAGTGCCAACTTTAATGACCACATCTTCGACAATACCAACGGGGTAAGCGAGAGTGCGATTGGCTAGCTCAAGAGTCATCTTGGTGGGTGTAAGGTTGGGCAATGATAACTTTTTCCAAACGCTGAAAGGCATCAAATTTATACTTGCCCCGAGATCGGCTAAGGCAGTAAATTCGTCAGTTTGGTTAAAAGTACAAGGTAGCACAAAACGACCGGGATCTCCAAGTTTTTCCGGAAGTTCTTTAAGAAGGATTGTAGAGCAATTTTCATTCAAGCGAGTATTAACAAACTCGACCATCTTCTCCTTCTTACTAAGCAATTCCTTAAACATCTTGATAAATTGTGGCATTTCGGCAAGAGTTTCAACAAGGGTAAAGGTGACGGTCATTCCGACAATCTTTTCCAAAAAGTTAGAGAGTCGAACGTCATTCTTAGTCAAAATTCTAGCCTTGTTGAATCAAGAAGGGTAAGGAATGCTGGGGTTGGGTGGTGGAGGTGTAGAAGGTGAAGGTTGAGATGTTGAAGGGTTAAAGGTGGAAGGTGGGGTTGGAGGATTCTTCTTGGGTACTTCTTCATGACGATGCGGAGACGGTAATGGTGAACTAATACTAGGTGTGGGAGTAGTAGGGATAAATGGTGGTGGAGGAGGTGTAGATGGAGTAACTGGGGGTGGGATAGATAGTCCTACTAAAGTTGCTCCACTACGGGTAGTAATAGCACTCACATTCGCTCTCGGGTTGGTGACGGTGTTTGAAGGTAGAGAGCCCGAAGTAGAGGGTTGAGTGGTGGGTAAGAAACTAGCCAGCATATTCTTCAAATCATTCGTTTGATTGCTGAAATAGGATTGTATATCATTTCAAAGCTCGAATCTAATGTCATTACCTTGCTTAGTGATATCCCCTTTCAAATTGATAATTTGGCTTTGCAGATTCTTAATTTGCTCTCCTTGGGTTCTCATTAAAGCTTCAACATCTTGATTGATGGGTGGGGATTTTTGAGCGGGTGGGTGATAAGTATTAGAAGCTCTAGGTGGATTTGGTTGCTTCTAGTGTAGTTGTTGTTGGGATTGTGGTTTTGAGGAGAAAAACCGGGTGAAAGATAGTTGTTGGACCGGTAACTTAGCAAATTTCGATCCCCTTGAGGTCGGGCTTGGTAATTTTCCGGTGAATAGTTACCATAAGCCGCATACACGTTTTCCGGATTGCCTTGAGTAGAAGGACAATCAGTGTATGAGTGAGGACTGACGCATGTCTCACAAGGAATGGCTACCGCTTTAACTTGTTGTTGTTGGTTTGTAGCGATGAGCAAGATATTTTGGTTCATTTCGGCCATCATGCGGGTGAATTCGGTCGTATCGGGGTTTGCTGAAGTAGAAGAAACATTGACTCTCGGGTTGTTCCTTGAAGAAGCGGAGGAATCCCAATTTTTGTGATGAGTAGTCATGTTCTCAATAAGCTCTCTACATTCCTCGAGTCTTCTTTTCATAAATGTGCCACCGGCGGCTGCATTAATCGTATCACGATCACGAAAAGTCAAACCGTTGTAGAAAGTATCAATTAAGGTAACGGGGAGCATGTTGTGGTTTGGACATCGATCGATCAAAACATTATATCTTTCCCAAGCATCAAAGAGAGATTCATCGGGTTCTTGCATGAAACCGATGATTTGATTTCGAAGGCTCGTGACCATGGATGGTGGAAAGTAGCGCGACAAAAATCGTTGAGTCATGTCATCCCAAGTATGAATGGAATTCTTCGGGAGACGATCAAACCATTTTTTGGCGTGGTGTGATAAAGTATGTGGAAAGAGTTGAAGGCGAAGGACATCCATTGTAACACCGGGCAACTTCATGCTTTGGGTAATAGTAATGAATTTGTCGATGTGCTTGTTGGCATCATCATCAGGCAACCCGCGAAATGGATTAGTTTGCACTTGTTGGATCATGTGATGCTTCAACGAAAACTCCGGAGCCGCGATTTGCATCGGCGCAATCGGTCCTCCTCGTCCAAACATTGTGGGTTGAAAAAGTTCCTCCATTGTCCGAAGATCGGGCTGTGGAAGAACATTGTTGTTGTTATTGTTGAGGTGCGGTGGATTATTGTTGTTGTTCACACCTGTCATAGCTAAATCTTCACGAGTCTCGGGCTCTGGATAAGTAGAAGATCTAGTACGCATACACCTTCAAAAGCAAAAGAAAAATATACCAAACACAAAGAGAATATATATACACTATAAAGAAAATAAAATCTTTTTGGATTTTTTTAATTTTTTTAATTTTTATGGATTTTTAACAACAATTTTTTATTTTTATGGATTTTTGGAAATTTTTAAGCAAGAAAAATAACGCTCACGAATGAACGGATCCCAAAAAGCAACGCGTCTCTCACAGAAAACCGTTAATATTTATGAAAAGAGCCGGCAGCGGCGCCATTTAATACAAGGCTTTTACCTAGTATAAAAATTAAGTTCGTTGAAGTGGTCTAATCGAATTGATTACTGGTTCAGAGTGTGACTCAGCTGTCTTTTGGTGAAAACAATATTTGTGTCGTTGTAGTGTAATTAAAATGCAAAACTTTAAAATAAATGTAAAGTAATTAAAACTGAAAATGATTGAAAATAAATGACGGGAAATAAAAACGAGACGAAAAGTAAATAACGCGAACTTAAAACTAAACTAAAGGCAAACTTAAAACTATACTAATAACTGTTGATCTTAACGAGAAGAGCCGGCAGCGGCGCCATTTTAATAACTGACTTTTGGTTGGTTAATAAAAGGTTTTTGCTTGCAAGATCTTTCTTTGCGTTGCTCGTACCCAATTGATATATGTCGTTGTTTCGTTCTCGGTATCTTCTCGAATTGATCACGGTCAAAAGTGGAATAGTTGTAATTGGTGACTAAAAAGTGGAAGCTTTGGTCTAAATCTACTAAAATGATAAGATTAAACTAAAGATAATTACTGAAAATAAGGATCGAATTTAAGACTAGAATAAAACTGGAATTTTACCTTTACTCGAAATAATGATTATCCGGAATATGTTTCCCTACTCGGAATATCAGCTCTTATTCGGAATAATACGGCTATGCGGAATAATTGCCCTTACTCGGAATAAATCTCTACCCGGAATAAATTGTGCTTATGCGGAATGGTAAGCTATCCGGAATAAGTACTCTACTCGGAATATTCATGGCCATGCGGAATGTTTTGGTGATGCGGAATGTTTTGATCAGAAACCCTATGCGGAATAAATGGAGAAGAACTCTATGCGGAATATTTTGAGAAGAAGCTCTATTCGGAATGTTTTAAAGAAGACACTATGCGGAATAATTTGGAAAAGAGCCCCTATGCGGAATATTTGAAAAGAAAGCTATGCGGAATGTTTTGAACGAAAACCCAATACGGAATAAAAGTCTCCTACTCGGAATATTTTTAATATTCCGAATAAACAACAAAATCCCACCTTGATCCGGAATAATTGGGTATTCCGAACCAACACAATCCCAGACTCCCTATTCGGAATCTGGGGAATAACTCAGTAACTGAATAGCGAAGAACAGAGGGTTAAGAAACACGAATTTTTACTCAAAATTCACCATGTTTTTAATCGAAACTTATACCAATTTTACCACTAATCATTTACCTAAGGTAAACATCAATTCAAAACAACAAAAACATAAAACCCACTTAATTTTTATGATCAAACCAATAAAATAAAACTTAAGAACTTAGAATCAAAAAGAGATGAAGAACAAGATGATGGAAAGATTAAAAGTAGACAAGTATTAATGATTTAGGATTCAACAAACAAAGTGGAAAGATCAAACTTACAAGATTGGAAGAAAATCAAACAAAGATGAAAACCACTCCTTAAGGGAGATGGTTTTTCTTCCTACGAAATAGGAAAAAATGTAACAGAAAGAAGCTTCTCGAAAGTCTTGAATGGGAGGAGTATTTATAGGCTTCTCCCTTGGTTGGTGAGTGGGCTTTCTTCCTTTCTTTTTGTCTTCTCGTCTTTTCAGATTAGTTGACGTTTACGATTTCGATTCGGGATTTGTCGACGAATAAATTCAACTCGTCTTTTAATTTCTTCATTTAATAGACTTGAGTTTCTTCGACATAGGTAAATCTTCCGTCTTTGGTCCTTTTCTTTGATAAATCTTCAAATAGGCCCATTGACTTCAAATCTTTTGCATCTCTTGAACTATAGACTTCATCTTTTCGTCTTTTTCCTTGATAAAACCCGTGCAATCCCATGTTTTCTCCAATATTTATCCGGTTGGCTCTGAAAACACAACAAACACACAAACCACGCATAGTTCCAAACAAATGACATTAAATACGCGTTTTGGTCTTGTTTTAGCAAGAAATAAGTGGTAAAAGGATGGGTGTTTTCACACCTATCAAAGGCAAGCTTAAAATAAATCTAAGGTAAGTAGACTAAAAGTGCGACTAAGTAAAAAGGCGAGAAAATTAAAGTTTAAAACTTAAAAATATAAACTTAAGATAAACTAAAAACAGCTCATTCGGAATAAACCTTCGTTCGGAATAATTACTCGTTTGGAATGTCACCTTCACCCGGAATAATTCTTCTTTAATCGGAATAATTACCTCATGCGGAATAAAAGCTTCATCCGGAATACTTGCTCATCCGGAATAACCAAAAGATAACCTTCATCCGGAATAAAGTCTTTCGTTCGGAATAATCAAGACAAATCACTCATTCGGAATAAAGGCTTCACTCGAAATATTTGTTCATTCAGAAACTTTCCTTCATCCGGAATGTGATACTCTCCGGAATAAATACTCATCCAGAATATTAGGCTTATTCGGAAAAAGTGGTTGATTCGGAATAAAATGTTCATCCGGAATAAACTAGCTCATCCGGAATAATGATGTTCATTCGGAATACATGCTTCATCCGGAATGTTTGGTTCATTCGGAATGTTGCTTCATCCGGAATAATCTTCTGATCCGGAATAAACTATTGATCCGGAATAAATCCTTTATCCGGAATAGACTGCTGGTTCGGAATAACTTGCTGATCCGGAATAACCTGGGAAAACAGAATTTGCGAAGAACACGAGAAAGAAATAGAACACGAATCTAACCAAAACTAATCAAATTAAACCAAAAGATTAAGCAAGACTAACCACAAATGATCAACTAATAATAATCTATCAATCCAAATCAATAAAACTAACAATAGTAACCAAAATAATCAAAACCCACTTAATCTAATCAATAAAAACTTAAGAACATGAACATAAACATAAGATCAAATCAACACAAGAAGAGTAGATGAGAGATTAATAAGAAAAGTAAAGATTCAATAACAATAAAAGTAAACTTACTTGGAATTAAAGGAATTAAAAGTGCAAGACAATTAAGGAAATGACATGAAATAAATGTGCAAGAAATGTAAATGGTGGAGAACTAATCTTGTCAAAATTAGCTAACAATCATAAAATTAAGACTAATGGTCTATTTATAGGAGGAGGAGGAGTATGATGGAAGGAAGCTTCCTCCTCTCTTTCTTCTTTCTTTATTTCTCATTTAATCCTTCGTCTTAAGTCTTTAATCTTCTAAATTCTTCGACTTTTCAGACTTTGTCTCGGGATTACTTTAAACTCGTCTTGTAATTTCTTCGTAAATTAGACTTGAGTTCTTCGGCTTTATTAAACTTCCGTCTTTGGACTTTTTCTTTGATAAATCTTCAGAATAAGCCTTGGACTTCCATTCTTTTTGCACTCTTGATTTCTTGACTTCGTCTTTTGTCTTTTTCTTCGATAAAAGCCCGTGAAAGCCGCGTTTCCTCCCTTTTTACGTTTTGATCCTAAATCACAACAAAAACACAAACCACGCATAATTCCGACATTTATGACATAAAATACACGTTTTAGCTTGGTTATTATTGTAGTTAAGTGGTAAAAAGGATGGTTGTTTACACACCTATCAGTATTCATGTTTCAAAACCATTGACACGAACCAAATGAATTCATACTAACCATTTATTTCAACACTACACGTTAAAACACTTGAACACTTGAGAATGTCCCGTCATACGGCGCTAAGTCAATGCAAGTTAAACTATCCTTTACCCTTACTTGGACCAGTAGCTAAGTCATTTATATAATGACTAAGCACTTGAATAAGTCATCATGTCCGATGATGAATACTCAAACTCACGCAACACAAACATTAAACTAAGTGTCCAAAATTAAAATCAGCAAGTACACCCCAAATGTACACACCGATCTACCCTATCTAGACTTGTCCGGTTTACATGAAAATTGGTGTCAAGGTCACTTATAACCTGTATAAAACCTCACCAAAGTTTGAGCCAAAGTTCACACTTTAATATCCATCAGCTCGACACTTTACTCGACTCCAAATTTGGGACAGATTTGTGCACTTGTTTTGTAAAACCGTTTAGACCGCTTTAAAAGTACAAACTCGACAATCCGACTTTTGAAACCACTACTAGACTCATCAAACTCAGTTTGTAAACTTTAAAAACCAGTAGATACATTTATCTATCCAAGCCTAAAGTCCCCGAGAGTCGACCCAAAATCAGCCATAATTTCGGATTGTGCCGACTTGCGTCTCCCGGTACACGAAAACTAAAACTAGCATAACTTTTGACTCGTAATGACTTAGAAGCTCTATCTTATACCAAAACGACCGTCTCGGAAAACTCTACAATAAAATCAAATAATATCAGTCTTTCACAGACCTTAAACCCACGAAACAATCTGTTTAAAGCTGCTGTCCCAAATTACCTTTTTAGAAAACAAGTCAAAACAATTTTCCAAGCAACACCACTCATTCCTATACCTATAGAATCATCATATTATAAAACCCATCAACCAAACACACTCCTAAACACATGCATGTAAGATTTTAACAAAAATCAAAGATCAAAATAACCTTTTTAGAATGAAAACAAGATGATCATTATATATACAACACATGCAAGATGATCAAAACATAAATCCACCATGGAATAATAAAGTCTTCAAATTTTGATGCATGTTCTTGAATTTGATATCATTAGAATCACAAGAAAATATTAGAGATGGGACTTTAATTTGTTTTGATTATATCATGGTGGATGATCAAGATCAAAGGGTGTTTTGGGGTTGGGATGTCACGGCAAGACAAAAAGGGAGAGGGTAGTGATGTTTTTTTTTATAAAAATGAATTGTATGTGTAAGTTGGTGGAAGTAAAATGCATTTTATATGGTGGTTTAAGTGGAGGAACTAGTTTTTCCAACTTTGAAACTTGTGGACTTAAAAACAATTAATAGATTTAAAGGGTAGAAAATGGTTATTGGTAAATATTGAAAATATTTACGGGGCTCGGCTTTCGTAAAAATACTTTTCAAAAGTTACAATGCATCATAAAAATGATTATACGATTTCTCGACACGACTTAATACGTAATTAAAATGAAATCGTTGAAAATATTAATTATCGAAACAATCGATAACTAAACGTAAACTTTTGGGCATCCGTCGGTATCGCGATCACTAGGAATTCTCGTTGTACATTGATTTTGAATAAACTCATTGTAAAACACACGCGGGTGATTTTAAATCAAAAACTTTGATTTAAATTAAATATGGAAAAATAAAATAAATATTTTATAATTCCATACAAAGTACTTATCAATGATCAGAAAAAATACTTAAAAAGTATAATTTAAAAATCTCAGGATTTACATATAGCAATACAAGAAAACGTAATACGTTGGAAAATGCAAGAAGCACGAATAAAAAGAATAAAATAGTGCTGGGAAAGTACGGGTTCTCACAGTCTTCCCCACTAAAGGAACTTTGGTCCCCAGAGTTCTCCTAAAAACAGTAGAAGATGCAAACAATAGGAGGTACAAAGTGTAGAACAAAATTTATTGCTTCCCGGGTAATTTCAGTACCACGACGAATCTTAACGATTAGAATTCACTATGCTTCAGTTTTTTAACTCCTTTTTGTATAACTTTTCAGTCTTGGATTAGAACAACGATCTTTCAATACGGGGATACATCAAGAGATATAATTGTTGGAAATACGTGCGATAAACTAACAAGAATGAACACAAGAATCGCTTAAACAGACAAAGTGCGTTAAGATGAATCAAAATTATAAATCAACAAGGGGTCGCAAATCTTGCAACTATAAAACGTGAAAATCTTAAAATGTAAGAATCTAGTCACAAGCGAAATAGAAGGGAAAAATGAATAACATATGATCATTTAAAATACAAGCTGTCAAAATCAGTTGTCTAGGATTTTGGTATTACTTTAAAACTTAGTTTTAAATATTTTCTTTATTAAAAGAAAATTTTACAAGGTGTAGTGATTTAAAAAACAAACTCTATATAAAATGAATGGGTAAACAGTTGTCAAATCTTTTTCTTGATCAGTACTTCAAGGTAAAAGTAACTCAGTTCAAATAGTTATTTTTATCAGCTTAAGAGCTTTTCAGGTGACTACATGAAATTTTCGTTAAAAACTCAGGTTTATCGTTACCATTAGGAAAAATCATATTTTCCAAGTTATTTAGAATCATTGATATAAATTATAAATTAATTTAATAATTTCATCAGGTTGACAGTAAAGTATGATAAAATCAATTACTTTAAAAGATACAACTTGACATTATTTAAACATAAATTATAAATTTACCCAAGAGGATGTACAAATTCGATATTAAACTTGAAATGGGTATTTTGACAATTTAAACATTTGGTCAAATGTATAAAACGTTCTTAAAAATTAATAATAATTTTTAGAAATTCAAGAAAGTGTTTAAAATATCAATCGATAAACACGTAACAGTTTCTGGTTTTCAGAAAGTGACAAAATAGCAAACGATTATGAAACGAATATCGATAAAAAAAATTAGTATACAAGCAATAGCACGAGGGAATAAAACAGAAGTCGTATCAACTCTTAACGAACATGATAGAAGAGTCGCGTCAATGATAAAAATAATAAGAAACAAGGATTATAGCAAGTCATCTCTTCTTGAGTGCAGTTGGTGACACCAATAACGGCTTACTAAGTTCTCATTAGTTGATACACGATCGAAAGAGAAAAGCCACACAACGAATTTTCGAATCAAAGAAACTTATTTGAGAAGTCACTTGAGAGTAATTCCAGTAAAATGAACAACATTCGCAATGAGAGGAGAAATCAACACATGATTCGTACGAATGAATTTCAAGATGATAAAGTCTAATACACATCATGGCAAATACAGGCAATCATCGTTCACGTCCAGTCATAAATCACTAGTCGAGTCCAGAGACGTTTTGAAGGTCTACCAAAATAGATAGAGATGGTCGATCATAGAAGCATAACAACGTTGAGACTTTCAAGTCTGGTATCAATGGTAAGAATTTAGGCAAATGGTAACGAAAATTGTATCATGAGGATGATGAGGTAACATGTAAAACAAAGATCGTTGAGTAAGGAAATCTGTGCTTGAGGTATGTACTTTGTTCAAGAAAAGGTAAGGGTTCATAGGTGTATGTTGCAAATTGTTGATACTCGCATAAAATGTAAAAGTTTTCAAAACTTTTATTTTATAAAACTTTTTAAAGAACAAAATTAAAAAGTTGATTGTTGGTCAAATATTTAGGGCGACTACTATTTGGCCTTGCATGGCTCCTTCTAAATTAGGCATAGGTGATCAGGCCATGCATAATTTAGGACTAGCAATGCGATGCTCAGCTTCGTCAAACCAGTATTACATATCATATGATTTAAAATATGTAGATAATAGCATTTGTAAAAACAGGAATCAAAATAACATATAAAACTTTTCGCCTATAAGTTACTGGCTAACCGTTTAAATCAACAATTTGTATTGTTACAAGGGTCCTTTATAATACCATATGAGAACAATTTGTGAAAATACATTGTAAAATTAATATAAATTAATTTTATAAGATAACATTCAATTATTTAAGAAAGCCCAAATGAAACCTTTTGTAAAATTGTTAATGCAATAATGACTTAAAAACGTTACTTGCATTTTTCGGTCTCGCTTAGTTTTGATTACGACAATATGTAAAAACAAGCATTTACGAAAACAACGAAAAACGAATTCTTGAGTTCAAGTATTTTTCATTTTACCCATTTTCACTTAAGGTATGGATAAACAAGTACTAACCTTAATCAAGTGATCAAGTGATTTAATCTTTTCTTAAAACTCACTTTTTATTAAATGTGACAAGTTTTTATTAAACTTTATTTTTAAGAAAATGTTTTATTAAATTAATTATTTGAAATTTGAAAATGGCATATTCTTATTCTGTTAAGAATATCCTTTCAGGATATTTTTATACCCAGATAAGACCTCCACCACTAAAAGACAAAAAGGAGCGGAGTCTAGTCCGGCGGTACCTTAGCGCCTAGGCGGTACCTTATTGATAAGGTACCGCGGGCTGTGATAAGGTACCGCAGGCAGAACTAGCCGTTGGCTCCTTTGTCCTTTAAATAGTTGGCCATTCTCAGCTTTTCACCTCACCTCTTTTGCACATTCATTTTCAGATTCAAACCCCTTCTTTAATCACTCAAATCTTTGATCATTTGTTTGATTATTACTTGTTTAAGAAGTGAATCTTGTTCTTCCATCTCTTCCTCTCCAAGTGCAAAGAGAAGAACACTATCCTAGTGAAGTGTTGAGTCCACCACCAAAGATCCATTGAAGATCAACTTTTATATTCTTGTAGTTGTGTCATAGTTGTGAAGATCCAAGTAGTTGTGTCTATTTGGAAGTTGTGTAGATTGGTCCTAGCTACAATTAGGGCTCGACTTTTAGCTTAGAGTCGGAAATTGGTTAAGCGACGTGTACGGTTTTCTCCACCATAAGGAGCTTGTTGTGTAGTGAACTCTCGAGTAAGGAGTACTCGAGGAGTGGAGTAGGAACGAGGAGTGAGCTTCGTTGCCGAACCACTATAAATCCTTGGTGTTCGGTTTGATCTTTCTTTACCCTTAACTCTTTACATTCCTTATTACTTCTTGCATATACATGTGTTAATATTAGATTAGCTACACTATCATTCTTTATTCTTTGTGGATATATTTTTGTTAGTATTAGTTTAGCTACACTATCATTGTTCATATTTGTGCATAAGAAGATTTCACATATTTCCTCAAGCCTAAGTTTTTTGAAAAAGGATTTTTGGAAACCATATTTTTACAAGTAAATTTTAAGAAACTATTCAACCTTTCCTGGCAATGCCGTAGATACATCGACTTATATTCTCAACCGAATTCTTATTCTACCTTACCAAGTTTGACCCAAAGTCTTACGAAGGTATCCTTTTAGGTTATTCCCAAACTAGTAAGGCCTACATAGTCCTAAATAGAACCTCAGGGGTTATTGAAGAATCACTCAACGTAACCTTTGATGAAACCCCTCCTTCACCCAAGACACCACCATTGGTTGATGATGAATTGGATGAATTAGAAGTAGTTAAAGCCAAAGAGGTTAGAAAAATAGGAGTTGAAGACCTTAGTGTTGAAAAAGAAGTAAACATTAAGGAGTCTAGGGATCATACTCTCAATAATGTCATTGGTGACTTAAATCAAAGGACCCTAAGATCTCAAGTCCAAAACCAAAGCAACTTCTTTTGTTTTGTCTCCTTGATTGAACCTAAAAATGTTAAAGAAGCTTTGACGGATGAGAGTTGGGTCATTGCGATGCAAGAAGAATTGAATCAATTCGTTTCCAATGATGTTTGGGAACTTGTTCCTCCACCTAGAAGTTCTACCATTATAGGAACCAAATGGGTATTTAGGAATAAGCTAGATGAGAATGGTGTTGTGTCTCGTAACAAGGCTAGACTTGTAGCTCAAGGCTATAATCAACAAGAAGGGATTGATTATGACGAGACATATGCACCGGTAGCTAGATTAGAATCTATTAGAATCCTTTTAGCCTACGCTTGTGCCTTAGATATTAAGCTTCAAAAAATGGATGTAAAGAGTGCATTACTTAACGGTTTGATCAATGAGGAGGTATATGTGGCTCAACCTCCCGGCTTCATTGATTTTGAGAAACCGGACCATGTTTACAAGCTTAAGAAAGCACTTTATGGACTCAAACAAGCACCCAAAGCTTGGTATGATAGACTTAAAGAGTTTCTTGTTAAACATGAGTATACCATGGGTATGGTAGACAATACACTCTTTACAAAGAAGAAAGGTCCTCACCTCATAATCGTACAAATATATGTTGATGACATTATATTTGGCTCAACTTGTCAAGAATTGTGTGATGACTTTGCCAAAATCATGCATGATGAGTTTGAAATGAGTATGATGGGAGAACTTAACTTCTTTTTAGGACTCCAAATTAAACAAATGGACGATGGTATTTTCTTTAGTCAATCTAAGTACGCTAAAGAAATGCTAAAGAAATTTGGATTAGAAGAATCTAGACCAATGAAGACCCCTATGGCCTCGGATACTAAACTCACCGTAGATGATGATTGTGAGTCGGTAGACAACACCAAATATAGAGGTATGATTGGTAGTTTGTTGTACCTTACGGCGAGTCGACCGGATATCATGTTTAGTGTTTTCCTTTGTGCTCGCTTCCAAGAGGCTCCCAAAACCTCTCACCTTGAAGCGGTTAAGCGTATCTTCCGATACATTAAAGGCACTATACATTTAGGATTATGGTATCCTAAAGGGACCGGCGTAGAAACCATTGTCTACGCGGACTCGGATCATGCGGGAGACTATGTGGACCGGAAAAGCACTAGTGGAGTTTGTACCTTCATGGGTTGTTGTTTAACTTCTTGGTTCTCCAAGAAACAAACCGCTCTTGCGATATCCACCACGTAAGCCGAGTATGTGAGTGCCGGAAAAGCATGCCAACAAGCTCTATGGATGAAGCAAGCGCTTGTTGATTACGGGATTTCTCTTGATGATGTTCCCATCATGTGCGATAATAAAGGCGCTATAGACCTAAGCAAGAATCCCGTGCAACATTCGCGAACCAAACACATAGAAATTAGACACCATTTCCTTAGGGATAATGTTCAAAAGGGGAACATAACTATTGAAAAGGTGCCCTCCGAGGACAACTTAGCCGATATCTTCACTAAGGAACCGCCTACAGTGGCCTTCCTTTTTCGGGTTTTTGTCTGAAACTCCAGATTTGCTCCAACCTTTTTGAGAATCTTTGTTTCAAACCCTTTGACCATCCCAAAAATACCCTAAGCCTTCCTTATTTAAACCATAAGAATTTTGCATTACTTCACATCCAAAATGTCTTATTCCCCCAATGAAAGCCTTGAATCTCCTCCATTTTCTCCAATTGCTTTCAATCCAAACCCACCCAATAACACTCTTAATCACATTTCTCCTACCAAGAATGTTGATTATGGAACTTCCTTTCTTCCACCACCACCCTTTAGTGTTCTTCCTCCTTCTCATGATAATGTCATGCACCACGGAACATATTGTCATTGTTGTCAATATCAACATCTTGCTATGGCACACATCTATGAGGAGGTGAGCTACATCAAGAGTCTCTTAATCAAGCCTCCTCTTCACTTTGATTATGAGATCTCCAACAAGCCACCACCACCACCCTCTGCTATTACCTTGTCTTTCATATAAGCATTGATTGCTTATCCTCAAGACACCAAATTCAAGCAAATCTTAGAATTCTAGAATAACTAGGATTAGATTTATGCTTTTGGCTTGTTTCTTTTTCCATACTTCTTTGTATGATGTTTCTTTAGTAACCTATCTTGGATCTTTGTCTTTGTGTTTTCTTCTCTTTTAATTTTCTTTTTGTGACCTATTGCTATATATTGTTGGTTGTTTCTTTTGTTCAACTAACCCTTCTATGTAGCTAGTCACCATATCTCGATTCCTCGGTGCCCCAAGCTAGGGGGAGTAAGCACCAGGGGGGAGTCTTTGCAAAGTCAGTTTCTTCAACACCGGATTACGCAACCTTTCTGCTTCGACAAAGGGGGAGAAATGAATAAACTCGTCTTCGAAAATCTTGTTTTTGTGTGATTGAGTTTATGTATTGTCGAAATCAAAAAGGGGGAGATTGTTAATGCAATAATGACTAAAAACGTTACTTGCATTTTTCGGTCTCGCTTAGTTTTGATTACGACAATATGTAAAAACAAGCATTTACGAAAACAACGAAAAACGAATTCTTGAGTTCAAGTATTTTTCATTTTACCCATTTTCACTTAAGGTATGGATAAACAAGTACTAACCTTAATCAAGTGATCAAGTGATTTAATCTTTTCTTAAAACTCACTTTTTATTAAATGTGACAAGTTTTTATTAAACTTTATTTTAAGAAAATGTTTTATTAAATTAATTATTTGAAATTTGAAAATGGCATATTCTTATTCTGTTAAGAATACACTTTCAGGATATTTTATACCCAGATAAGACCTCCACCACTAAAAGACAAAAAGGAGCGGAGTCTAGTCCGGCGGTACCTTAGCGCCTAGGCGGTACCTTATCGATAAGGTACCGCGGGCTGTGATAAGGTACCGCGGGCAGAACTAGCCGTTGGCTCCTTTGTCCTTTAAATAGTTGGTCATTCTCAGCTTTTTACCTCACCTCTTTTGCACATTCATTTCCAGATTCAAACCCCTTCTTTAATCACTCAAATCTTTGATCATTTGTTTGATTATTACTTGTTTAAGAAGTGAATCTTGTTCTTCCATCTCTTCCTCTCCAAGTGCAAAGAGAAGAACACTATCCTAGTGAAGTGTTGAGTCCACCACCAAAGATCCATTGAAGATCAACTTTTATATTCTTGTAGTTGTGTCATAGTTGTGAAGATCCAAGTAGTTGTGTCTATTTGGAAGTTGTGTATGTACTAAGTATAGTTGTGTAGATTGGTCCTAGCTACAATTAGGGCTCGACTTTTAGCTTAGAGTCGGAAATTGGTTAAGCGACGTGTACGGTTTTCTCCACCATAAGGAGCTTGTTGTGTAGTGAACTCTCGAGTAAGGAGTACTCGAGGAGTGGAGTAGGAACGACGAGTGAGCTTCGTTGCCGAACCACTATAAATCCTTGGTGTTCGGTTTGATCTTTCTTTACCCTTAACTCTTTACATTCCTTATTACTTCTTGCATATACATGTGTTAATATTAGATTAGCTACACTATCATTCTTTATTCTTTGTGGATATATTTTTGTTAGTATTAGTTTAGCTACACTATCATTGTTCATATTTGTGCATAAGAAGATTTCACATATTTCCTCAAGCCTAAGTTTTTTGAAAAAGGATTTTTGGAAACCATATTTTTACAAGTAAATTTTAAGAAACTATTCAACCCCCCCTTCTAGTTTCTACAAAAATGATTCGCAAACAAGACCAGTTTGAGTTTATATGGTAACATGACAATCGTTTATAAAGTAGCGAGTGGGTTACAAAAGGGAAATAAGGAGTAGTTCAAGACAATCAACGAAATGGTTACAAGGTGATAAGGTTTCAAGAGATCTAGCAGGAATCCTCAGGAGACACGTGTCAAGATGGTAACAAACGTTACGAAAGCAAGATCTTCAACCTCGGTCCAATTCAGTGGTACGATAGAAGCAAAGAAAGACAAAGTATAATGACAAATAGGTCATATATAAAAGAAAGGATAAAGGAATCCGTAGGTGTTTACATCGTAATTCATTTGACAAAAATACACTTTTAAGAAAGTCGAACATCAGTTTGTCAAATAAACTTGGTTCCTAAAAGTTCAAGATCTATGTATATGTATGACCGAACTCAAAGTTACTATTTTATACTTGTTCAAACGCAATCATGTTTCATGGTTGTAAAATTTCATTAGTTAAAATTTTACGAGCTCACACGAACTTAAAATGCTTCAATCTATATTTTTAAAGTCTATCAGTTTTGACTTTTGAGTTTGACTAGACCAATTAACTCACTAACCGATATTTTAAGACTCAAAGTCTAATGCATTTCGATGTAAAACAATGTTTTGAACAACTTTCTAGTTTTACCCGAGACTTGAAACGGAATAAAAATGGACGAAAATGCCCTTGCATTAAATCTGTCAACAAAATAATATTTTAGCATTATTCAGAAAATAACTTCTTAGATTTTACAATCTCAAATGAGCGTTACTTGCTCGATTTTAAAGTTTACTGGTCAAATTTTATGTCTTACACGGACGTCTCAACAAGTAGAAATATATATTTTTATATCTAAAGTTATAAAAATATTTTCTCGACACTGTTAAACTTCAGGTAAAGTTTCTATACAAAGTACATTTTTTGACACAGCTTGAAATTAAATCCAATTTCATAATAACCCAGAATTAATGTACACACAAGACTTGTGGATTCCATAAAGACGAAAGAAAATAAACTGTATAATTAATCATGTAAAGAAAACACAGTATGGAAATGGTTCAAGAATGCCAACGGTAATCTGAGAAATAAAAAACGACGCATATCATCCGTGTCTTCGGCTGCAAGATGCATTGCAGGAAAGTCTCCTGGCGGCGTGATTTTCCAAAATCACAAGACATGCCGAGAAAGAAACAAAATATTAACAAGTCACACTCCTGAGGCGAGGAGGTTTAAGGAAAAGGGAGGATACAAGTAAGATCGTATTCCAAACAATCGTCACATAATAAATGACGATCATGTGTTCAAGGTACAACGGATGTTGTAAGTCGAAATCCAAACGTAGAATGGTTAATGAAATAAGATGTAATCCATGTACAAGTGTCGTGTAAAACGGTGGCGTAAAGATAAATCAAGATTATGAAAACCCACAATATATTCAAGTACTAATTCAACGAATGCTTCGAGATGTGTGACTCACACGATGTCTTTTAGTCTTTCTAGGAGACACATTGAGCTACACAATGGTCTATAGACTAGACATTCAATTACGAATGGTCGGTAAACAATCTGGGTATCTAAACAGATATTTTAAAGTAAATAAACAATGAAAGCAACATGCACGGTAGTAAGAATGAAAATCAGGAGTTTCATCGAAAACAACACTTCTTCAATTCCGAACAATGGTATCACGAGAGTATGCACAACATATAACAACGAGTCGAGAAAAACAAACGGTTCAAAACGAATGAGCATATAAAGTCAGTCGTATCACGCATAAACAAGATAACAAGAGTACTCAGAAAAACGAGTTATGAAAAGTCAGCAGCATACGCGCTCCGAATACAAGTATGTAATAACAGTATGAAATCATTGCAATAAGATCAATTCACAAGAACAAGAATTCAAGAAATACAATATAGGCAGATGTAATCAAAGAAACATTCAATGATAATTCATGAAGCACATAGGCTTTGAAATGACATAGTAATTATCGTCATCAGGGTAACGTAATATTTCAACATGTAATCAAGAGATGAAATACTATAACGGTAATTAAACATAAATAATAAGGATTAGAGAGTTACCCGCGCAGATATCGAACAACATTGGCAGATTCTGTGGTTGACACTTAAAACATGAAATATTTGAACTTTCGGTTATAGACTAAGTTTTGAAAAATGACTCAGTTCCCTATAACCATCGCTCTGATACCACTCTGTGAGACCCCCAAATCCTGACATGGAACAACTAGGCAACGAGGGGGTAACACGTCATAGTACAAGAAATAATGAATTAAAATTCATACAAAGCTTACGAAATAAAAACATGTACATTACATCATAAAAGGTCAGAGTTTTTAAACATAGGTCCTAGAGTTTTAAAAGCGGAAAATTATATTTTTTCGTCTCAATTTATAACATAAAGTTTCCCAAAATATATAATAAACTTCTGACATTTTATATAAAACCAATCTTTCAAAAGCATCACAGAAATCTCCAAGCTGCGATAATATCCTGCGGGCTCCCATCCAAGCAAAGCTAAGTAATAATACCTGAGATTAAACATGTAAAATCGTCAACACAAAGTTGAGTGAAATTCATAGGTTTAGCAATAAGGTTGTGGAACACAAGCATTCATTTGTAAACAAGAAATAGGGGAAAATGGTTATGTACAGTAACCATTGTCCGAAACATTATTATTGCTGTTTAGTTAATGAACTGAAGCTTAACTCAGTGTAAGTTCCTCTAGTCAGTATTCAGCCTAAATACTCAAGTGAATAAACAAATATTAGTGCATCAAGGTAATCGGGACAGGGATAGTCAATCCCGATGGATCCACCCACAACATTCGCGCTTGGTAGCAGGATTAATTAACGGTTCATGATCAATGATAGGAAACTTAAGGCTAGACTAAAAGCAATAATATCAATGAAAATCAGTTGGAAATCCTCAAGTTCTGGAAAGCATACAATTTCTGGATAGCATACAAGTTGAGGATAGCACACAGTTTTTAAATGGTTGTGTTCCACCATGTAAAATCTCACCCCGTGTTTAGAAACCATGTACAAGTAAAAAGGGGCTATGAACTCACCTTATCCACGTGGTAAGTCAATCACGGTACTCAGCAACTGAGTAGAAACAATGTAGTGAGACGATCACCGACGATATGGATGCCCGGGGAAACACGAAAACCGCAACCTATCACAGTAAGGCGCGCGTTAAGACTCGAACTCAATATCGATATATAAACCAAATATAACATGACTCAAATGTTTTCAAAGTATTCATGTTTCAAAACCATTGACACGAACCAAATGAATTCATACTAACCATTTATTTCAACACTACACGTTAAAACACTTGAACACTTGAGAATGACCCGTCATACGGCGCCAAGTCAACGCAAGTCAAACTATCCTTTACCCTTACTTGGACCAGTAGATAAGTCATTTATATAATGACTAAGCACTTGAATAAGTCATCATGTCCGATGATGAATACTCAAACTCACGCAATACAAACATTGAACCAAGTGTCCAAAATTAAAATCAGCAAGTACACCCCGAATGTACTCACCGATCTACCCTATCTAGACTTGTAGGTTTTACATGAAAATTGGTGTCAAGGTCATTTATAAACTGTATAAGACCTCACCAAAGTTTGAGCCAAAGTTCACACTTTAAAATCCATCAGCTCGACACTTTACTCGACTCCAAATTTGGGACAGATTTGTGCACTTGTTTTGTAAAACCGTTTAGACCGCTTTAAAAGTACAAACTCGACAATCCGACTTTTGAAACCACTACTAGACTCATCAAACTCAGTTTGTAAACTTTGAAAACCAGTAGATACATTTATCTATCCAAGCCTAAAGTCCCCGAGAGTCGACCCAAAATCAGCCACAATTTCGGATTGTGCCGACTTGCGTCTCCCAGTACACGAAAACTAAAACTATCATAACTTTTGACTCGTAATGACTTAGAAGCTCTATCTTATACCAAAACGACCGTCTCGGAAAACTCTACAATAAAATCAAATAATATCAGTCTTTCACAGAACTTAAACCCACGAAACAATCTGTTTAAAGCTGCTGTCCTAAATTACCTTTTTAGAAAACAAGTCAAATCAATTTTCCAAGCAACACCACTCATTCCTATACCTATAGAATCATCATATTATAAAACCCATCAATCAACCACACTCCTAAACACATGCATGTAAGATTTTAACAAAAATCAAAGATCAAAATAACCTTTTTAGAATGAAAACAAGATGATCATTTCATATACAACACATGCAAGATGATCAAAACACAAATCCACCATGGAATAATAAAGTCTTCAAATTTTGATGCATGTTCTTGAATTTGATATCATTAAAATCACAAGAAAATATTAGAGATGGGACTTTAATTTGTTTTGATTATATCATGGTGAATGATCAAGATCAAAGGGTGTTTTGGGGTTGGGATGTTACGGCAAGACAAAAAGGGAGAGGGTGGTGATGTTTTTAAAAAAAATGAATTGTATGTGTAAGTTGGTGGAAGTAAAATGCATTTTATATGGTGGTTTAAGTGGAGGAACTAGTTTTGCCAATTTTGAAACTTGTGGACTTAAAAACAATTAATAGTTTTAAAGGGTAGAAAATGGTTATTGGTAAATATTGAAAATATTTACGGGGCTCGGGTTTCGTAAAAATACTTTTCAAAAGTTACAATGCATCATAAAAATGTTTATACGATTTCTCGACACGACTTAATACGTAATTAAAATGAAATCGTCGAAAATATTAATTATCGAAACAATCGATAAATAAACGTAAACTTTTGGGCATCCGTCGGTATCGCGATCACTAGGAATTCTCGTTGTACATTGATTTTAAATAAACTCGTTGTAAAACGCACGCGGGTGATTTTAAATCAAAAACTTTGATTTAAATTAAATATGGAAAAATAAAATAAAATTTTATAATTCCATACAAAGTACTTATCAATGATCAGAAAAAAAAATACTTAAAAAGTATAATTTAAAAATCTCAGGATTTACATATAGCAATACAAGAAAACGTGATACGTTGGAAAATGCAAGAAGCATGAATAAAAAGAATAAAATAATGCTGGGAAAGTACGGGTTCTCACATCATGCGCCCGAAGGCGCAAATGCTTGGGATAATTATCATATAGATGCCGAAACATGTATATGACACGGGGAAACATTAAAGATCATTCAAACCTTAGATAGCTTGACTAGAGCACGTAGTGCAATAGCAAGTCCATCATTAGTAAAACACAAAACGGTGTTGTAATTTTAGATATTATAAACCAATTAATTTTGCAAATTATGTCGTTGAGAAGATAGTTTATAAGCCATCATTTCGGTATGTAAGCCCAACTCGAGTGACAATATGATTTCGCAAAACAATTAGATTATAGTAAAACCAAGTTTTATAGATCTTATGTCAATATTAAGATTTGTTAAAAAAACAAGTTTTAACAAATAACACATAGATGATTCGCAAGAAAAATAAGTGTATTAATATGACATACTTTTAAAGCTAGTTTCGATATAAGTAGAGATCAGTTGTTATGATTCCTAGAATCTTGTATTATTAAGTTTTGCAATTCATAATGGAAAACAAATAAGAACATAAAAACAGACTAGAAAGGAGTAGAAGGTGAAGACAGACTCTATATGAAAGAAATAACATATAAGATCCAAGTCTCGAATGATTCTTCCCCATATTAAGGACCAAAGACCCTCATCAAGTTTTCTAGTAAGGTACTTGATGACTTGCATGAATCACAAAAGTGATATGCTAAAGTCTTTGACGGATAATAAACACTCGTAATCTATTAACCAATTCAACTTTAAAACTACCCAATTTTAATAGATCTAGATCAAGATTAAAACTTTATGGAAAGAATGCATGTTATTATCATAGAAACATAAATAAAAGAGGTTTTAAGCGGATCAAGCGTGTTCGTTCTATGTGTATCCCATGAATGCCATACGAACCAGGCTCTGATACCAATGTTGGGATTTTAATACTAGTTAAACCATTAACTACGAGTACACAACAGAATGGATCTAGTATGACATACATAATTAAGCACATAATAAAAAAAAATTAAAACCAACCTTTATTAATTGATTAAATCAATTGATGCGTCTAGATCTTGATCTTAAACTTTAACGGTTAATTTACCGTCTCTATGGTTGCTCGCACTCCACGTCACACGAGCACGTTAGGATGCTAGTGCTTGCTTCACGATTACTAACCAAACAACACGTGTCTCGATGTTGCTAAACACCACCGAATCTCGAAGAAGAGATATGTTCGATATGTTTAATTCAAAGAGAATAAAAGTTACCAATACAAAGATATTAGCTCAAATATATAATATCTTTGTAAGACAAGCTTTGCTATATACGAATTAGACAAAAGCTTTTAAAGGTAATATCAATGTTGATTGGTGGAACATAAGTAGAAAATGAATATGGTTTATTTTGTGTCTAATATTAAATCTGTTTTAGGTTTAATGACTTTTGAAACGGACGGCATAATGAGAGGTAGGGATGGTTATATATCCTCTTAACCTTAAACTAAAACCTGGTCCTTACTCCAAGTTATTGTTTAGTAATCCGTCATTTTTAAAAAATGACACATACAACCCCTTCTAGTCTCTTCTAAAATTTGCCAACAAGGGAAAGGACAGAAGTTTTGTTTTTTGACTTTTAGGGAGTGTTTGGTAGGGTGGAATAGAAAGCTTGAGAAAGGAATGAAGCTCTTTCCTTTGTTTGTTAAGTACTGAGAATAGAATTGAAGAATTAAAATTTCATTCTCTTTCCACTTAAATGATTCCTTAAAAAAAGTAAAGAATGCTAGGAATAGAGAGATGGGGCAGATTTATTCAGTCGTTCCATTCCATGAGAGAATCAACGAGCACAACAAAAAAAACGGGCCTATATGATAAAAAGAACACGTGCCTTGCACATGCTGTGTGAATTGGGGAATATTGAACAAGCCGTAAATAGTTTTTCTCTCTGGTGATTGGAAGCCCCTCAACAATCTTCTTCCCTGTCTAGATACAATTTCTTATATCTCGATGTTCATATGAACATAATACAAGTCTATTATGATCATTCATTTTTCAAGATATTCGACTGTTGAGAAATAATATTTCATCGGTCATGATGCCTCAGTTATAATTTTATGCTGAAAACTAATACATTTGGATTTTATAAATTAATAGATATGATTATATAAGGTGCATGACTTTTTCATCAGAACATCAAAGATTTTGATGATGGACACGAGAAGTGCAGTTTGGTAGTTATTTCCCATTTAATATTTTGTTCTTTCGGGTGTTTGTTGTTTTAAACTTTTCAATAACACAAGTTATTGTATACTCATCCCTTATTAAGACTTTCAAATAAACAAGACACCATTAACGAACATAAGAAGATGTGACGTTGCACTATGTCTTGTTGTAATAGTTTTTATCAAAGTTTTATTCTAGTTGGGTGATTATACTATTTGCCAAAATGTGATTTCAAAAATTCATGAAAACCATATATAGTTTGAAAATTGTACTATGGATCTGGTTTTTTAATTATTTTTATGATAAAAGATGGTAAATTATTATTAGTTACATTGTCATTATCAGCAGCTATGTGTTTCGTTGTATTATAGTTGATTCTCTAGTCGCATCAAACAAGATAATCAATCTACTAGCACATTTTCTTGCTCGAATTCTTGGTAACGCCAAACAATGGAATTCTTTTTCTTTCTCAAAGATTATTCCCCTTCTTTGTCATTCCATTATCTATTGCAATTCCATTCTATGTGATCCACTCGTACCAAACATCCCCTTATGTCCTTCACTTTATATTTAACATATAATTAATTAGTTTATAACGTCTAGCGGTTAAACTAACGAACGTTAAATAATTATCTCATGTAATATATTAAACATTTAATAAAAATATAACCCGTATAGATATTAAAGATTTATTAAACGTAATATTTATGTATTCGTGTGTGCCCCCGATAGGCTCACTCATACTCCCGATGGCTAAACGATCACATATCCCGACAAGGAATGCCATTATTAATGGAAGTGGAGGAAGGGATATTAAGTAAGTAAGCGGCAATGAGTAGTGCTTCGGCCCAATACTCGGGGGGGGGGGGGGGGGGGGGGTTGGGGGGAGAGGAGACGGACTTGAAAGAGTATAAAAAAGTACAAAGTTATTAGGGATGGCAACGGGGCGGGGCGAACATCCCCATCCCCAAACTCGATTACTAAAGTTATCCCTAAACCCGCCCCGATCCCCGCCGGGGTGAGATGCTCATACAAATCCGCCTCGTACTAATCGGGATCTTATCGGGGTATCGTCTTTGGGTGAAATTCTCGACCAATGTCGCACCAATTGATATTTATTATTATTTTTAGAACGTTAGCAATAACTTCAAAATTTTAAAACTTACTAATATCAATTACAAACAAGGCTTATCAGGTTTTCAACAATAGTATCATACTTACGATAAATTACAACAAAAAGAAGTTACAACTTAAAAAAATGACATTTAAATAAGTTTTTTTGAATATTACATTCATAAAAAGCTAACAATGTTAGAAAAATACCTTTTTACTACGTACAAAGTAACAAAATACTTCATACATAGATATATTTATGTATCTTTATATATTAATCGGGTGGGGCGGGTTAGGGATGTTATTCCCCACTTCCGCCCCAAACTCGATTGAAATTACCCGTTTAAGCCCCAAACCCTCCCTATAACCCGATAAGCATGCCCCGTCCCGCTCCAATTATTTCGGGTTTTGGGGTTCCCCGTCGGGTTCGGGTTTTTTGCCATCCCTAAACATTATTCATAGTACGAATCATGCACTCATATTTGCCATTTTATTGAGATGTACGTGGGCATGAGAAATTAAATTAAATGATTAGTGGCTAATAATTCATGTAGGGAGTTGTTATAGAAATCACCACCATGATCACATTAGAAAGCTTTGATTTCATAGTTGAATTAGGTTTTTACAAATGCACGAAAGCAGAAGATTTTTTAGTGCGCATCAAATTTTCTATGAAGTAGGTAGACCCATAAAAATGTGAGTAGTGATCTAAGAAAAGGATATAATATTTATATCCACTCATGCTAGAGACAGAAGATGTCCAAAGGTTTGAGTGAATAATGTCAAAGGGAGATGTGATAATAGAGGTAGATCGTTTGAAGGGAAGTTTTGTTTGTTTCCCTAACTAGCATGCATGAAACAAGTGCTTTTTATTATTAGAAACAAGCCCATGAGATGAAAGGTTTTGAATAACAGAGTCACCATGGTGACCAAGATGTTTCTTCCAAAGGGTATGGTTATCAGTAAGTAGGGGAAAGGCTGAGGCAATAAATTGGAAACAGTATAGATCTCATGTGCTGTTACAATGAAGAAGAGTTTGACAAGTCTGATAATATCGTACAATGAAACCATATGAATCAAAATCAATGGAGCTTTATTATCCATGGTGAATTTACGTACCAAAACAAGGTTTTTAATCATATTGGGTGTCACAAGCACATTTGTAAGGTGGATGGGCTAAATGGCTAATATGGGTTAGGGACTTTTACATGAATAGAATGGGTAACATATGTAGATGATCCATTTCCGAAAATAATTGAATGGAAATTACGATTAAGGAAAGAGGTTTTGAAGGTTACAAGTGTGAGATGAAAGAAGTTGCTCCAGTGTCCATATACCATACATGATCACAGGATGCCATAATGATTGATAGTAAATTACACCCGTTAGGAAAAAGGCTTAAAAACGGTAAGTATTAAGTATTACGCTTAGAAAATGTAAATACCGACAAATGAGTTCGTTCTCCAAGGAGGTGTAGGTGTGTGTCAACTTAAATGTTTTATATTAAATTAAGAGCTTGAAATGAGAAAAGAAATGGAAAGAAAATGACTGATTACGCTAAAAATTGACTAAAACGAAAATGCGTTTTCACGCAAAACGAGGGTAAAAATTAAACTTTTCCTAAAAAATTATAATCACCAAAAAATCCTAAATAATATAAATAAGGTTGAAAATCAAAAAATCTTTTTTACACTTTTTTTATAATTATTATTTAATTTTAAAGTCTATAAAAGACCTAAAATAAAAAAAATCAAGAAAAAGTCCAACCAAATATTTTTCAACTATAACCCTCAAATATATTTTTTTAACACTAAAAAATATTTTTCCAAAATTTTTGAAATAATTTAACTATTTTTTAATACCTTAAAATTAAAACAGAAAAAGAAAATGAATAAAAATAATATAATAATGGGACAAATCTCAAACTTAGCCAAAAGAATCCTAAATGTTATACTAACTCTATGAAAAATAAAAAGGACTAACTATAAGCTCATAATAAGCCAGTAATAAGCTATAAAGCACACAACTTTTATTTATGAAATGGGATGAAATAAGCTATAAATATCAAACGTACTAAAGTCTTACCAAGACTAAGACTCTGGCACATGGGTACGCTCCTTAACTCCTAATCGACATGTCAAGGGTTCGATACCGGGTCAGACGAGTTTTTTGCTTTTTATTTTTTTATATATTTTCTTTTGGACAAATGGCACCCCAATAAGCAGTGGCTTATGCAATCTTCCATCCATATCGATTGTCAGACCATGCATCAGCTGTCTTAAAGATCCCGTCCCTCTCTAGTCGTAGACCTCGGCCATTTAAGTTTTACAATTTCCTTACCTTTAATGAAAAGTTCAAGGAAATTGTTATGGATACTTAAAGTGCTAATGTGGATGGTTTTTATATGTACCAGGTGGTGCAGAAATTGAAAATGCTTAGATAGCCTCTTAGGAAGCTTCTTCAAGACCAGGGTAATATTCATGAGCGTGTTATCAAATTGCGGCATAAGTTGGATGAAGTTCAAAAGGGACTGGACCGTGACCCTTCAAATTCTTACTTATGTGAGGTGGAATCTATATATGTTCAGGCGTTTTTTTATGCTAAGATAAGGTTTCTTAAACAAAATTCGAAGGTGGAATGGTTGGATGTTGGTGATTCGAACTCAGCTTATTTCCATAAGTTGGTTAAGAGTAAAAATTATAGAGCTTGTATTCATGCTATCATAGATATAAATAATGTTGTGGTCTCTGGCCCTAAAGTGTCAGATGTCTTTGTTTCACATTATGTTTAAGTGGATTATGATATGTGTATGTCCGCCTTAATCGTTTTAGATTTCCATCCCAAATGATTAAGTGGATTATGATATGTGTATGTTACTTTCGCTTCCTTCTCGCTTAGCATCAATGGTGATATTCATCGATACTTCAAGGGTAAGAGAGGGTTAAGGAAAGGTGACCCGATATCGCCTTATCTCTTTACCTTAGTTTTGGAGGTTCTCACCCTTATGTTACACATGAAAGCTTATAATTTTGTTGGTTTTCGGTATCACAAACATTGTGAAGAAACTAGTATTATTAATGTTTGTTTTGTGGATGATCTTTTCATATTTGCTAGAGGGGACGTTGTTTTGCCTAAACTTATATTGAATTCTTTAAATGAATTTAAGGCTGTTTCGGGTTTGGTGCCAAGCATTCCTAAAAGTACGGCCTTCTTTTGTAATGTGTTAAATCATGTTAAAGTGAAGATCCTTAGTTTGACGTCGTTTGTATAGGGTTCGTTACTGACGAAATATCTTGGTGTGCCTCTTATTTTGTTCAGGATCTTAAAAAGGGATTGTAAGGTCCTTGTTGGCAAGGATAAGAATCGTGTGGGAGATTGGAAGAATAAGTCTCTTTCTTTTGCAGGTCGTCTTCAACTTTGTAAGTCTATTTTTTCTTCTATGCATGTGTATTGGGTTTACGTCCTTGTTATTCCTAAAGGTATTAATGATGATATACATCAACTTATTCGGGGTTTCCTTTGGTGTAATGGAGATAATCGTCGTGGTAAAGCAAAAATTGCATGGGATGATATTTGTCTTCCGTTGAATGAGTGGTCTTGGTTTGTGGTGTCTTGATTTGTTTAACATTGCCTTAATAACTACTCGAATATGGAATATTGTTTCTAATAAAGAGTCGCTTTGGGTTCGGTGGATTCATATGTACAAATTGAAGGGTCTATCTTTTTGGGATGTTCTTATTAGGCCGGATGCTAGTTGGGGCGGGTTGAAGCTGCTACAAATGCGCGACACTGTCAAACCGCTTTTTGAAGCATTTGGGTAACAGGTAAAGTACTTCATTTTGGCAGGATAATTGGTGTAATTTAAGTCCTCTTCGTCTCTTCTTATCTCCTCAGGATATTAATAGAGATGGATTTTCCCTCAATGTTACTGTGGTGGATATGGTGGTTCAAGGTGCTTGGAGATTGCCGCAGAGTTAGCTGCTCCAAGCTCTGAATTTGTCGCTTCATCTAGCTCCCAATATTGGTGCCTATAGTAGTGATTTCTTCGATGGTGGGATACTGACGGTAAGCTTTTGGACTTTACTGTTAGCAATGTTTGGGAAACTCTACGGCCTAAGCATACTCGTGTTGGATGGTTTTGTGTGGTTTGATTTTCACATGGTATTCATAGACATGCACTCCATGTGTGGTTGATGATGCGTAGATGCCTCAAAACAAATGATAGGTTGAAACAATCGGATGTCGAGCCTAATGTGGGCTTAACGCAACTTGTATACCCGCTGTGTGAGTCTCTACCAGACTCACACGAACATCTATTTTTTTATTGCATGTTTTCCTCGCAGGTGTGGGTTATGATTCGTAGTTTGGCTGGGATTGGAGTCCGTCCCTCTAAATCTAGATAATAATGTGTCTTGTCTTGCTCCTAGAGCGACTAAACATAATGTCGTTAGTATGTTGGAAGGCTTTTGTTTGCTGTTGCGGCCTATTATATATGGAACGAACAGAACAACAGATTGTTTAAGGATGTGAAGAAGAAGCCGGAAGACACTAGAGATTTGATCATCTTAACGGTTCGTTTAAAACTGGTTACCTTTCGATTCAAGAACACTTCCAAAGTTCCATCTCTCCTTGCTAAGATATGCCTAATGGGTTTAGGGCTTATGGGTGTAAGCCGAGCTAGGTTTTATGTAGTAGTTCTAGTAACGGGTTTTTGTTTGTCTTTCATGTGTAATGCGAGTTGTGGCATGTCACTTCTCTTTGGTAATTCAAGTTTTGGTTGAGGTTAATGTGACACTCTGTCACATTTCAATGTACTTAACTTTTTTGTGTGATTAATACATTTACCGAGGTAACCTTTTACCTATAAAAAGGTTCGTTTGTCGAAGTATTTAGATACATGGTACGAGTAGAACTCTTTTTTGTTACACTTATCTATACAAATAGAACTTAGATCGAGTGAAGGAGAAGAGCGTAAGAGAATGAACAAAAACATAAATTTTGTGAAAACGATGTATATGACACGTGAGAAATAAATGTTTATGAAACATACATACAAGAGAATCCACTATGGTGTTTCAAGAATAGATATAATATTTTATAAAGAAGTCTAACTATTTTTTTGTCATAGTGAGGAAGCATTTAATGCATAGGTGTTACGAAGAGGTCTAAAAAATTATGTACATTTAATTTATGTTAGAAACTAAACAATTTATAAACGTTAAAAAGTTTAATACATAATGAGTATAAGTTCATAATGTCAATATGCTTATAAATTAATCAATATGATGACAACTTTATAAACTTATAAAAAAAGTTTATCATATTGGATGCCGTAAGAGCTACGTGAGGTTAGGAGTTTTTATTATATCCCGGTATTTATAATATAATATTAATAATTATAATTAAATGACTCAATAATTAACATTTAGTATTTTTGGATAAACCTAGCAGACATCTAAATACCATCATTTTGAGTCTAAAATAACTACTTTCTGATAATAAGATTCGTACCAATCAATCAATCATATAGAATTGATTATCGAATGAACATTAAAATTAAACTAAACATTGATATATGAAGTTAATTTTACTCCATATTCACTATATTTCGCTACTTTAATTTCTCCTTAATATATAGATTGGGTAAATTATGGTCTAACCTCTTAACTTTGAATATGATTGAAGCACACTTTCTTTAGCAATGTTTCTACATTTAATTTTGTTTAATCTTTTAACTTTGTTTAATAATGTTTTTATTCTCAAATCAAATATAAACTTTTTAGTTAAATAAGCCCGTTAATTTTAAATGTTTATCTTATTTAATTAGACATTTAATTTTATACTGTATCATCTAATTTTATATGATTGTTGATTTAAACCTTTAACTATCTATATATTATTTTTTATGAACGTTTAATTAACATCCAAGAAAGTATAGTTAAAATTTAAAAGCTTAGACGCTAATACCAAATATATGTCACTAATTCGAATAAAGAAATATAATATTGCTCTATTATACTCGTAATGATCTTTAGAACTAACACAATTACATTCTCCGTCTCATCATTATAATTCATCGATAAAAAAACACGTAATTTAATAAAAACATTATTTATTTAGTTTTTTTATTTTACTTTTAATAAAATAACAATTTTAGTTTTAACCAATTAATTTACAACTTAATTATTGTTTGTAATAATACTTTAAAATAATGATGATATAGTAAACTTAATATATATTTGTTATTAATTTTTAGAAATAAACTATTAATTTAAAACGGTTTTTAAATACTATACTGAATTATAATTTTACGACGGGTGAACTATATGTTAAGCTACAAGAATGTTCCATATTTCACATATAATATTAACTACAGTACAATTTTTTTGGTACCATATTATTAATCACATTGGCATGTTGGTGATCATTGATATGAAACTAAGTAGCTAGGTGGGAGTGTAACCAAATTTTGAAAGGCTTGTATTTACGTTACCACCTTCCACTCCAACTCCTTAACTTATTCCATTTCCTTCCGTATTTCTCTCTCTCTATCTCATCATATTAATCACACTCTTATATATATGTTCAAACTTTTATATTATTTGTGTTTATTTTCACAAGTCAAACAGCCGTTACCCATGCGTTTCTCCAAGATGTCCATGTTTTTTTCCTTGTGTTTTGTACATTGATATTGTTTTCACTACAAAAACACACACACAGTACATAAACCTTAACATAACATAGTATATGTTACTACTAGTGTTTATTTCTTTAGTACTATAATCACTAACATTGTCACTGTCAAATGGAGTATGGTGGTGCCTCTGGTGGTGCTGATTCTTCTGATAAAAAGAAACGTTATCATCGTCATACTGCTCTTCAGATTCAGATTCTCGAGTCGTAAGTACATTCAAATTCGTGTTTTCGTTCTTTTCGAAAAGAAAAAAAAAAAAAAAGAGATGTGTTAACTTTTTTTTCTTTTTTTTTTGTTTAAATTGTAGAACATTTAAAGACTGTCCACACCCAGATGAGAAAACAAGAATGCAGTTAAGTAGAGAGTTGGGTTTAGCTCCTAGACAGATTAAGTTTTGGTTTCAAAATCGAAGAACCCAAATGAAGGTTTTTGTTCTCTTCTTTATTTAGGATATATGCTCTTTTTGTTGTGTCTTTTTTGTATATTTATGTCCAAAAAAATTTCTAGGCACAACATGAGCGACAGGACAATTGTGCATTGAGGGCGGAGAACGACAAGATACGGTGTGAAAACATTGTGATACGAGAGGCGTTGAAGAATTTGGTGTGCCCAACTTGTGGTGGTCCTCCTATTGGAGACGATTGTTACTTCGATGAACAAAAACTTCGGTTTGAGAATGCTCAACTGAAAGAAGAGGTAAATTGTGACTAGCAAATCGAATAATTCACCCCATTTTTATGTGATATATACATATGCATGGTTTGTTGATTTTAATGTACTATGGTACATGTGATGAACTAGCACTTGTTGTTTTCCGACTGTTTTTTGTTCCTTGGCTTCTTTTTATTACAAAGATTCTTTATGATGCCAAGGGATCATGTGTATGTTATGATTTGGAAGAATTGGTCCAATAAACTAGTACTATTAAACGTGTGTATATTCACTAATTCGGTAAATTTTGTAACAGTTGGATAGAGTTTCGAGCATTGCAGCCAAGTACATAGGTAGACCAATGTTGCAACTCCCACCAGTACACCCAGTTCACATGTCTTCGCTTGACTTATCAATGGCTAGTTATGGTGGTGGTACATCTAACAGAATGATGATGATGAATAGTGGTCCTTCTTTGGACCTTGATCTTCTCACGGGTTCTGCCATTGGTTCATCATCTAGCATGATCAATCCCGACCCTCCATTTCACGCCCCTGTGCATCTATCCGACATGGACAAGTCTGTCATGATGGATATTGCTAGAAATGCTATGGATGAATTGATCAGGCTTCTGCAGACAGATGAGCCGTTGTGGACAAAGGGTCATAAGGAGGGAATGGAAATTCTTAATATTGATAATTACAAGAGGCTTTTCCCACGGCATAATGATACTCTCAAGAACCCTAATGTTAGAACGGAAGCATCAAAGGCGTCTGGGGTTGTGACGATGAATAGTTTGCAATTGGTGGATATGTTTGTTGATTCAGTGAAGTGCCAATCTTTACTGTTTGTATTTTATACGGATTCTATCAACATTACTTAATATACATAAACTTTTTCTTGGCCAGATAAAATGGATTGAACTGTTCCCAACACTTGTGTCAAAAGCAAGAACGATTGAAGTAATATCATCTGGGTCGTTAGGTTCCCCGAGCGGCTCTTTGCAACTGGTAACTTAAGTCACACCCAATTTAAGCGATTTTGTATCATTTCCATTTGTTTTTTTTTTACCCCAGCAATTTGTTATTCTTTCTAGATGTATGAAGAATTACAAGTGCTTTCACCACTAGTTCCCACAAGGCAGTTGTATCTGCTTCGATTTGTACAACAAATTGAGCAAGGCTCATGGGCAGTTGTAAATGTTTCATATGATCTTCCTCAGTATAATCCGTATGCACAATCTCGTTTTAAAGTACACCGCCTTCCTTCAGGGTGTTTAATTCAAGATATGCCAAATGGTTACTCGAAGGTTTGTCAATTAACTTCCACTTCCTCCTTATATTAGATATAACAAAGTCCAAATCGTCATTAATTTTTGCAATTACAATTAGGTTACCTGGGTGGAACATATGGAGGTTGAAGAAGTGGCCCTGATTGATAGGCTTTATCGGGATTTTATTCATAGTGGTTTGGCATTCGGAGCCAAACGATGGATTGCTTCTCTTCAACGGGCATGTGAAAGAACTTGTTCTCTAATGACAACCAACATGTCTCATGATACTGAAGGAGGTATACAACTAGTCATTTCATGGAGTATTTTGATCATAATAATACACTACTGAAAAAAAAATGGCATTAGTTATTGGTAAATTGTTTTTATTATTTTTACATACATACATGTTTGATTTCAACCAGGAATTCCATCAGCCGAAGGCAAAAGGAGCATGATGAAGCTATCAAAGAGGATGGTGAACAACTTTTGTTCAAGTATAAATCCTTCTAGTGGTCATCAATTTACATCACATTCGGGTATGAACGAATTTGAGGTCCGGGCAACTTTACACAAGAGCACTGATCCCGGCCAACCCAATGGCATGATCCTAAGTGCATCCACCACCATTTGGCTTCCGGTTACTCCACAAAATGTCTTTGACTTCTTTCGAGATGGAAGGACTAGACCTCAGGTACTACCTAAATCACATGTTATGGTATATTTATCAATCTTAATATATTTTGAAGTCACCCCTTTATTTGTGTGTAAAACAAATTGGATGTCACTAATCCATATCAAACTCATTCTGATGTAGATAAAGATTATGATTTTTTTTACACTTGTATAAGTGTTGACATGCTTTCAACAACTATTTTCCCTTTTTATCAATACTAGTAGATTTGTATGTTTATACGCATTTACAAGTGTACGTAAATAACCTAGCCAAAATTCAAAATTTTCATAAAGCCGCGAACCAAAAAAGTGTGTTCAGATTGTAATTGTTTGTAGGGCCGTGACTTAATATCTGTCGCGTTCTGTGTAGTGGGACGTTCTGTCAAACCAAAATCCAGTACAAGAAGTTGCACATATATCTAACGGGGCACATCCAGGAAATTGTATATCCGTCCTCAGGGTAAGAATTATATTTATATCCATGTCTGTAGTCCTATAACCATACCTTATTTAACTTGTGACGTGTACATAAATAATATACAGGCATACACTCCTAGCCAAAACAACATGTTAATACTACAAGAGAGCTGTACAGACGCATCAGGTTCACTAGTCGTGTACTGCCCAGTCGACTTGCCAGCAATCAACATAGCCATGAATGGCGAAGACCCGTCCTACATTCCCTTACTACCATCCGGTTTCATTATCACAACAGACGGACACAATGAGATCGTCAAATCAGAATTAGGCAACACAAGTGGTGCTTCAACGAGTAAATCCACCACTGATCCCACAAATGAACATTCAACAGGCGCACTCGTTACGGTAGTGTTTCAAATACAAGTTAGCAGCTTACCATCAGCTAAAATGAGTCCAGAATCATTAGCAACAGTTAATAGCCTGATTACAAACACAGTACATCAAATTAAAGCTTCCTTTAATGGATGTTCTACTAGCACTTAATTAAATGTGCATTGAGATTGATGGGGTTAGTTGAGGAAGGGTGTTAAATGCAGGTTTCATCATCAATGGCAGAAAATGAGTTAATATTATTGCTGCATCTGCATCATGCTGGTGGCTGGCTCTCTGTCATACTTCATTTACCATCTTCAACTACTGCATTCATTAACATTTCTTGGTTTTTTTTAGTTTTACTTTTTTTCCATTAATGTTTTATTTTTTGGACTTTTTAAATTTTGTTGCATTCTAAATCAGAAGATAGAGTCAAGAACGCACCATATATACTTGTTGTTCTATGTATGTATGGTTTGGGTATTGACTTTGTTTTCATTTTAATCTATATAACAATTGTATTGGTTACATTTCAATCTTTTGGACCCCATGCATGCATGGTTTTATTTTGTTTGCTTCTTTATAGTAGACACATCCTAAAAAACATGGGGATAACAGATTGTTCTCCATATCCATTTTCACTAGATTTTATCATATCCTCTAACATATCCTCTAACTAGTACACTATATAATCTTCCTTTGTTTTTTTAACAAAATTAATAGTGATATAAAAGCATGTAGGGGCCAATATCATTTACTATTCATCTTCAGAATCTTTAATTTCATTTTATAAACATAACACATTCCTCTCTCTCCAAATACACAAGTACAACATTTGAATTGATGGACATCTAATACCTAAAAAAAAATTAATTTAAGAAGCCTTTTTTTAACCTAAAATGTAAGATATGTAAATATTACTGTAGTAATTAAGAATAGGTTTGAAAATTAACCACAAAAAGCATCCATCTAACAATAAAAATAGTTATATCTGTTTAGATTGTTTCATAAAACAAGGTAGGGGTCGACTTATTAAGTGTCTTCGTCGTATTTCATGGACCACCCAGCAGCAGTCCAGCACTTGATGTGTGCAAGCAATTCAATTTGAAATGAGAAATTTGCAAAACTGACATCGGACATTGTAAAGCTGATATTGAATATGAACTTTGTTTATAAATTCAAAACTTTATGGCACATTGTTGAAATTAAAACACATTTATGTGAAGTGCTTTTGCGATGCAGTTTGCATCACTCATGTTCGTTCATCCTGACACTTGACACTGTTAACAATTAGTCATTTCTTTTTCGTCATCTTTTTGGAAACTTTGTTCCTCAATTTTTAACCAAAATTTTAGAAGTACTTCAATATAATAAGAGATGGGTTATAATGGGCAGGGTTTTAGATGCTAAAAAAAGCGTTAATTATTGAAATCGATAAAGCCAAAGAAAATTAAGCGGGGTGCCTCCAACTTATCGGCGAGTGATCGAAGACCGAAGCATAACTATTTGGTGATGTGTTGTACCTAAAACTCTGATATCATGAAAGATGGGTAAACCGCAAAAAAACGTCCATGTACTTTCCCAAAAATGCAAATATGCCCTTGAATAAGAAATACAAGCATTCTTGCCCCCGAACTTTCATTTCCCCTGCAAACATGCCCCCGAGTCGTCTTTTTTTTTTACCTTTCCTAACATTCTACCATTAACTCCCTCACGTTACTGGCACGTGAGGGCATATTCATCATTTCCCGTGCCACCCTATCTCCCCACCTTTCATGAGATGCAAATAACGTCCCTGAAAGCATTTACTACCCGCCACGATGCAAACCACCTTTCGTTTATGCATTTTTGGTCCCAGAAACCGTTTTCCCGAAAATAAAAGTTGGTGGGCCACATTCTGATACATTTTCAAGGACTTAAATTGCACGACATTTCATTATCTAGAACTTTTCAGTGACTTAAATTCCACGACCTTTCATACTTCTATATATTCTTAACACTCGGTGGTTAATCAACATTTGCCCCCAATTTGAGTTATCTGTAACCCTAACTCATTCACAAACCCTTTCAACTATTCAATTTTATCAAGTAAAATGACTCGAAGAACTCCAATCATTAACGAACTCAAAGAAGTATGCGGTGATTCTGATCTGAAAGCATGTATGGGTCTGTACATAGGTCAAATGGTCGCGGCCGAACAAGCTTATGTTGATGTCTTGCGTGGTCAGTGTAAGCAGCTAAGGAATTACCTAAAAAACATCGAAATGTTGATCGACGAGATTGAGACAAAGGTTGACGAAGATGAAGATGTGTGGGTCGATTGTTTGAAGGAAATGCGTGATAGTGACACCCAAAAATTGGTTGATGTGACCAAATTGATTGAGAAAGCTAAGGATGCGACCAGCCAGAAGCAAGCTTATGTGGATCTTATGGAAGATAGTGATTAGGATGGTCTACTATTTATCTTGTTCTTGTTTTAATTACCCTGTTTTGATCGGGGTGTGTTTTGTACCAACTTTTGTTTATCAATGAAAGCACTGTCAGTGCCCCCTTTCTTTTAAGGACCTAAATTGCACAATGTTTCAACTTTCACGTCTATATATATATCCATGAATCTATGCACAAACTTTATTATACCAAACATACATTCTTCTAGCATACAATGGCAACATTCAATCTCAAACTACTTCAAAGTCCACTGACTTGGACGTACGCCTAATTGGGATCATGAAGAAGGAATTGGAGAAGGAGCTGCAACTGGAGGAGAAAATCAAAACTCTATGTTCTGAGGTAGAGGAGACTGTCAGAAAGAGATCAAGGTTCATTGAGGAGATGGAAAGTTTTCTACGAGTTGAGGATAATGATGACGCATACCAAACTGCAAGAGTCTTGAAGCATGTTAAAAATAGGGATAGGGGAAGGCAGTGGATCTCCAGATTACGAAGGACCAATCTCAACTTGGTGCGCGTGATATGTTCAACCTTGTGAAGAAATTGAAGGACGAAATGATAGGATAGTGTCTAGTTGCAACTAGTTTCTTTATGTTTATGTAGATGTACCTTGTGTTTCTAAGGTTTAATGGAAAGAAATAATTTTTGTTTATGGTTTTTTGACATTGAATTGGTATGCTTCCATGGATGTTTGACACTATAATGTCAAACATCCAAACAGATACATGTTGAGTTGAGTGTATAATGTGAAAACATAAAATTTACTGATTCTTGACCAACATTAGGATTTGCTATTACATAACGACACTATTACATAACCATATGTTAGATTAAAACCTAACAACATATTATTTTACCACTTAGCCACGACAAAACATTGAGGGTGTTTGAAACCATTCATTTTGGTGTGTTTTCATCGTGTTTGTTATTCATCAATGCCATTACTCTTTTCCTCTTGAGGTCTTCCACCAGCTCTTGTGCATCTGCATCATCACCATCATTTGCCTCTTTCTTTACCTCAACGGCCTCTTGTTTAACCTCAACAGCCTATGCTTCATCCAATTGTTGCTGATAATAAGCATGAATGTCATCCATATCTTCACAATGAGTTATTTCCTAAAGCTCATCTAGTGTTTCATCAATGTCAGCAAACATTTCAGTAATCTCTTCAGGCTCATCATCAAGATGGTAAGGATCATCATTCTAGTCAACATTCATGGCTTCATTTAGGGTATATTCATCGTTGTCCCATGTAGGCAATTCCCTTGATTTTCCACTGATGTTATCACTAGTGTCACTCTGATATTGATGAACCTCCATATCCTCACAAAAATCAGCATAACCAGCAAAAGCTTCAAAATCAACCTCATCAAATCATAACCATCAAAATCAACCTCACCAAAAGATACATCATCACGAGTGTCATCGTTTGAGACTTGTTTTTCTTCCTTTCATGAAACCCAAACAGGTTGTCAAGCTCTTCCAATACATCCCTAAACTCATACTCAGCACTCGCCCTTCTACTCCTATTTTCAAAAATGTTTTTGTTGACCATGTTGGTGGGAAGTCAATGACATCATCAAATACACGAAGATCATTAGCCACCACAGTTCCGTCCCTCCTAACAAAGCTAGTCTGACAAAATTTCACAATGTTGTCACTGTTGAAACTTTCTGGAACCAATTATGTCACAACATCATCAGCAACATTTTCTTCTACCACCACAGCCACAGCCTTACCCTTACTTGGCTTTTGTTCAGCAGGTGTTGTTGTACTAATGAAACACCTGATTCAATATACACCTCAATTTCCTTAAACCTAGGAACATACTCCAAAAATCTATCAACGTCTTCTTCACAAGATAGTGGTAGCAAACCAGCGTCCAATGACTGGCCAGGAATCCTAAAATGCGGTAACAAAACCATACCTTCTATGTACCCTAGATCCTTAAGCATTTATGCGAGTGTGTACATACCAAATTTGTCATGGTGAACTAATTCAAACCAACTTATAGTACCAAACTAAAAGATTCTTTCTGGTGGTGAGGTAAACTCACCATTCTGATGGATTTGTACAGTAAAAAAGTTTTGATTCGATTCTGTGAAGAAAAAAAAAGAGAAAACACATATCAATTTGGAACTTGTAACAATAAAAAAACAACATATCCAAGCTTAGCTTACCATATAGAAGACCTAAAGGAGACCGAAACTTACGATAAAGGATACCCAAATCAGTAATGGTGATACCGCGAGAGCGATTTTGCCAATACTTATCCATATTGGTTGGTGTTTTTGTGGTGAGATACAGAATGAATAGAGATATGATGTATTTATAACATAAATGATGGATACTATTCAGACCACCAACTGAATTTTTTAACCGGGAAAGCTATCGTGTCGTGTTGGAGAACGGTTTCAGGGACCAAAAATGCATAAACGAAAGGTGGTTTGCATCGTGGCGGGTAGTAAATGCTTTCAGGGACGTTATTTGCATCTCATGAAAGGTAGGAAGATAGGGTGGCACGGAAAATGAAGAATAATCCCTCACGTGCCAGGCACGTGAGGGATTTAATGGCAGAACGTTAGGAAAGGTAAAAAAGACGACTCGGGGGCATATTTGCAGGGGAAATGAAAGTTCGGGGGCAAGAATGCTTGTAGTTCTCCTTCAGGGGCATATTTGCATTTTTGGGAAAGTACAGGGACATTGCGGTTTACCCATGAAAGATAGTTGAAATGTGTATAGTTGAAGTTCGTTTTTTTCAGCTCTTAACAAATTGAAAGTCCTAACAAGATCGAGTTTTTAATTGTTTTTGGTTGGTAAAGTATTTGGATATTCTATAGCTAATTCAAACAAAGCCTTGCTAAAATGAAAAATACAATCTACTTATACGTAAAACAAAGTGCACAAACCAAGTTTTTATTCAAGTAAAATGCTAAAATGTAAATTCTACAAACTATAAGGAATGAAAATGTAAATTCAATGAAATGTAAATGCTAAAAATGTAAAGTCAAAAAGTCAAAGGACTAATATTGCAAAATCAGTTAACTATATGGACCAAATGTAAAAATCTATCAAACTAAGTAACTAATTTTAAACTAACTTGAAAACTGAATAACCACTTTTGAACAAACTTGAAAATGCAAGGACTGAACTTTTGAAAACCCTAATAAGTTGGAAGATTAGCTTGATTTAGAAACTGCTTAATACCAAAAGGACCAAAGTGCAATTTTCAAGAGTTTTTAACCAAAAACGGGTTAAGGAATGAAATAAGCTCGTTTGAGCTCGTTTCTTAACCAAATAAGCTCAAACCAATTTCAAACGACTTAAAATCAAAATTAAGCTAGACATGTCCAAGGAATTAAGCTAAAACTGCCTAAAACTCTTATAAGCAAATTCTAATAAGCTCAAAATAAGCTAACTGATAAGCTACACATGCACTACTTGATTTTAATGAAGAAGCTTGTTAAACAACTCAAAAGAAGAATGGGAAATCAAGTCTCAAAGAAAATGATCAAGTAATAAGCTCTAAAATTGAAAATAAGCTAAATTGAGCTTATGTTGACTTTTGTTGACCAGATTTTTCAAAAAGCTCAAATTCTCAAAACCTACTCAGGAACACTTTTTGAATGGAAATGTGAAAGAAAATTAACAAGTTTCTAAAGTGGAAAGTGAAATATGAGAAATCAGACCATGATTTTATCACAGGGAAATGCAATTGCTCAAGTGCTTAATAAAATGCTTATTACTCAATCAAAAATTGAGACTGTATAATTTCCTTTTACTCACTAAAACTTCATATATTGAGTGATGATTAAAAGCTGGTTTGAAAGGATTTCATCCAAAATTAAAGAAATGCCAAGCAAATGAAAATCACTACTTTCTGAAAATTCACTTAACAAAAACTGACCCAAACCTTTTTGAGTACCAATTGCCTGTTTGACCAAATTCTTGACTTAAAAATGACTGAATTCTTATTGCTATGACTAGTTCACTTGAAATGAACCAAAATTTACCAACAACTAACACTTAACAACAACTTGTAGATTAATCCCAAACATCATTTATCTGATCTTGAACAAACTTTATTGAAGAAGTTTCAAGCAATTGGCTAAGCTGAGTAAAAAGCAATATCATAACAAGTTTTATAGCTAAAATGAAATGCAAAGCAACCACAAGCTAACAGTCTAAAAGGCTAACACTCAATATGATCTATTAAGCTAAGATGACTGATTAAGCTGAAAAACAGGACAAATATAAGACTTATAAGCAAGTATTAAGCTACACTAAGGCTACTCAATCACTGAAATCAGATCAAAGACAAGCTAAACACATTTTATCATGCAGACAATCAATGATTAACTAGGAATTGAACAGGGAATCAACAATTCAGTGGAACAAGAACTAAGGACTTGACACCTTTTAGCTTAGGCCTCCATTGGGGAGTAGAGAAGCGCTGAGCTTTCTAAGCTAGTGCTAACCACCACCTTAGCACTAGAATTCACCAAACATCTACTAATCATCAGCTACAATCAACTAAATCACCATTGTTGAACTTGAATTCTGCAAAATCAACTAGGACTGGAATTGGCTGAATAGAACACTTCAACAGCTACAATATCTCCAAAGCTAATCATGATCAGATAGTGATCATAACTAACTAGAACAGCAATAGAGTAACAAGATTCAGGATAGGAACAGTAGAATAGCAACGAAGAATTTGGAGGGAAAATGGAAATTTTTATGATTTAGGAATTGAGTTGGTTACAAAGCTGGTAATTGGTTGCAACTAATAACAGACTCAAGAGTTTGTCAGACTCTTGAGTTGTTAAGCTAAAAACTAACAAAGATGAGAGAAAACTAAAAGTGTGTGTGTTTTCACACTTTTCTACATTACAAGAAATAAAGGCTAATCAAGGGTATTTATAGAATGCAGATGTGAAGTAGTTGGGGATTGTGACGTGTCAGAACCAATCAATTGCTTCCACGTGGCTTTATTCTGCTAATTGAATTTTGTAGGTGAAGAACAATTTTGGGGTTTTTTTGATTGAGATGGTTTCATGTTAATTGATTGTGTCCATTGTATTCGTCTCTCAAAAACGATCACTTTTGATGTTTATATCATCTTCTGAAACGCATCCTAGCTCAAACCCGCTCCTGGCAAATTTGTTGAAGAAGATGACACGTGGCACATTGTTATTGGTCTTCAAAAGATCACACGGATTGTTATCCGTTTTGGATAAAAGGTATTATTGCATGGCTTAATATGATTGGTGGAGAAGGAAGTGGTGCGTTGCACTGTTCAGATATGGGTATTAAATGCTGGCGGCGCTAGTGGGAATTAATTAAGCTTAGTTGGTGATCCTTGTATCCCATTTCTTGTACTCTCATTGGCCCAAAGCATTTGACACGGATTGAACTTGAAATGAATTTCCAAAGTTGGCAGAAATAGTCCCTTGACTTGGCAGATTGAACTTTTGAGCTATATTCTTCATTTCTTTGACAATTTCAGTCCTTCAACTTGCATTTTTAAACATTTAAGCCCTTTGACTTGGCAGACTTGAGAGTTGACCATGTTTGACTTTGATCTTGACTTTGACAAATTAACACTTTTGGTCCTTCATCTTTGGCAGATTGTCAAGATAGGTCCTTGTACTTCAAAGTCTTGTCACTTTTGATCCTTCTTTGTCTTTTTCATCAAATTAAGCTTGATTTTTCCTTTGTTTGCTTGAAAATGCATCCTTCTTACCTATTTGCACACAAACACAAAACATACCACATAATTCCGCTATATAGCACAAAGTTTAGGTATTTTTCTTGTGTTTTAGGGTGATTTGTTGATAAATTGATATGAGTTTTTGCTCATATCAAATCCCCTACACTTAAACATTGTCATGTCCTCATACAATGCTATATTTTAAAACATGAATTTACACTCTCCTCATAATTAATCCTCCTTGGCCATTATGGAATGCATCTACACTACTCTACACTATATGATGCATGATTTTGATTTTTTAACAATGCAATGAACAAAATAAAATTCTATATATATCTTTTGGTTTTTCTTGAAATGGTTTGATGGAAAGAACTCATAAAGAATTCAATGACTTGGATTAGGGCTTGGGTACCATGGATACTTATCACCCTCAAGTTTCACTTTCCCCATACCAAACTTAAAAATGGGATCATTGTATTCACAAGTAAAAAGTGCATCAACTTATTCATGACAATTAAATGTGGAACCGGTTATTAATTGAGCAAATTGCTTGTGGGCAAATTTGTCATTTATTTCAAGAGTGAAGTATAAGAAATGAAAAATCCAAAAATAAGGAAGCACGGTTTTAATCCTAAGTAATCCTCTCATCCATTACTTGAAAAACCGCTCACAATTAATATAAGTCCGTTTCAAGAGTAATAAGTCATTCGCCTTATGTGTAAAATCCTCATGTCATGCTTTCATAAGTAGCTACACACTCGCTAAGGAAAGAAAAATAAAACTCACGCAATAATTTACATCCGCCATCTTTTTGAGACTTTGGATCTTCAACCCCGCAACCCGTCAAGGTAATATTTGATTGGAGCAATCTATTGAATCCCCGCAACCCGTCAAGGTAATATTGGAACTCAATAGTCACTATAATTAACACCACACTGCCCCTCTTGGGAGTCTTGTATATATATATTTTTTCTTTTTTTTCTTTTTTTTTCTAGCCACTCATTTTTTTCATAAGCCGCTCTTATTTTTCTTTATTCCTCACTAAGAAAGTTGAAAAGAATAAAAGGAAAAACACCCGCTAAATATTGAGCATGACATAAGTCTTGTACACATAAAACGTTCTAACTTAGAATCTTAAGACGTACTTATATCAACCATGAATGATTAGACAAAAATGCATAAGAGATTACAAACCGATTAAACCCGTTCTTGATTATTTATTAACATATATACATGCGAAGAAAATAGAGGTAAAGAAGAGAAGGGTTTAGCCACAAGTAATTATCATGAAGTTTATCTAGCCCTTTTATACTTGCTTCAACTCTATCATTTCCCATTCTCCACAAATTTAAAATCTCAAATAATGAGGTTGGTGGATGCTTAGCCTAATAGACCAATGAAGGACTACATGGTTAAGGTTACTAGCTAGAGAATGCTTAGATAAGCAAACTCGGGTTGAGTCAAAATATCCATGGCGGGCCTAATATGTCAAAGAAGTCTAAATTTGTTAAACCATGTCCTTATTATATTTTTCCTTTATATATTTTTGATGAACAACAAAAGAAGAAATATATACAATGCAAATGCGTTATGCAAATGAAAAATGATTGATGCAAAAATTATGAATGCATATTTTTGGTGGCCAAAGTAGATCAAAAATTTGAAACCTGTTTGAATAATTAATTTTCCAAGTTATCATGAAGGACAACGACAAGTTCTAGGTAAGGTCACTTCGATAGAAGACCCCCTACACTTAAGCTAAACATTGTCCTCAATGTTTAAGAGCATGGAAGTATAAAAACTTCCCCTACCCTTATGACAATGAATAGACTTTGCTTAACCCAAGTTAAGGAAAGATCAACTATAGTGAATTCATTTTTAAAGCACAAGGTGTCTATGAAAGATCACAATAGTAACGAAGTGAACCGGATACAAGGGCCTCCTCCATAAGATCCAAAGCATGAAATGAGTGAGCAACCCTACAAACAACATGAAGACAAAAGAAGGTCTCCCCTACACTTATCTCCAATTCTATACCCTTATTGCTAACTTACAACACTCTAAACCTAGTTATACGATACTTGAGTTAAGGAGTCTCTAGCTCGACTCATCCCACACTTAAAAGTGTCTAAAACCTATCATGGAGAAGAAAAATTTTGCCCTTTTTTAAAAAAATCTCCATGATGAGGTAAAACAAGTTTTCATTTATCAAAACTCCATAAATATCCCCCAGGATCAAATACATAATTACCATCCCACTTATAACACAAATCCAAAACTAACTTCCCAAGCAATGGTGAAAAAGATGAGGTGTTCTCCAAAAGGTAATAAGGTGATGCTCTCAAATCTTTCACAAGTTTTCCTTTTGTTGCATCAGGCGGATACTGAGATGGTTTAGCAAGCTCTATGCCAGGATCAAAAATCCGTTCGTTGATGGGAAAACAACAAGTGTTGGTTGCCTTAGAAGACTCTCCCTTGTAGGTCACATGGGGAGACAAGAAGCTCTTAGAAAGAACCATCATGGTTTGTTTTCCTTTTGCACATGAAAGGGTTGAAGTGGACAAGGAAGTAGGTAAAGGATCTTCATGCAATAGAGATTCTAAATAGAGTATGTCCCCCTTCTCATCAAGATATCCAAGAGTATACTCAAAAGGTATATCCACCTCTAAAAACTCATCAATCTCATCAATGATAGAATCCTCCTCATCACCATAAACATCATAGATAGGTATATCAAAGATTGGTGATTCCTCAAAACCCAAAGAAGTATGATCATCAACAAATGGAGAGTCACAAGTAGAAATCTCATCATCTCTATAGTCATCATATATTGGTGTATCACAAAGAAGATATTCTTCATCACTAAAGTCCTCATGAATATGGTTATCATTGTGGAAAAGTGGATTGTCATATGAGGTTTCACCAAAATTTAGTTCTTGAGGGTTATGAAAATCCAAAGATGAAGAATGGAAGCAATGGTCTCAAAATGAGGTAAATCATAATCTCCACTTGAGCAAGATTCATAAAAGTATTCATCACAAACTTCATCAAGGACATCATCTTGTGTTTCCTCCTCATTCATGACATCAATATGTTTTACCGCTTCGGATTCATTAGACTTCTTAGACAACTTCCCCATGTTAAACACAACTCTCTCATCTCCTACCCGCATTGTAAGTTCTCCTTCCGCCACATCTATGAGAGTTCGACCCGTTCTCAAAAATGGCCTACCAACAATCAAAGGCACTCTAGGATCCATATCATAATCAACCACCACAAAATCCGCGGGAAAGGTAAATCTATCAACCCCAACAAAAACATCCTCCGCAATTCCCATCGGATAGGCTATAGTACGGTTGGCCAACTCAAGAGTCATCTTAGTAGGAGTGAGCTCAGGAAGTGAAAGTTTCTTCCAAACCGATAATGGCATAAGATTTATGCTTGCTCCTAAATCCGCTAATGCCATACAATTTTCCACCCCCGGGAAATTGCAAGGAATCAAAAACCTCCCCGGATCTCCAAGTTTAGTAGGCAACTTCTTAAGCAAAACCGCGGAACAATTTTCATTCAAAGAAGCATTAGGCAAATCCACCAATTTCTCCTTGTTAGAAAGTAAATCCTTGATCATCTTAGCAAACTTAGGCATATTGGCTAAAGCTTCCGCAAAGGAAATATTGATGTTAAGTTGCTTGAACATCCTCAAAAAGTTTGAAACTTGGATGTCATCCTTGTTCTTTAGCTTGTCTTTTCTCAATCTTGATGGATAAGGGAGACTTGGTTTTGGTTGTGGTTGAGTGGTTGATGAAGGATTTTCCTTATTGAGTTCTTCATGAGTAGGTGTGGAAGTGGGAGAAATGGGAGAACTTGAGGATGGTGAACTAGATGTAGAAGGCTTGTCACATGTAGGAACAAAAGTAGGTTTAACAATAGGAGGTTTAGGAGGTGAAGGATCCTTTGTTGACTTTCCACTTCTTGTTGTAATAGCATTCACATTTGCCCTTGGATTTGCTTGTGTGTTAGATGGTAAAGCCCCTTGTGGTCTTTGATTAAAAAGCATCATAAACTTCTTATTTGATTCTTCATGCATTTCTCTCATTCTTTTCTCATTAGCCTCATGCATTTCTCTCATTCTTTTCTCATTAGCTTGGAACCTCCTTTCATTCTCTTGATTCATTTTGTGAAGAAGCTCAATTGTGTTATAATCTTGTGGCACATTCCCTTGAAAACCTTAGGGTTGTAAAGGTGGAGGTTTATTGTAAAACCCTTGATTGTTACCTTGAAAGGTATTTCCTTGATTGTAAAAGGTATTTGGTGGTCTATAGTTATTCCCTTGGTAAGGTGGTCTTTGACCTTGATTCCTATGTAACACTTGAGGAGGATTTTGTTGAAGTTGGGTGGGTGGTTGGGGTGGGAATCCCGGTGGAGTAAGGTAATTTTGGGACTTGTAAGAAAGGTTATTAGCATTGATATGTGGCTTGAAGTGTTCACGATGTTCCTCTTGGTAAGCATAACATTCCCCTTGATAATCTTGCACCTTATCACATTGTTCATAGGAATGAGGACCTCCACAAGTCACACAAGAAAGAGTAATGGCATGCACATCATTTGAGGAATGATTGCCCATAGAAAGCTTCATAAAGTCATTCATCATTGTTTCTTGCATCTTTTGAGTATTTTGTATTAATGTTTGGCTTTCCTTTTGAGCTTGAGTAAATGCTTGAATGCATGAAATGAGTTGAGTTTCCAATGGTTTAGAACTTCCTTCTTGAATGACATGGACTCTTTCATCAAATTGTGTGTTGGTTTGAACCATTGCTTTGGTCTCAATAATATCCCAAGCCTCTTGAATGGATTGTTGATTTGTAAATCTATACTTATGTTTTTAGAGAGAGAAAGAGATAGAGAGATGGTGGATTACACACACACTTAGAGAGAGAAACCAATGTTTTACTATGTGTAAATAATGAAACCACACCACCCTCTCCATCAAAGGAGAGGGTTTATATACCCAAGCCCATGAGATGGGCTTGGGTTTACATTAGGCCTCGGCCCATACAATCCATGGGCTCGGTTTTGGGCTTTGTTTGATAAATGTAAATAACTTAAACTACGAGCTATAACATTGACTATTGTTGGAGTGACCGATCCTTTCCAATACGTAAAACATATTTCCAACAATCTCCCCCTAAGGGAGGTCACTCCAAACAAGGGCGTTACCCAAGTTACAATAATAAAATAAACCTAGCATACTATGCTTGTCTTGAGCTCGTAGTCTTCGTCTTTATTTTCATTTTCTTTTCTGGTGAACATGCTGATGTGATCTTTGATATCAATCTTTGAGCATCAATCTCTTACCTTGATCTCGTGCATCCATCACTTGTGATCTTCGCCTCTTCGTGACCTCACGTCCCACATACTTATACCTTCGTAATTCTTGAAAGCTTCAGAGTTTGATACAGCGGAAGACTTAACTTTTAGGCTTTCTTGAATTAGAAGAGATTTTAAATGCATAAAGTATAAGCATGTGGGGACGACTTCTTCTTGGATCCCGCAACGCCACCGTCTTCAAATTCCGCAACATAAGTAGACACGAACGAAATGGCTTTGAACATTTCATTCTAAATCGGTAGCATTTTACCTCCGGTCGGTGAAGACCGTTGGACGATATTAGATATCGTACCCGTGACGGATAGTTTCAATTAAGTAACTTCCTGACAGGATTTCGTGGGTAAACCCGTTCTCTTTATTCGACCGTCCAAAGCTGACTGCGAACATAAAGAGTGAATCATTTGGATAATAATATCCGCATGATTTGAAGCCGTCAATTCATGTTCCTGGAACAAGTGAAATTCAATTAAGAACCGCACCATCGTTGCTTTCCAGTTGTCACGAGCTTGATTCGTATAGAATCTTGCAAGTTACCTACCAAGTGCTGTTCGAGGTTAACACTAGAAGGATTTCCACTCATCACTGTGAACACTAAGGTATCACTCTGAGTGTTCTGGCAAGATCACTAAGATATTGCGTAGAGGCCTGAACGTGTTTAAATTCAGTTAAGAATTAAACAGCTGTTGCTTTCCAGTTATCACAAGTTTGATTCATAAAGAATCGCACAAGTCACCTACCATGAGCTTTTTGATATTCGCTCAAGAAGGATTTCCATCTTCATCGTAAATACGTTCGTATTACTCGGATGTTCAGGCAAGATCATGAAGATTTTGCGTAGGACTCTTAAAATCTTTCTTACTTTTCACAGTGTGTGAAGAAGCAAGGAAATATGAAAGTGTGTCCTAATGAGATATTTGATGATCTCAAATGGCTCTAGACTCGATCGTGCATTTTGGATTTTAGTGATCGGAGGCTGGAGAGGAGTGCCACCTTTTCAATACCAATTTATTCGGAGTGAATAAATCAATAGATAACGTGTTATCTCCATGTGATAAAAACAAATACCTTTTGAGAGATATCTGAGTTAGTTGGGATGGGTTGTACATTGCATCACTGGGTCCATGATGTCTGTCTTCAATATCGAGAATCATTAAAATGATCTCAATAGCATATGTATTGACCCGGTTTCTGCCTAAAGTTGTAAGGAGGGCTTCTTTCTTTACACCCTTTATCTTTACAATTCTTTTTCATTCTTCAACCCCTTCAATGCTTACCAATACTTCATAACTAGCACCTTGTTGTGATTGTTCTAGTGCTAACTTAAGTACTTGGTCGGCATTCAGCTACGTTCACAATCTTTCTCCACCATTCCTAAGGACTACTATTTCTAGCTATGGAATGTCCTTGGGAAGATTCCTCCGGTTCTGGAAGAATCATAGGACTTAACCTATCCTACCATCCTTATGTCACCACAATCTTCATCGTCGTGAAATAAATGGTTTTGGGTAAGTATATATCACCATGAAAATCCATTTTGATATGCAAATCCGTTTTGCTCCCCCTTAACATATGCCACGATATTCGAAAACATTTCGCATATGTCGGGATGAGCCAGCACATTAAGTCAAACCATTTGTGATAATATCCCATATTAAATCACATCTTCTCCCCCATATTAAAAATATTAACCCAATCGATGTTTTTAATATCAATTGATTTAATGTAGTTTTAACAAAGGTTTTGGGAAGAAAAATGCAAGTCCATTTTATCTTCATGATACCAAATGTATGAGATATGATATTGATTTGTAACATGATCACATATTCACCATATTAGAAAAAATTGACAAGGTTGGACATGATAGATGAGAACATCATATGATGAGATCAAATGGTTCTTGTCAGCATATGTTGGTCGCCTCGTCACGTCTGAAGTCATCTCTTGACACCACATGTACGATTGGTATTGTTGTCTTGACACCAACTTGTGAACTTGGCACGTTCGGCATCGAAGATTCTGAATGCTTGACAATTGCTCCCCCTCAATTGTTGACCCGTGTTCTATCGAAAGAGCTGTAGTCGTCGGTTGAGTAGTCGCATCGTCGAGTATGTAAATACCAATTGTAGATAGCATGGTTGTAGAGATGATAGCTTCATAAAAACAAGACTTCTCTTGTTTTGACAAATAAATGCACTGAAACGTACATATATTTGTGTTAGACCAAGTTATAAAGTAAACTTGATCCCTTACAAGGTTTTAAAGTAAACCTTGCCCGAGAAAATGAATTCCCGTTGTGAGCCAAAGCTTTCATAAGAAATACTTGACTTTAATGTGAAAACCGGGTTGCAGTCAGAAATAACTACAAGCCATTTAGGCATGTTTTATGAAATATTTACAACTTTTGTACGAACTCTATTTATGGCGCCGTGTCAATATTAATCGACATTTCTAAGGCCGTAAATATTATCGTACCAAAAGACATGCCTTTAAAAAAAATAAAGTAAAAATATTTTTGGATTTTTATGAATTTTTCAATTTTTATGGTTTTTATATGGTTTTATATTATTGTATTTTGCTTTTGTAGATAAAAATATAAACAATATATACAAATGATCACCGAGGATACGGAGAATAGTTTTACCAAGACTATTCTTTCGCTTCATCTGCTAGTTCCTTTAGAGTCTCAGGCGAGAAAGTTCTCATTCCTAGCTTGTCGGCCAAAAATTCAATTCGAGCGCGATCTAAAGCCTTCGTGAAAATATCCGCCAATTGATACTCAGATCGGACAAAGTAAAGCTCGATTACTCCATTTTCCACTTGTTCCTTGATGAAATGGTAGCGAATGTCAATATGCTTCGACCAGGAGAATTGAACGTTGTTGCAGCATAAGGCAATTGCACTTTTGTTGTCGCAGTACATCGGAATCTTGTTGAAACCTAGACCATAGTCGGTTAATTGCGATCTCATCCAAAGAATTTGAGCACAGCAACCGGACATAGCTATGTATTCTGCTTCCGTACTTGAAATTGCAGCGCTTTTCTGCCTTTTCGATGCCCAACTGATTAATCGATCTCCTAGTAGTTGCAAAGTTCCACTCGTGCTACGCCTTGTATCTTGACAACCCGCGTGATCCGCATCTGCATATGCCATTAGTGCAATAGAAGAGTCCTTCGAATACCAAAGTCCCCGATTAATGGTTCCTTTAAGATATCGAAAGATCCTTTTAACAGTAGCTAAGTGTAACTCAGTAGGCCTAGTTTGATACCTGGCACACATACATATAGCAAACTGAAGATCAGGTCGACTAGCTGTGATATACAGAAGAGTACCGATCATTCCACGATAAAGTGTCGGATCAACAGCAACTCCATGAGGATCTGCATCAAGCTTAGTTCGTTCCACCATTGGAGTATCCACGGGGTCGCAAGATTCCATCTTGTATTTCTTAAGCGATTCAAGGGCATACTTGGATTGATTGATAAAGATGCCTCTGGGACTCTAAGATATCTGAAGACCTAAGAAGAATGATACCTTGCCCATCATTGACATCTTAAACTTGGAAGACATGAGTGTCCTAAACTCATCCGATAAGGTTTGGGTCGAGGCTGCAAATATAATATCATCAACATATATTTGTACCATAATCATATCTTTACCTCGTTTCTGAATGAACAGCGTGGGATCCACCTTGCCTTTAGTGAATCCTTGCGTAATGAGGAATTGTGACAATAGATCATACCATGCGCGTGGAGCTTGCTTCAACCCATAGAGAGCCTTCTTAAGCTTGTACACATGATTAGGATAATTAGGATTCACAAAACCATCTGGTTGTTGAACATAGACCTCTTCCTTGAGTTCACCATTAAGAAATGCCGTCTTCACATCCATCTGATAGACGATCATATTCATATGGGCTGTATAAGCGAGGAATAGTCGAATAGCTTCCAAACAGGCAACAGGTGCAAAGGATTCCATAAAGTCGATGCCCAATAATTGCTTGTATCCACGAGCTACTAGTCGAGCTTTGTTCTTCAATATTCCGCCTAACTCATCGAGTTTCACCTTGTAAACCCATTTCAAAGTGAGTAACTGCACTTGATCCGGGCATGGGACAAGTTCCCAAACTTCAAGACGTATGAATTCGTTAAGTTCATCTTGCATAGCTTCTATCCAACAGGATTGAGTAAAAGCTTGTTACCATGTCTTAGGTTCAACTTCAGTGAGAAACGCATCAAAATGACAAAACATTACATTTTCTTGTAGCTGACTTCGTGTGGATACCGGGCGATTAGGGTCACCAATAATAGAATCTATAGGATGATCCTTTGTCCACTTGCTGTCATGTTCACGAATCCGTGGATTGGAGTAAACTGTAGAAGGAGCTTCCTCTGAGGTGGACGACCCGGCTTGATTAGGGTCGGGAATAGGTACACCAAAGAATGGAAGTTCACGCATTTGAGCGAATTCCAAATCGTGATCATCATCATCCTCTTCATCATCAATAGGCATGACGTGGGTAGTTGTTACATGTGTTGGTTGAGAATTACTTGTGGATGGTATATCTTGACCAATTGTAGGTGCAGATGTATCTGATTGTGATTCGGTTGCTGGAGCGACAACTTCGGTTACCGGAGCTATTACCTCAGGTTCTGGAGCAACAATAGTTGGAGGAGTAAAGAATTCATCAAAGAACAGTTGAAACAACGTATCCCATTCAGTCCTAGTAGGTGGTATAAACGATGAAGTAGGGTTGTTTGGGACAAGACCAGAACTAATATTACTGGGTCCCATTTCATGAAGTGCGGGTTCAGAGCTGCTTTGCTCAGAAGCCATTGCTGTCAGCTCATCAAAATCAACATTCATAGTTTCGAGGATCTTGCGAGAGTTACGGTTGTAGATTCGGTATGCCTTCTTTGCGGGTGCATAACCAATGAAAATACCAATAGCAGCCTTTGGTTGAAGTTTTCCCAAATTGTCACCATCATTATTTGGATAGCAAAGAGAACCAAATACATGAAGATATGATAAATCTGGTACTTTTCCATGGAGAAGCTCATAAGGTGTTTTACCATGGCGTTTACGAATTAGTGACCGGTTTTGGGTGTACACTGCGGTAGATACTGCTTCTGCCCATAAAAACAATGGAGCCTTTGCGTAAATTAACATCGTTCGAGCAGCTTCCATAAGTGTGCGATTTCGCCTTTCAACGACACCGTTTTGCTGTGGAGTGCGAGCAACGGATGTTTCATGAGAAATGCCAACTTCTTCATAATAATCACGCAAAATTTGATTCACAAATTCGGTTCCATTATCTGTACGAATGCGTCGGACAGTAGTGTTGAGACGCACTTGAATCATCTTGAGAAATCCGATGATGAATTTAGGTGCCTCATTTTTTGCTTTAAGAAATTTCACCCATGTAAACCGAGAGTAATCATCGACGATGACGAGGATGTACTTTTTGCCACTAAGACTTTCAACATGCATTGGCCCACAAAGATCCATATGCAACAGATAAAGTTTCTCTTGGTTTGTGTCTTCAGTCTTGGGTTTGTAAGACTTCTTAGTGCTTTTCCCCATTGTACACGCGGAACACAAATGATCCTTGTGAAATGATAGTTTAGGAAGACCACGAACAAGTTCGTTTTTCGCCAAATGATTAATAGCGTCAAAGTTAAGATGAGATAACCGTCGATGCCATAACCATGACTTAGTCTTCGATGCTTTGGAGAGAAGACATACGGGAGAGGCGGCCATCATGTCTTGTAGAGACAAAGTATACAAATTATTCCCTCGAGTACCTTTCAATAAATCAACCCCTTCCAAATTACGAATGAAGCAGGTATGCTCTCGAAAAGCAACTTCTAGGTTTGCATCATAAAATTGTCCCACAGAAAATAAGTTGTGACCAAGACCTTCCACGTAATACACTCTTGAAATTATAACATTCCCAATATGATATTCACCATAACCCATTATCTTTGCAATATGATCATTTCCAAATTTAACTGTGCCAAGAAACTTGCTGACGAAATTTCTAAGCTGAGAGCGATCTCCGGTCATATGCTTGGAGCAACCAGAGTCCAAATACCAGAGAACAATTTGGACCACCTGTTTTCAACAACAACAGTAGACAATGCATTGGAAACTATTGGTTCCGGAGTGTTAGCAGATACAGATATAGAATTATCAGAATTGCTAACATTTTTGAGATCCTTAGATTTCCTGTGTTTTCTAATGTGAGTTTTAGCACTAACAGGTTTTACTGTTCCAACTTTCTTAGGTTTTGGATTATCTGCGGGCACTACAGTGGGAGTAGACCTATTTAAAGGGCACTTGGTTCCTACAGTAGTGTCGGTGTTCCTAGTTAAAGGACACGCTTGTGTTTTGGTAGCCTTGGTACTCCTAGTTAAAGGGCACACTTTCTTCACTTCAGTGGGAGTAATCCTAGTTAAAGGGCACATATCTCCTACTATAGTGAAAGTTCAACCAGTGGGACGCCACATCCAGCCAACTTGGGTTAACACTTTCCCAGTCGGTTTCCATTCTAATCCATTTTTCCGGGCATACATCTCATTCACATGGTCAATAAGGCAAGAATCATGACGACTAGAAAACATACATTCATTGCAATTCCAACATTTCAAATTAGAATTCACAGTAGGCTTAGAACGCTGCACAACCGCAGAGCCTTTAGGTTTAGCTACATGATTCTTTTTATTCAAAACAGAAATAACATTCCTAGGATGGGCTTCTACTTTCTTCTTCACTTGACTACTAGATGGGGGCAAGATCCTATCATTCTTCTTGTTTCTCTTAAGCTTAGATCTTTGAGCCTTAGTAGTGGTGCTTACTCCTGTAGAAGGCAACACGGGAATATTAGAAGCTGGTTTTGATTCCGCCTTATCTTTAGTGACCAAAGTTTGAGAAGGTTTAGTCCTAGGGCCCTTATTAAGTGGTGTGACGGCTATAAGGTTCCTTTTGATTGCACTAGAGGACGATGCTGAGATAGTGGCTGCGTTATCCACAACATTCTTACCTTTTAGAGTACGAAGTGTTTCCTTTAACTCAGCCAAGACCAGATTCTTATCACAAATTTGTTCCCTCAAATCAGATATTTCCATCGACTTTCGATTCAATTGTTCAATCAATGATTGATTCTGTGCAGTGGTATCAACACATGCGGGCTGTACTGAATCGAAGAGTCGTGTATTTTTCTGTTTTAAGTTATCAACTTTGGACAAAATCTTGGAAACTTGATTATCTAGATCAAGTCTAAAATTCTCAGCAGCCTCAAGTACGTTCACACAGTTAAGCTCCTTAGATTTCTCTATGTCTATCGGCAAAGATTTAGCAACTTTGTCACTTGGCTGACGCTGTTTTGATTGTAAATTCAATCGAAAATTCTTGTCAAAATTTGCATCATCGATATTAACACCTTCGAATGACGTTTCAAAGATTTCTTGAATAAATTGTTGCTTGCATTCAAGCGAAATACAATGTGTTTGAATCTCATCAAAACGTTTTAAAAGCGATGAATATGAATCTTGAAGCTTTAAAAAGTCAGCGTCAGATTCGTGACAAGTACTATCTACCACAGTATCCACAGATTCAACATTATGCACAATAGAATCATTATCAACACTTGTATTCACACAGACAGAAACTATATCATGAGACATCACTTGATTCAGAAGCAGATTATTATGGCGTGAAACCCGTTCTATTTCAAGTAAACTGTTTTCATAAGCATCTTCCATTTCATTGAAAACACGTCTAACTTCTTCTATTTCCAAAAACAAATCTTGATCAATATTACGAAGACAAGCTTTAACATTGTTTACAAACGGAACAATTTCATCTCGAAATGCAGCTCTAGTGTGCTCAAAGTTCCATTCACCTTCCGTTATGGCCGTGGCCGTCGTACGTTCCAAAATGACCTTGTCAAAATCGGCTAAGTGTTGGTGAACCGTATTTAAGTTAACGGACGCCTTACTTACCGGTGGAATTAACTTCGTTAAATCCTTTTTGACGAGTGTAGGAGACGTACTAGGAAGGTTTTCATTTGACAAACTTTGGGGCACAGGAACTGTTAATTCTGCTAATTCCTTTTGTAATCGAATGCGTGTCTTTTTCGAAAGTTGATATTTGTTATGTTGATCATAATCAATTGTATGGAATTTTGAAAGCATTTTAGAATGAGTTTCATCCTCAAGTGATTTTGTCTCCTCAGTACTACGAACATAAGGTGCTTCTTTCGATTTGCCAATTATGGTCATATCATAAAGGCCGGGAATATATTCCTGAGCTTGTTTTGCATAACCGGGATTAGGTGGTAAATCTTGAAGACGCTTAAGTTCGAATTCTTTAAATGATTTAGTTAAAAGATGAACCTTTTCTGTGGAAGCGTATTGTTTTAAAAGCTGTTGTTCTTTGAATTTAAGAAGTTTGGTAGCATTAATTTCCGATTCAACCTTTTTAGACTCGAGAGTTTCGAAATCCATTTTAAGTTTCTGAAAATCATTGACAACCGACTCTTTTTCTTTTAATTCATTGGAAAGATTAGCTTTTAATGATTCTATTTCTTTCAAGTGTTCAATCTTTTCCAAACGAAATTGGTCAAATTCAGAACATGTTATTTTCTCTTCTTGAGGGACCATTTCAAAAGCTTTGACCTTTTCTTTATGCAACGCAAGCTCAGCAGTTAGGGTGGAATTGGTATCTACAGATTGTCTGAGGGCCATATGTATTTGATCAATAATATGTTTAGGCACCATGACCAAATCATGTTGAGCATAAGATTCCATACCCGTCGTAGCATTTTGTTGAGGTTCACTCAAATGTGTAGGATTGGGTACCACCTCATTTGAGTTACTAGTTCCCGAATGCTATTCGAGGTTGTCATTTTCATGCCCAACTTGACGTTGGTTATCATCAATATTGTTAGATGTGGTTGGTACCTCACTGATGACATCAGAACCGTAGTGAGAGAGATTAGCAACGAGAGCAGCTTGGGCAGAGTGAATGTCATCACAATCCGAATCGTATGCATCAAGATCATCCACTTGATAAGCTGCATTAGAAGTGGAAACAACTGCAATGCCTTCAGTATCTGCTGCCCCTGGGTTTGCAAGAAATGCCAACTCCTCTGAATCCAAAATCTTCCCCTTAGACTGAACATCAACCAAATACATCTTTTCACGAAACCATGCATCATCCCTCCTCCTTTTCGGCTGAGTGCATTCCCTAACCATATGACCTTGTCCTCGGCAATTGTAGCAAGTTACAACCTTCTTAGGACCAATAGGACTCCCATTTCCACTAGCTTGAGATTTCACTGCTTGATTGTTCCCAGTCCTTGTAGGAGGTCCATATGAATTTTGCCTTCCTTGAATAGGTTGCACCGTCACTTGACCATCTTGAACAGTGGCTTGTTGTCGAGGATTTGATGAGGTGCGGAGCTGATTGTTTGTTGGTGGAAATCCTCTAGTTGCAACAAGTTTTGACAAGTAGGCGGTGAGATGGTTTAGAACATCAGCTGGCGTATCATTTGGAGTAAAGACCGGTGCTTGGATTGGTGGAAGTTCATTAGAGTAGAAAGCTTGTGCTGGTTGTGCTTCAATTGGAAAATACCCTTGCTGAGGAGTATAGCCCAATGGAGAAGTGTTGGCTTGTGATGGTGATGTTTGATATGGTGGTTGCTGTTGAAAAGATTGTTGATGAACACTTTGTTGATATTCTTGCTGTGGCATCATTGGTGGTTGATAAGATGGTTGCTGTGGTTGCTGATAGATGTGTGGTGGTGGCTGCTGCAAGTATGATGGTTGTTGATAAGTATAAGCCATGTTTTGTTGAGAAGCATACATTGCAAGTGGATCATGAACTTGAGGTGTAGACAACCGAGCCTCGATCACATGGCATTCGTGTTGTTGAAGAAAAGCTTGAGGTTGATCCACATTGGTGTTATGCAAGTCCTTAGCCAATTTAACATCCGTCATGTATTTTTTCCATTCTGAAGGAAGAGTGTTCAAATACTTGGTGTTCAATTGAAAGGTAGGAATTGCCATGCCATAGATATTGAGCTCATTCAACAATAGGGTAAATCTCAGATAGTAGTCATTGAGAGTCTCCCCTGGCACATAGGCAAACTTATCAAAAGTATCATAAAGCTTACACTCTCGTTCTTGTTTAGTTAACGAGGTGCCTTGCATTAGAACACGAATTCTATCCCATAACTCTTTGGCAACTTTATGTTTGCTGACGAGTTTGTAGACATCTGGAGGAAGAGCTTGGAGAATGATGTTTGTAGCATACTTATCACATTTATCTTGAATCTTCATATCTCTAGTCAACTCACCCGTTGTGCGAGGACGAGTGGTCGTACCTTCCGTCACAGTACCATAATCTAATGGTCCATTGAGCACTGATGCCCAAATTAGATGTCCATTCTCCTTGTTCAACATATAAAGTTCCATTCGGGAATCCCATTCCTCATACATAGTCTTCACCAACATTGGTGGACGATTATCCGTACCCGAGAGGATGGACTTATCCGTAAGAGATGTATACTCCATTTCAATAAGTTAAGATTTACAAAGTTGATCGATCAATGAAATAAGGTTAAGTATTTTTGTGTTGTTGTGAGTTAAAATCGAGAAACAATGTTAAAATCCCCTAAAATATGTTCTCGATAAACCAAAAATTCCAAGTCAAAATTACACACGAAATGCCAGATCGGAATGTCAGATCGGAATGTCAGATCGAAATTTTTTTAAGGAATAATTTTTGGTTTGTCGGAATGTCTAGATCGGAATGCCAGATCGGAATGTCAGATCGGAATACCAGATCGGAATATAGCCCTATCGAAATGTTGTTGGTATCGAAATGCCTAGATCGCAATGCAAAGCTGTCGAAATAATTCAGATCGCAAAGCCCTATCGGAATGTTCAGATCGCAAAGCCCTATCGGAATGCTCAGATCGCAAAGCCTATTGGAATGATTCAGATCGCAAAGTAGCTGACAAAATTTAAGCAGAGTAACGACTTAAAAACTTCCTTGTAGCCGTCGGAATCCCAGATCGCAAAGTACGATCGGAATGTCCAGATCGGAATAAGTAATAAAACCCACGTATCGCAATGTAGAACCAAAACCCTTTCCGATGGTGATGGTTATTGCGATGGAAGTCCACGTTTCACTTGTACTTTCCAATGGAGATTCTGCTTAAATTTCGGAATGAAGAACACACAACTTTTTTGCACTTTTGATCCAAGAAAAATGATGTTTTAACACAAACCAAGATACCAAGAACAGTTTAACACGAATCCCTATGTTACACTACTTTAAACTTCAATCAAACACCAAAAAAAATTTGAAGATTCGGCTAAAAACAAACCAACAATCTACGAAATGTTTAGAACACAATACTCAACATAAAAACAAACCTATATTTCATCCCAAGCTCTTGATACCATTTGTTGATTTGTAAATCTATACTTATGTTTTTAGAGAGAGAAAGAGATAGAGAGATGGTGGATTACACACACACTTAGAGAGAGAAACCAATGTTTTACTATGTGTAAATAATGAAACCACACCACCCTCTCCATCAAAGGAGAGGGTTTATATACCCAAGCCCATGAGATGGGATTGGGTTTACATTAGGCCGCCGGCCCATACAATCCATGGGCTCGGTTTTGGGCTTTGTTTGATAGATGTAAATAACTTAAACTACGAGCTATAACATTGACTATTGTTGGAGTGACCGATCCTTTCCAATACGTAAAACGTATTTCCAACATGGATTTAAGAAGAATATTCCCTCCGGCGGAAGCATTGAGTGAGTCTTGGTGATGAGGTTTAAGGCCATTGTAGAAAGTATTGATTTGGTGAACTTCATCCAATCCATGGTTAGGGCATCTCCTCAATAACTCTCTAAACTCCTCCCAAGCATCACTAAAGGTTTGACTAGGTTTTTGTTGAAAGCCTATAATTAAGTTCGTCAAAGCCGTGGTCTTAGATGGGGGAAAGAACTTGTTCAAAAACTTAGTAGTGAAACCATCCCATGTGGTGATACTATCGGGTGGTTGTGTGTCTAACCAATGCTTAGCGGGACCCTCTAATGAAAATTGCACCAATATCAACTTAATGGCATCATGGGTAACTCCATTGTACTTAATGGTATTGCAAAGAGCAAGGAATCTCTTAAGGTGATCATGAGGATTATCATTCTTGTTTCCATAGAAAGGTGTGTTTGAAACCAAGTTAATCATAGCCGTTTTTAGCTCAAATGAATTTGCGGGAATATCGGGTATCTTGATAGCATCGGCATATCAGTGAACATTGGATTGCAAACGTTCCATCAAAGAACGAGTATCTTTACTAGCCATGGCTTCTTGTTGTGGATGAATCAAAGCACGATTCTCGTGATCGGCTTGATGGACGGTGGTGTTCCTACTCTTTCTCTTTTTCTTCCTTTTCGGAGGAAGGGGTTGTACACCAATCGGTATTTGTGCACGCCCGCGAGTGAGCATGCAACTCAATACGAGGAATGAGAAAGAAGCTCTCGTGTGACTTTGAAGAGAAAAGGATTATCCCCTTCGAGTTTCAATATGAAATATCCACAAGAAAATAATAATATACGTATGTACTACTTGGGTGCAAGACCCCCAATGAAGCCTTCCTTCTTAGAATACTCACAAGTGAACGGGGGGTTAGGTGGTGCGAAGCACTTAAGTACCTATTGACCCTTAGATGGCATTTTATAGCACATCGCCTTTCTATTCACTTAATTGTTTGTATTCTTCGAATTGTTGCTTATTGGAAGTATTTATCTATTCTTGCTTTATTTTGTTTGATTGATATACGTGTCAAGGACCGGCACGCCCCTCAACACGGTGTATTGCCTTGGAAATACTTATGGAAGATATGTGTATTGGTTGTTCTTATACGTATACGTATTTACTTATAATAATATATGGAAAATATTTTTGTATTTATGAGTTTTTAAGAGAAAATACTATATGTACATAAAAACCGAGAGAATCCAATAATATATATTTTTGGGTGCAATCTCTTAGGAAAAAGATTGCTTTTTGGATTTTTTAATTTGTTTGGTCAATTCTTTAGGAAAAGAATTGTTTTGTTAATTTTTAGTTTTTATATATTTTTATATTTTTGATTTTTTATTTGTTTTTGATTTATGATACGTAAAAATAACGTTCACTAGGTGAACGGATCCCAAAAGCCAATGAAAACCGTCAATCGATAGTCTCTCGTAAAGTCAAAGAACCGGCAGCGGCGTCATTTGAAATGTGTATAGTTGAAGTTCGTTTTTCTCAGTTCTTAACAAATTGAAAGTCCTAACAAGATCGAGTTTTTAATTGTTTTTTGTTGGTAAAGTATTTGCATATTCTATAGCTAATTCAAACAAAGCCTTGCTAAAATGAAAAATACAATCTACTTATACGTAAAACAAAGTGCACAAACCAAGTTTTTATTCAAGTAAAATGCTAAAATGTAAATTCTACAAACTATAAGGACTGAAAATGTAAATTCAATGAAATGTAAATGCTAAAAATGTAAAGTCAAAAAGTCAAAGGACTAATATTGAAAAATCAGTTAACTATATGGACCAAATGTAAAAATCTATCAAACTAAGTAAATAATTTTAAACTAACTTGAAAACTGAATAACCACTTTTGAACAAACTTGAAAATGCAAGGACTGAACATTGGAAAACCCTAATAAGTTGGAAGATTAGCTTGATTTAGAAACTGCTTAATACCAAAAGGACCAAAGTGCAATTTTCAAGAGTTTTTAACCAAAAACGGGTTAAGGAATGAAATAAGCTCGTTTGAGCTCGTTTCTTAACCAAATAAGCTCAAACCAATTTCAAACGACTTAAAATCAAAATTAAGCTAGACCTGTCCAAGGAATTAAGCTAAAACTGCCTAAAACTCTTATAAGCAAATTCTAATAAGCTCAAAATAAGCTAACTGATAAGCTACACATGCACTACTTGATTTTAATGAAGAAGCTTGTTAAACAACTCAAAAGAAGAATGGGAAATCAAGTCTCAAAGAAAATGATCAAGTAATAAGCTCTAAAATTGAAAATAAGCTAAATTGAGCTTATGTTGACTTTTGTTGACCAGATTTTTCAAAAAGCTCAAATTCTCAAAACCTACTCAGGAACACTTTTTGAATGGAAATGTGAATGAAAATTAACAAGTTTCTGAAGTGGAAAGTGAGATATGAGAAATCAGACCATGATTTTATCACAGGGAAATGCAATTGCTCAAGTGCTTAATAAAATGCTTATTACTCAATCAAAACTAGAGACTGTATAATTTCCTTTTACTCACTAAAACTTCATATATTGAGTGATGATTAAAAGATGGTTTGAAAGGATTTCATCCAAAATTAAAGAAATGCCAAGCAAATGAAAATCACTACTTTCTGAAAATTCACTTAACAAAAACTGACCCAAACCTTTTTGAGTACCAATGGCCTGTTTGACCAAATTCTTGACTTAAAAATGACTGAAATCTTATTGCTATGACTAGTTGACTTGAAATGAACCAAAATTTACCAAAAACTAACACTTAACAACAACTTGTAGATTAATCCCAAACACCATTTCTGATCTTGAACAAACTTTATTGAAGAAATTTCAGGCAATTGGCTAAGCTGAGTAAAAAGCAATATAAGAACAAGTTTTATAGCTAAAATGAAATGCAAAGCAACCACAAGCTAACAGTCTAAAAGGCTAACACTCAATATGATCTATTAAGCTGAGATGATTGATTAAGCTGAAAAACAGGACAAATATAAGACTTATAAGCAAGTATTAAGCTACACTAAGGCTACTCAATCACTGAAATCAGATCAAAGACAACCTAAACACATTTTATCATGCAGACAATCAATGATTAACTAGGAATTGAGCAGGCAATCAACAATTCAGTGGAACAAGAACTAAGGACTTGACACCTTTTAGCTTAGGCCTCCATTGGGAAGTAGAGAAGCGCTGAGCCTTCTAAGCTAGTGCTAACCACCACCTTAGCACTAGAATTCACCAAACATCTACTAATCATCAGCTACAATCAACTAAATCACCATTGTTGAACTTGAATTCTGCAAAATCAACTAGGACTGGAATTGGCTGAATAGAACACTTCAACAGCTACAATATCTCCAAAACTTAGCTAATCATGATTAGATAATGATCATAAATAACTAGAACAGCAACAGAGTAACAAGATTCAGGATAGGAACAGTAGAATAGCAATGAAGAATTTGGAGGGAAAATGGAAATTTTATTGATTTAGGAATTGAGTTGGTTACAAAGCTGGTAATTGGTTACAACTAATAACAGACTCAAGAGTTTGTCAGACTCTTGAGTTGTTAAGCTAAAAACTAATAAAGATGAGAGAAAACTAAAAGTGTGTGTGTTTTCACACTTTTCTACATTACAAGAAATAAAGGCTAATCTAGGGTATTTATAGAATGCAGATGTGAAGTAGTTGGGGATTGTGACGTGTTAGAACCAATCAATTGCTTCCACGTGGCTTTATTCTGCTAATTGAATTTTGCAAGTGAAGAACAATTTTAGGGTTTTTTGATTGAGATGGTTTCATGTTAATTGATTGTGTCCATTGTATTCGTCTCTAAAAAACGATCACTTTTGATGTTTATATCATCTTTTGAAACGCATCCTAGCTCAAACCCGCTCCTGGCAAATTTGTTGAAGAAGATGACACGTGGCACATTGTTATTGGTCTTCAAAAGCTCACACGGATTGTTATCCATTTTGGATAAAAGGTATTATTGCATGGCTTAATATGATTGCTGAAGAAGGAAGTGGTGCGCTGCACTGTTCAGATACGGGTATTAAATGTTGGCGGCGCTAGTGGGAATTAATTAAGCTGATTTAGTGATCCTTGTATCCTATTTCTTGCACTCTCATTGGCCCAAAGCATTTGACACGGATTGAACTTGAAATGAATTTCCAAAGTTGGCATAAATAGTCCCTTGACTTGGCAGATTGAACTTTTGAGCTATATTCTTCATTTCTTTGACAGTTTCAGTCCTTCAACTTGCATTTTTAAACATTTAAGCCCTTTGACTTGGCAGACTTGAGAGTTGACCATGTTTGACTTTGATCTTGACTTTGACAAATTAACACTTTTGGTCCTTCATCTTTGGCAGATTGTCAAGATAGGTCCTTGTACTTCAAAGTCTTGTCACTTTTGATCCTTCTTTGTCTTTTTCATCAAATTAAGCTTGATTTTTCCTTTGTTTGCTTGAAAATGCATCCTTCTTACCTATTTGCACACAAACACAAAACATACCACATAATTCCGCTTTATAGCACAAAGTTTAGGTATTTTTCTTGTGTTTTAGGGTGATTTGTTGATAAATTGATATGAGTTTTTGCTCATATCAATAGTAAAGATGATATTAATTAATTATGTTTTTGTCATTACATAAAAAGATTACATATGTATTTATATCAATACATATCTTTATGAACAATCAACCTTAACCCTAAACCTAATGGACCTTAAGCCTACAACTAGACTTAGGTCATATTGTCTAACATTACCATTCTCAATGTTGAAGTTTATAATACATAAACCACACTTAAAAATCACGAGTAACGCAATAAAATAAAGATAATGCCAAAAAGAAATTGTTACATTGTACCGAGACACCTTCTTAATTTCATTTCAAAATTTCCTTTAGACTTCCCACGGTTGATTTTTGACCTATCGCTAGTGGTTACTCTCAATTCGAATTAACCTTTATCCATTCCTTTGACACCTTATTAGTTTGATTTCAAAATTTCCTTTCCCTTCCATTTCTTACCTTAAATGATCTTTATAACACCTACAATGAGGTCCTATTTTCTCATTGCAAGATTCTAAATTGGGATCACAAGTCAGGCATGAATCACTTCCTACACTTTAGGGTGATGCTAAGAAAATCCAATCACATGTATGGAGTTTAGAAATAAATTTATTAAAATTAGGTATATTAGAAACCTTAATTATTATGATATTCTAAGCCTAAGGAAGTTTCATAAGAAAACAAAATCTTCACTTATGTTCAACATATCAAACTCTTTTTTCCTTTTCACTCCATTAAGCATGAAAAATTCTTGAGATGTGTTAGTTCTCTCTCTTACATTACCACGCGTATCTAAAACAATACTATCATTTTTTGTCCCTAATGATACCCTCCCTTGATGAACTAATATTCTTACCTGGGCAGTAGTTAAGAATAATCTACATAGGATCATAGTCTCATTTGTCTGTCCATACATATCCATAACTAAAAATCAGCCAAAAACACATATTTATCAGTTCTAACTAACACATTTTCAGCCATACCTAAGGGTGTTATTTTAGACATATCCTTCATTTCTACTAATATGTTGGTGCTTTTAAATTCTCCTAAGTTTAACTTGTTAAACATATTTTTAGGCATAACATTAAGACTAGCACCTATATCAGCTAAAGCTTTAGTAGTAAAATCACCTATAGAGCAAGGAATAGTAAACTTCCCTAGTTCGAGTCTCTTAGGTGGTACTTGGCAGGGTAGATCGCTAGGAAAACTCTTCTTCTCTTCATATTTCTTTTCTTCTTCATCCTTGTCATTAATAACCAAACATTAAGTTTTTCCCCTTTCTTCCTGGGCATCTAATTCCATCTCAAGTTGGATATCATCATAAAACAAAGGCGTCACTATTGAGAATATACTAAGTAAAAAGTAAAGATAATGACAACAAAGTGTCATGAAAATACCTCAACGAAACAAAAGGAGTCTTTTATTAAAATGAAATCCCAAAATAATACATAGACAACAAACATCATCAAAATATAGTAAACAAGTATGCATGAAAGTCTAAAGAAAAATAAATAAGAAGGTGCACTCTAACAGCAAATCCTAATTGTCTCTCTAGCATCTCTTAACTTCTAAACCACCTCGATAATCATCTGAAAATGATGCTTAAATATATCAATATATATTTGGTGAAAGTCATAGGTTTAAGATACAAAATAGTTCCAAATGGTGTGCTCAAAATAAAACCAAGAAATTTAATATGGACAACAATGACTACACCTAAACAAGCGAGCATATAATCATCACACACTGAGGACAGGTCGTGCCCCACGCTCCAACTAAATTACAACACAACTGAAGACGGTTTGTGCCTCACGCTCAAACCAAAATACAACAAAACTGAGTGTTGAACCCTTTTAATGGATCTATATTGTTAAGAATTTGTGCAATAGTTTGTAATCAAACTAGAGCACTTGAGAACTCTTACTCAACCAAATAAGTTATGCGGAATCTAACTTATAAAGCAAAGAAGAACATAATTACTTTTAACTATTCTATTTTTTATTAATCGACTTTCAATGAGGTACAATAAACTCATCATACCTATGTTCCTTTTATAGAGTAAGGAACCCTAGAAACCTTTAGAAATATCTTATCAATATTCTAAACTATTAAGTATATCATATAAGATAAACTCTAACTATAACTATGACATATCTTTTCTAAAGATATATTCTTCCTAATCAATATAGCAGTACTTACAATGCCTTGGTTAACAAATCAGCTACACTGTTATCTGTATGAATCTTCAAGACCTGAATAAGCTTTTTGTCATAAGCATCTCTTATAAAGTGATGTCTTATCTCAATGTGCTTGGTCTTGGAGTGAAATACTGGATTCTTGACAATGCTGTTAGCCCTATATTTTATATAGTCGAACAAGAATGTAATAGGTCATCTTATTCGTAAATGGTCTTGTATTGTAATAGGTTAGTCAGGAAAACCGGGCTTGGACTTTAAGCTAATATTGTATAAGTTAGGGGCGTAAGCCCAAGCAAAGCCATGCCCGACCCAAGGAAACTAAACCCACGGCCCAAATGCCAAGGGTATATAAAACCTCTTCCATGTGTGGAAGAGGGTGTTGGTTACCATTTTACTTTCTCTTTCTAAAGTGTTTAACCTTCCAAAATCTCTCTAGTTTCTCTCTCTACTTTTCTTCCCTTTCTCTCTCTAGAATCTTGTGTTATGGATTGATATGGGATTAACATTTGGTATCAAGAGCCTATAGTGGATAGGTGATTGAAGATTCGTGTTTGTGTTCTTGATTTTCTTGCTTATTTTGATCCATATCATTCGAACCAAAACTCTTTTTTGTGATTTTTATGGTTTTTTCTTGATACAAATCTTCTACATAGTTGTGGTAGAGATTTGGTATATTCACTTTGGCTAAAAACACAAAATTTTTGGGTGTTTTGATCATTTTTTGGCTTAAAATCTCGAATTGGTTGAGTTTTGTCCGAGAAAGTGGGAATTTGGTACTATTCCGGCAAGTTTCATCGGAAAAGGGTTTTATATTCCGACGGATATTCCCACAGAATTATATCGGAAAAGTGTTTCTTCACTCCGATCATTATTCCGATAGTCATTCCGATAGGTATTCCGATAGTACATTCCGACAGGTATTCCGATAGAACATTCCGAAAGACATTCCGACAGGTATTCCGATAACACATTCCGACATACATTCCGACAGGTATTCCGATAGCACATTCCGACAAACATTCTGACAGGTATTCCGATGGACATTCCGACATGTATTCCGATGGATATTCCGATGGAAATTTTGTTCGAGTATCTTTTAGACTTAGCCACTATCTAGACTAGTCCCGGAACATAGTTTACACGAAGATTAAAAAAAGTTAAAAATTTTAGGTCAAGTAAAATCAAATTTTTTCCCTACTAGTTTTTGGCTATTTCTAACTCAATTTCAAAAATTGGCGATAAATTTTTTTTTCGGCTTACCGTTTTGTCAGACTGAGGAATTTATTGTCGGACTGGGATTTTTTTTTCTTCGAACTTTCAGAATTTCAACCACAATCAAATCACAACACATTCACTAAGATCCTCATCCATTCACAAGTATTCACCATGTCTAACAACAACATCAACATTGCGACTGCTAATCAAATTCGTTTAGAACAAGGTGGCAACGGTAATCCACCTGTGCTGAAAGCCGATTGCTACGTTCAGTGGAGATCTCGTTTCCTGAGATTTCTAGATGGAAAAGAGAACCGAACCACTCTTCATCATTGCCTTGAGAATCCACCTCCAGTTTTTGAATTCAGACCCATTACCATACAAGTAGAAGATGGTACTTCATCAACTACACGAGCTATGGAGGATTTCGACACATGTCCTGCTGAGAAAAAGAAACTCCTCCAAGCTAAAGCCGATGATGTTAACTACATACTCACTGGGATTGATAACGATATCTATTTCACGGTTGATGCATGTCCAAATGCTATGGAAATGTGGAACGCAATTCATCGATTGAAGCAAGGTGAGTCGATAAATGTTCAAGATCTCGAGACTAATCTACTTTGGGAGTTTGAAAAATTCACATACGAAGATGGTGACTCCATTGACTCATATTACTCGAGATTCTACAAAATAATGAGTGAGCTTGTCAGAAATCAGTGCACCATCTCCGATCATCATGCCAATGTTCAGTTTCTACTTCTACTCAAACCGGAATGGCAAAGGTTTGTGACTTTGGTCAAACAAAGGGAGGATATCAAGACTATATCTTACCACAAACTTTATGATATATTGAAACAACATCAGAATGAAGTGAATGAACTTAGGGCTGAAAAGGCAGAACGATCGGCGAACTCTATTGCTTTTGTAGTTGCTACTTCAACAAAACCCGTTCCTCGTCAACAACCACCTACACATTCCTCAAGGTCATCAAGCTCATCCACAAAACCTCTAGCTACTGCTAGAAACAAAGCAAAAACAATTGTCCCCACTTTACCTCCAAAGTATGACACCGAGTCAGATGGAGACAGTGATGATGAACAAACTTCAAGGGACAAGAAGATTTAAGAACTCATGTCTTTACTCACCGCAACTTATAAGAAGATCTACAAACCTACCAACAACAACCTCAGATCATCATCCAATGCTAGATATAAGGAAGTTGATCATGCACCTAGGTATGACCATGATGCTAGGTATGATAATCAAAGGATGCCGAATCAAGTTAGGGCTAGAGATACTGTAGGCACTCCGGTTGTGCAGAAGACTGGGATTCAATGCTTCAACTGCAAGGGATTTGGGCACATGGCTAGGGAATGCAAGAAGCCAAAACGGGTTAAGGATTCGGGATATCACAACGAAAAGATGCTACTGTGTAAGAAAGAAGAAGCAGGGATTCAACTCACAGCAGATGAAGTTGACTGGCGTGATGACACTGATGATGAAGCCGATGATAAAGATTTAGAGGCACATTATGTGTACATGGCAAAGATTCAAGAAGTGATTCCAGAGATTGCTGAAAATTCTGGACCAATCTTCGACACAGAGCCAATTGAAAAGGTACCATAAAATGATAACTATAATGTGTTTGTTAATGAACGACGGCATCCTGAGCAACCCGAAAGCATCAATGACACATATGTAATGGACACGGAGGATAGCAATATCTCTACGGATTCACAGCATATGTGTAATGATGACGGAAATGCTACTCAGGATACTAAATTGGAAGAGGATCGTGATTTGCTTGCGTCTATTATTGATTCTTTAAAACATGAAATTAATGAAAACAAAGAGGCCAATAAATGTCTGAAGCAAGCAAACACATCCTTAGCCGAGGAGATAGACAGGCTTAAAGAGTGTGATTATGTAAAAGAAGCTGATCGACGAGTTGCAATAGCTAATGGTTTGGTATATGAACGTAAGGTGCTCAACGAACAATATTGTTCTGAAGTAACACATGAAATTCATATGTCAAAACAAAAGATATCGGAACTTGAAGAACAACTGCTGCTACATAAACTCCAGATTACTGAGTTAGAGTCGGTTAACAAAGAACAAACTGAGCTTTATAAAACTCGTGAACAAAAGGATATTGAAAAAATTCTTGATTTGGAAAAGAGAGTCGAAACGTTAAACAACATTGTTTACAAAACAGGTCAGTCTATTCAAACAATGAATATGCTCAATAGAAATATGAAAACGAGTTTTGTTAAGCCTGAATATCTCAAGAACGTTCAATCTATAAAGCCTGGTCTTTATGATATCGGTTGTTATGTTGATAATCTTGCTCTTATTCTTTCCCCTGACTGCGACGAAATCCTTCGTCATCAAGAAGAAAGTCGATCGAACTTAAGTGATTTGATAAACCTTTCTGATTCTAACAATCATATTAAATTTGTCCCTCAAAAAGAACTTTCAAAAGAACAAAAGATGTATAATAGTGCTCCACCACCAAGTGATGAACCACAACAGAAAGTTTCTTTAAAAAGGAGTTTCAAAAAACAATCAATTTTGTTAGAAAAGCGAATTTTGGATGAAAAACGTAAATGGGATGAGAAAGCAAAAGTGTTCAACAATTTGAGGTTATAAAACAAGGGGTTTTAAATTTGTACAAAGGTGTCGTCGACTATGAAAAAGTTTCTAGGGTTACCGTTTGGAATATTAAACCTAACCCACAAGTAGAAGTCGTCATTCAACAATGCATTGTTCCAACCATTGATGATCTTTCAAAAAATGTGGAAATGTTTTATAACGCTCTCACTGAGGAAATGTTAACTGATTTAAGTTATGTTAAATATCTTGGAGATGAAGTTGATTTTCTTCAAAATAAATTAAAGACACAAGAACACCAACTTTCTAACGAAATTGATCGACTTTCGAAGGAATATTTCTATGTTGACCATATGAATGCTATACTTGGTGTGTATACCGATCTTGATCAATATTGTCATGTAGAATGTGTAGTGTCAGAAACGGACGAGAAATGTCGCAATCTTGAAGTGGAGCTTTCGAAACAAATTCAGTCATATAACAAACTCTCGAAAAGTTTTTCCCAACTTGAGAAACACTCCATTTCTCTTGAACTTGCTTTACAAAAAGGTGAAAAAATCATAATCATAAAAAGTGTCAAGAAATGGCAGCTTCTTCGGTTCGACCAATAAATGAAAAAGGTTTCAAAATAAATAATTTGAAATCTCAGCTACAAGAAAGGGACATAGCCATCAGTGAGTTACAAAAACTCATTGAGAAAATGAAAGGAAAGTCTGTATTGGGTAAACCATCCGCCGTTCGTCAATCGAATGCGGTTAAATACCCTAAATCATCTGTTTTGGGACAATCCCCACAGACTTCGCCTAAGATAGGAAATGATAAGAGCACAAATGTGATAGCACCAGGAATGTATAAGATGAACACTAAGCCCACTCAAACTGGAACATCGCGGTTACCTCAGAATATTAAGAAAACTAATCAACGTGTGTCTTCTTCTACAGGAGTAATCCCCACTACTAGCGTTAGCGGACCACAACTTAAGAGCACTAGAATCCAAGATAAGGTCATGCCTAACAATAGTCAAGGAAAGAAGTTGGAAGTAGAAGACCACCGTAGGAATTTTAAGTTTTCTAAGAATAAAACGTCTGTAACTGCATGTAATGACAGTTTAAATGCTACAACCTCGAATGTTGAATTTGTTTGTGTTGAATGTGGAAAATGTGTTCGTACTTTCAATCATGATGCTTGTGATCTTAATCATAATGGCGTGAATACTAGAACTAGGAAGCCTATTCTTGTGCCCACTAGTACTAGAGAACCCACAAGAACTTTGAACCAATCCACTGATCAATCACTTAAGAAACTAAGTGCGTTAGAATCCACTACTCTACGTAAACAAAGCAGGTTAAAGAAGCTTTATGAGAACATGATTAGGAAATGTACACGGGGGTATTCAAGATTTACACCACCCGGATACAAATGGGTACCTAAGACAACCCCTATTCTAACTGTGTCTATGAATGTTAGCTTGCCTTTAGAATCTAGGCCTACTACTATTTTGGAACCCGTTTCCATCAAAGGCTCCCATTTGTCAAATGCTACATTGTCTTCTAATTCTTCTGCAGCTCGTCGAAATCATCCTATTCATAATGGACTCCGGGTGCACAAAGCATATGACGGGCAATCTCAAGCTTCTCATTAACTTCGTGGAGAATTTTCTGGGTACGATGCGGTTTGGAAATGATCAGTTTGCACCGATACTTGGATATGGCGATTTGGTTCAAGGAAATCTCACTATCAAACGGGTTTATTACGTCGAGGGACTGAATCACAATTTATTCTCTGTTGGTCAATTTTTTGATGCGGATCTAGAAGTGGCTTTTCGGAAATCTACTTGCTATGTTAGAGACTACGATGGAAATGACCTTCTTACATCTTCTCGTGGTTCTGATCTCTACACAGTAACTCTTCAAGACACATCTTCAACAAATCCAATTTTCTTAATGGCTAAAGATTCATCCTCTCAAGCATGGTTATGGCATCAACGATTGTCACATCTCAACTTTGACACCATCAACTTGCTTTCGAAGAATGATATTGTGACCGGTCTTCCTAAGTTAAAATTCGTCAAAGACCATCTTTGTTCTTCTTGTGAGTTGGGGAAAGCAAAATGGAAGTCTTTCAAAACAAAGACTACCCCAAGCTCAAAAGGATGATTGGAACTTCTACACATGGATTTATGTGGTCCCATGCGTGTAGAGAGTATTAACGGGAAAAAGTATATTCTCGTGATTATTACTCTAGATACACATGGACTTTCTTCTTAAGGTACAAAGATGAAACACCAGAGGTTCTCAAAAACTTTCTCAAGATGATACAACACAAACTTCAAGCTCAAGTGTTAACCGTAAGAACGGATAGGGGTACTGAATTTTTGAACAAGAACTTGTAATCTTACTTTCAAGAAGGCATCGAACATCAAACGTCTATTGCTCAAACTCCTGAACAAAACGGCGTTGTCGAAAGACGGAACCGTACTTTGGTTGAGGCTGCTCGAACAATGCTTTCTGCTTCAAAACTACCGCTATTCTTCTGGGCTGAAGCAATTGCAACTGCCTGTTATACTCAGAATCGTTCTCTCGTCATCCCTAGACATGAAAAGACACCTTACCACATCATCAATGGCAGGAAACCTACTATCAAATTCTTTCACGTATTTGGATCTTTATGCTACATTCTTAAAGACGGTGAGAATCTCGACAAGATGAAAGAAAAAGGTGATGCATGTATTTTTGTTGGGTATGCTACATTGTCGAAAGGATATCGAGTTTACAACAAGAGAACAAAGATTATTGTCGGAACAATTCATGTGAACTTTGACGAATGACCACAAATGGTACGTGATCACAACAGCTCAAGTCCCGCACCTCAATGTCCAACAATGGCACCTACATAAAACAGTGTACGTCCCGTGTAAGAATGTCAACAAAGTAATCCTACAGCTAACTCGACGGATACGACACAAATTAATGAGTTGGTTGATTTATATGATCCAATGTTTGATGAATATTACTATGGAAACAATCAAGTTGTGTCAAAGACTTCCGCTGTCAACGATGTTGTTGCACCCGCACAAAGTCAACACGACACAACTGCCTCTACTTCAGCAACCGTTGCTCAAGAGACAATTCCATTGGATACTCAAAAAACTCAAGAAACAATCATACAACCAACATCACCAACTGTCAATGCTGAAGGAGGAAACAACAATCAAGCAGTCGATGCACAACCTAACGAAGAAGAATTTATCAACCCGTTCGGTACACCGGTACGCGAAGTCGGAGAGTCTTCTACCCAACATGTTGATCCATCCAACATGCATACATTCTACCAACGATATCCATCCACTCACCATTGGACACGTGATCATCCATTGGAGCAAGTCATTGGAAATCCTTCACAACCGGTTCGAACACGCAGACAACTCGAAACCGATGGTGATGTGTGTATGTATGCACTCACCGTGAGTTCAACTGTACCTACAAACATTAAACAAGCCATGACTGATCATGCGTGGATTGAATCAATGCAAGACGAAATTCATCACTTTGAACGCCTAAATGTTTGGGAACTTGTTAACATACCCTATGGAATGTCAAATTTAGATTTCAAATGGATCTGGAAAAACAAACTGGATGAAGAACAAACCATCATCAAAAACAAATCTCGTCTTGTGGTTAAGGGATACCGGCAACAAGAAGGCATAGAATTAGATGAATCATTCGCTCCAGTTGCTCGTTTGGAAGCTGTTAGGATATTCCTTGCTTATGCTGCACATAAGGGCTTCACGGTTTTTCAGATGGACGTTAAAACTACTTTTCTCAACGGTTAATACTAGGTTTTTGCCAAGTACGAAAATTTGTTCCCCGACAGCGGCGCCATTTAATAGTGTGATTTTATTAGGTTCTTTTTCGATTCAATTCGAATTGATTACCGGTTAAAAGTGTGACTCAGTCGTTTTTGGTTAATAAAAAGAAGGTTTTGTTTATCTATTTCTACTTAAAAGGTAAAAGCGAAACGTAATAAAAATAAACCAAAAACAAATAACTAATAATAAAGGAGCAAAACAAATAATAAAACGTAAATTAAAGCAAAACAATTAATAAAAATAAAGCTAAACGAAGAAATTAACTTTCGACTAAAAAATAAAGTTTACTTAATGAAAAAGGAGAAAATAAAACTAAGAGGGTACTTTAAAACTAGACGAGGCAAAAGCTAAAGCGGACACTAAATAAGAGATAAAACTTAAACTTTTGGAAAAAAATACTACTACTAAAAATTGACGAAAAATTCAACTAAAAATACGTGACTTTCAGAACTAAAATCGGAACAACTTTCAGATTAAACTAAACGATTACGGAACAAAATTAATAAATAAACAAGCAGGCAGGCTACCAGCTCAAGCAGGCAACCTACCTGGTTGCTCAATTGGCGGGAAAACTCTAAGCTAGCTACTAACCAAGCATGTCATTCTTAATATACTTATACGGAATGTTTTTTTTCCTTTTGGTTATACAGAATAAAATTGGTGTCTTATCCGGATTTTTAGTTTTTATGTCTATCCGGAATAAAAAACTTGTGTCTATCCGGAATAAAAAAAACTTGTGTCTATCCGGAATAAAAAAAAAAACTTTCGCCTTATCCGGAATATCTTAATTTGCATGTTGTTCGGAATGAGTTTACAAGTTATCCGGAATAAAATGTTTATGTTATCCGGAATAAAAAGTTTATGTTATCCGGAATAAAATGAGCTGGCCACTATTCGGAATAAATGAAGATGCACACTATTCGGAATACAAGAGTTTTAAGAACCCGGATAAGAACAAATAAAATGCAAATAAGCTAAAATCTAATAAGCATTTATCTAAAAACTTAACCAAATTGATTTTAAGAAAAAAAAACTAATAAGCCAAAATTTTAAAACTTTTAAAAACACTAAATAATAAAAATATTTAAAAACAAATTTTTATAAAAATTAACTAATAAGCACTTAATTAAAAATAAAAAAGTTAACACAATAAGCTATAAAAATCAAACACTAAAAGATCAAAAAGCACAATCAAACACAAACATCAATTAAATAAAGAACATGATTAACAAACTACATGATTATCAAAATTAAACAAGATTAAAAAGATTAAGAAAGGAAGAATGAAAATGATTAATTTAAAAAGCTTGAAATTAAGATGATTAAAGATTCAAATTACAAGATTAATGAAAGAGATTGAAAAGCATTAAGAAAAGCTAGAGAGAGAAAGTATATTAATATACTCCTAATTACCTTACAATATTAAAACTATCTAAAATTATCTAACCACCTCCTAATGACACATTAGGAGGGTATTTATAGGAGGAGTAAAATGTTGATGCTTTCTTTATTCTTTCTTCTTGTCTCGACTCGATATAAATTCTTTGTCTTTCTCGACGTCGTCTCGGGATTTGTCGATATAAATTGAACTCGTCTTATAATTTTCTTCTTTAATTAGACTTGGTTCTTCGACTTCATTAAACTTCCGTCTTTAGACTTTTTCTTCGATAAATCTTCAGAATAGGTCTTGGAATTCCGTTCGTTTTGCACTCTTGATCTTTTGACTTCGTCTTTTCTCGTTTTCTTCGATAAAAGCCCGTGACAGCCCGTGTTTTTTCCCTTTTCACATTTTGGTCCTAAATCACAACAAAAACACAAACCACGCATAATTCCGACATTTACGACATAAAATACACGTTTTGGCTTGGTTATTATTATAGTTAAGTGGTAAAAGGATGGGTGTTTTCACACCTATCAAATCCCCTACACTTGACTATTGCAATTCCCTCATGCAATGCATTAGTTACAAAGCAAGTTTTACATTTTCCATCATAATCAATCCACCTTGGCCTTTATTAAACACAAGTCATAGAAAATTATCAAATATTCAAAGGAAGAAAACAAGTAAAGAGATAAAAGACTTACATTAGGGTTTTGGAAATATCATGAATGTTCATCACCCTCAAGTTTCACGTTCCCCATACCAAGCTTAAAAACGAGATCATTGTTATTATAAGTTAGCAAACTAACACAAACTCATGTGGCCCAATTATTCACTTAGACTCTCTTATTCCTAGGTGTATCTCTTATATTTTATGATTTTCTTGAATGATCACGAGGATGCATTGTTGACTTATTTCGATAATTTATTTAGGCCGAAAATAAAGTAGAACGATTTAATCAATAGTTAGATAAAGGACAAAATCTTTTAAAACTGCTTCTCGGGACCTCATAAAGTTCATATCTTGGCATAACTCGCTTCACGATTTGAGACCTTTCTCAGACTGATATTTGGCATTGACTTCATACTTCAAATCTTGAGAGACGTTCCTGAAATAATGGTCTTCTCTTCATAATAGGAATTTCTTCACTTGAACTTTTTGAGAGATTCTTCATATTTGGACCACGACTTCTTTATTTTTCTCCAATCTTTATTTAGGATTTTGATATACAACGATCCGCCTCCTTTTAGGACTTGGATCTATTTATCATCATACCTTGTTAGGGCCTTTTTGGATAGACTTCTCCATGATCTTTACGGGAGTATTTGCTTTTCTTCGTGTGTCTCGATCCTTCATATTGATTTTTGATAAATGATTCTTCACATCACTTTGGATCTTTAGCAACAAAATGTAGCCCTCATGCCTTGTTAGGGCCTTTTCGGACTCGCCAATCTTCGCATCCCGCTTTGAAGGTCTACGTAATCTTGGGATTTGGTAATGGTTGATTTAATCTATTGAAAAGATGGAAGAAGGGGATGAATAAAGATGAACTAGAGAGAGAAATAGGAGAGGAGAAGGAGGTAGAGAGAGAAAGAGTAATTTGATTGAAAATGAAAAGTGTGTGAATGAAAGAACCACCCCTCCTAACATGCTAGGAGGGGGTATATATAGCCCACCCTACATGTGGGCTATGTGGACTATATTGTTTACAAATGGATCACGAGCCCAATACTAGAATATATCTTTGGAGTGACCGATCCTTTCTAAATACGTAAAAACGTATTTCCAACAATCTCCCCCTAAGGGAGTTCACTCCAAGTTACAATGTCCTAAATAGTCTATAGCTCGTAATCTATGCTAATAATGATGTGACCGAGACTTTCTTTGGGAAAACGTATTTCCAACAATCTCCCCCTAAGGGCGGTCACACCATTTTACAAAATCTTAAACCTAGCATACTATGCTTGAGTCTTCGATCTTGTTCTTGTGAATATGCTTGATGTGATCTTTGACTTTAGTCTTGAGCATGTTTCCTTGCCTTGACCTGGTGCATTCATCACTTGTGAAATTTGCCTCTTCGTGACTTCATGTTCCACATACTTATACCTTTAAATTCTTGAAAGCTTCAGAGTTTGATACAGCGGAAGACTTGACCTTCAGACTTTCTTGAATTCGTTGAAGTACTAAGTGTATGTAGTATAAGCATGTGGTGACAACTTCTTCTGGATTGTACACCGCAATGCCACCTTTTTGTTACGCTGCATAAGACAGTTAGCAACAAAACATATACACGGATGAAATGGCCTTGAACATTTCATTCTAATTAGGTGGTCGACGAAGACCGTTGGACGATATTGTTGTTCCCATTCAATCCATAACACAAGATTTAGAAGAGACATTTAGAGAGAGAAAGAGAAGAAAGTAGAGAGAGAAACAAGAGAGAATTTGGAAGGTTAAACACTTTTAGAGAGAGAAATAAAATGGTAACCAACACCCTCTTCCACACATGGAAGAGGGTTAATATACCCTTGACCTTTTGGGCTGTGGGCTTTGTTTCCTTGGGCCGGGCTTGGCTTTGCTTTGGGCTTACGCCCCTAACTTATACAATATTAGCTTAAAGTCCAAGCCCGGTTTTCCTGACTAACCTATTACAATACAAGACCTTTTAACGACTAAGATGACCTATTACATTCTTGTTCGGCTATATAAAATATAGGGCTAACAATCTCCCCAATGTATCGGTCATCTTAAAAAGCTTAAAAAGCATAAGATGATTGAGTGAATACATTCTTGTAGAGGAGATCTTCCTGCTTTGGTCTTGTATCTTGGTCTTGATCTTGTTTGTAACAGCTTTGTTCCTTCATGCTTTCGTGATCTTTATCTTGAGCCTTTGTCATTTGACTTTGAGTGCTTGAGATCTTCATCTGTACTCCTTGTGACTAAGATGACCTATTACATTCTTACATTCTTAGGTATCTTGATTATCGCCATCTTGTGCTCTTGTGACTTCTGAATCGACATCGGTTGTACAGCTACGCCACCTTCTTGATATGCAGCAACATATATAGACACGGATGAAATGGCTTTGAACATTTCACCCTAACTCGGTAGCGTTTTACCTCCGGTCGGTGAAGACCGTTAAACGGTATTAAATACCGTACCTGTGATCAGGTAGATTCGATTAAGAACCTCCTTGACAGGGTTTCCCGGCGGTAGAAGCCAGTTCTCTTTACTCGACCGTCTCAAAGCAGACTGCGAACGTAAAGAGTGAATCATAAGGATAAATTATCCGTCTGATTAGAGTCGTCAATTCAAATTTCCTGGAACAAGTTTGATTCAAAAAGAATCGCACCATTGTTGCTTTCCAGTTTGTCACAAGCTTGATTCATAGAGAATCTTGCGAGTTACCTACCGCAGTGCTGTTTGATGTTGACACTGGAAGGATTTCCATTCGTCACTGTGAACACTAATGAGTGTCACTCTGAATGTTCTGGCAAGATCACATGGATTTTGCGAAGAAACCTGGAATCAAGTTTGAATCAGTTAAGAATCGAAACTTAGTTGCTTTCCAGTTCTCACAAGTTTGATTCGTGTAGAATCGCACAAGTTACCTACCATGAGCTTGTTTAATGCTGGCTCAAGCAGGATTTCCATCTTCATTGTGAATCCTATCACTCAGATGTTCTGGCAATATCACAAGGATAATGCGTAGGACTCGATTGTGTCCTAATGAGATGATAGATAGATCTCGATTGGCTCTAGACTCAATAAGTGCATTTTGGTAATCGGAGGCTGGAGCAGACTGCCACCTTTTCAATATTAACTGACTCGGAGTGAGAAAGTCAATAGATACGTGTTGATCTCCGTGACAATGAGACAAGTTTCTTTTGAGAGAAAGTCGAATGGCTGGGGAAGGGTTGTGCATCGAATCACTGGGTCCATGACACTTGTCTTCAAAAGATGTGTTAACCCGGTTTCTACCTAAGTTGCATAGAATATTCAACTCCTTCAATGCTTACCAATACATCATCATTAGCACCTTGTTGTGATTGTTCTAGTGCTAACTTAAGTAATTGGTCCGCATTCAGCTTCAATCCACTCCATCTTTCCTAAGGACAACTATTTCTAGCTATGGAATGTCCTTGGGTAGATCCCTCCGGTTCTGGTTGGATCATAGGACTTAGTTTCCTATCCTAAACCACCTTTTGACTCCATCGTTCCGTCGTGGATAGTAGGTTGTTTTGGGTATAGATCATAACCATAAACCATTGAAAACCATTCAAAGTGCTTGATAAAAATCAAAACTTTTAACACTTTGAAAGTTTTATCTTTTCGAAAAGCTCCCCCTACACACATGCATCGATATACGAAATAGTTTGGCATGTGAAGGAAAGAGTTGCACTTTAGTCTTTAAGATCACTTGTTGCGATATATTAAATTTTAATCACATTTTCTCCCCTATCTCTAATATAAAAATATAATATTAGAGATACCAAAAGATTAAAATATGACAATTTCCAAAAAATCGACGGGAGAGAAACATGTGTGCACGCATGAATCATGGAACATTTTCAGTCGGGTCGCTCCCCCTCAACAATATATGTGTGTCTTGAGACAAAATTTGACAAAATTTTAGAAAAACGACACCACAAAATATGTTGAGGTACGGAGTTGAGATGCCTTTTCCGATATAATATATTACATTTGACAATTTCATAGCATTTTCGGAATGTGTTGGATACATAAAATATGACAATTTTATAGATGTACCCAACAACATTAAAAGGCTTGATTTTAAAACTCTCCCCCTCATAAATTGATCAAAATAACATATGAAAATTTTGAGATATAAAAACCACTTATGAGGAAGGGAGTGTTGAACACACAATTTTGAAAGATTTAGAAAAACCTTTTGAGAAATTCTTGAAAAATTGTGTTCAACAGTTTTAAAATAATCAGAGTAGAAGACTTCTCTTCTATTGCATAGGGAAAGCGCACTGAAACGTACACTCCCCTTTCGGGTCCGTTTTTCATGAGCTCAAAACTTTGATTGTTTTGTGACTAGCTCATGACCGAGAAAAATTAATTTTCCCGTTGTGAAGGATAAGTTATCATCCGTGATAAACTTTCCTTATGTTGAAGTTCGAGGTCTAAGCTGACATTTACTTAGAAATCGTTTTTCATGAGCTTAAAAACTTTGAATGTTTTTATAGGAAGCTCATGACCGAGAAATATTAATTTCTCGTTGAGAAGGATAAGTTATCGTCCGTGATAAACTTTCCTTATTTGAGGTCCGAGTCCTAAGCTGTGATGTGCTTAGAAGTCATTGTGAGAGAATATCAAGCAACTTCATTTGCCAAAACCTCCAAGTCTTCTGGAGTCATATACTTCATACCAAGACGACCAACGAGATACGCAAACCTATCTTTCGATAGAGCTTTTGTAAACAAGTCTGCCAGCTGGTACTCAGTTCTGACAAAGTATAATTCCACGATGCCGCGTTCCACTTGTTCCTTGATGAAGTGATATCTGACATCGATGTGCTTGGTGCGGGAGTGCTGAACCGGATTGCAAGATATGGCTATGGCCGACTTTGAGTCACAATACATAGGTATTTTATCAAAGTGGAAGCCATAATCCGTGAGTTGAGTTCTCATCCAGAGGACTTGAGCACAACACGCGGATAGAGCCACATATTCTGCTTCAGCTGATGAGAGCGAAGTGCAATCCTGCTTCTTTGACAACCAGCTGACAAGCTTGTCTTCCCCTAGAAATTGTATGCTACCAGAAGTGATTTTACGACTATCAAGACAACCTGCGTGATCAGAATCTGAAAAAGCCGTTAGATGAAAACCGGTTTCCCTCGGATACCAGAGTCCCATGTGAATGGTATTCTTAAGGTACCGAAAGATCCGTTTAACCTCTTTGAGGTGCTTTTGAGTAGGTCTGGCTTGATATCGTGCACAATAGCATGTGGCATGATGAATATCAGGCCTGCTGGCTGTAAGGTACATAAGTGACCCGATCATACTGCGATATCGCGTTTGATCTACGGGATATGAGTACAAGTCAGCGTCTAGGGATGTGGTCGACAATGGTGTACCAACGCGAGCACATGAGGTCATACCATGCTTTTTAAGTATCTCTTGAGCATACTTAGCTTAGTTTATGAAGATACCACGTGGGGATTGATGAATCTGGAGGCCTAAAAAGAATTTTAGCTCCCCCATCATTGACATTTCAAATCTGCTGTGCATTAATTTTTCAAAACGTTTTGAAAGTTTTGGGTTCGTAGAACCAAAAATAATGTCATCAACATAAACTTGCACCAGCATTATGTCATCCCCATATTTATTAGTAAAGAGAGTAGGATCAATAGAACCTTTGGAGAATCCTTTGGACACCAAGAAGTTTGAAAGTTCTTCGTACCATACCCTTGGAGCTTGTTTAAGTCCATATACAGCCTTCTTGAGACGATAGACTTTGTCAGGATGATGAGGATCTATGAATCCTTCCGACTGATTCACATACACTTCTTCCTTCAAATGACCGTTGAAAAAAGCATTTTTAACGTCCATCTGAAAAACCGTGAAGCCCTTATGTGCAGCATAAGCAAGGAATATCCTGACTGCTTCCAAACGAGCGACTGGAGCGAATGATTCATCGTAGTCTATGCCTTCTTGTTGACGGTATCCCTTAACCACAAGACGAGATTTTTTTTTGATGATGGTTTGTTCTTCATCCAGTTTGTTTTTCCAGATCCATTTGAAATCTAAAATTGACATTCCATATGGTCGGTCAACAAGTTCCCAAACATTTAGGCGTTCAAACTGATGAATTTCGTCTTGCATTGATTCAATCCACGCATGATCAGTCATGGCTTGTTTGATGTTTCTAGGTACAGTTGAACTCACGGTGAGTGCATACATACACACATCGCCATCGGTTTCGAGTTGTCTGCGTGTTCGAACCGGTTGTGAAGGATTTCCAATGACTTGCTCCAATGGATGATCACGTGTCCAATGGTGAGTGGATGGATATGGTTGGTAGAATGTATGCATGTTGGACGGATCAACATGTTGAGTAGAAGACTCTCCTACTTCGTGTACCGGTGTACCGAACGGATTGATAAATTCTTCTTCGTCAGGTTGTGCATCGACTGCTTGATTGTTGTTTCCTCCTTCAGCATTGACGGTTGGTGATGTTGGTTGTATGACAGTTTCTTAAGTTTGTTGAGTATCCACTGGAATTGTCTCTTGAGCAACGGTTGCTGAAGTTGATGCAGTTGTGTCTTGTTGATTTTGTGCGGGTGCATCAGCAGTATTGACAGCGGAAGGCTTTGACACAACTTGATTGTTTCCATAGTAATATTCATCAAACATTGGATCATATAAATCAACCAACTCATTCATATGTGTTGTATCCGCCGAGTCTGCTGTAGGGGTACTTTGTTGACATTCTTGCGCGGGACGTACACTGTTTTGTGTAGGTGCCATTGCTGGACATTGAGGTGCGGGACTTGAGCTGTTGTGATCAAGTACCATCCGTGGCAATTCGTCAAAGTTCACATGAATTGTTTCGACAATAATCTTTGTTCTCTTGTTATAGACCCGATATCCTTTCGACAATGTCGCATACCCCACAAAAATACATGCATCACCTTTTTCTTTCATCTTGTCGAGATTCTCACCGTCTTTATGAATGTAGCATAAAGATCCAAATACGTGAAAGAATTTGACAGTAGGTTTCCTGCCATTGATGATGTGGTAAGGTGTCTTTTCATGTCTAGGGATAACGAGAGAACGATTCTGAGTATAACAGGCAGTTGCAATTGCTTCAGCCCAGAAGAATAGCGGTAATTTTGAAGCAGAGAGCATTGTTCGAGCAGCCTCAACCAAAGTACGGTTCCTCCTTTCGACAACGCCGTTTTGTTCAGGAGTTCGAGCAATAGACGTTTGATGTTCGATGCCTTCTTCTTGAAAGTAAGATTTCAAGTTCTTGTTCAAAAATTCAGTACCCCTATCCGTTCTTACGGTTAAGACTTGAGCTTGAAGATTGCGTTGTATCATCTTGAGAAAGTTTTTGAGAACCTCTGGAGTTTCATCTTTGGACCTTAAGAAGAAAGTCCATGTGTATCTAGAATAATCATCAACAATCACGAGAATATACTTTTTCCCGTTAATACTCTCTACACGCATGGGACCACATAAATCCATGTGTAGAAGTTCCAATCGTCCTTTTGAGCTTGGGGTAGTCTTTGATTTGAAAGACTTCCGTTTTGCTTTCCCCAACTCACAAGAAGAACAAAGATGGTCTTTGACGAATTTCAACTTAGGAAGACCGGTCACAATATCATTCTTCGAAAGCAAGTTGATGGTGTCAAAGTTGAGATGTGACAATCGTTGATGCCATAACCATGCTTGAGATGATGAAGCTTTAGCCATTAAGCAAATCGGATTTGTTGAAGATGTGTCTTGAAGAGTTACTGTGTAGAGATCAGAACCACGAGAACCTGTAAGAAGGTCATTCCCATCGTAGTCTCTAACATAGCAAGTAGATTTCCGAAAAGCCACTTCCAAATCCGCATCACAAAATTGACCAACCGAGAATAAATTGTGATTCAGTCCCTCGACGTAATAAACCTGTTTTATAGTGATATTCCCTTGAACCAAGTCTCCATATCCGAGTATCGGTGCAAATTGATCATTTCCAAACCATACCGTACCCAGAAACTTCTCCACGAAGTTAATGAGAAGCTTGAGATTGCCCGTCATGTGCTTTGTGCACCCGGAGTCCATTATGAATAGGATGATTTCGACGAGCTGCAGAAGAATTAGAAGACAATGTAGCATTTGACAAATGGGAGCCCTTGATAGAAACGGGTTCCAAAATAGTAGTGGACCTAGATTCTAAAGGCAAGCTAACATTCATAGACCCAATTAGAATGGGGGTTGTCTTAGGTACCCATTTGTATCCGGGTGGTGTAAATCTTGAATACCCCCGTGTACATGTCCTAATCATGTTCTCATAAAGCTTCTTTAACCTGCTTTGTTTACGTAGAGTAGTGGATTCTAACGCACTTAGTTTCTTAAGTGGTTGCTCAGTGGATTGGTTCAAAGTTCTTGTGGGTTCACTAGTACTAGTGGGCATACGAATAGGCTTCCTAGTTCTAGTATTCACGCCATTATAATTAAGAGCACAAGCATCATGATTGAAAGTACGAACACATTTGCCACATTCAACACAAACAAATTCAACATTCGAGGTCTTAGCATTTAAACTGTCATTACATGCAGTTACAGACGTTTTATTCTTAGAAAACTTAAGATTCCTACGGTGGTCTTCTACTTCCAACTTCTTTCCTTGACTATTGTTAGGCATGACCTTATCGTGCATTCTATCGCTCTTAAGCTGTGGTCCGCTAACGCTAGTAGTGGGGATCACTCATGTAGAAGAAGACACACGTTGATTAGTTTTCTTAATATTCTGAGGTAACCGCGATGTTCCAGTTTGAGTGGGCTTAGTGTTCATCTTATACATTCCAGGTGCTATCACATTAGTGCTCTTATCATTTCCTATCTTAGGCAAAGTCTGTGGGGATTGTCCCAAAATAGATGATTTAGGGCATTTAACCGCATTCGGTTGACGAACGGCGGATGGTTTACCCAAAACAGACTTTCCTTTGATTTTCTCAATGAGTTTCTGTAACTCACTTATGGCTATGTCCCTTTCTTTTAGCTGAGCTTTCAAATCATTTATTTCGAAATCTTTTTCATTTAGTAGACGAAACGAAGAAGCTGACATTTCTTGACACTTTTTATGATTATGAGATTTTTCACCTTTTTGTAAAGCAAGTTCAAGAGAAATGGAGTGCTTCTGAAGTTGAGAAAAACTTTTCGAAAGTTTGTTATATGACTGAATTTGTTTTGAAAGCTCTACTTCAAGATTGCGACATTTCTCGTCCGATTCTAACACAAGACATGCTACATGACAATATTGATCAAGATCGGTATACACACCAAGTATAACATTCATATGGTCAGCATAAAGGTATTCCTTAGAAAGTCGATCAATTTCGTTAGAAAGTTGGTGTTCTTGTGTCTTTAATTTAATTTGAAGAAAATCAACTTCATCTTCAAGAGATTTGACATAGCTTAAATCAGTTAACATTTCCTCAGTGAGAGCATTATAAAACATTTCCACATTTTTTGAAAGATCATCAATGGTTGGAACAATGCATTGTTGAATGACGACTTCTACTTGTGGGTTAGGTTTAATATTCCAAATGGTATCCCTAGAAACTTTTTCATAGTCGACGACACCTTTGTACAAATTTAAAACCCCTTGTTTTATAAACTCAAATTGCTGAACACTTTTGCTTTTCTCATCCCATTTACGTTTTTCATCCAAAATTCGCTTTTCTAACAAAATTGATTGCTTTTTTAAACTCCTTTTTAAAGAAACTTTCTTTTGTGGTTCATCACTTGGTGGTGGAACACTATTATACATCTTTTGTTCTTTTGAAATTTCTTTTTGAGGGACAAACTTAATATGATTGTTAGAATCAGAAAGGTTTATTAAATCACTTAAGTTTGATCGACTTTCTTCTTGTTGACGAATGATTTCGTCGCAGTCAGGGGAAAGCATAAGAGCAAGATTATCAACATAACAACCGATATCATAAAGAGCAGGCTTGGTACTTTGAACTTTCTTAAGATATTCAGGCTTGACAAAACTCGTTTTCATATTTCTATTGAGCATATTCATAGTTTGAATAGACTGACCTGTTTTGTAAACAATGTTGTTTAACGTGTCGACTCTCTTTTCCAAAGCAAGATTTTTTTCAATATCCTTTTCTTCACGAGTTTTATAAAGCTCAGTTTGTTCTTTGTTAACCGACTCTAATTCAGTAAATTGGAGTTTATGTAGCAGCAGTTGTTCTTCAAGTTCTGATATCTTCTGATTTGACATATGAATTTCGTGTGTTACTTCAGAACAATATTGTTCGTTGAGCACCTTACGTTCATATACCAAACCATTAGCTATTGCAACTCGTCGATCAGCTTCTTTTACATAATCACACTCTTTAAGCCTGTCTATCTCCTCGGCTAAGGATGTGTTTGCTTGCTTCAAACGTTTATTAGCATCTTTGTTTTCCTCAATTTCATGTTTTAAAGAATCAATTATAGACGCAAGCAAATCACGGTCCTCATCCGAGTCAGTATCCTGAGCAGCATTACCGTCATCATTACACATATGATGTGAATCCGTAGAGATATTGCTATCCTCCGTGTCCATTACATATGTGTCATTGATGCTTTCGGGTTGCTCAGGATGACGTCGTTCATTAGCAAACACATTATAGTTATCATGTGATGGTACCTTTTCAAGTGGCTCAGAATCATAGATGGGTCCATAAGTATCATCAGTCTCTGGGATCACTTCTTGAATCTTTGCCATGTACACATAATGTGCCTCTAACTCTTGATCATCGGCTTCATCATCAGTGTCATCACGCCAGTCAACTTCATCTGCTGTGAGTGGAATTCCTGCTTCTTCTTTCTTACACAGCAGCATCTTTTCCTTGTGATACCCTGAGTCCTTATCCCGTTTTGGCTTCTTGCATTCCCTAGCCATGTGCCCAAATCCCTTGCAGTTGAAGCATTGAATCCCAGTCTTTTTCACAACCGGAGTGCCTACAGTGTCTCTAGCCCCAACTTGATTCGGCATCCTCTGATTATCATACCTAGCATCACGATCATACCGAGGTACATGATCAACTTCCTTATATCTTGCATTGGATGATGATCTGAGGTTGTTGTTGGTAGGTTTGTAGATCTTCTTATAAGTTGTGGTGAGTAAAGACATGAGTTCTTCAATCTTCTTGTCCCTTGAAGTTTGTTCATCATCACTGTCTCCATCTGACTCAGTGTCATACTTTGGAGGTGGAGTGGGGACAATTGCTTTTGCTTTGTGTTTAGCAGCAACTAGAGGTTTGGTGGATGAGCTTGATGACTTCGAGGAATGAGTAGGTGGTTGTTGACGAGGAACGGGTTTTGTTGAAGTAGCAGCCACAAAAGCAATAGAATTAGCAGACCGTTATGCCTTTTCAGCCCTTAGTTCATTCACTTCATTCTGATGTTGTTTCAAGATATCATAAAGTTTGTGGTAAGATATAGTCTTGATATCCTCCCTTTGTTTGACCAAAGTCACAAACCTTTGCCATTCCGGTTTGAGTTGAAGTAAGAACTGAACATTGGCATGATGATTGGAGATGGTGCAATGATTTCTGACAAGCTCATTCATCATTTTGTAGAATCTTGAGTAATATGAGTCAATGGATTCACCATCTTCAGATGTTAATTTTCCAAACTCCCAAAGTAGATTAGTCTCGAGATCTTGAACATTGATCGACTCACCTTGCTTCAATCGATGAATTGCATTCCATATTTCCATAGCATTAGGACATGCATCAACTGTGGAATAGATATCGTTATCAATTCCAGTGAGTATGAAGTTTACAGCATCAGCTTCAGCTTGGAGGAGTTTCTTTTTCTCAGCAGAACATGTGTCAAAATCCTCCATAGCTCGTATAGTTGATGAAGTACCATCCTCTGCCTGTGTGGTAATTGGTCTGAATTCAAAAACTGGAGGTGGATTCTCAAGGCAGTGACGAAGAGCAGTTCGGTTTTCTTTTCCGTCGAGAAATCTGAGAAAACGAGATCTCTATTGAACGTAGCAACCGGCAGTGAGCACAGGTGGATTACCGTTGCCACCTTGTTCCAAACGAATTTGATTAGCAGTTGCAATGTTGATGTTGTTGTTAGACATGGTGAATACTTGTGAATGAATTGTAGATCTTAGTGGATTTGTTGTGATGATGTGTGGTTAAAATTGAAATTCCGAAATTTCCAGAAAATTTTTTTCTCAGTCCGACAATAAATTCCTCAGTCTGACAAAACGGTAAGCCGAAAAATTTTGTATCGCCAAATTTTGAATTTGAGTTAGAAATAGCCAAAAACTAATAGGGAAAAAATTTGATTTTACTTGACCTAAAAATTTTAACTTTTTTTTTTTTTAATCTTCGTGTAAACGATGTTCCTAAACTAGTCTAGATAGTGGCTAAGTCTAAAAATTACTCAAACAAAATATCCATCGGAATGCCCATCGGAAATAACCTTGTCGGAATGACCTTGATCGGAATACCCTAATCGGAATAAACCCTATCGGAATACCTTGATCGAAATGTCTTGTCGGAATACCCAATCGGAATGTCAAATCGGAATACCGAATCGGTATGTCCAAATCGGAATGACCAATTGGAATGTTAAATCGGAATGTCCAATCGGAATGACCAATCGGAATGTATAAACCCTATTCCGATTACACCAATCGGAATAACTGTAAGCCCTTTTCTGATGACCTGATCAGAATAATTCCCACTTTTCTCGGACAAAACTCAACCAATTCGTGATTTTAAGCCAAAAAATGATCAAAACACCCAAAAATTTTGTGTTTTTAGCCAAGGTAACAATACCAAGTCTCTACCACAACTATGTAGAAGATTTGTATCAAGAAAAAACCATAAAAAACACAAGAAAAAATTTTTGGACGTGATATATAGATCAAAATGACCACGAAAAATCAAGAACACATCACACTAATCTTCAATCACCTATCCACTACAGGCTCTGATACCAAATGTTGTTCCCATTCAATCCATAACACAAGATTTAGAAGAGATATTTAGAGAGGGAAAGAGAAGAAAGTAGAGAGAGAAACAAGAGAGAATTTGGAAGGTTAAACACTTTTAGAGAGAGAAATAAAATGGTAACCAACACCCTCTTCCACACATGGAAGAGGGTTTATATACCCTTGGCCTTTTGGGCCGTGGGCTTTGTTTCCTTGGGTCAGGCTTTGCTTTGCTTTGGGATTACGCCCCTAACTTATACAATATTAGCTTAAAGTCCAAGCCCGGTTTTCCCGACTAACCTATTACAATACAAGACCTTTTAACGACTAAGATGACCTATTACATTCTTGTTCGGCTATATAAAATATAGGGCTAACAGATATTAAATATCGTACTTGTGGCAGGTAGTTTCAATAAAGAACCTCCTTGACAAGATTTCGTGGGTAAACCCGTTCTCTTTACTCGACCGTCCAAAGCTGACTGCGAATGTAAAGACTGAATCATTTGGATAATATTATCCGCATGATTTAAAGCCGTCAATTCATGTTCCTGGAACAAGTGAAATTCAATTAAGAACCGCACCATCGTTGCTTTCCAGTTGTCACGAGCTTGATTCGTATAGAATCTTGCAAGTTACCTACCAAGTGCTGTTTGATGTTAACACTAGAAGGATTTCCATTCGTCACTGTAAATACTTAATAGTATTACTCTGAATGTTCTGGCAAGATCACTAAGATATTGCGTAGAGGCCTGGAACGTGTTTAAATTCATTTAAGAGTTTAAACCACTGTTGCTTTCCAGTTATCACAAGTTTGATTCATAAATAATCGCATAAGCACCTACCATGAGCTTTTTGATGTTCGCTCAAGAAGGATTTCCATCTTCATTGTAAATACTTTCGTATTACTCGGATGTTCAGGCAAGATCATGAAGCTTTTGCGTAGGACTCTTAATATCTTTCTTACTTTTCACATTGTGTGAACAAGCAAGGAATAATGAAAATGTGTCCTAATGAGATATTTGATGATCTCAACTGGCTCTAGACTCGATCGTGCATATTGGATTTTAGTGATCGGAGGCTGGAGTGGAGTGCCACCTTTTCAATACCAATTTATTCGGAGTGAATAAATCAATAGATAATGTGTTGACTCTGTGTGATTAAAACAAATATCTTTTGAGAGATATCTGAGTTAGCTGGGATGGGTTGTGCCTTGCATCACTAGGTCCATGATGTCTATGTTTAATATCGAGAATCAAAAATGATCTCAATAGCATATGAATTGACCCGGTTTCTGCCTAAGGTTGTAAGGAGGGCTTCTTTCTTTACACCCTTTATCTTTACAATTCTTTTTCATTCTTTAACCCCTTCAATGCTTACCAATACGTCATAACTAGCACCTTGTTGTGATTGTTCCAGTGCTAACTTAAGTACTTGGTCGGCATTCAGCTACATTCACAATCTTTCTCCATCTTTCCTAAGGACTACTATTTCTAGGTATGGAATGTCCTTGGGAAGATTCCTCCGGTTCTAGAGAAATCATTGGACTTTAACCTATCCTACCATCCTTATGTCACCACAATCTTCACCGTCGTGAATAAAGATGTTTTGGGTAAGTGTATGTCACCATGAAATCCATTTTGAAGTGCAAATCAATTTTTCTCCCCCTTAACATATGCCACGATATCCGAAAATATTTCGCACATGTCGGGATGAGCTAACACGTTAAGTCAAACCATTTGTGATTAATCATTTCCCATATTAAATCACATTTTCTCCCCCATATTAAAAATATTAACCCAATCGATGTTTTTAATATCAATTGATTTAATAGCATTTTAAGAAAATTTGGGAAGAAAAATGCAAAGCCAAGTATCTTCATGAGTTACACAAGCTCCCCCTCAAATTAATGAGGGTCTACATGAAACGTAAATTAAATACCTTTTAAACACAAGTGTAAGGTATTTATTACGTGCAAATATCATATATGATAATGAATTCACAGTATTAGCAATTTACGAGGTTGGACCTGAATGATGGAGAACATCATATGAAAGAAGCACATGGTTCTTGTTCACGAATGTTGGTCTTCCTCGTAACTTCTGAAATTATCTTCCCCTTTACACCACATGGACAAAAGATATCGTTGTCTTGACACCAACTTGTGAACTATGGCACTTTCGGCATCGAAGATTCTGAATGCTGGACGATTGCTCCCCCTCAATTGTTGACCCGTGTTCTACTTAAAGAGCTGTAGTCGTCGTTTGAGTAGTCGCATCGTCTAGTATATACATATCAATTGCAACGAACTTCGGATTGTGGAGTTGATAACTTCAGATTCTGAAGTCAAAGCTTTCCGGTGAAATGCTTGACTTCAAAGTGAAAAGCGGGTTACTATCGGAAAAAAATAGCAAACCATATGGAGCATGTTTTAAATGTTTTAAACTTCTGCTCAAACTTTATTTACAACCCCGTGTCATTATTGAATGACATTTCTAGGTTCGTGAATATTATCGATTCCAGAAGACATGCTCTTTTTATCAAAACGTTTTTGAACACACAATTTTGAAAGATTTAGAAAAACCTTTTGAGAAATTCTTGAAAAATTGTGTTCAAAGTTTTGAAAACCAATTACTTGAGCTTAAGATGTTGAATATCTTAAGGGCGAGCTCAAGTCCGAGAAGTTGTAAACTTCCCGTTGTTAAGGATAAGTTACCATCGGCGATAAACTTTTCCTTTTATCTGAAGGACGAGTCCTAAGCTGACATTTACTTAGAAGTCGTTTTTCATGAGCTTGAAAACTTTGACTGTTTTAACGGAAAGCTCATGACCGAGAAAGGTTAATTTCTCGTTATGAGGAAAAGTTCTCTTATTTAAAAGATACACTTTCCTTTCTGAGCTTAAAACTTCGAATGTTTTAATACAAGCTCATGACCGAGAAAGGTTAGTTTCTCGTTATGAGGATAAATTATCATAAAAGATAATCTTTCCTTTATTTGAAGTTCGGGTCATTGTCTGACATTTAACAATGAACCATATACACGAGCTTAAAACCTTTGAATGGTTTTAACATAAGCTCGTGTCCGAGAAAATTTAATTTCTCATTAATGAGGATAAGTTTATCATCGGCGATAAACTTTCCTTTATGTGAAGATCGGGTCATCGTCTGACATTTAACGATAAGCCTTTATGCATGAGCTTAAAAACTTCGAATGTTTTTAATATTAGCTCATGCCCGAGAAAACTTAATTTCTCGTTGTAAGGATAAGTTTAGCATCGGCGATAAACTTTCCTGCCTTTGAAGAGCGGGTTATAGACTGTCATTTATCTATAAGCCTTAATGCATGAGCTTAAAAACTTGGAATGTTTTTTATATAAGCTCATGCCCGAGAAAAATGAATTTCTCGTTTTTAGGATAAGTTTATCATCGGCGATAAACTTTCCTTTCTTTGATGAGCGAGTTACAGTCTGTGATGTGACTATAAGTCCTGTGTAAGCTTTAACCATGAATCCCCTGAGATACTAGTTTCTCCGGTATCTGCTTCTTCAACAACCAAACTCTAAGAGTGTCCTTAGTTGAACGGTATACAACGATTGGACCGCTTCGTTCTTTTGGAACATCAACTTTGGGACCTGCATTCTCATTAGGAATTTGCATGCTTTGACATGGGTTAGCGATATCAATTATAGAAGCACGTGGGGGTTCACAGTTGGCTTTACTTGTGTCAGAGGTGACCTGAGTAGATGATTCACTTATCTTAGTTGGCAAACGTTTCCTTTTATAGAAAACTTTAAGTTCAGGCTTAAGTGATGTATCATCTTTTTCAATTTCCTCCCTAGCAGTCTTAGTAGAGTCGGAGATTATCCTAGTTAAAGGGCACTCGTTTCCTACAAGAGTGAAAGTTCTACCAGTGGGGCGCCACATTTTGCCAACGGGTTTGATTTTAGCTACCCACTGGGATTTAAGTCTAGCCCGAGAGTTCACCTCATTAAGTAGTTTCTTGATACAAGAATCATGATTTGCCGTAAAGACACATTTTCTACATCTTTTACAAGTAGCATATTTAATGTCCGAGTAAGATCTAGAATTCCTAGATGATTGATTGATGCTCCTAGGATGTGACATGCTACGGTTAGCAGTGTTGGGTAAACTAGAAGGCATCTGACTAGGTTTGAAATTCCTATCTCTTACTTGTGTCTTTTGCTTAGCTTCCCTTAGACCAAATGTATGGCGAACGTCATTTGAACTAGTTCGAGACGTATTCTTTGCACTATGTCTAGGGAAATTAGAGGCAATCATGTGATTAGGTCTTGCAAAAGCTGTTTTAGTCACATTGGGCCTAGATGGTGGAGTGACTGGTCTAGGAAGGTGAACTAAATCAACTTGGGAGGCAAACCGCGGTCTCGAGGATTGTGGTCGCTCGGATCTAATTGCAGTAGGTTGTCTGATAGTCGGTTGTCTGACGAACTGATTTGTAGGAGGTTTCCCCAAGATTGATGGTTTTTCAAGCTTAGTGTCCACACTAGGTCCTCTAGTTTTCCTTAACTCGTTTTTCAACGCAGCTATAGCAAAAACCTTTTCCTGTACTTGGGCCTTTAAAGTCTCATTCTCTTTGAACAAGTTATCTTGGGATGCCAACTTAGATTCAAGCAGTTGAATTTGTTTCAAAAGATTATCCTTTTCAGCTTTAGAATCTAAAACTTTTTGATCCAATTTTCTTTCAAGAACAACATTTGATTTTTCAAGTTTTTCAAAATATGTTTCAAATTTGTTCGTTTTCTTTGAAAATTCAATTTTGGCATCCTCAAGATCTTTTGATTGTTGAGCTACAATCGTTTCGAGCTCTCTAATCTTGGAATCAGAAGCAGTTAAAATACAATTATCATGATGTACTATAGCATTCTGAACAATCTCTCCCCCATTATGACTCACATCGGATGAATCGGAAGTGGTATTTCTATCACTCTTTTCCATCCCATGTTTGTCATAATTAGGTTCAGAATTCTCAATATGCGGCATTTCATCAGCATATACATCATAAACAACATTACATTGTACCATGTTTGCAGGCGCTTCGTCATAAACGGGAAAAGTGTCAGCCAAAGAGATCTCGTGAACATTCTCTGACGTGCCACTGGTATCATGTTGTCCTCCTGATTCCGTGCTCCTGGCATCGATAGGCTCCAAGTTTTCAACCGTATGACCAGTTTCCTCTTGCATCAAAGAGTCTTGCATTCCATTATCATACCCTTGCTGAAGTCGAGATCTTTCATAAATCGAAGACGAGACCGATGACATGAGTTTCAAAATTGTATCACGGAAAACTCGAAGCTCGGTATGTGTATCTCGAAGAAATGATTGACAAATCACTGAACTTTCAGGCTTGATGATATTGAATTCGAGGAAAGGTGTGAGTTGTGTCACAAGAGTCTTATATGCAAGTGCCGATGCAGAGTGATTGAAGTTGTCATTGTTGAATTGCTCGGCGAGTTGGGTCAAAGTGGTTAATATTGAGTCGATGAATAAATGACGATCTTGTCCAAAGATGGTCACAAATTCGCTCCCTCCTTGAATCCTCGAAAGAGTGACAAGATGAGACTGAAGCATTTGAAATGAAGTGATGCCACTTTTCCTAACTTTGTTTTGCATTGAATGCGATTCTCCCTTTTGACATGTCGAATCGAACGAATCCATTGAATATCGATTAAAAATGACGTGGATATTGTTGTTTTCGGGATTTTATAATACGTGAAGAAACTTAGAAACAGAAAGTCACGGAATATGATAAAACCAACGAAACGATCCGAAAATAAATCTGAAAAATCCTCGATGGATGATAAAGTCCGTCTTCACGTACAAGTACCCGATCAAAAATCCGTCGAGAAAATAAACCTTGGCACTTTATCACGTTGTCACGTCACTTTGGTCACGTCACTTTGTCCCGACCATAACTTAATATCACAAAATTTTTCAAAATAAAAATTAAAAAAAATAAAAATAACAATTTATTATCAAAATAAAAAATTAATATCCAAAATAAAAATTAATATCTAAAAATTTAACTTTAAAATGTTTAAATATATAAAAAATTAATTTAACTAAAAAAAATCTAAAAACGTTTTCTTTGAAAAATAAAAGTTGAAATAAAAAAAATCTGATATAGTATATGAGACGTGTCCTATATATTTTTGATAAAGCCCACTTTGTATACTACTCGGTCAACCCAACTGCCTCCAAATATCATCGCCAGCTCACATAATTTGCATACCCCAAACACACGTGTATTACTCCCACTAAAATATCATATATCCTTGTTTACTCCGCCCCACTATAAAAACCAAAACGCTTTTATCTCTCTCTCTCCTCAACACCAAAACTCGTCTCCCCCAAAATTCACCTCTGTTTGACTTTTACTCTTTCTCCCAAAACTCGTTTGATCCGCCTCCAAATACAGCAATCTAAACAACCAAACTCCTATTTCATAGATCTACAAACTGAACAATATGATCTCAGTCCAACATCATCACCTACACTGAATCCCCCATTATCTTCGAATAAGATAATCTAAGCTTTGATAAAAACAGATGAAGCCTCAGGGTCAAGACGACATGAAAAACATGTCATCAAGATCTTAATGATCTCGGGTAGGTGTTTTATTTTGATTTGTTGAGTCTTTCTATCATCTGTAGAGTCTTGCTGTTCGTGTCTAGATTGGGTTGTGGGTAAGGTCTTTGTTACGAGAGGGTTCTGTTAAAAGAGTGTGAGGGTGTTGAGATTGATTCGAGGGTTGGGTTATACGAGAGGGTGAGTGGTATTGATTATGAGTTAGAGTATGAGTCCAAGAGTCGGATGGGTTGGTTTTAGGTGTCGTTTATGTAAGTCGAGAGTCAATTGATTTAGGTGTCGTTTGTTTAAGTCGGATGGATGGATGGGTTGGTTTTAGAGTCGGATGGGTTTGTTTTAGTCTGTTGATTTGGGTATGAGTCGAGAATGGTTAACGAGTCTGTTTTTTTGTTGGAGTCGAAAATGGGTGAGGGTGTGATGTCGAGATAATCAGACGTGATGTTTTTGTGACAGTCGAGAGAGGAGTTTGAGTCAGTCGAGTGTGAGAGGGTGAGGGTGAGTCTTGTTTGTCGAGTCTTGTGTAGTCTAGGTTGAGTGTGTTAGTTTGGGTCGATGAGAGTTGAGGGTGTGTCGGGGTTGGTTTGGCTGTTGTGAACGAAGGTGAGGGTGAGGGTGAGGGTGAGGTCGAGTCTAAGTATAGTTTCCCGTTTTGTTTGAATCCTTTTTTTTTTGTTTGAGTTTCTTTATCCAGAATAAACGGTCATGCGGAATAACCGACTATGCGGAATAACCGCCTATGCGGAATGACCGCCTATGCGGAATGACCGCCTATGCGGAATAACGGTTATACGGAATAACGGATATACGGAATATATTCGCTTATCCGGAATAACAAGAAAACTGATAGTTTTGGACAGTTTGGACAGTTTTGGACAGATTGGTAAGATTGGAAAGATTGGACAAAAATTGATGGAGACGAGATGAAAAACTGATAAAACAAAAGAAAAAATAATAAAAAAAATAATAAAAAAATAAAATATTAAAACACTGAAGATTGAAGAAACTGATAAAGCTGTATATCCAGGACAACAAACAAAACTATAAAAAAATTGATGATGTAAAAACTGATGATGTAAAAAAAAAAGACTGATTAATTTGTAAAATTTCAACACGATCCAAAAATAACTTTATAAAATTGAAAAAACTTTATAAAGTTGATAAAATTGATAAATAACTTTATAAAATGGATAGACAAAAAGATGATAAAAAATAGAGAGAAAACTAGAAAAGAAAAGATTTTTACCACCAAATCAAAAGATAAAAAAAAATATGCAAATCCTAAGATTCAACCATGGCTCTTGATACCAATTGAAGGTCTACGTAATCTTGGGATTTGGTAATGGTTGATTTAATCTATTGAAAAGATGGAAGAAGGGGATGAATAAAGATGAACTAGAGAGAGAAATAGGAGAGGAGAAGGAGGTAGAGAGAGAAAGAGTAATCTGATTGAAAATGAAAAATGTGTGAATGAAAGAACCACCCCTCCTAACATGCTAGGAGGGGGTATATATAGCCCACCCTACATGTGGGCTATGTGGACTATATTGTTTACAAATGGATCACGAGCCCAATACTAGAATATATCTTTGGAGTGACCGATCCTTTCTAAATACGTAAAAACGTATTTCCAACACGCTTCAATAAGTTATGCCTTGGCTATGAACTCTAATTAATACCGAGCAACTTTTAAACGATCTTGGGCTAGAAGCTAAGTAACTTTTCAAATCGTACGACCTTATTTATTGCAATTAAATTTATTAACAAGCGATGGGAGAAAAAACTCATAATTAACTCACATAAATTCATGAAAGAATACCAAACTTATAACTGACTCTATCATCTCTCGTTCTCCATAATTTAAAATATCAAGGAATGAGACTTGTGGATGCTTAGCCAATTAAATCAAAGTTTTGGGTTTTCAAGTCATCTATAGGATCTTGCAACTTCTTAGACTTTTTCAAGTTTAGAATTCGCATTTTAAAGCTCCCTTGATAAACGACTTTCTAGGATCAATTATAGGAACTTGCGAAAAGTTCTTGTTCTTAACCCGTAAGAGTTAAGACTTTCGCGTTTTAAAGTTCCCTATATAAAATCCTAGCAAAACTTGACTTAAACACGTTAAGGATACTAGCTAGAGTAAACTTGGATAAGTAAACTCGGTTTGAGTCAAAAGATTCACAACGTTGAAAAATTAAAACCACTTTATTAAAATTTATTCTAGCAAAGAAAGAAAATAACTATAACAAAGTTAAATACAACTAGGCCAAAATAGATCAAAAATTTAGAAAAATGTCGAAAAATCAATTTTCCGGTTAAAAGAGGACAAATACAAGGAAAAGCCCACTTAACTTCGATAGAAGTCCCCCCTACACTTAATATAAACATTATCCTCAATGTTTAAGCATGTGGAAGTAACCTCCCCTACACTTAGGACATTGTGCACTTTGTTTAAATCTTGCTAAGGAAGAGACAACTAAAGTGATTCCTATTTCAATCATGATTGATAAAATAATGAATCAAAAGAGTTTAGGATAGAACCGGGAAGACGGGTACACGGAATCACGGGTCATCAAAAGTCATCAAGAATGGATCTTTGAAAGCTCGAATCCCTGCACATGATAAGAAAGAAAAGAACAAACACATACTAGGGTCTCCCACTACACTTATTATAAAACGCAATAAAAAGGATAGATACACGGGTTGCCTCCCGAGAAGCGCTTGTTTTTGTTCACCGAGTCGTGAGCCTGACTCGACCTTGATTAACATAGGAAGAAGCTTGAAACACATCCACCAGGATCAAATACATAGTTTTCGTCCAACAAATAGCACAAGCTTAAGGCGAACAAGGCAAGCCAAAGAAGAGTAGGCAAGGTTCCCTTAAGCAGTTGTTGAGCACAGTGGTAGCAAGTGTGATGAGGTGTAAGCATATCCCCATAAGTTCCAAAAATCTTTCCTTTTATTTCATCAGATGGATACTGAGATGGCTTAAAAATTGCAATACCGGGATCGAACACCTTTTCCTTTAAGGGAAAATAACACTCAGGCTCAAAACACCTTGAAGAAGATCCGCTCACAAATGGCACAATCTCATCTGACGAAGGTGGATAGAGAGGTGTCAAAACATAGGTACTAAGGATATCGGTGTCTTCCGGCTTCTTCTCCTTTGAAATGGTTTTCTTCATATCCAAAGGAGTATAAAGAGCATCATCAAAGTCCAAAGGAGGAGAATCATTCTCATTGGGGAAGTATGTATTAAGGAAAGTGGAAAAATCTTCCTCAAATGAGTAATTATCCAAAGTATCAAGAGTGTTTGGTGTAGGATCTTCATCAAAAGTAGGAGCAAGGTCATCATTTGAAGAATCACTCGAGAGAGTATCAACATCATCAAAATCATCATATGTTGGTATGTCTTTATACTCTGAAACAAAAGCAGCATAATCATCCCCATCGAAACTAGAATCATCATCATAATCATCATAGATCGGTGGAGAATCATAAATTGGAGGGGGATCCAAATTGTAGAGAGAATCATCCACATCATCTTGAAAAAGTGGATTATCATAGCAAGAATCGAAAAGAGGATTGTTGTAGACGACAAAGTCATCAAGCTTTGTACTTTCACAAGTAGTTGTATCAAGCTCGTCTTGAAACACATTAATCATATTCGCCGATTCTCTTCCATTGGATTTGTTTGTGATTTTCCCCATTTTAAACACTTGTGCATCATTCCCGACTCTCATAATAAGTTCACCTTCGTCAACATCGATTAAAGTTTTTCCGGTTCGTAAGAATGGCCGTCCAAGTATTAACGGAATACGAGGGTCCGTTTCATAATCAACAACAACAAAATCGACCGGAAAAGTGAAGGTACCAACTTTAATAAAGACATCTTCGGCAATACCAACGGGGTAAGCGAGAGTGTGATTTGCGAGCTCAAGAGTCATATTTGTTGGAGTAAGGTCGGGTAATGATAACTTTTTCCAAACACTTAAAGGCATGAAATTATACTCGCTCCGAGATCGGCTAAGGCAGTAAATTCTTCGGTTTGGTTAAAAGTACATGGTAGCAAAAAACGACCGGGATCTCCAAGTTTTTCCAGAAGTTCTTTAAGAAGGACTGCAGAACAGTTTTCATTCAATCGATTATTAAAAAACTCGGCCATCTTCTCCTTCTTATTAAGCAATTATTTAAACATTTTGACGAATTTCGGCATGTGGACAAGTGCTTCAACAAGGCTAATGTTGAAATTCATTTGAGAGATCATCTTCAAATAGGAAGTAACTTGAGAATCCTCCTTAGTAAGCAATTTGCACTTGTCTAACTGAGAAGGATAAGGGATGTTGGGTTTAGGTGGTGTAGGTGTAGCAGGTAAAGGTTGAGATGTTGAAGGTTTAAAGGTGGTAGGTGGGGTTGGTGGAGGGTTTTGCTTGGGTACTTCGTCAGTAAGAGGTGGAGACGGTAATGGAGAACTAGTACTAGGCGTGGAAGTAGGAGGAATAAATGGAGGTGGAGGAGGTGTAGATGGAGTAACGGGAGGAGGGGTAGAAGGTCCTACTAAAGTTGCTCCACTTCGAGTAGTAATAGCACTCACATTAGCTCTAGGGTTTGTTTCAGTGGTAGAAGGAAGAGCACCTTGGAGACGAAGGGTTTGTAACATTTGAACGAACTTCCTATCCATGGACTCTTGCATTTGTCTAGTAGATTCTTGCATTGTTGCATTATTTTCTCATGTTCATTCAATTTTTGCAAAACCAAGTCCATTGGCGGATGAGGTAAATTAAACCCTTGTTGTTGAAAACCTTGGTTTGGGTATTTGTTATAAGGTGGAAAACCTTGAGGATTGAAACCTTGGTGTTGAAAACCTTGGTTTTGCATGTGATATTTTCCCTGGTTTGCATTGGAGCCCCTCACATTAGCATTTTGTGGAACATTTGCTCTTGGTGGCCCTTGGTTGTTATGGGTGGGTGGTGGTGGTCTTTGCTGAAAACCGGGTGGAGCCAAGTAATTTGTCGAGTTGTAAGAAAAGTGATTAACATCGACATTAGGCTTGAAACGAACTCTCTCGGTGTTGTTGTAAGCATACACTTCCCCGTGAGATTGATCAAAAGCTTTATCACAATTAGCATTAGAGTGTGGCCCATCACAAGTTTCACAAGTTAAATTAATAGCATTGTTGTTTTTGGCATTTTTAACGGCTTGTAAAGCAAGTGCTTCAACAACCGTAGTAAGCTTATCAAGTCTCTTGTCGGTGTCACTAGTGCTAGCACTATCCACATTGGCCCGAACACTCTTAGTTTGCACTCTAGACTTATTCTTAATAATATCCCACGCGGCATTAGAAGACTTAACCAAAATGTTACCCCCCGAGGCACTATTTAGTGAATCTTGGTCATTCATGCTTAAACCATTGTAAAAAGTATTAATTTGATGCACTTTTGTAAAACCATGTTGTGGACACTTTCTTAAAACTTTCTTAAAACGGTCCCAAGATTCACTAAATGTCTCACCGTACTTTTGTTCAAAGTTAATGATTTCATTCTGCAAAGCGGTAGTACGTGAGGGTGGGAAAAAGTAGTTGATGAATTTGGTCTCTAAATCCGACCACGTAAGAATACTTTGTGGCGGTTCCTTATCAAGTCAATGTCGGGCTTGTCCCTCTAAGGAGAAAGGAAAAAGTTGCAAGCGAATTACCTTTTGTGAAACCCCATTAAACTTGACCGTATTAGTGAGTTGAAGAAACCTTTTGATATGGTCATGAGGATCATCAAGTGTACGCCCCAAGAATGGTTGAGCAAAGACCATTTGAATGTAGCCGGATTTGAGCTCAAATTTGTTGGCTCCAATCTCGGGTATGACAATAGCATCAGTGTTGCCCTCTACGTGCGATTGAAAAGCTCGATCATTGGTCGATTGTCCATGGTGACAATAGGTTGAGTTTCGACTTCGGCTTGAGTTGCTTTCTTCTTACGAGCACGGGTACGCATACACACCTACAAAAGGAAAAGAAAGATAGACAAGAAATATTTTTGGTTTTTTATGTTTTTCTATTTTTTTTAGATTTTTGAAAATTTTATATTTTTTAGGATTTTTGAAATTTTTTTTGTTTTTTTTTTGGCAAGAAAAATAACGTTCAAAAGTGAACGGATCCCAAAATCCAACGCGTCTCTCACGAAAAACCGTTAATCTTCACGAAAAGAGCCGGCAGCGGCGTCATTTAATAGTGTGATTTTATTAGGTTCTTTTTCGATTTAATTCGAATTGATTACCGGTTAAAAGTGTGACTCAGTCGTTTTTGGTTAATAAAAAGAAGGTTTTGTTTATCTATTTCTACTTAAAAGGTAAAAGCGAAACGTAATAAAAATAAACCAAAAACAAATAACTAATAATAAAGGAGCAAAACAAATAATAAAACGTAAATTAAAGCAAAATAATTAATAAAAATAAAGCTAAACGAAGAAATTAACTTTCGAATGAAAAATAAAGTTTACTTAATGAAAAAGGAGAAAATAAAACTAAGAGGGTACTTTAAAACTAGACGAGGCAAAAGCTAAAGTGGGCACTAAATAAAAGATAAAACTTAAACTTTTGGAAAAAATACTAATACTAAAAATTGATGAAAAATTCAACTAAAAATACGTGACTTTCAGAACTAAAATCGGAACAACTTTCAGATTAAACTAAACGATTACGGAACGAAATTAATAAATAAACAAGCAGGCAGGCTACCAGCTCAAGCAGACAACCTACCTGGTTGCTCAATTGGCGGGAAATCTCTAAGCTAGCTACTAACCAAGCATATCATTCTTAATATACTTATACGGAATGTTTTTTTTTCCTTTTGATTATACGGAATAAAATTGGTGTCTTATCCGGATTTTTAGTTTTTATGTCTATCCGGAATAAAAAACTTGTGTCTATCCGGAATTAAAAAAAACTTGTGTCTATCCGGAATAATAAAAAAAAGAACTTTTGTCTTATCCGGAATATCTTAATTTGCATGTTGTTCGGAATGAGTTTACAAGTTATCCGGAATAAAATGTTTATGTTATCCGGAATAAAAAGTTTATATTATCCGGAATAAAATGAGCTGGCCACTATTCGGAATAAATGAAGATGCACACTATTCGGAATACAAGAGTTTTAAGAACCCGGATAAGAACAAATAAAATGCAAATAAACTAAAATCTAATAAGCACTTATCTAAAAACTTAACCAAATTGATTTTAAGAAAAAAACAAATAAGCCAAAATTTAAAAACTTTTTAAAACACTAAATAATAAAAATATTTAAAAACAACTTTTTATAAAAATTAACTAATAATCACTTAATTAAAAATAAAAAAGTTAACACAATAAGCACTAAAACACTATAAGCTATAAAAATCAAACACTAAAAGATCAAAAAGCACAATCAAACACAAACATCAATTAAATAAAGAACATGATTAACAAACTACATGATTATCAAAATTAAACAAGATTAAAAAGATTAAGAAAGGAAGAATGAAAATGATTAATTTAAAAAGTTTGAAATTAAGATGATTAAAGATTCAAATTACAAGATTAATGAAAGAGATTTAAAAGCATTAAGAAAAGCTAGAGAGAGAAAGTATATTAATATACTCCTAATTACCTTACAATATTAAAACTATCTAAAACTATCTAACCACCTCCTAATGACACATTAGGAGGGTATTTATAGGAGGAGTAAAATGTTGATGCTTTCTTCATTCTTTCTTCTTGTCTCGACTCGATTTAAATTCTTTGTCTTTCTTGACGTCGTCTCGGGATTTGTCGATATAAATTGAACTCGTCTTATAAATTTCTTCTTTAATTAGACTTGGTTCTTCGACTTCATTAAACTTCCATCTTTAGACTTTTTCTTCGATAAATCTTCAGAATAGGACTTGGACTTCCGTTCTTTTTGTTAGGTCGATTCAGTACCTAATGACCTCCCTGAAGGATTTGAATAACAAAAAGCCTAAGTGAATTATTAACCTTGAACATAACGAGGTCACTGAGTGAAAAGTCACTCAGTGAGTTGCCTTCGAGTTCCTAGACTGAGTCTAAAAGGAAGACTCAAGCATTCAGAGAGGCGAAGCTCAACGAATGTCTTATATGAGAAAGAAGAAGGTGATGGGTTCAGTGAGTTGTGGCAATAGACTCACTGAACCCCATACGATCTCCCTGAAGAAAACAAGCATTCTCCAAGACTGAAGAAAAGGCGGGATAAGTTGAATTTGACAAGATGAAGTACATCACACAATTAGCGTGACTTACCCTTTTGGGATAGATGGGGTACTGACATGTGTAAAGGACTTACGTCTTACTACTTAGAATAGGTTAAGACAAGATACTACAGTGTACCAATAAGACAAGAATTGCACATGGGCAATTATTGTCTTCTACCCACTTTCTTTCTATAAATAGGATGCTTGTAAAGGAGAGAAAAACAAGTTTGTGAAGTAAATGCTTTAGACATTCACAAACAAGTTTTTCTCTCCTCCAAACACGATCATACACTTGAGTTATAAACTCCTGTTGATAGAATCGTCAAGCTTAGCAATCGTTAGGAATGGACTAGCTTGTTAGTGAGGAGATCACAAAACCACACATTATCTATTCAATCCCTATTGTAGCTTCGTATACAATAGGGTATAATTCTTTAATAAAGCTAAGAGTTAAACGTTGAAAACATTGTGTTAATTTACTTACTTGTATTAAGTTTATTGCATTACTTAACCATGGGTTAGGACTATACTTAGTTTGCTTAAGTATAGTACTAATTACAAGGGACCAACAAGTGGTATCAGAGCAGTAGGATTATAAAACTTTTAACCACCGTCTCAAAGTTTTTAAAACCTTGATCCATTATGGCTGAAAGTAATGTACCTCAACTTGTTAACAAAAAAGGAGCGAGTTACTCTGTTAACGCTCCTAAGTTAGAAGTTGAAAGATTTAACAAATGGAAGAAAAGAATGTTGTGTTATTTGATGGGAATGGAACCTTATTACATAACTTGTATTAAAGATGGTCCATTCAAACCAAAAACAGCAACTGGTGATGACAAACCTGAAAACCAATGGTCTGACGATGAAAGGAGAGTGGTCAATCAAGACCAACGTCTCAAAAGCATCAAAATATCTTGTCTTCCTGACGATATTATGGAGGCTGTCATTGAGTGTGAGACAGCCAAAGAGACTTGGACAGATCTTGTTCATAGTTTCGAAGGACCATCTGACACAAAGGAAAATAGGATTATGGACCTGAAGTTAGAATATAACACTTTCAGGGCCAAAACATCTGAAGCACTTCCTCAGACTTACACCAGGTATAAAACCTTGCTCAATGAGCTAACGAATGACGGGGTGAAACTGTCTAAGCATGAAATCAATGTTGGTTTTGTGAACAGTCTCCCTGAAAAATGGCTTGGTTTTTCTCAAGGACTGAGAAATGCTAATCACATACAGACTCGGGATCTTACAGATATTTATGGGAGATTCATCTATGAAGATAATTTGATAAATAGAAGATATCCTGAGTCCGAGAAGGCCTTAATAACAGACACCTCAGCCAAATCCACTCAAATTGATAATGGCCCCATTTCAACTGCTTTTTACTCAAATGTAATTGTTCAAAATTTTCAGGAAACCTCAGATGATGAGGTCGATGAAAGATCTAGTACTGAATACATAAGAGATTTGAACAGGGAATATCATGAAAGGGCCATGTTGGCAAATACCAAATGTTATATCAAAAGAACTAGATTTTCTAGTAACCAATCCACTGAGGGAGTGGATTGCTATCGATGTGGTAAAACTGGGCATTTTGCTAAATATTGTCTTTAAAAAACCCCTTTGGCCTCTTATAAAAATCAAAGTTTTTCATCAGGGAATGACAATTTTCAACCCAAGTTTACACCAAAACTAATTCAGGCTTCTCCAATTAATCAAAGTTTTCAGAATAGTAAGAAAATTGAGAAGGACTATAGGTCTGAGTATAAAAAGGTAAAAGCTAAACTTGCACTCTTGGAAGCTGAACCTACTATTGCTCAGACTCAAAAGCCTGCTCAAAACAAAGCCAAAGGTCTAGTAGCAGAAACTTTTGATTGGGATGATGTAGATTTGTCCTCAGAAGAGGAGGAAGTCAGGTATCAAGTGTTAATGGCTCTAGCTGATGATGAATTATCAGTTGGAAAGAATCATGCTCGAAATGGAGAATGGGTTGACATCACCATGAGAAAGGTAAACATGCTTCTCTCTATGGATGAAGAATATGATTGGCAAAAATTCCTTAAGTATATTAACATTGACCTATCGTTTGTTAAAGAGCAGAGATTGAATCTTTTGTCAAAATATAATAAACTTGTTTTTGAATTAAACAAATGTAGAGATGATTTATTAGTTCTAAAACAAGCTAAACTTGAAGCAGTAAGCTGTCAACTTTAGAACACTGAACTTACTAAAATCAATCATGCTCTTCAAGAACAACTTAAGGAAGAAAAACGAATCAATGAGAAATGGACAAATAGATCTACCTTAGCTTCTTAGTGTATAAACAGTCAAATACTTGCCCAAAAGAAGAAAATTCTTGGGGCACGACAACTCACTGAAAAGGCACCAACTAAGGAAATGAGTGAAAAGGCATTCCTCCCTACTTCAGTTGGGTTTGATCATGAAATGATTCCTACGTCAAAAGACTGGGTTGAGAGATCAAATCCTGAGAGTGTTTTGCCTAACTTTGACACTGGAAAAATATTAATTCTTGAATCTCAGGCTATTAATGAAAAACTTGGTCTGAATGAAGAGACTGATAAAGTCAGTAACACTGAAACATATAGTGTCGCTGAAAACATTCAGACTCCTCTACCTCCTTTGAAGAACCTTCAAGGAGCATGTCCATGTTCTGAACTAATTCCATTGTCTTATCAAGAACACTCACCTAGAGGAAGAGCTGGGTTAGGTTGTATTGAACAAACAAAGCCTGACTCAAAAATGATACCAGATCACACTAAGTCAGGAACTGTCACTGAAAAGATAACCAAACCTATATCTCCCTCATGGACTCCTAAACATTCAGTCAACTCTACTCCTATTATAAATCAAGAGGAGTTAAGTAGATTATTCCAACTTTTCATGGAAGAGAAGCTGAACTCAGCCTCTAAATCTCAGGGTGAAACATCTGTGTCCTCACAGCCTGAATCATCAACAAGTAACAAAACTGAACCTGATTCTTCCAAGAAAGTTAAAACAAAGAAACCTACCTGTGAGCTATGTCACTATACAAATCACTCTACTGACGACTGCTATAGAGTTCTCTATTGCATGAAATGTAAAAGTGAAGATCACAGGACAGCAGATCATGAGATGCACATTGCTTCTATTAAAAATGCTAAAAGATACAATGCTCAGCCTTACAACTATGGGCCCACCTCATAACAAACCAGAAAATCCAAGGCTAAGCCTTACCCACCTTGTACACATTGTGGGATTCCCGATCACAGACCTGATGATTGTGTGTACTACCCTGAGTGTGAGATTTGTGGAAGCAATGATCACACTACCTCAGGACACAATAGAATCATCATGGTCAGAAGAGGAATGATAGCTGAGTGAACTTAAAGTACTGAATCCTCAGTAGGACTAAGCTGCAAAAGATGTGGAAGCAATGTTCATTCTACATCAGACCACGCTGAGTTTGAGTATTTCAAACGAGGTGAAAGATGTCAGGCTCTTCGAGCCAAAGGGCCTACTAAAAAGTGGGCTCACAAGAGAAACTAATCCACCTCGTTATTTGTGTAGAAACACTTCAAGGAGCCTGTCTGGTACTTAGACAGTGGGTGTTCAAGAAGTATGACAGGGGTCAAAAGTTATCTACACAAATACGTGGAGCAACCAGGTCCTAAGGTAGTATTCAGTGATAATTCATCTTGTGTTACTGAGGGATATGGTTCAATCAAATGTGGTGGAATAGTTTTCTCAAAAGTGGCATTTGTAAACAGTCTGAAGTACAATCTCATCAGTATCAGTCAACTGTGTGATGCTAAGTACATCATTCAGTTTGATGATAAGCAAGGTACAATCTTCAATGCTAACAAAGAAATTGTGTTGACTGCTCCAAGAAGAAATGATGTATATGTCCTAGACATGTCCTTTGTAACAAACTCAGGAGCATGTTTCTTTGCTAAAGCCTCAGACTCTGTCAATTGGCTTTGGCATAAGAGACTGTCACATCTAAATTTCAAAGATATGAACAAACTTGCAAAACAAAACAAAGTTCTTGGCTTACCTTCTCTTGTGTATGCAAAAGACAAACCTTGTTCAGCCTGTGAAAAAGGTAAACACAAGAGAGCTTCTTTTAAGCCAAAACAAAACTTTTCTATCCGGAAGTGTCTTCATCTTCTTCATATTGACTTGTTTGGACCAGTCAGTCCAATGTCTATAAATCATGAGAAATACACTCTTGTGATTGTTGATGAATATTCTAGATACACTTGGGTATACTTCCTGAAAAAGAAAAGTCAAGATCCTGAATTCATAATGTCTTTTATCAGGCAAGTAGAAAATCAAAATGATACTAAAGTTAAACAAATACGAACTGATAATGGAACAGAATTCAGGAACCAAGAGCTTGAGAGTTTTTGTGATGAGAAAGGAATTTCCCAGAACTTCTCTTCTCCTTACACACCTGAACAAAATGGTGTGGCTGAAAGGAAGAATAGAACTCTCATCGAAGCTGCTCGAACCATGCTTAATGGATCCAATCTCTCAAAACACTTCTGGACTGAGGCTGTAAAAATAGCTTGCTATACTCAGAACAGATGTATCATTGTCAAAAGACATGATAAGACTCCCTATGAAATATCCAGGGAAAGGATTCCAGATATCAGCTACTTTCATGTGTTTGGTTGTCCTGTGTTCATTCACAATCAATAGGACCATCTTGGTAAATTTGATGCCAAAGCTGATGATGGATACTTTCTTGGATACTCTTTTGTTTCCAAAGCCTTCAGGGTCTTTAACACAAGGAGACAACAGATTGAGAAGTCATTTCATGTAACCTTTGATGAAAGTATGGATGCCATTAACTTCACAAATCAATCAATGGAAGAAATAGGGATCAATGACTCATCAAGATATCCTCCTGATGAGTATGAATTTAACACCCCCAAATTTACACGCAGCGGAATATATCTTTGGGTGCTAAACAATGGTACAATAACACATAATTTATAAAGAACGACTCGAAAAGAGACGTTTTAAATTTACCGTTCCGAAAACATTTGTCAGAGTAGCGTAGTCCCAAGACATCGTAAGCAAAGTACAATTAAAACAAAAGATTTAAATTGTTTTAAGCAAAAGGAACGATAAACATTCAAAGAGTTTATATTACAAAAGCAGTGCACAACTTCATTCCCGTGACCTCCAAGCTTCACACTCCTTGATTACCTGAAATACATGTGAGTAAAATCATCAACAAAAATGCTGAGTGAAATCTATAGGTTTATGTAATCATTTTGAACACAAGCAAAAGTTATAATTTGGTGGCATACTTGAAGGCAACAAGCATCGAATAATTTGCATCAACAATATAATTGTATATAGCAACAATTGCATTAAGCTCATGGAACCGAACCCTTAGACACTCCCATATCAGTCTAATAAGACGAGATATTTATTAATTGTCATTACCCCCGGTATTAAGCACATTGCCGTATGCTTAGACATCTCATAACAAAATATTCAAACAGTGGATGTTCAGGCATAAGCTTCTATGAATACATATCCACAAACTGAATCGGGCGGCTTCACCCATAGATCTATTATTTGTACAAGCGGCTAGCCCATCATAAGCTAGTTAACGGTCCACAATTGAGGCTTTAACAAGGGCAATTTACTTAATGCAATTTAAGGCAACCACGGGTCCATTCATAGAGGGACAAGCATACCATAAAAGACTTGTGTTCTAAGTTTATAAAAACATGTATTCCCCCTCGCGGGTTAAAAATCATTTAATAACTAGTATAAAGCGAGGCTATAGACTCACCTTAGCGATATCGATATTAAATAATAGAATAAGGTAAGACAAAAGCCGTGATCTTCTAATATCAGTAAAAGAAACCAACGATTCTTTTAACAAGTCCACCCATTTCTATATGCGTTTCTTTTATTGCACTGAGTGAGAATGAAAATAATTCAAACGGAAGGAATTATTTGTACTATAAAACCTTAAAACTACTTTTTGCCGACTTAAAACTTATCAATTATATGTGATACGTGTGATGACATTGTTTCATTAAGGATGTCATCCATTTTGCTAGCCCATAACGTGGCACATATATATGATAGGCAAAATATCAATTTGCTACATCTTTTCATTTGGTATGTATAAGTATAACGTGGCATAGGATATTAGTTATTAATAAATATTTTTTTTTTCTTTGTTAGATTTTGGTAAATGGGGTATTATCGATACCCGATATTTTAAAAGTTACGCGATTTAAAAGTTACACGTAGAGAACGAAAAATAAACGCTCAATACAAAATAAAAACGTTGACATTTGGAGAACATTTATATTTCGATATATAAATGACTTAAAATAGTTAATTAACGAATGACACATAAAAGTTTAACGTAAATTACGAAAAATACTTATAAAATAAAAATTAAATGACAACAATAGAAAATATTAAATATCGAAACTATTGATAATAAAATGTAAAATTTTGGGCATCTGTCAATATCGCGATCACTAATATTCCTCGTTACTCATCAAAACATAAAAATAAAATATTAAATATCGGTTTAACTTAAACAGTTAAACATAATGATATTTAACGCCATTAAATGTTTCGAAAATACTTGAAAGATATAATTAAGTAATGACCTTATTTTTGCGGCTTTTACATCCTCACCACCTTAAGAGAGCACCGTCCCGGGGCTTACTTCTCCTTAGGTCCATCTACGAATAAATGTGGATACTTTCTCTTGAAGTAGTCCTCTCTCTCCCAAGTGTATTCAGGTCCACGTCGGGAATTCCATCGCACTTTTACTATCGGGATCCGACTTTGCTTAAGCCGTTTCACCTCTCGATCCATAATCTCCACCGGTTCCTCAATGAAATGCAACTTGTCATCCAGGTGAATTTCTTCAAGTGGAATTATCAATTTCTCGTCCGCCAAACACCTTTTAAGATTGGAAACGTGAAAAGTGTTGTGAATAGCACTTAACTTGTCCGGCAATTCCAACTTATACGCCACAGGACCAACTCGATCAATAATCTTGAATGGACCAATATAGCGTGGACTAAGCTTTCCTCGCTTTCCAAATCGAATTACTCCTTTCCAAGGTGATACTTTCAACATAACCATATCGCCAATATCAAACTCCAATTGTTTTCGTCTCTTATCCGCATAGCTCTTCTGTCTACTACGGGCAGTCAATAAACGATTCTTTATTTGCACAATCTTCTCAGTCGTTTCTCTAATCAATTCTGGACCCGTCAATTGACTTTCACCAACCTCACACCATCCAACTGGTGATCTACACTTTCGCCCGTAAAGTGCTTCAAATGGTGCCGCCTTGATACTTGCGTGATAACTGTTGTTATATGAGAACTCCACCAAAGGTAAGTGTCGATCCCAACTACCTCCAAAGTCTATTACACACGCTCGTAGCATATCCTCCAAAGTCTGAATAGTCCTTTCACTTTGTCCGTCCGTTTCCGGATGATACGCAGTGCTCATGTCCAACTGAGTCCCCAAAGCTCGCTGAAGCGATTTCCAAAACTCAGATGTGAACCGACTGTCGCGATCAGAAATAATTGATAAAGGAACTCCATGTCTAAAAATAACTTCCTTTAAATACAACCGGGTAAGTTTGTCTAAATCATCAGTTTTCTTTATCGGCAAGAAATGAGCCGACTTAGTCAACCGATCAACAATCACCCAAATCGTATCATAACCACTAGAAGTTCTCGGAAGTCCCGAAACAAAGTCCATAGTGATCTTTTCCCATTTCCATTCAGGAATTTCAGGTTGTTGTAGTAAACCTGAAGGTCTCTTGTGCTCAAACTTCACCTTAGCACACGTCAAGCATTTACTAACATAAGTAGCAATGTTAGCCTTCATATTCGGCCACCAGTAGCATTTCTTCAAGTCTTGGTACATTTTATCCGACCCTGGATGAATCGAATATTTAGACTTATGAGATTCGTGCATAATTAAATCTCTCAATCCTCCATACACTGGTAACCATACACGATTCTCAAAATACCGAATTCCGTCATCACGAATCTCGAATATGGGTGTCATCCTTCTACCCAAGTCTTCATCTCTTACATTCTCTTCCTTCATCGCCTTTGTTTGAGCTTTAAGTAGTCGATTAGATAAGTCAGAATAAGTTGTCATGGCTAAAGCTCTAACCCTTTTGGTAATTTCTCTTTCCTTCCTACTAAGAGCATCGGCAACTACGTTCGCCTTGCCAGGATGATAGCAAATTTGAATGTCGTAATCACTCAACAATTCAACCCATCTTCTCTGCCTCATATTGAGATCCTTCTGATCTAAAATATGCTGTAGGCTTTTGTGATCGGTATATATCACACTCCTTGTACCGTAGAGATAGTGTCTCCAAAGTCTAAGAGCAAACACAACAGCTCCTAATTCCAAATCATGGGTAGTATAATTCTCCTCATGCTTCCTCAATTGACGAGATGCATACGCGATCACTTTCTCCCTTTGCATCAACACAGCACCAAAACCCCTATGTGATGCATCACAATATACCACAAAGTCTTCAGTTCCCTCGGGCAAAGCCAAAATTGGTGCAGAACACAGCTTCTGTTTCAAATTTTGGAATGCTTCTTCTTCTTCTAAACCCCACTCATACTTCTTGTTTTTCTGTGTAAGTTTAGTAAGAGGTTTAGAAATTAAAGAAAAACCTTCTATGAATCGCCGGTAGTATCCAGCTAATCCTAAGAATTGTCTAACTTCAGTCGGGTTTTTAGGCGTAGCCTAATCTTTAATAGCTTCAATTTTGGAAGGATCAACATGAACTCCGCTACTATTGATCACGTGTCCAAGGAATTGGACAGAATCCAACCAAAAATCACACTTGGAGAATTTTGCATACAACTTCTCCTTTTTCAACAACTCCAAAATAATTTTTAGATGACCTTCATGCTCTTCCCGACTATTAGAATAAATCAGGATATCATCGATAAATACAATCACAAACTTGTCGAGGTATGGTTTGCATGCACGATTCATCAAGTCCATGAATACCGCAGGTGCATTAGTTAATCCAAACGGCATCACTTGGAATTCAAAGTGTCCATAACGCGTCCGAAAAGCTGTAATATGTATGTCCTCTTCTCTAACACGAAGTTGATGATAACCCGACCTCAAGTCGATCTTCGAGTACACACACGAACCTTGAAGTTGATCAAACAAATCATCGATCCTAGGAAGTGGATAACGATTCTTAATAGTTAACTTGTTCAACTCTCGGTAGTCTATGCACATTCTGACCGATCCGTCCTTCTTCTTTACGAACAAAACTGGAGCTCCCCAAGGTGACGAACTTGGTCTAATGAACCCCTTATCCATTAACTCCTTCAACTGATCCGCCAATTCCTTCATTTCTGACGGTGCCAAACGATAGGGTGCACGCGCCACTGGTGCAGCTCCCGGCACTAGATCAATCTTGAATTCGACTTCTCGCTGAGGCGGAAGCCCTGGCAAGTCATCGGGAAATACTTCAGGAAAATCACGAATAACCGGAACAACTTCCACACGCCGTACCGGTAGTTCTTTCTCCACTACTTGAGCCAAGAACAGGTGACAACCTCTTTCCACATATTTCCTCGCCTTTATACAAGATATCACCGTCAGACGAGATCTACCGACATGACCTTCAACTACTAACACCTTGTTCTTAACCGGTATGTGAACAACTTTCTCTCCACATACAATCACTGCATCATGTGCAACCAACCAATCCATACCAACAATCACGTCAAATGAACCCAACTCTATTGGCATTAAATCAATTTCAAACAAATGATTTGCTAATTTCAAAGGACACTTCATAAATATAGTGGTAGTACTAACTAATTGTCCATCAGCTAACTCGACCTCATAACTAGCATTTAGGTTTGTTGGCTCAATATCTATTAAACGACTAAAGGAAGTGCTTATAAAGCTCCTATCAGATCCTGAGTCAAACAACACACTAGCATAACGATGGTTGAGTAAGAACGTACCCGTCACCACATTTGGACCTTGCGCTTGATCAGCATCCTTAACAAGATAAACTGCTCCAGCAGCTTCACCTGATTTCTTGTTCTTCAACTTTGGACATTTAGGGCGAATATGATCACGTTCTCCACATTCAAAGCAAGTCCTGATCGGAATAGCATTTGCTCCAGTGGCAGGTGCCCTTGTCATGCATTTCTCCACAACATGTCCAACCTTTCCACATTTAGTGCACCTTGGTGGACAATTACCAAAGTGACAAACACCACAGCTCTTACATTTTTGGGCCGGTCCCCCATGGCCAGCATTATTATTTTTGTTAGTTGCAGCTCTAGCCCCATCATTTCTCCTCTGATTATACTGATTGTGTCGGTTATTACCCTGACTACCACTCTGCGAATTCTCCCATTTCCTTTTATTACCCTCAGCAGCTTTCTCAGCCCAATCTTGAACTTTCTGTCCCATAAGTGTATGAGCCATCCTTACAACTTCCACATAGTTCTTAGGTCGAGATGAAGTCGTCTCACCTTTAATGTAACCAGGCAACCCTTTGATATATTGGTCCATCTTTTTCTTCTCAGTAGCAAAAGCATCTGGACACAACAAAACCAAGTCATTGAATCGACTAGTGTAAATAGCAATGTTGTTATCCCTCAGCTTAAGGTGCCTCAACTCATCCTCCAAAGCAGATAACTCTTCTTCTGGACAAAACTCTTCTTTCATCGACCTTTTGATTTCATCCCAAGGTTTCTTGTTCGCAGCCTCCAATCCAACGGTAGCAACTTGAGTCTTCCACCAGCTTAAAGCTCGATCCTTAAAAGTAGCCACTGCGAACTTAACCTTGTTCCTTTCTGAGCAATCACTAATTTCAAAGGTTGTTTCTGTTTTCTCAATCCATCTGAACAATTCTAGTGCTCCTCCAGTTCCTTGAAATGTAGTGGGTCCACATTTCATGTATCCAGAAAAAGTACACTCTTTTACTGCAGCAGCAACCTGAGCAATCCCACCTGCAGGATTCTCAGCTACACCTTCTCCTCCAACTAATTCTGGTTCACCTGCTCCAGCTACACCTTCAGTACCTATACCTCCAACTCCTGCACCTCCAGAGCCACCTGCTCCTTCAGTGTTAACACGTGCAACTCTATCTGCAGCTAATGCTTTCGCTACCTCTTCAGCAACTAGCCTTGCAATGGCATCATTTGTCATTCTCCTAGGTGGCATGATTCTGTCACATCACAAAGAGAAAAGATAAAATGAATGAGTTAATTGTAATCATGGTATAGTCATATCATGTACAAAATTCAATCATCAAATGCATACCCATTAATAATACAAGAAATCACAATCATTATAAGAATCAAAGGAATCCATCATCATAGATCAACAAGGAATGATCTTAAAGATAAATAAAGTACAATGACGCAAAATAATTGACACTAATCATGTGGGGATCCACATGGCTTAGTTGACTGTGACTCACTTGCAGCAGTGGAACATACTTCCTCCTCGAAGACGTAATAGTCCGGCGGTAAATTTGTAAAATAAATATAAGGTCATAAAAAAATGAAATATAATAATTTCCAAATTTTAAATAAATATAGAAAATCCTTCAAATTAAATACATGAAAATTTCATAAATTTATTTAAATAAATCATTAGTAAATGATAAACTTTTATCGAAAAGTTTAACGATATTAATATATATCGATCAGGGATTATAGTATTTATTAATAAATACTTGGCAATAAGGGAACATAATAATGCATACTAAATTTATAATCCCAGGAGTAGCTTGAACCTGAAGTCACGCGAAGTCATGTGCACCTACTCTTTGAAAAATAAAAACTAACAGTTATAGTTTAGGGTTTTACAAAAAAAGACCTAGTTCTCTATAACTCATGGCTCAGATACCAATCTTTAACAACCCCAAATTTACACGCAGCGGAATATATCTTTGGGTGCTAAACAATGGTACAATAACACATAATTTATAAAGAACGACTCGAAAAGAGACGTTTTAAATTTACCGTTCCGAAAACATTTGTCAGAGTAGCGTAGTCCCAAGACATCGTAAGCAAAGTACAATTAAAACAAAAGATTTAAATTGTTTTAAGCAAAAGGAACGATAAACATTCAAAGAGTTTATATTACAAAAGCAGTGCACAACTTCATTCCCGTGACCTCCAAGCTTCACACTCCTTGATTACCTAAAATACATGTGAGTAAAATCATCAACAAAAATGCTGAGTGAAATCTATAGGTTTATGTAATCATTTTGAACACAAGCAAAAGTTATAATTTGGTGGCATACTTGAAGGCAACAAGCATCGAATAATTTGCATCAACAATATAATTGTATATAGCAACAATTGCATTAAGCTCATGGAACCGAACCCTTAGACACTCCCATATCAGTCTAATAAGACGAGAGATTTATTAATTGTCATTACCCCCGGTATTAAGCACATTGCCGTATGCTTAGACATCTCATAACAAAATATTCAAACAGTGGATGTTCAGGCATAAGCTTCTATGAATACATATCCACAAACTGAATCGGGCGGCTTCACCCATAGATCTATTATTTGTACAAGCGGCTAGCCCATCATAAGCTAGTTAACGGTCCACAATTGAGGCTTTAACAAGGGCAATTTACTTAATGCAATTTAAGGCAACCACGGGTCCATTCATAGAGGGACAAGCATACCATAAAAGACTTGTGTTCTAAGTTTATAAAAACATGTATTCCCCCTCGCGGGTTAAAAATCATTTAATAACTAGTATAAAGCGAGGCTATAGACTCACCTTAGCGATATCGATATTAAATAATAGAATAAGGTAAGACAAAAGCCGTGATCTTCTAATATCAGTAAAAGAAACCAACGATTCTTTTAACAAGTCCACCCATTTCTATATGCGTTTCTTTTATTGCACTGAGTGAGAATGAAAATAATTCAAACGGAAGGAATTATTTGTACTATAAAACCTTAAAACTACTTTTTGCCGACTTAAAACTTATCAATTATATGTGATACGTGTGATGACATTGTTTCATTAAGGATGTCATCCATTTTGCTAGCCCATAACGTGGCACATATATATGATAGGCAAAATATCAATTTGCTACATCTTTTCATTTGGTATGTATAAGTATAACGTGGCATAGGATATTAGTTATTAATAAATATTTTTTTTTTCTTTGTTAGATTTTGGTAAATGGGGTATTATCGATACCCGATATTTTAAAAGTTACGCGATTTAAAAGTTACACGTAGAGAACGAAAAATAAACGCTCAATACAAAATAAAAACGTTGACATTTGGAGAACATTTATATTTCGATATATAAATGACTTAAGATAGTTAATTAACGAATGACACATAAAAGTTTAACGTAAATTACGAAAAATACTTATAAAATAAAAATTAAATGACAACAATAGAAAATATTAAATATCGAAACTATCGATAATAAAATGTAAAATTTTGGGCATCTGTCAATATCGCGATCACTAATATTCCTCGTTACTCATCAAAACATAAAAATAAAATATTAAATATCGGTTTAACTTAAACAGTTAAACATAATGATATTTAACGCCATTAAATGTTTCGAAAATACTTGAAAGATATAATTAAGTAATGACCTTATTTTTGCAGCTTTTACAATGAACATTATCCGTCAAAATAGTATCAAACTAATGTTAATATTTTCTTCCATATATCACCTCATAATAGGTCAATTGATAATTTAATCACATCCCAACATGTCCCTGAAGTTATCACTTCTCAAGGTAATGAATCAAACGGTTCACCCATCTATGAGAACACTGAAGGGACAAGTGATGAAAATATTGAATACCCTATTACTGAAAATCCTTCAGAAGGAGGTGATGTCCCAGTACAATGTACTGAATCTCTGGTCCCTGATAATCACCAACCATCAACAAGCTCTAATCCAAGTCCTCAGGACAGATGGTCAAGACAACAACACATAGAGCTTGTAAACATAATTGGTGATGTATCTGAAGGGATGCTCACACGCAGTCAGGCTGCTAAACTCTCTGTTGCCTCAGCCCATGAATGTCTGTTTGCATATGTTCTCTCTGAAAATGAACCAAAGAAGGTTTCAGAGGCCCTGACACATCCATGATGGGTTGCCGCCATGCAAGAAGAGCTCAACCAATTCCTCAGGAACAAAGTATGGAAACTAGTTCCTCTCCCTAAAGGGAAATCAGCTCTTGGTACAAAATGGGTATTTAAAAACAAGACTGATGAAGATGGAATTGTCATCAAAAACAAAGCTAGGCTGGTTGTTCAGGGGTGTGGTCAACTTGAAGGGATCGACTATGAGGAAACCTTCGCCCCTGTAGCAAGAATGGAAGCCATCAGGATCTTCCTAGCCTATGCTACCTACATGAACTTCAAAGTTTTCCAAATGGATGTAAAAAGTGCCTTCTTGAATGGAAAGATAACTGAAGAAGTTTATGTTGCTCAGCCTCCTGGTTTTGAGAGTTCTGAGTTTCCAAACCATGTTTGTAAACTTGACAAAGCCCTTTATGGACTTAAACAAGCACCAAGGGCATGGTATGAAACTCTCTCTACATTCCTGATAATTAACAAATTTGTTAGGGGAAAGATAGACAACACCTTGTTTATCTTTAGAACCAAGGAGGATGTTCTACTAGTTCAGATATATGTTGATGACATCATATTCGGATCTACTAACTATGATCTTTGTAGAAAGTTTGAAAAACTTATGACAAAGAAATTTGAAATGAGTATGATGGGTGAATTAACATATTTTCTTGGACTATAAATCAAACAAGGGGACAAGGGGATCTCAGTCTGTCAAGAAAAATACACCAGAGAAATACTTAAGAAATATGATATCTCTGAGTGTGCTTCAGTAAAGACTCCCATGGTTCCCCCCAACAACTTAGGTCCTGATCTTGCTGGTAAACCAGTCAATCAAACCTTATTCAGGGGAATGATTGGATCATTAATGTACCTAACTGCAACCAGACCTGATATTCAGTTCTCAACAATCTTATGTGCAAGATATCAGGCCGATCCCAAAGAATCACATCTTACTGCTGTTAAATGAATCTTTAGGTACCTGAAGGGTACTCCCTCACTGGGTCTATGGTATCCTCGTTGTTCAGGTTTCGATCTTAAAGGATACTCAGACTCATACTATGCTGGCTGCAACATGGATAGAAAAAGTACCTCAGGTGCATGCCAATTCCTTGGTGGCAAGCTAGTATGTTGGAGTGCAAAGAAACAGCATTCAGTCGTAATGTCCTCTACTGAAGCTGAATACGTGGCAGCTGCTAGTTGTTGTGCAAACATCCTTTGGATGAAAAGTCAACTCAGGGACTATAATGTGGAATACAAGGTAGTCCCTATCATTTGTGACAACACTAGTGCAATTGCCATTTCAAATAATCCAGTCCTACATTCAAGGACTAAACACATTGACATAAGATATCACTTCCTCAGGGATCACATCTTAAAAGGAGATATTGAATTACACTTCATCCCCACTGAATATCAGCTAGCTGATATTTTCACCAAACCTTTGGTTGAACCAACATTCACTAGACTAAAAGCTGAACTTGGTATGCTGAATATTGATTAATCAGTCTCCCTGACGACATTGGAATCAGTATAATGTATATTCTTTATCTTCACTCTGAGTAAATATATCTTATTGTCCACCCTTTGACACTGAGGTACATTAAATGATGCAACTAAATGCTCTAAGGATTTAGTTACTTAATGTCCTAGGTTGGTGAGTCACAATATTAAATAAGGAACATATATTCCTTCAATAAATTGTCATAAACCAGTCAAAGGGTCACTCATGACAAGTATCCCACTAAGCATTAAATGCTTACCCTTTTTCTAGCAAAATCCGTTGTAAAAAACGTCCTTTCAAATGCACGTGACCCCACGTCATCTCTGGAAAAAGCGTTATCCTTGTAGTAATGGAACAGTTGCCAAGAAAATAGGGGGACCACTTGTACGCTTTCATTAAATGCGGATGTGAAAAGAAATTATAGAAAATAAAAATCTCCTTCACATCCGAGCCTATAAATACCCCACAACCACAAACAAACACACACACAAAGAACTTGCAATTTTACTCTGCCAAAATTTTCTCTCAAAGAAAAGTGTGTGTGTTCAAACTAATTTCCAGAAAAGATTTCTTGTACACAAGGCGATCACATTGATTACTCGTTTTATTGTTATATAGCACAAGCAATCAAAGTTACCTATTATTTCTAACTCTTGATCCTTTTATAAGGCAAAAGTTCTCATTAGGTCACTTGGTGAATCTTGTTGTATTATAACAAGAAACAAGTCTTGATTTGATTTCCACAAATTGCTATTGTCCTTTTTCAAATCTTTAAAAAGCTATCTTTAATGGCAATGTCCAAGGCTATCAAATATGCCCCTCAGGCTGAACATCTCACAAATGAGGGTGTCCATTTTGCTGGAAACAACTATGAGGGAAATTTCAATTACCATAGTAGTGTATCAGCCTACAAACCAATTTGAAAATTTTTGAAAAACTGTGATTGGGCTGATGCTTTTACAAAACCCCCCCTCAGTCTTCTACCATGAATATCTAAGAGAGTTCTGGTATACGGCTGTGGTTGTAACCCCTACCCAAGGGCCTGAAGGATCTCAGGGGTCTGAGATCAAGTCACATAAGAACTGTGTCATCATGTTCACTGCAAACAATGGGAAGACACCATTGATTTTAGACTTCAAAACATTTTTTCAAAGCAGTGGACTTGATTATAACAATGGAAAGTATGTTGCACATCCTGACATGGAGTCAGTTAAAAAAGGACTAAAAGAAATCGGGGTCCCTGAGTTACTTGTGACTAAAACCCCATTGATAAAAACTGCCTTCCCCATGGCTTGGAGGATCCTGGTCACTTTTGTGATTCAGGTGATCGGTGGGAACTACTCATCTATTGAGCAAGTTAATTCTACTCAGCAGATGCTAATCTACAGTCTTATTAATGGACTGAAGATTGACATAGGAGAGATTGTTTATAATGATCTCGTAACCAGGCTCCTGAAGGAGTCAAGGCAAAAATATGTTTCTTACCCAAGATTCATATCATGCACCTTAGAACGGTTACTGGGTTCTCTTTACACTCAGGAAAAATTCAATGTTTTTTCTACTCCAATCCTGAGTTCCACAAACTTTTCAAAGAACCCATCTGAAGTCAACCCCATTGCATTGACGGCTCACATGACTGAGGTGATCAGTCGTGAATCATCCGTGTCTCCCATTCCCTTCTTACCAAAGAAGGGGAACAAGAAGACTCAGACTGTGCCAAAGACCAAACCAACAAAGGCACAGGGCCCTGAGGCTTCCGAGGCACGACCCAAAAAGGCCAAGGCTAAAAAGACTACCCTTGTTCAGACCAAGCTTCAAATACCCCATGGGAAAGAGCTTACGGGAGGCCCTGATACATCACAATCAGGGTCGACGGGCCAACCTACTGGTCCTCTTGATGGAGAAGGAAACATATAACCTTCTTCTACGGGACTGCCTTCCACTCAGACCGATGAGGGCATTCATAAATCACAACCTTTGCCTAAGGTCAAAACTAAGGCCAAAGACTCAAGGAGACGCCTACGGGTAACACACCTCGCTGATAGGCCTATAACTTCTACCAAGTCCAATGAAGGCACACTAGCTCAAAAGTCTTTGTCTGAGGACCCAAAACTTGATTCCTTAGACTCAGAGGGACGCCCACGGGTAAAACACCCCACTGATAGGAATCTCACTTCCACAACTCCCGATGAAGGCACACTAAAACAAAGGTCTTTGCCTGAGGGAAACACTCTTGATCCCAAAGACTCAGAGGGACGCCCACGGGTAAAACATCCCGCTGATAGGGATCCTACCTCCACAACTGATCAATCACAAACTGCCCATGAGTATCAGTTGGCTAAATCCCAAGCCTCAGGAATTGGGGCAGGGAGTGACGACAACAAAGGCAAACCTTCTTTTGAAGGGGAGCTGGATAAACCTAAGGGGTCACTGAACTTTGGAGATTTTATAAGTTTACTTGAGAAGCCTGATGAGTTACTCCAAGGGTTCAGTGACGACGACGAAATGATTGAGGCTGGGGAAGAACCTGAAACTCAGGCCCCTCCTCAATCAGACCAGAAGCCACAGTCCCCTCCCTTGTTCGCAGACATACAGCCCTCCCCTGAGGCTCAACAAAATCCCTCCCCTGAGGCATCCGAACAAAAGGAGCCCTCCCCTGAGGCACCGAAAAAGCCCTCCCATGAGGAAAAACTTGACACCTTTACATTGGGGACTCAAACTGTGGTTCTGGATGAGGTAGCTTTGAAAGCCTTACAGGCTGAGGTAACTCAGGCTCCTGAAGATTTGGATTCAAAGGCTGATGAACTCCTTGATGAGTTCAGGACATATGGTGATAGGTTTGATGTGGCTGAGGAGAAGATGAGAATTCAGGTAGATAATCAAATGGAATTCATCATCTCTGTTAACAACAGTCATGAGAATCAGGAAAAGAAGCTCATCAACTTCCTTAACCATGCTCTTCCAACGGTCGAGGCAAATGTGTCCTTAAAGACGACTCTGGATGGACTGATCACTAGAACCACTGAGTCCAATTCCAGAGTTGGTCAATTACTTGAGTTCCTGAAGGTGGACAGGCTCACTGAGGTTTTCACTAGGTTAGACTCTCTCAAGTCTGACTTGGATGTGGTGAAAGGGAAATGCGATGCCATCTATGAGGATGTTCATATGGATGCAAAAGCGGAGTTCAGATTGTCAAGGGCTACACAAGGATACATGGCTAATGCCACCAATCTCTCTGACATCTCCAAATCCCTGAAAGAAGCCGGTATTCCTAGGCTCAGGACAAGGATCACCACCATTGAAAACACTCAATCCCTTATTTAGTTAGATGTTCGCACTATCAAAGCAGACACTCAGTCCATAAAGGAGATGGTGACTGAGATGTTTCAGGCTTTTAAGGGATCATCCCCCACCTCAGGATCCTCACAACGGGCAAAAGTTGGGATTAGTCAGGCTGATCCTTCAACTTTTGAGGGGGAGAATGTGCCACCAATGATGTTAACATGGAATGAACCTCCTTCTCACACTGAGGGGGAGCAGGAAAGACTAGCTCAACCCCAACCCTTAAACTCAATTCCTCCCAACCCTGAGCCCTCAGTATCTAAGTCAGATAGGGGCAAAGGTATAGCTGATGAAACCCTTACACCTCCAAAGAAACTTTTAAAGGCTTCAAGGGAAGTAAGGCCCGATCCTGATGCTTTGGTCCTGGTACCATATGAGATAAATGGAATAATGTACCAAATGACTCCTGATCAAATCCAAGTGTATCTAGATAGAATGGAGTCGGATAAGGCTAATGAAGCAAAAAAGGCTGAGATCTTGAAGGTGTCCACTGAGTTTGTAAAAGAAGTAGGTGGTAACCCCGAGGTCTTGTTGAGCAAGAAAGTGGGAGAGGAGTTCATTCAGAAGCAGGAGGAGGAACTCAAGGCCGTTCAGGATGAAATGGTCTTGAAGCAAAAACAAAGAACCACACAACTCAAGAAGTTGTATGACCAATACACCAAAGTCGTCACCCAAAGAAGAAAGCCTGAACCAATCACTAATCTTCAGATCATTCCTCATACCACACCAGTCTCAGTATCTGTTTACAGAAATAATGATGAGAGGAACTTTGAAGTCATGAAGAAATTTTCATTTGGTGATTTCGGTCTCAGTGAGTGGGACGAAATGGGAAGGATTTTCAGGACTAAAACAAACAAGTGTGTCCCTGAGATACTCAACTTTCTCAGTAAGAGATATGAGAGGTTGAATCAAATGAAGGAACAATTGGGAATCACTGAAGATCTTCCTTTATCTGAACAGGATCCTACCAAAGCCCAGGGAAGAAAGAGAAAAAGAGTTGAGCTTGAAGCTGAGACTAAGATCTCTGGGTTAGAATGCAATCGTACTCTCCCTGAAAATGTCCCCTTTGTGAACAACATGGTTATAGAGGAACCTGAGAAGGGTATCTTCTTCATTTATGTATTTGGGGATCAAGCATTTCAAAGAATGAGTGACATAGAGAAATGCACCACTTAGAGTGTTCTCATCTTTCTTGTGATGGCTGGACAAATTTAGACTGATGAGAATAAAAGATTTGGTGAGAAGCTCAGGGAGATAATTGCTAGGAGGCCTAACAAAGAAAAGGTGTTAAAGTCATCAAGGGCTTAAGAGGGAAGCAATGGATTCCTGAATAACTGTAATCTTTTGTTTTTTATGTTTCTTGTATCAGATTATTCAGTCTTATGTAATGATGAATGAAAATGAAGTACTTTGTTATATTAAGTCTTTTCATCAGGTAGAATAGTTTGTAATAAGAAGAAGCCTCTTTGCTCACTTATAACAATTTCACTTAGGCAAATTTTATATCCAAATAGGGGGAGATTGTTAGGTCGATTCAGTACCTAATGACCTCCATGAAGGATTTGAATAACAATCAGCCTAAGTGAATTATTAACCTTGAACATAACGAGGTCACTGAGTGAACAGTCACTCAGTGAGTTGCCTTCGAGTTCCTAGACTGAGTCTAAAAGGAAGACTCAAGCATTCAGAGAGGCGAAGCTCAACGAATGTCTTCTATGACAAAGAAGAAGGTGATGGGTTCAGTGAGTTGTGGGAATAGACTCACTGAACCCCATACGATCTCCCTGAAGAAAACAAACATTCTCCAAGACTAAAGAAAAGGCGGGTAATAAGTGTGAAAACACTTATCCTTTTACCACTTATTTCCAAAAACAACAAGACCAAAACGTGTAATTTATGTCGTAAAAGTCGGAATTATGCGTGGTTTGTGTTTTTATTGTGTTTTAGGACCAAAAGATTAAAAAGGAAGAAAACACGGGCTTTCACGGGCTTTTATCGAAGAAAACGGGAAAAGACGAAGTCAAAAGATCAAGAGTGAAAAAAGAACGGAAGTCCAAGGCCTATTCTGAAGATTTATCGAAGAAAAGGTCTAAAGACAGAAGTTTAATGAAGTCGAAGAACTCAAGTCTAAATTAAAGAAGAAAATTATCAAGACAAGTTCAAATCCCGAGACGACGTCGAGAAAAGACAAAGAATTAAATCGAGTCGAGAAGACGTGAAGAAAGAAAGAAAGAAGAGGCAACACATGCACTCCTTCCCATTTTTCCCTATAAATACCCTCCTAATACACATTAGGAGGGTAGTTAGTTTTTTAGTTTTTAGTTTTCATTTTTTCACTTTTCTTTCTAGTTTTAGAGAGAGAAAGTTCTCAACTTTCTCTCACTAAGTTTTCATCTTTCTTTCTTTTAATATTTCAAGATTAAACCTTTTGTATTGTTGATTTCATTAATCAAGTTCTAGTTAAGCTTTTTAATCTTTCATCTCTTTCTACCTTTCTTGATTTTAGTTAACTTTTGGTGCAAAATACATTTGATCCGTGTTGTTCTTAATGTTTTTGTGCTTAAAAAGTTAATCTTTTTTTTCCTACATAAGCTTTCATTCGATTAAGCTTTAAAATTCTTGTGCTTATTGGCTTATTCGCTTCTTTTAGCTTATTTACTTTTAAAAGTTTTCTTAAAAAGTTCATCTTTTTGTAGTTTGATCTAAAAGACTGCTTATTTAAAGTTAGAAAAAGTTGTTATTTGAGCTTATTTAATCCGTTCCATATTAGATTCGTTCAAGTTTTGGTGATTAGCTTATCAAAATAGCTTATTGCCTTTGCTTAATTCTCGAATCCCATATAAATCGGAAAGGGTAAACCCCTTTCTGATCAAGCATTCCGACCAACACCCTCTTTCCGATCACCAAATCGGAAAAGGGTTTATTGTATTCCGATTTAAGCATCTATATTCCGATCACCTTGGATCGGAATAGGGTTTCATATTCCGACTGTGGCCTTGTTGGTTATTCCGATTGCATTAGTTTGGCAACATTCCGATCAATCTTGTTTCCCTCATTCCGATTGTATGATTTTTACTATATTCCGATTGGGGTTGTTATTGACATTCCGATTGGGGTTATTGTTACACATTCCGATTGCATCAGTATTCCGACCAAGGGTGTTGTTGACATTCCGATTTGCCTTATTTCGACACGCATATTCCGATCTGACTTCATTTTGCATTCCGATGGTTTAATTTCTTGTTTTTACAAAGTTTTCAAGTGTTAGATTTATTAAGTGGTGAAGTATTTTTCTAATCTTGTCTTTAAGTTTTCAAGCGTTTATCTTAACTCTTCCTTTTAGTTTAATCCTTTAAGCTCTTTTTACTCAACGACATTTACATTTATTTGCTATTAGTTATAAATAGATAATCAACCCAAACCATTCTCTTGTTCACCAAAAGACAATTGAGTGGCACTTTAGACTGGAAATCAATTCGAAAAGATTCAGACGATAAAGATTTTATACTTGGGGTAAAAGCCGAGTATTAAATGGCGCCGCTGCCGGCTCTTTTCGTTACGATTAACGGTTTCTAGTGAGAGACGCATTGAATTTTGGGATCCGTTCTTTGAACGTTATTTTCCTTGCTTTAAAAATTTTCAAAAACCCAAAAAAAAATATAAAATTCTTCAAAAATACAAAAACATTGAAAAATCATAAAAAGTAATTCTTTTCCAAAGGATTGCACCAAAAAGATTATATAGATATTTTCTCTGTGTATATTTTTCTTCTGCGGGTGTATGCGTACTAGATCTTCGAACTATTCTGAGCCCGAGACTCGTGAAGATTTAGATATGGCTGGTGTTCATAACAACAATAATAACCCAACTCTACCCAATTTGAATAACAATAACAACATCAACAACAATGTCCCCCTACCTGATTTACGAACAATGGAGGAATTGTGTCAACCCACCATGAACGGACACGGAGGCCCGATTGCGCCGATGCACATCACGGCTCAGGAGTTTTCGTTGAAGAATCACATGATCCAACAAGTGCAAACTAACCCATTTCACGGAATTCCGGATGATGATGCCAACAAACACCTCGACAAATTCATTACCATCACCCAAAGCATGAAGTCCCCCGGTGTTTCTATGGATGAGCTTCGCCTTCAACTATTTCCCCACTCTCTTTCTCACCATGCCGAGAAATGGTTTGACCGTCTCCTAAAGAATTCTATTCATACTTGGAATGACATGACTCAACGCTTTTTGTCGCGCTACTTCCCACCGTCCATGGTCACAAGCCTTTGTAACCAAATTAGTGGATTCATGCAAGACAATGATGAATCGCTCTTTGATGCTTGGGAACGATACAATGATTTGATCGACCGCTGTCCAAATCACAACATGCTCCCTGTCACTCTCATTGATACTTTCTACATTGGTCTCACTTTTCGTGATCGTGACACGATCAACGCCGCCGTCGGTGGTACTTTTATGGAAAGGAGACCGGAGGAGTGTAGAGAGTTGATTGAAAACATGACTACTCACCACAAGAATTGGGATTCATCCGCATCCTCAAGATCTAACTCGAGAGTCAATGTTTCTTCTACTACCTCCAATCCCGAGATAACCGAACTTACCCGACAAATCGCGGATATGCACAAGGATTTCATGACCATGGCCACAAACCACTTTCAACAAGCTAAAGCCGTTGCTATTTCTTGTGACACATGTGGTGGTCCTCATTCTTACAATGAGTGTCCTTCTACCCAAGGCAATTTTTCTGAAAACGTTAACGCGGCATACGGTACTTATCCCACGGGAGGCTATCAAGCTCGTCCTCAAGGAGACCGTAGCTTGCTAAGTTATCGTTCAAACAACTATCTTGCTCCACCCGGTTTCCCTCCTCTAAACCAAAACCAACAACAAAGCTATAACCGAAACAACCAATCCCAACCTCGTGCTACCAATCAATATCAATCCCAAAGAAACCCATACCCAACTCAAGGAAATTCTCAAGCTTACCAAGATCCACCTCTCAATCAACAGATGGCATTGAATCAAGACGTCGAGACGTTCATGAAGACTAATCAAGAGATGGTGACGAATCTTCAGAGTCAATTCGTCAACTTGAAGGGAGAAATGGCGAAACAAGGGAACGATATTCGAGTCGAGCTAAGGAATGATATGGCAAAACAAAGCAATGAGATCCGTGCAGACATGAGAGATTCTTTCAGCACTCAAGCGCTTAACATACGTGATATGATCAGTTCGCTCTTCCAAGGTAATCAACCCTCTTCTTCGGGTACTCTTCCGAGTAACACCGTTGCGAACCCAAGAGGGGAGATGAAAGCAATCACCACTCGTAGTGGAAAAGGCTATACGGAACCCGAGCTTCCTACACCTCCACCCGTGATTGTGAACAAGGAAAAAGAGCAACTTTCCTCACCTCCTTTGCCTTCTACCCCCATTTCCCCACCACCCGTGGTTGTGAGTGATCCTACTCCCCTAAAGCCTTCTTCTTCATCCAATATACCTTATCCTTCAAGGTTTAGGAAAGAGAAGCAAAAGAGCAAGGATGATATTCAAGTTTCAAACTTTCTAAAAATGTTTAAACAATTGAATTTTACACCTCCTTTGCCGAGGCTCTCGCTCACATGCCTAAATACGCGAAGATGTTTAAAGATCTTCTTAGTGACAAGTGTTGATCCCTATAATCGTTCGACTCAATGGTTAGGAACCATATATCTAGGTTTGATCATCATTCATATGATAACATAGCGGAAAAGAACAATGATCATGACAAGGTGTTTAGGCACATAAGACACGAATTAAAACACAATTGGGATGTTCATTATATTAATAACAAACATCCACTAGACGTGTATACATTGAATCCCACGTCTAGTGCGACACACACTTTAGGTTTACATTGTTAATGAAAAGATATGTTAAATAAACCTAATACCCTTGGTTCCTTTTATAGTGTAAGGATTAGGGTTTACAAGAGATAAGAATGAATAAACAAGTAAATCTTCTATTTAAATAAACTTATGCAGAATATCTTTTGCATGTTTATCTAAATAGAAGCTTCCATTAGCTTCTTTTGTCTACGTTTTGTCAATGCTTGAATTGCATGTGACAATGCTTGGATTGCTCTTGACAATGCTTGATTCCATCAACGCCTAAATAACTCTTGTCAACGCTTGGAATGCTCTTGTCAACGCCTAGACAAATACTTCACGTTTTCTTCATTTTTGAGTTTCTGCCACATCAACTTTTTGACCCAACAATCTTCCCCTAGTTGATAGTGGCAAAACTCTATGTATATCTCTTGTAAGTTGTACATGATCTTCAGATTGCTTCCCCTCAAATGTAGCATGCATTTCTTCCCCTTTTTGTCACATCAACAAGGAAGTAAACAATGTATGCAATCTTCGAAGATTCTCCAGAAGTAGGCTCTATGTAATGATCCTGAAGAAAAATAACTTAAAGTAGTCTTTGATGCAGAAGTAGAATACCACAAACCTATGTTCCATGTCTTGTTTATCCATGTGATGAAGAACTTATACCAGAAGAAAAAATATAAGTAGACCTCGATCCCTTGTCAATATTCTCATCCTTTGTGAGACACTGAGCACGATAATGTAACTCCTTCAAGTGTTTATGACAAGTCTTCATCACCAACTATGTAAGCACGAACAAGTTACCTTTAAAGTCAGTGGCTGGAAGTCCATGACTTTAAGATATGATAGAACACAAACTCGCGAAAATCTTCTTCAATCATCAAACTTACCATAAGAATTCTTCCCCTTAAGCTAACACCTCTTCATGACAAGTCAATATCTTCATATGTAAAAGCTGTTAGCGAATAACTCTTTCACAAGGCTATCCCGATTACATAATCCAATAAAATTCTTCATGAATTGTTGCTAACTTACTTAAAATCATTAATCCATTTAAATATATCCGAGCCATAAATATCAACTTGATATTCTGAATAAAACGGAGATTCCATGTACCTTTGTGTGTATAATTCTCCTTTTTGTGTGCTTAAAACGTACCCATTTTCTCTAACAGCAGCAAACTTTGTGTTGTCCAATATCTCTTCTGTCCAATATCTTGGTCAGATGTATTGTCCAATATCTGACAATACGTATCAGCGTTGAAGCTCATATATCGGACGACACTGTCAACCTATCAGTGTTGACTTATTCTGTCAGCGTCGAAACCCTTCCTGTCAGCGCCCAAATAACAAGCGTCAGCGCCAACCTAAAATCCTGTCAGCGTTCATTCTTTACTTTGTCAGCGTCTAAATTCTTATCAGCGTTGCACTATACTCGTCAGCGTCCAAAATACGAACGTCAGCGTCTATTCTTGAATTTAACCACTGACACCTCCTTTTGCAATCCCACGTGAGTATTAAAACAAAGCATCCCTTCATACATAGCTCCTGATCGTGTGAACGCAATTCTTTATCCATGTGAACACTTACTATCAATCGTGTGAACACATAATGTTTCCTCCAATCAGAAACCAAGGACCGTGTGAACTTAACTACTATTCCACCAATGGAAACGATAGGCTTATATAAAGATGCAGCCCCACGTAAGTAACTATGTATCAGCATGTAGAGAATTAATAGCATAACAAATCACTTTATGCCGTGAATAGATTATCCAATCAAAACTCTTAAACCGTGTGAATGCATCTTTTCCTCCAATATTCGTGTGAATAGAATCTTTGTAAATGAATGAGCATATCATGGTCGTGTGAAAGTAACATGGTCGTGTGAACACACCATGGTCGTGTGAACACAAACGTAGACAATGAAGAATAAAAACCATACTGATCCATATTAACGAATCACCTCACATGATCTCAGTCACGTTCTTCCAATCACACAGCAATGATTATTCTAGGGTTTATATAAAACCCTAAAATCAAATCTTAGATCTAGGGTTTTGGATGAAAACCCTAATACTTTATCACCTCCAATTCGTCATAAAACATCAGATCTTCTGTTATATGCAATGATCTAGGGTTTTCAGAAACCCTAAATCATGATTTCATGTGAATATAAAAATCTGCAAATCACCTCTGCTGCCAACTTCGACGCTTAATAACTTTTGCCTGGGGATAAAACTCGACAATCCCTCCGGTGGATGTTTAGATCTATGTATGTAGAACACACATCTAAAATTTCGTGACGATCCAACGGTTCAATCAAAAGTTATGACCTTCTGAATACTGCTGCGCACACAAAAACGTCCAGAAAAACTCCATACGAATTTTTCTTCTTCACCATACACGAACACCTCGTTGGACCTAGATATCAAGAGCCTTAGGCTCTGATACCAATTGATGATCCCTATAATCGTTGGGCTCAATGGTTATGAACCATTATATCTAGGTTGATCATCATTCATATGATAACATAGCGGAAAAGAACAATGATCATGACAAGGTGTTTAGGCACAAAGAACACGAATTAAAACAAATGGGGATGTTCATTATATTAATAACAAACATCCACTAGACGTGTATACATTGAATCCCACGTCTAGTGCGACACACACTTTAGGTTTACATTGTGAATATGAGTTATATGTTAAATAAACCTAATACCCTTGGTTCCTTTTATAGTGTAAGGATTAGGGTTTACAAGAGATAAGAATGAATAAACAAGTAAATCTTCTATTTAAATAAACTTATGCAGAATATCTTTTGCATGTTTATCTAAATAGAAGCTTCCATTAGCTTCTTTTGTCTACGTTTTGTCAATGCTTGAATTGCATGTGACAATGCTTGGATTGCTCTTGACAATGCTTGATTCCATCAACGCCTAAATAACTCTTGTCAACGCTTGGAATGCTCTTGTCAACGCCTAGACAAATACTTCACGTTTTCTTCATTTTTGAGTTTCTGCCACATCAACTTTTTGACCCAACAACAAGGAGAAGCTTCTTGACATTGCTCAGACCCAACTTAATGAGAATTGCTCCGCCGTTCTCTTAAGGAAATTGCCCACCAAACTTGGTGATCCAGGTCGCTTCTTGATTCCTTGCAACTTCCCGGGAGTAGAGAATTACATGGCCCTAGCCGATCTAGGTGCCAGTATAAACTTAATGCCTTTAAGTGTTTGGAAGCAATTATCTCTCCCCGAGCTAGTCCCCACCAAAATGACTTTGGAATTAGCCAACCGTATGGTTGCTTATCCAGTGGGGATAGCCGAAGACGTCTTCGTTGGCGTTGACAAATTCACCTTCCCGGCGGATTTTGTTGTCGTTGACTACGAGATGGATCCTCGTGTTCCACTAATCGTTGGACGTCCCTTCTTGAGGACCGGTCGCACTTTCATTGATGTAGCCGCGGGCGAAATAATCATGAGAGTTGGTGACGATAAAATTGTCTTCAACATGGGTAAGATTTCTAAGCAACCTTATTCATATGAGAGTGTTAATGCTATTGATGTTCTCGATGAGGCTTGTGAAGAACATTTTCATGATGCTTGCAAAAGTACTCTCTCTTCTCTACCCAATGTTGAAACTGTTGCCTCAATTGCTCCGTCATTGACTCCTTTTGGAGAAAGTGACTTGGATAATTTCGAAGCTAGCTTGGGTCCTCTCGATATTAAGTATGATGATTCTTCCACCGATTGGGATGAAGACATTCGTACTATTGAGAAACTTCTCAATGAAGACCCGTTTTCTCCTCCTTCTCCTAAAGAGGTGACTAATGATGATCCATCGTTAGTTTCACCATCTATTGAGGATCCTCCTACTCTTGAGCTTAAGGACTTACCTCCTCATCTCGAGTACGTTTTCCTTGAAGACAACCAGAAGTTACCGGTCATCATCACGAAGGACCTGAAAGAAGAAGAAAAATCCCGACTTATCGCCGTGTTGAAGAAACATAAAAGAGCTATCGCTTGGAAAATCTCCGATATTCGTGGAATTGATCCTCACTTTTGCACACATAAAATTCTCATGGAGGACGACTTTAAGCCCACATTTCAAAGCCAACGAAGGGTGAATCCTAAAATCCATGAAGTCATCAAAAAAGAGGTTATCAAACTTCTTGATGCGGGTATGATTTACCCTATTTCGGATTCACCATGGGTTAGTCCAGTCCATTGTGTGCCTAAGAAAGGTGGAATCACCGTTGTGCCCAATGCCAACAACGAGTTGATTCCTACATGTCTCGTTACTGGGTGGAGAGTTTGTATAGACTACCGCAAACTCAATGATGCCACGAGAAAGGATCATTTCCCTCTTCCTTTTATGGACCAAATGCTTGAACGTTTAGCGGGTAATGAATATTACTGCTTTCTTTATGGTTTCTCGGGTTATTTCCAAATACCCATCGATCCCCAAGATCAAGAGAAGACAACATTCACCTGTCCCTATGGCACATTTGCTTACAAAAGAATGCCTTTTGGCTTATGCAATGCCCCCGGGACTTTCCAAAGGTGCATGTTGGCTATCTTTCATGACATGGTTGAGAAAACCATGGATGTCTTCATGGATGATTTCTCGGTCTTTGGGGATTCCTTCTCTTCTTGCCTTGCCAATTTGGAATGTATGCTTAAGTGGTGCGAAGACACTCGCCTTGTTCTGAATTGGGAAAAATGTCATTTTATGGTAAAAGAAGGCATTGTGCTAGGTCACAAAATCTCTAAAGCCGGTCTTGAAGTCGACCGTGCTAAAGTAGATGTCATAGCCAAATTACCTCCACCTTCAACCGTGAAGGGTGTGAGAAGTTTTCTAGGTCATGCGGGCTTCTATCGTCGATTCATTCAGGATTTCTCTAAAACCGCTCGCCCGATGACCCACCTCTTGGAAAAAGATACTCCTTTTATCTTTTCTAAAGACTGTATCGAAGCCTTCAATCTTCTTAAGGATAATCTAACTAAGGTACCGGACTTGGTTACCCCTAATTGGGAGCTACCCTTTGAATTGATGTGCGATGCTAGCGACTTTGCTATTGGTGCGGTTTTGGGCCAAAGAGTGAATAAACACTTCCAACCAATCCACTATGCTAGCAAGACAATGATGGGGGCTCAATTGCATTATACGACAACCGAAAAAGAGCTTTTAGCTGTTGTCTATGCTTTTGAAAAATTTCGCCCCTATCTTGTTTTATCCACCACCATCGTATACACGGACCATTCCGCGTTGAAGTACTTGATGACTAAGCACGACTCTAAGCCAATACTTCTTCGCTGGGTTTTACTCCTTCAAGAATTCAACATTGAAATTCGTGACAAAAAGGGAGCCGAAAACCTAGTCGCGGATCATCTGAGTAGACTTGAGGATCCATATCAAGGGATCATCCGAACAAAGAGATCATTGACTCTTTCCCCCTTCAAACCTTAATGTCTATAAATCTCAATCTTGATGACACCCCGTGGTTTGCCGATATTGCAAACTACTTAGCGGGTGGTGTTCTCATCAAATGGTTAACATCCCAACAAAAGAAGAAGTTCTTGAATGATGTTAAGACTTACTTTTAGGATGACCCTTTTCTATTCAAAAAATGTGCTGATCTGATCATTCGTCGATGTGTTGATGGACCGGCAGCTTTGCAAATCCTTGATGCTTGCCATAAAGGACCCACTGGTGGTCACTTTGGTCCCAACTACACCGCTAAAAAAGTGTTTGACTCTGGATCTATTGGCCCACCATTTATCGTGACGCTCACGAAATGGTTAAGCATTGTGATGCTTGCCAACGCCAAGGCAAGATCACACATAAAGATGAGATGCCTCAAAATTTCATACAAGAATGTGAAATCTTTGACGTATGGGCATCGACTTTTTGGGGCCATTTCCATCATCCAAAGGGAACAAGTACATCCTCGTAGCCGTTGACTACGTTTCCAAATGGGTTGAAGCTAAGGCTCTTCCTACGAACGATGCGAGGGTGGTTGTGAACTTTTTGAAGCAGCTGTTTGCTCGATTCGGCGTTCCTCGTGCTATTATCAGTGACCGCGGGACTCATTTTTGCAATGATCAATTTGCAAGAGTCATGGCTAAGTATGGTGTCAATCACCGTCTTTCCACCGCCTATCATCCCCAAACCAATGGTCAAGCCGAGATTTCCAACCGTGGATTGAAGCGAATTTTGGAGCGTACTGTGGGAGAGCATCGTGCCGCGTGGGCCGATAAGTTAGATGATGCTCTGTGGGCTTTCCGTACAGCTTATAAGACCCCGAATGGTTGTACACTGTACCGTCTTGTGTACGGGAAAGCATGCCACCTCCCCATCGAGCTGGAACATAAGGCGTAATGGGCCTTGAAGTGGGCTAACTTCGACATCAACAAAGCCGGTGATATTTGCAAGATTCAACTCAACGAGCTCCACGAACTGAGGAATGAAGCTTACGAGAACTCACTGATCTACAAGGAGAAGACCAAGATCATTCATGACGCAAGGATTAAGAACCGAGAGTTCCACGTTGGTGATCAAGTCTTACTTTTTAACTCTCGGTTGAAGATCTTCTCTGGCAAGTTGAAGAGCCGTTGGTCTGGTCCATACACCGTCACCAAAGTCTTTCCATATGGGACCATTGAGCTTTCTCAGCCAAATGGGCCCAATTTCAAGGTGAATGGCCAGCGTTTGAAGCTATACTTTGGTGAGGACATCTCCCATGAGATGATTCCATCCCTCACCACGTTCCCCATGAACTAAATTGGGTCGAGTCAGGCTCGTGACTCGGTGAACAAAAACAAGCGCTTCTCGGGAGGCAACCCGTGATCTATCCTTTACTGCTTTCATAATAAGTGTAGGGGAAGCCCCGTATGTGTTTGTTGTCTTGTTTCTTATCTTGTGCAGGGATTCAAGCTTCAAAGAGCACCTTGATGACTTTTGACGAACCGTGATACCGTGTTCCCATCTTCCCGGTTCAATCTCAAACTCTTGTGATTCAATATTTCATATCTTATATGTCACATTGAATTCACTTTAGTTGTCCTTTCCTTAGCAAGATTTAAACAAAGTGCACAATGTCATAAGTGTAGGGGAGTTCACTCCCACATGCTTAAACATTAAGTACAATGTTTATCTCAAGTGTAGGGGGACTTCTATCGAAGTAAGTGGTATTTTCCATGAATTTGCCCTCATTTTAACCGGAAAATTTGATTTTTTCGACATTTTTCAAAAATTTTAATCTATTTTGGCCTAGTTGTATAGTTGTATTTTCCTTTATTATGTTTATTTTCTTTCCATTGCTAGAATAAATTTTCAATAAAGTGGTTTTAAATTTTTCTTAGTCGTGAATATTTTGACTCAACCCGAGTTTACTTATCTAAGTTTACTCTAGCTAGTATCCTTAACGTGTTTAAGTCAAGTTTTGCTAGGCTTTTATATAGGGAGCTATAAAACGCGAAAGTCTTAACTCTCGCGGGTTAAGAACAAGAACTTTTCGCAAGTTCCTATAATTGATCCTAGAGAGTTGTTTATCAAGGGAACTTTAAAATGCGATTTCTAAACTTGAAAAAGTCTAAGAATTCGCAAGATCCTATAGATGACTCGAAAACCCAAAACTTTGATTTAATAGGCTAAGCATCCACAAGTCTCATTCCTTAAGATTTTAAACTGTGGAGGACGAGAGATGATAGAGTCAATTATAAGTTTGGTATTCTTTCATGAATTTATGTGAGTTAATTATAAGCCTATTCTCCCATCGCTTGTTATTAAATTTATCTGCAATAAATAAGGTTGTACGATTTAAAAGGTTACTTAGCTTCTAGCCCAAGATCGTTTAAAAGTTGCTTGGTACGGATTAGAGTTCATAGCCAAGGCATAACTTATTGAAGCGGGATGCGAAGATTGGCGAGTCCGAAAAGGCCCTAACAAGGCATGAGGGCTACATTTTGTTGCTAAAGATCCAAAAGTGATGTGAAGAATCATTTATCGAAAATCAATATGAAGGATCGAGACACACGACGAAAAGCAAAAACTCCCCAAAAGATCATGGAGAAGTCTATCCAAAAAGGCCCTAACAAGGTATGAGGATAAATAGATCCAAGTCCTAAAAGGAGGCGGATCGTTGTAGATCAAAGTCCAAAATAAAGATTGGAGAAAGATGAAGAAGTCGTGGTCCAAATATGAAGAATCTCTCAAAACTTCAAGTAAAGAAATTCCTATTATAAAGAGAAGACCATCATTTCAAGAACGTCTCTCAAAGATTCGAAGTATGAAGTCGCTGCCAAATATCGATCCGAGAAAGGTCTCAAATCGTGAAGCAAGTTATGCCAAGATATGAACTTTATGAGGTCCCGAGAAGCAGTTTTAAAAGATTTTGTCCTTTAGCTAACTATTGATTAAATCGTTCACTTTATTTTCGGCCTAAATAACTATCGAAATAAGTCAAGCAATGCATCCTCGTGATCATTCAAGACAAAAATAAAATATAAGAGATACACCTAGAATTAAGGGAGTCTAAGTGAATAATTGGCCCACATGAATTCGTGTTGGTTTGCTAACTTATAATAACAATGATCTCGTTTTTAAGCTTGGTATAGGGAACGTGAAACTTGAGGATGATAAACGTTCATGGCAGCCGAAAACCAATGTAAGTCTTTGATTTCTTTACTTGATTTTATCTTTTTACTTTCCTTAAATGTTTAGTATTTAATAAAGGCCAAGGTGGGTTACTTATGATGGAAAATGTAAACCGTGCTTTAAAATTAATGCATTGCATGAGGGCATTGCATGGTCAAGTGTAGGGGATTTAATAAGTGTGAAAACACTTATCCTTTTACCACTTATTTCCAAAAATAACAAGACCAAAACGTGTAATTTATGTCGTAAAAGTCGGAATTATGCGTGGTTTGTGTTTTTATTGTGTTTTAGGACAAAAGATTAAAAAGGAAGAAAACACGGGCTTCCACGGGCTTTTATCGAAGAAAACGGGAAAAGACGAAGTCAAAAGATCAAGAGTGCAAAAAGAACGGAAGTCCAAGGCCTATTCTGAAGATTTATCGAAGAAAAAGTCTAAAGACGGAAGTTTAATGAAGTCGAAGAACTCAAGTCTAAATTAAAGAAGAAAATTATCAAGACAAGTTCAAATCCCGAGACGACGTCGAGAAAAGACAAAGAATTAAATCGAGTCGAGAAGACGTGAAGAAAGAAAGAAAGAAGAGGCAACACATGCACTCCTTCCCATTTTTCCCTATAAATACCCTCCTAATACACATTAGGAGGGTAGTTAGTTTTTTAGTTTTTAGTTTTCATTTTTTCACTTTTCTTTCTAGTTTTAGAGAGAGAAAGTTCTCAACTTTCTCTCACTAAGTTTTCATCTTTCTTTCTTTTAATCTTTCAAGATTAAACCTTTTGTATTGTTGATTTCATTAATCAAGTTCTAGTTAAGCTTTTAATCTTTCATCTCTTTCTACCTTTCTTGATTTTAGTTAACTTTTGGTGCAAAATACATTTGATCCGTGTTGTTCTTAATGTTTTTGTGCTTATAAAGTTAATCTTTTTGTTCCTACATAAGCTTTCATTCGATTAGGCTTTAAGATTCTTGTGCTTATTGGCTTATTCGCTTCTTTTAGCTTATTTACTTTTAAAAGTTTTCTTAAAAAGTTCATATTTTTGTAGTTTGATCTAAAAGACTGCTTATTTAAAGTTAGAAAAAGTTGTTATTTGAGCTTATTTAATCCGTTTCATATTAGATTCGTTCAAGTTTTGGTGATTAGCTTATCAAAATAGCTTATTGCCTTTGCTTAATTCTCGAATCCCATATAAATCGAAAAGGGTAAACCCCTTTCCGATCAAGCATTCCGACCAGCACCCTCTTTCCGATCACCAAATCGGAAAAGGGTTTATTGTATTTCGATTTAAGCATCTATATTCCTATCACCTTGGATCGGAATAGGGTTTCATATTCCGACTGTGGCCTTGTTGGTTATTCTGATTGCATTAGTTTGGCAACATTCCGATCAATCGTGTTTCCCTCATTCCGATTGTATGATTTTTACTATATTCCGATTGGGGTTGTTATTGACATTCCGATTGGGGTTATTGTTACACATTCCGATTGCATCAGTATTCCGACCAGGGGTGTTGTTGACATTCCGATTTGCGTTATTCCGACAAGCATATTCCGATCTGACTTCATTTTGCATTCCGATGGTTTAATTTCTTGTTTTTACAAAGTTTTCAAGTGTTAGATTTATTAAGTGTTGAAGTATTTTTCTAATCTTGTCTTTAAGTTTTCAAGCGTTTATCTTAACTCGTCCTTTTAGTTTAATCCTTTAAGCTCTTTTTACTCAACGACATTTACATTTATTTGCTATTAGTTATAAATAGATAATCAACCCAAACCATTCTCTTGTTCACCAAAAGACAATTGAGTCGCACTTTAGACTGGAAATCAATTCGAAAAGATTCGGACGATAAAGATTTTATACTTGGGGTAAAAGCCGAGTATTAAATGGCGCCGCTGCCGGCTCTTTTCGTTACGATTAACGGTTTCTAGTGAGAGACGCATTGAATTTTGGGATCCGTTCTTTGAACGTTATTTTCCTTGCTTTAAAAATTTTCAAAAACCCAAAAAAAAATATAAAATTCTTCAAAAATACAAAAACATTGAAAAATCATAAAAAGTAATTCTTTTCCAAAGGATTGCACCAAAAAGATTATATAGATATTTTCTCTGTGTATATTTTTCTTCTGCGGGTGTATGCGTACTAGATCTTCGAACTATTCTGAGCCCGAGACTCGTGAAGATTTAGATATGGCTGGTGTTCATAACAACAATAATAACCCAACTCTACCCAATTTGAATAACAATAACAACATCAACAACAATGTCCCCCTACCTGATTTACGAACAATGGAGGAATTGTGTCAACCCACCATGAACGGACACGGAGGCCCGATTGCGCCGATGCACATCACGGCTCAGGAGTTTTCGTTGAAGAATCACATGATCCAACAAGTGCAAACTAACCCATTTCACGGAATTCCGGATGATGATGCCAACAAACACCTCGACAAATTCATTACCATCACCCAAAGCATGAAGTCCCCAGGTGTTTCTATGGATGAGCTTCGCCTTCAACTATTTCCCCACTCGCTTTCTCACCATGCCGAGAAATGGTTTGACCGTCTCCTAAAGAATTCTATTCATACTTGGAATGACATGACTCAACGCTTTTTTTCGCGCTACTTCCCACCGTCCATGGTCACAAGCCTTCGTAACCAAATTAGTGGATTCATGCAAGACAATGATGAATCGCTCTTTGATGCTTGGGAACGATACAATGATTTGATTGACCGCTGTCCAAATCACAACATGCTCCCTGTCACTCTCATTGATACTTTCTACATTGGTCTCACTTTTCGTGATCGTGACACGATCAACGCCGCCGCCGGTGGTACTTTTATGGAAAGGAGACCGGAGGAGTGTAGAGAGTTGATTGAAAACATGACTACTCACCACAAGAATTGGGATTCATCCGCATCCTCAAGATCTAACTCGAGAGTCAATGTTTCTTCTACTACCTCCAATCCCGAGATAACCGAACTTACCCGACAAATCGCGGATATGCACAAGGATTTCATGACCATGGCCACAAACCACTTTCAACAAGCTAAAGCCGTTGCTATTTCTTGTGACACATGTGGTGGTCCTCATTCTTACAATGAGTGTCCTTCTACCCAAGGCAATTTTTCTGAAAACGTTAACGCGGCATACGGTACTTATCCCACGGGAGGCTATCAAGCTCGTCCTCAAGGAGACCGTAGCTTGCTAAGTTATCGTTCAAACAACTATCTTACTCCACCCGGTTTCCCTCCTCCAAACCAAAACCAACAACAAAGCTATAACCGAAACAACCAATCCCAACCTCGTGCTACCAATCAATATCAATCCCAAAGAAACCCATACCCAACTCAAGGAAATTCTCAAGCTTACCAAGATCCACCTCTCAATCAACAGATGGCATTGAATCAAGACGTCGAGACGTTCATGAAGACTAATCAAGAGATGGTGACGAATCTTCAGAGTCAATTCGTCAACTTGAAGGGAGAAATGGCGAAACAAGGGAACGATATTCGAGCCGAGCTAAGGAATGATATGGCAAAACAAAGCAATGAGATCCGTGCAGACATGAGAGATTCTTTCAGCACTCAAGCGCTTAACATACGTGATATGATCAGTTCGCTCTTCCAAGGTAATCAACCCTCTTCTTCGGGTACTCTTCCGAGTAACACCGTTGCGAACCCAAGAGGGGAGATGAAAGCAATCACCACTCATAGTGGAAAAGGCTATACGGAACCCGAGCTTCCTACACCTCCACCCGTGATTGTGAACAAGGAAAAAGAGCAACTTTCCTCACCTCCTTTGCCTTCTACCCCCATTTCCCCACCACCCGTGGTTGTGAGTGATCCTACTCCCCTAAAGCCGTCTTCTTCATCCAATATACCTTATCCTTCAAGGTTTAGGAAAGAGAAGCAAAAGAGCAAGGATGATATTCAAGTTTCAAACTTTCTAAAAATGTTTAAACAATTGAATTTTTACACCTCCTTTGCCGAGGCTCTCGCTCACATGCCTAAATACGCGAAGATGTTTAAAGATCTTCTTAGTGACAAGGAGAAGCTTCTTGACATTGCTCAGACCCAACTTAATGAGAATTGCTCCGCCGTTCTCTTAAGGAAATTGCCCACCAAACTTGGTGATCCGGGTCGCTTCTTGATTCCTTGCAAATTCCCGGGAGTAGAGAATTGCATGGCCCTAGCCGATCTAGGTGCCAGTATAAACTTAATGCCTTTAAGTGTTTGGAAGCAATTATCTCTCCCCGAGCTAGTCCCCACCAAAATGACTTTGGAATTAGCCAACCGTATGGTTGCTTATCCAGTGGGGATAGCCGAAGACGTCTTCGTTGGCGTTGACAAATTCACCTTCCCGGCGGATTTTGTTGTCGTTGACTACGAGATGGATCCTCGTGTTCCACTAATCGTTGGACGTCCCTTCTTGAGGACCGGTCGCACTCTCATTGATGTAGCCGCGGGCGAAATAATCATGAGAGTTGGTGACGATAAAATTGTCTTCAACATGGGTAAGATTTCTAAGCAACCTTATTCATATGAGAGTGTTAATGCTATTGATGTTCTCGATGAGGCTTGTGAAGAACATTTTCATGATGCTTGCAAAAGTACTCTCTCTTCTCTACCCAATGTTGAAACCGTTGCCTCAATTGCTCCGTCATTGACTCCTTTTGGAGAAAGTGACTTGGATAATTTCGAAGCTAGCTTGGGTCCTCTCGATATTAAGTATGATGATTCTTCCACCGATTGGGATGAAGACATTCGTACTATTGAGAAACTTCTCAATGAAGACCTGTTTTCTCCTCCTTCTCCTAAAGAGGTGACTAATGATGATCCATCGTTAGTTTCACCATCTATTGAGGATCCTCCTACTCTTGAGCTTAAGGACTTACCTCCTCATCTCGAGTACGTTTTCCTTGAAGACAACCAGAAGTTACCGGTCATCATCACGAAGGACCTGAAAGAAGAAGAAAAATCCCGACTTATCGCCGTGTTGAAGAAACATAAAAGAGCTATCGCTTGGAAAATCTCCGATATTCGTGGAATTGATCCTCACTTTTGCACACATAAAATTCTCATGGAGGACGACTTTAAGCCCACATTTCAAAGCCAACGAAGGGTGAATCCTAAAATCCATGAAGTCATCAAAAAAGAGGTTATCAAACTTCTTGATGCGGGTATGATTTACCCTATTTCGGATTCACCATGGGTTAGTCCAGTCCATTGTGTGCCTAAGAAAGGTGGAATCACCGTTGTGCCCAATGCCAACAACGAGTTGATTCCTACATGTCTCGTTACTGGGTGGAGAGTTTGTATAGACTACCGCAAACTCAATGATGCCACGAGAAAGGATCATTTCCCTCTTCCTTTTATGGACCAAATGCTTGAACGTTTAGCGGGTAATGAATATTACTGCTTTCTTTATGGTTTCTCAGGTTATTTCCAAATACCCATCGATCCCCAAGATCAAGAGAAGACAACATTCACCTGTCCCTATGGCACATTTGCTTACAAAAGAATGCCTTTTGGCTTATGCAATGCCCCCGGGACTTTCCAAAGGTGCATGTTGGCTATCTTTCATGACATGGTTGAGCAAACCATGGAAGTCTTCATGGATGATTTCTCGGTCTTTGGGGATTCCTTCTCTTCTTGCCTTGCCAATTTGGAATGTATGCTTAAGTGGTGCGAAGACACTCGCCTTGTTCTGAATTGGGAAAAATGTCATTTTATGGTAAAAGAAGGCATTGTGCTAGGTCACAAAATCTCTAAAGCCGGTCTTGAAGTCGACCGTGCTAAAGTAGATGTCATAGCCAAATTACCTCCACCTTCAACCGTGAAGGGTGTGAGAAGTTTTCTAGGTCATGCGGGCTTCTATCGTCGATTCATTCAGGATTTCTCTAAAACCGCTCGCCCGATGACCCACCTCTTGGAAAAAGATACTCCTTTTGTCTTTTCTAAAGAGTGTATCGAAGCCTTCAATCTTCTTAAGGATAAGCTAACTAAGGTACCGGACTTGGTTACCCCTAATTGGGAGCTACCCTTTGAATTGATGTGCGATGCTAGCGACTTTGTTATTGGTGCGGTTTTGGGCCAAAGAGTGAATAAACACTTCCAACCAATCCACTATGCTAGCAAGACAATGATGGGGGCTCAATTGCATTATACGACAACCGAAAAAGAGCTTTTAGCTGTTGTCTATGCTTTTGAAAAATTTCGCCCCTATCTTGTTTTATCCACCACCATCGTATACACGGACCATTCCGCGTTGAAGTACTTGATGACTAAGCACGACTCTAAGCCAATACTTCTTCGCTGGGTTTTACTCCTTCAAGAATTCAACATTGAAATTCGTGACAAAAAGGGAGCCGAAAACCTAGTCGCGGATCATCTGAGTAGACTTGAGGATCCATATCAAGGGATCATCCGAACAAAGAGATCATTGACTCTTTCCCCCTTCAAACCTTAATGTCTATAAATCTCAATCTTGATGACACCCCGTGGTTTGCCGATATTGCAAACTACTTAGCGGGTGGTGTTCTCATCAAATGGTTAACATCCCAACAAAAGAAGAAGTTCTTGAATGATGTTAAGACTTACTTTTAGGATGACCCTTTTCTATTCAAACAATGTGCTGATCTGATCATTCGTCGATGTGTTGATGGACCGGCAGCTTTGCAAATCCTTGATGCTTGCCATAAAGGACCCACTGGTGGTCACTTTGGTCCCAACTACACCGCTAAAAAAGTGTTTGACTCTGGATCTATTGGCCCACCATTTATCGTGACGCTCACGAAATGGTTAAGCATTGTGATGCTTGCCAACGCCAAGGCAAGATCACACATAAAGATGAGATGCCTCAAAATTTCATACAAGAATGTGAAATCTTTGACGTATGGGCATCGACTTTTTGGGGCCATTTCCATCATCCAAAGGGAACAAGTACATCCTCGTAGCCGTTGACTACGTTTCCAAATGGGTTGAAGCTAAGGCTCTTCCTACGAACGATGCGAGGGTGGTTGTGAACTTTTTGAAGCAGCTGTTTGCTCGATTCGGCGTTCCTCGTGCTATTATCAGTGACCGCGGGACTCATTTTTGCAATGATCAATTTGCAAGAGTCATGGCTAAGTATGGTGTCAATCACCGTCTTTCCACCGCCTATCATCCCCAAACCAATGGTCAAGCCGAGATTTCCAACCGTGGATTGAAGCGAATTTTGGAGCGTACTGTGGGAGAGCATCATGCCGCGTGGGCCGATAAGTTAGATGATGCTCTGCGGGCTTTCCGTACAGCTTATAAGACCCCGAATGGTTGTACACTGTACCGTCTTGTGTACGGGAAAGCATGCCACCTCCCCATCGAGCTGGAACATAAGGCGTAATGGGCCTTGAAGTGGGCTAACTTTGACATCAACAAAGCCGGTGATATTTGCAAGATTCAACTCAACGAGCTCCACGAACTGAGGAATGAAGCTTACGAGAACTCACTGATCTACAAGGAGAAGACCAAGATCATTCATGACGCAAGGATTAAGAACCGAGAGTTCCACGTTGGTGATCAAGTCTTACTTTTTAACTCTCGGTTGAAGATCTTCTCTGGCAAGTTGAAGAGCCGTTGGTCTGGTCCATACACCGTCACCAAAGTCTTTCCATATGGGACCATTGAGCTTTCTCAGCCAAATGGGCCCAATTTCAAGGTAAATGGCCAGCGTTTGAAGCTATACTTTGGTGAGGACATCTCCCATGAGATGATTCCATCCCTCACCACGTTCCCCATGAACTAAATTGGGTCGAGTCAGGCTCGTGACTCGGTGAACAAAAACAAGCGCTTCTCGGGAGGCAACCCGTGATCTATCCTTTACTGCTTTCATAATAAGTGTAGGGGGAGCCCCGTATGTGTTTGTTGTCTTGTTTCTTATCTTGTGCAGGGATTCAAGCTTCAAAGAGCACCTTGATGACTTTTGACGAACCGTGATACCGTGTTCCCATCTTCCAGGTTCAATCTCAAACTCTTGTGATTCAATATTTCATATCTTATATGTCACATTGAATTCACTTTAGTTGTTCTTTCCTTAGCAAGATTTAAACAAAGTGCACAATGTCATAAGTGTAGGGGAGTTCACTCCCACATGCTTAAACATTAAGGACAATGTTTATCTCAAGTGTAGGGGGACTTCTATCGAAGTAAGTGGTATTTTCCATGAATTTGCCCTCATTTAACCGGAAAATTTGATTTTTTCGACATTTTTCAAAATTTTTAATCTATTTTGGCCTAGTTGTATAGTTGTATTTTCCTTTATTATGTTTATTTTCTTTCCATTGCTAGAATAAATTTTCAATAAAGTGGTTTTAAATTTTTCTTAGTCGTGAATATTTTGACTCAACCCGAGTTTACTTATCTAAGTTTACTCTAGCTAGTATCCTTAACGTGTTTAAGTCAAGTTTTGCTAGGCTTTTATATAGGGAGCTATAAAACGCGAAAGTCTTAACTCTCGCGGGTTAAGAACAAGAACTTTTCGCAAGTTCCTATAATTGATCCTAGAGAGTTGTTTATCAAGGGAACTTTAAAATGCGATTTCTAAACTTGAAAAAGTCTAAGAATTCGCAAGATCCTATAGATGACTCGAAAACCCAAAACTTTGATTTAATAGGCTAAGCATCCACAAGTCTCATTCCTTAAGATTTTAAACTGTGGAGGACGAGAGATGATAGAGTCAATTATAAGTTTGGTATTCTTTCATGAATTTATGTGAGTTAATTATAAGCCTATTCTCCCATCGCTTGTTATTAAATTTATCTGCAATAAATAAGGTTGTACGATTTAAAAGGTTACTTAGCTTCTAGCCCAAGATCGTTTAAAAGTTGCTTGGTACGGATTAGAGTTCATAGCCAAGGCATAACTTATTGAAGCGGGATGCGAAGATTGGCGAGTCCGAAAAGGCCCTAACAAGGCATGAGGGCTACATTTTGTTGCTAAAGATCCAAAAGTGATGTGAAGAATCATTTATCGAAAATCAATATGAAGGATCGAGACACACGACGAAAAGCAAAAACTCCCCAAAAGATCATGGAGAAGTCTATCCAAAAAGGCCCTAACAAGGTATGAGGATAAATAGATCCAAGTCCTAAAAGGAGGCGGATCGTTGTAGATCAAAGTCCAAAATAAAGATTGGAGAAAGATGAAGAAGTCGTGGTCCAAATATGAAGAATCTCTCAAAACTTCAAGTGAAGAAATTCCTATTATGAAGAGAAGACCATCATTTCAAGAACGTCTCTCAAAGATTCGAAGTATGAAGTCGCTGCCAAATATCGGTCCGAGAAAGGTCTCAAATCGTGAAGCAAGTTATGCCAAGATATGAACTTTATGAGGTCCCGAGAAGCAGTTTTAAAAGATTTTGTCCTTTAGCTAACTATTGATTAAATCGTTCACTTTATTTTCGGCCTAAATAACTATCGAAATATGTCAAGCAATGCATCCTCGTGATCATTCAAGACAAAAATAAAATATAAGAGATACACCTAGAATTAAGGGAGTCTAAGTGAATAATTGGCCCACATGAATTCGTGTTGGTTTGCTAACTTATAATAACAATGATCTCGTTTTTAAGCTTTGTATAGGGAATGTGAAACTTGAGGATGATAAACGTTCATGGCAGCCGAAAACCAATGTAAGTCTTTGATTTCTTTACTTGATTTTATCTTTTTACTTTCCTTAAATGTTTAGTATTTAATAAAGGCCAAGGTGGGTTACTTATGATGGAAAATGTAAACCGTGCTTTAAAATTAATGCATTGCATGAGGGCATTGCATGGTCAAGTGTAGGGGATTTAATAAGTGTGAAAACACTTATCCTTTTACCACTTATTTCCAAAAATAACAAGACCAAAACGTGTAATTTATGTCGTAAAAGTCGGAATTATGCGTGGTTTGTGTTTTTATTGTGTTTTAGGACAAAAGATTAAAAAGGAAGAAAACACGGGCTTCCACGGGCTTTTATCGAAGAAAACGGGAAAAGACGAAGTCAAAAGATCAAGAGTGCAAAAAGAACGGAAGTCCAAGGCCTATTCTGAAGATTTATCGAAGAAAAAGTCTAAAGACGGAAGTTTAATGAAGTCGAAGAACTCAAGTCTAAATTAAAGAAGAAAATTATCAAGACAAGTTCAAATCCCGAGACGACGTCGAGAAAAGACAAAGAATTCATCTTTCTTTCTTTTAATCTTTCAAGATTAAACCTTTTGTATTGTTGATTTCATTAATCAAGTTCTAGTTAAGCTTTTAATCTTTCATCTCTTTCTACCTTTCTTGATTTTAGTTAACTTTTGGTGCAAAATACATTTGATCCGTGTTGTTCTTAATGTTTTTGTGCTTATAAAGTTAATCTTTTTGTTCCTACATAAGCTTTCATTCGATTAGGCTTTAAGATTCTTTTGCTTATTGGCTTATTCGCTTCTTTTAGCTTATTTACTTTTAAAAGTTTTCTTAAAAAGTTCATATTTTTGTAGTTTGATCTAAAAGACTGCTTATTTAAAGTTAGAAAAATTTGTTATTTGAGCTTATTTAATCCGTTTCATATTAGATTCGTTCAATTTTTGGTGATTAGCTTATCAAAATAGCTTATTGCCTTTGCTTAATTCTCGAATCCCATATAAATCGAAAAGGGTAAACCCCTTTCCGATCAAGCATTCCGACCAGCACCCTCTTTCCGATCACCAAATCGGAAAAGGGTTTATTGTATTTCGATTTAAGCATCTATATTTCTATCACCTTGGATCGAAATAGGGTTTCATATTCCGACTGTGGCCTTGTTGGCTATTCTGATTGCATTAGTTTGGCAACATTCCGATCAATCGTGTTTCCCTCATTCCGATTGTATGATTTTTACTATATTCCGATTGGGGTTGTTATTGACATTCCGATTGGGGTTATTGTTACACATTCCGATTGCATCAGTATTCCGACCAGGGGTGTTGTTGACATTCCGATTTGCGTTATTCCGACAAGCATATTCCGATCTGACTTCATTTTGCATTCCGATGGTTTAATTTCTTGTTTTTACAAAGTTTTCAAGTGTTAGATTTATTAAGTGTTGAAGTATTTTTCTAATCTTGTCTTTAAGTTTTCAAGCGTTTATCTTAACTCGTCCTTTTAGTTTAATCCTTTAAGCTCTTTTTACTCAACGACATTTACATTTATTTGCTATTAGTTATAAATAGATAATCAACCCAAACCATTCTCTTGTTCACCAAAAGACAATTGAGTCGCACTTTAGACTGGAAATCAATTCGAAAAGATTCGGACGATAAAGATTTTATACTTGGGGTAAAAGCCAAGTATTAGCGGGATAAGTTGAATTGTGACAAGATGAAGTACACCACACAATTAGCGTGACTTACCCTTTTGGGATAGATGGGGTACTGACATGTGTAAAGGACTTACGTCTTACTACTTAGAATAGGTTAAGACAAGATACTACACTGTACCAATAAGACAAGAATTGCACATGGGTAATTATTGTCTTCTACCAACTTTCCTTCTATAAATAGGATGCTTGTAAAGGAGTGAAAAACAAGTTTGTGCAGTAAATGCTTTAGACATTCACAAACAAGTTTTTCTCTCCTCCAAACACGATCATACACTTGAGTTATAAACTCTTGTTGATAGAATCGTCAAGCTTAGCAATCGTTAGGATTGGACTAGCTTGTTAGTGAGGAGATCACAAAACCACACATTGTCTATTCAATCCCTATTGTAGCTTTGTATACAATAGGGTATAATTCTTTAATAAAGCTAAGAGTTAAACGTTGAAAACATTGTGTTAATTTACTTACTTGTATTAAGTTTATTGCATTACTTAACCATGGGTTAGGACTATACTTAGTTTGCTTAAGTATAGTACTAATTACAAGGGACCAACACTTTTTGCACTCTTGATCTTTTGACTTCGGCTTTTCTCGTTTTCTTTGATAAAAGCCCGTGACAGCCCGTGTCTTCTTCCCTTTTCACATTTTGGTCCTAAATCACAACAAAAACACAAACCACGCATAATTTCGACATTTACGACATAAAATACACGTTTTGGCTTGGTTATTATTATAGTTAAGTGGTAAAAGGATGGGTGTTTTCACACCTATCAACGGTCATTTGAAGGAAGAAGTGTATGTTAATCAGCCGGAAGGATTCATCGATCCTCATCATCCTGACAAAGTCTATCGTCTCAAGAAGGCTGTATATGGACTCAAACATGCTCCAAGGGCATGGTACGAAGAACTATCAAACTTCTTGGTTTCCAAAGGATTTTCCAAAGGTTCTATTGATCCTACTCTCTTTACTAATAAATATGGGGATGACATACTGCTGGTGCAAGTTTATGTTGATGACATTATTTTTGGTTCTACGAACCCAAAACTTTCAAAACGTTTTGAAAAATTAATGCACAGTAGATTTGAAATGTCAATGATGGGGGAGATAAAATTCTTTTTAGGCCTCCAGATTCATCAGTCCCCACGTGGTATCTTCATTAACCAAGCTAAGTATGCTCAAGAGATACTTAAAAAACATGGTATGACCTCATGTGCTCGCGTTGGTACACCATTGTCGACCAAATCCCTAGACGCTGACTTGTACTCATATCCCGTAGATCAAACGCGATATCATAGTATGATCGGGTCACTTATGTACCTTACAGCCAACAGGCCTGATATTCATCATGCCACTTGCTATTGTGCACGATATCAAGCCAGACCTACACAAAAGCATCTCAAAGAGGTTAAACGGATCTTTCGGTACCTTAAGAATACCATTCACATGGGACTCTGGTATCCGAAGGAAACCGGTTTTCATCTAACAGCTTTTTCAGATTCTGATCACGTAGGTTGCCTTGATAGTCGAAAAAGCACTTCTGGTAGCGTTAAATTTCTAGGGGAAGATAAGCTTGTGAGCTGGTCGTCAAAGAAGCAGGATTGCACTTCGCTCTTATCAGCTAAAGCATAATATGTGGCTCTATCCGCGTGTTGTGCTCAAGTCCTCTGGATGTAAACTCAACTCACGGATTATGGTTTCCACTTTGATAAAATACCTATGTATTGTGACTCAAAGTCGGCCATAGCCATCTCATGCACTCCGGTTCAGCACTCCCGTACCAAGCACATCACAGTAAAATATCACTTCATCAAGGAACAAGTGGAACGTGGTATCGTGGAATTATACTTTGTCAGAACTAAGTACCAGATAGCAGACTTCTTTACTAAATCCCTATCTTAAAATAGGTTTCAGTATCTCGTTGGCCGTCTTGGTATGAAGTATATGACTCCAGAAGACTTGGAGGTTTTGGCAAATGAAGCTGATTGATACTCTCTCATAATGACTTCTAAGCGCATCATAGCTAAGGACTCGAACCTCAAATAAGGAAAGTTTATCACGGATGATAAATTATCCTTCTCAACGAGAAATTCATACTTCTCGGTCATGAGCTTCTCATAAAAACAATCAAAGTTTTTAAGCTCATGAAAAAAGATTTCTAAGTAAATGTCAACTTAGAACTCGCACTTCAACTTAAGGAAAGTTTATCACGGATGATAATTTATCCTTCATAACGGGAAATTTATCTTTCTCGGTCATGAGCTAGTCATAAAACAATCAAAGTTTTGAGCTCATGAAAAACGGACCCGCAAGGGAAGTGTACGTTTCAGTGCGCTTTCCAAAAGCAATAAAAGAAAAAGTCTTCTATCCTGATTATTTTAAAACCGTTGAACACAATTTTTCAAGAATTTCTCAAAAGGTTTTTCTAAATCTTTCAAAATTATGTGTTCAACACTCCCCTCCTCATATGTGGTTTTTATATCTTAAAATTGTCATATGTTATTTTGATCAATTTTTGAGGGGGAGCGTTTTAAAATCAAGCCTTTAATGTTGTTGGGGTACATCTCTGAAATTGTCAAATTTTATGTATCCAACACATTCCGAAAATGATATGAAATTGTCAAATGTAATATATTATATCGGAAAAGGCATCTCATCTCCGTACCTCAACATATCTTGTGGTGTCGTTTTCCAAAAAAAATTCAAATTTTGTCTCAAGACACACATATATTGTTGAGGGGGAGCAACCCGACTTAATGTTCCATGATTCATGCGTGCACACCTGTTGCTCTCCCAATCGGTTTTCAGAAATTGTCATACTTTAATCAATTGGTATCTCTAATATGATATTTTATATTAGAGATAGGGGGAGAAAATGTGGTTAAAATGTAATATATTGCAACATGTGATCTTAAAAACTCAAGTGCAACTCTTTCCTTCACATGCTAAACCATTTCGTATATCGATGCATGTGTGTAGGGGGAGCTTTTCGGAAATGTAAAACTTTCAAAGTGTTAAAAGTTTTGATTCTTATCAAGCACTTTGAATGGTTTTCAATGGTTTTATGGTTACGATCTATACCAAAAACAACCTACTATCCACGACGGAACGATGGAGTCAAAAGGTGGTTTAGGATAGGAAACTAAGTCCTATGATCCAACCAGAACCGGAGGGATCCACCCAAGGACATTCTATAGCTAGAATAGTTGTCCTTAGGAAAGATGGAGTTGAATGAAGCTGAATGTGGATCAATTACTTAAGTTAGCACTGGAACAATCACAACAAGGTGCTAGTGATGACGTATTGGTAAGCATTGAAGGAGTTGAATATTCTATGCAACTTAGGGAGAAACCGGGTCAACACATCTATCGAAGACAAGTGTCATGGACCCAGTGATGCGATGCACAACTCTTCCCCAGCCATTCGAGTTTCTCTCAATAGAAACTTGTCTCATTGTCATGGAGATCAATACGTATCTATTGACTTTCTCACTCCGAGTTAGTTAATATTGAAAAGGTGACAGTCTGCTCCAGCCTCCGATTACCAAAATGCACTTATTGAGTCTAGAGCCAAACGAGATCTATCTATCATCTCATTAGGACACAATCGAGTCCTACGCATTATCCTTGTGATATTGCCAGAACATCTGAGTGATACAATTCACATTGAAGATGGAAATCCTGCTTGAGCCAGCATCAAACAAGCTCATGGTAGGTAACTTGTGCGATTCAACACGAATCAAACTTGTGAGAACTGGAATGAAACTAAGTTTAGATTCTTAATTGATTCAAACTTGATTCCAGGTTCTTCGCAAAATCCGTGTGATCTTGCTAGAACATTTAGAGTGACACTCCTTAGTGCTCACAGTGACGAATGGAAATCCTTCCAGTGTCAACATCAAAAAGCACTGCGGTAGGTAACTCGCAAGATTCTCTATGAATCAAGCTTGTGACAAACTGGAAAGCAACAATGGTGTGATTCTTTTAGAATCAAACTTGTTCCAGGAAATCTGAATTGACGACTCTAATCAGACGGATAATTTATCCTTATGATTCACTCTTTACGTTCGCAGTCTGCTTTGAGACGGTCGAGTAAAGAGAACTGGCTACTACCACCGGGAAACCCTGTCAAGTAGGTTCTTAATCGAATCTACCCGATCACAGGTACGGTATCTAATACCGTTTAACGGTCTTCATCGACCGGAGGTAAATCGCTACCGAGTTAGGATGAAATGTTCAAAGCCATTTCGTCCGTGTCTATATATGTTGCTGCATATCAAGAAGCTGGCGTAGCTGTGTACTAATTGATGTAGTATTTTGTTTTTACTACCCTTTAGGAAAAGAGCAATAAAATAGGGTAAGCGTGCACGACGATTTAGGAAAACCGTGTGTGAATGACCCTTAAGAAAGTGAGTTCGTTCTTGAGGAGGCTAGTGCGTTGTGTAAGGAATGATTGATTTTGTTTTTGATTATTAATGAGAAGAAAAGAAGAGAAAATGACGAAGACGAAAAAATAGAAAAATAAGGCGAAAACACTACTAGAAAGTTACGACGTAGAAACGTAAAAAGTGCAAAATTTAAAATTTTAATCTAAAAATTCCTAAAAATTACTAAAAATCCACAATAAAATTCTAAGAGTTTACAAAAAATCCAAACTTGCCAAAACCTTTTAATTAATTTAATAATGACTTTTTAATGCTAATTAAAGCCCTAAAAATCACTTTTAAATATTAAAAAGCCCTAAACAAGATTTAATAGTTTGTAAACCTTAAAAATGACCTAATTAAGCTAAAAACTATTTTTAAAAATTTTAAAACCAAATTAAACTATTTTTAAACTCCTAAAAACTATTAAAATCTATTAAATCTTAAATTAATTCTAAAAATTAATTGAAAAGCCTAAATATTAATTGGAAAGTGAAAAAGGTCTTATTTTAATGTCTAGAATCTAGGAAAAATGAAAAAAAATTAAAAATAAAACTTTGAATTTTATTGAATAAAATAATATTAAAATATTCCAAAAAATGAAAAGTTCTCAAATAAATTCTAAAAAATTCTCAAAAATCCTAAATATTCTAATTAAGAAGAAAATGCAAACAAAAGTTCCTAAAACCTTTTAGTTAATTTTATATTAATTTTTAAAGTTTGATAAAAAAAAACCTAAAATTAAATAAAATTAAAAATTAAAGTTTTTGAAAACTTTTTTAAATGTAAACCTCAAAAATAAGAATTAAAACCTAAAAACTATTTTTTCTAAATTTAAAACTACTGTTTACTATTTTTTATACACTTTCTAAAAATAAAACTAAAAATAATCCTATTAATTAATTAAATAAAAGGAAAAATAAAACTTTTAAACAGAAAAGTCCCTAAGCCTATAAATGTCCTAGGAAAATTCAAATAAGCTAAAAACACTTAATAAATAAGCTAGGAAAAATCAAATAAGCTACGGCTTATTAATTAAGCTAGAAAGGGAAATTGGGTTAAATAGCTAATGAAATCAAACTATGACGTAAAAAGTCATCTAGATCAATGGTAAAACCCTTTACTCCTGAGCTGCAGGTCGAGGGTTCGAGTCCGTTGCGGGTGCACTTTTTGCTTTTTGTTTCTTTTTTTTTTTTTAAAAACTTTAACCCCAACACTGACACTTTTGTGACTTGAAAACACAAACCAATTCTCCTTTTATTAAACTTAAACCAGGATTGAAATCAAAAACGTGGCCTGTATATGTTCTTTAAGAACACAAGTTCTTTTTGTTCTTTCACTTGTGATGGAATCCAAGAGGAGCTTGAATTTGCTTTTCTTGTGAATGATTTTTTTGGAACAAAGGCACCCCTACACTCTTTCTGAGTGTAGGGAGTCACAACAAGTAGGAAACAATCACTCACAAGCAATAAACAGGCACAAAATCAAGCATAGCAGCAAAATGAAGGTTGCTGATGTCTTTCTAGGGTCTGGTGGACTTAGATGCTTATAACATGCTCAATATCAACTCTCAACTGCCCAAATTTGGCACACAACCTTACCAACTATCATGCAAGCAAACTCAATCCCTAATATCCCCTAGCACTTAACAGATTCCAAAATCTTATGCTTCAAATTTCAAAGCAATAGGCATAAAAGTGATAAGGCAAAATTTGGCTAAGCTTATTTCACTTTTGAGCATGCAATTTGTTACAAATCTACACCAAACTGATAACAAAATCATCACAAACCTAATACTACCCTTTTTACTCTTTCTAACACTTTTTTAAAACACAATCAAAGGTTTTGTACCCTGCTAAAACCTGAATCCAAACAGTCCTTTAAAACTTAAAATACAACTTTTTCAAATCAAAACTTATAAAAACTCATTCAAACTGATTCATATAGTATCTAACATGCATACACATAACATTTAAACAATTACCAACATATTAAGCAACATATAAGCACTTAAGCATATGAATCACACAAACTTCATTTTTTCTGAAAATTCAAAAAGGGAATATGTGTCTTACCCAAGAACCCTACATCCAGGGTTCTTTGTGACTGCCAAGTCACTTCCTACCAACTGGGGTTGGTGCTGAACCTCTAATCAACAAAACACTTACACCTGCCAAGGAAAAATCAAAAGAAAACAATGACAAGCACAATATGTATATCCTGTTTTCTTTCTTCTTCCTTAAAAACTTTTCTAAAAATCTTGAAACCTTAAACACACGTTTTTAAAACACTTAAAAGATCAGCAATCAAAAACTCTTATCCACTTTCACTTCAAAAAGCCTATGATTTCTGAATTTAAGTACCTTAAAAAAAACTTTTTGAAAACTAAATCATCAAACACAATTTTTTAAATTGGAACTCAGTTTCTCTTCTCAATTAATACCGACTTTAAATAAATATTAAAAGGAATTAAATTGCTCAATAACAAACACCAAACTTTAATTTTATATAAAAGGAATTACAAAATATTTTGAAGAAAAACTGGAACAAAGAATGGGGATACATGTCATCTCCCATTTATACTAAGCTATAGAGGGTTCTAGAGTTACATAAAAGCAAAACCCTAATCTAGATGAAATTCCATGAATGTCCTTGAGGATATCCGAATCTTTGAAGCATCTTCAACTCAATTTCATGGTCAAAATCAACCCATGTGATGACAGCTCTCTTTAGATGATCTTGGCCCTTCATTGGAGTCTTTGGGAACAAGTTTTAACAAATGGGACGTTGGATTGCTGTTACCTTTGTTTTCTTGCACATAAGTGGGGTCAGGGGAGTCTTGTGAGGGGACAAGAGTGAGGGTTGTCACTTTCTGGGTGGGGAAAAGGATTTGGAATAAGGTTGATTAGTGTTCTGGAGGTTTAGGGTTAAAAACCCTTTGATTAGGGTGCGTGAGTAATTAGGGTTCATAGGTTTGAATTAGGGATAATTAGGGAAGGTAAGTGAGCAGTATTAGTTTCCCCCGTTTTTAAATTAATAAAAAACGAGTTTTAAAAATACTGGGTTAGTGGGTAGTTTTGACCAGGTGTTTGACTTGGGCCGGGTATTGGGTTAAAGTAGTGGGTATGGACTGGGTAGGGTCGGGTTTGGTTGGGTATTTGGTGGGTTTGGGTTTGGTTTTAACAGCTTTGCCCCTTAATTGTTTCAATTGTGTACACTTTGTAATAAACAGCCCAACAATTCATTTTCTTTGTAAAACAAGTTTAGGCAAATTACATAATAAGTCCCTTTCTTTGATAAATGTTGGAATAAGGACTTTTTATGTAATAAAATCATTCTTCAAGGGCTTATCATGAATAGTCTTCAAACTTCAAGGATGTAACACTTGTACATTTGACTTTTGGAGGGTTAAATGTGACAAGATCTTCAAAGATGAGGGGCCATTTTTGCCAATTCTTCAAACTTGAGGGGTCTTTTTGCAAAATTCCATACTTGGGCCCGGTTCATTGTGCGACTTCGTTTCCCGTATTCGTTTTTGATTGATTCTTGTGATCTTTTGCCATTTCCTCAATATCCGTACCTAAAAATACACAAGTAACAAACACGAGCATATATTTGGCATATTTTATGATATTTTATGCAATTAAAGGCCGTTTTGGACGATGAGACCATGTATAAAAGCAGTCTCATCACTCCCCCATTCTAAACCATTGCCGTGCCCTCACGCAATGCTAGAATAAAGTATCAAAGCATCTCCAAAATTCAATTTTATTCCATTTATTGAAATGATAAACTAGCTACACTACACTATTGCTACTACTTGTGTTTTAGACATAATGTATGATTTTCATCGCAAAATGGGACGTTTAGGTTCATAGAACAAGAACACGTGAATGCTTCGTTAGAAATAATTTCGTCGTCCTCGATTTTCACCTTAATTCCATGCCAAGCGTGCAACGAGATCATTGTCATTATAAGTTAGTAATGCTAACACTACTCATATGCCCTAATCACGTACTTATCCTCCCATTATTCCTAAGTTGTATCTCTTATATTTTATTTTGTCTTAATGATCACGAGGATACATTGTTGACTTATGCGATAATAGAGATTTAGGTCTAAAAATAGAGTCCTAACGGTGTAACTAAGACCATAAACCCCTCCTAATAGACAACGATGTTAAAAAATTAAGTTGACAAGAAGAATCGATAAACACGGTTTTATAACGGTTTTGAACATGAGACTTATTACCAAGACTTTTATGCGCCCCCTAACGGAAGGGCCTTATTATCTTTGGTTTACCTCCATCTTTTATTCAACTTCGCCATGAAGCTTTTATTATGACTTCGGTCTTGCCTTGCCTTTTATTATCCGCCATCATCGGTGGTTTTATTAGCCAAAGACGTATATCCTCACGCTAAAGCGAATTTTGGATCTTTAAAGCTTCGAAGATTAAGGCTTGATTCACTTTCAATTTTGCATAGATTTTAGGCCTTGTGGGGCTTCAAATTGTTTGCTAGATTTAGGTGAGCACTTGAAATCTTATTATTAGGTGAAGCTTTCGATTATTGGGGTGCCAATACTTCAAAACCGTGACGCTGGCGATACCTTAATGTCTTCCCAATTTAATTACACGGAAGCTACTAGAAAAGACTAGAAACCTAACAATCCTAAATAAACCGCTAAGTCAATATTTATTAAGCAAAAAAAATATTTACAAGCGAAGGGAGAATAAGCAAACAACGAGAACACATGAGTTTTTGAAAGAATACGAGTACTCTACGTTTAGCATAGTAACTTATAATTAACTCTATCATTTCTCGTCCTCATTTAAGAGACTTAGCCTAATGTGAAGTTAAGGAACCAAAGCTAAGTGCTCAACACGCATGGTCGAGTCAAAAATTACTCTTATTCTCGCCATCGGAAAATCTACATTCGTGTCTTCAAACACTTATGAAAAACTAGAAAAATTTTAAAATTTGGCCATTTTTAGCCTTATTTTGCAACAAAACGATAAACAAAACGATAAACTTTGGAAAGCGTTAAGGTTTGGCAAGGCAAGTATCTATTCACCCCCCCATACTAAAGTTAAACATTGTCCTCAATGTTTCGAGTCTAGGGGTGCAAACACCCCTATACTAGAGACGTAGTCGAATGCCTAATCTAGCATGGAAAGGGTGTAACCATTAAGTAAAAGCCGTTTATGAAGTGTGCTATAAACCTAAGGTTAGAACATAAAAGGATATATCATGATGTGGATATTGGGAAAGGCCTCCAAAGCAAACGATCGAGTGCTCCCATGAAACAAACACGAGAGGCTCCAATCGTGAAGATGATGATCTAAAAGACACAATTCACAAACAACCACGGAACAAAGGTTGGAAGGGCACAAATCCCCTCACATTAAACTAATTAGAAAGCAATAATATGTACATGGATAAGCATGGGTCTCCCCCACGAGGCACCTTGTTTTTGATAACCGAGTCAAAAGCTCGACTCGAATCCCCATAAATGTGATCATTTAGGGATAATCATGGTTCGGTCAATTTTTGGTGGGGATTACATGATAAACAAGGCCCAAAAGCACGTGGAGTACTTTAAAAATCCGATAAACGTATACCGGGGTCAAAGATAGCGTCTTCGTTTTCGGATGAAAGACGAAACAACGCTTCTTCAACACAAATCCCAATGGGATAGAAGAAGATAGGAGAGAATAAATAGAAGGGTGGGACAATGGGTAAGTCATAACATTGAGCTACTCGAGGTAGACTCGCACCAATCAAATGAAGAGATTTTCCATTTATTGCATCGGTGGAAGACCGAGATTTCCCTATATAAGCAATTCCAGGATCAAATATCTCGTCCTCGGTGGAGAAAGGGGAGGGAACATAAGGGGCTTCCCCCATACTAAGTCCACACAAAGCATCGTCAAAAGGAGAAGACGAGCTTGTAGTACTCAATAAACGCGGTGATGACGGAGTTAGAATTGTAGAAAAATCTTTTAAATTAGATTCAAAATCTTTTCCTTTTTCATCTTTAACACTCTCCTTGTGAAAACCCGATTTGATTATGTCAAAAATATTTGGTGTATCTAAAACAATGTTAGTCACACTAAAAATTCTCACATTTTGAAAGCGTTTTGGTTTAGGTGGTGGCAAGTTTTCAAATCTTTTGTCAACAAAGAAAACCTCCCCATCGGGATCAACGTATTCATCATCCGAAGAATCACTCGAGATCGGAATCATAGGCTTAACACTCTTAACCTCCATCGGCGGAGGGGACGGAACTTCATTTTTATCAACAACTCCTAAAACTTTATTGGAAATCTTTTGACAAATGTTTTTGATGGGATTGACATTGTACAAAGATGTGATCGAATAAACATGAGAAAGAGTGGAGTTTTGGGTTGCATTAATGACGAGTTCTTCCTCATTGAAACGAAGAGTGATTTTTCTAGCATGCACATCGATAAGTGCTCTCGAGGTATCCAAAAAAGATCGACCTAAAATTAACGGAACTTTAGGATCGATGGGAATATCAACAACAATGAAGTCCACGGGATAATAGAATTTCCCGACTTTCACAAAGACGTCCTCGGCAACTCCACAAGCTAGAATCGTAGAATGATCGGCCATCTCGATTGACATTCTTGAAGGAGTGAGATTTTGAAGATTGAGCGATTAAAAAATCTCAAGAGGCATCAAATTAATACTAGCACCAAGATCGGCCAAGGCGTAGCAATCTTCCATGTCTTGGATAGCACATGGGATTAAAAACTTTCCAGGATCACCGACTTTTTGAGGTATGCGGCTTAGAAAAACCGAAGAACAACTAGACGATTTTTGCAATTTCTCTTTGTTATTCAACATACTTTTGAAGTTCGCGGCAAATCGAGGCATCATGACTAAGGCGTCGGCAAAACTTATATTAAAATGCAAGTCACGAAACATTTTCATAAAGAATTCAAATTGATAATTATTTCGTTCTTGTGCCTTTTCCTTATCTCGTCTTGATGGGTAGGGTAAAGGTGGTGTGGGTTGGGGCAAATTAGGCATAGGCATCGGCCTTGGAATCTCGGGTTCCATGATTGGTGTAGGTTCAACCGTAGGTGTGGTTTGAGCGGTACTTCGTGGGATTGTAATGTGCTCCTTTTCTACCACCACCTCGGGTTCTTTCTCTTTTTCCTTCTCCATAGAAGTACTTGGACGAGAAATGGGTTCTTTGAAAGTTTTACCACTACGAGTAGTAATAACCTTCAATTCTCCTTTCGGGTTCACGATGGTATCACTAGGAAGACCACCCGAAGAAGAGGGCTTACACATGATAGCTTCAAACATTTTAGCCATACGGTCTTCAAACTTAGATTGCCTAGCATCCGCTTTTAACAATTCTTGCTTAATCTCATGTTGTCCTTGCTCCATTTTTTGTTGATTTTGTTGGAGTCGTGTGACATTTCCTTCCATTTTATTAGCATGAGTTTTAAGTTCATTAGCAAGTTCGTTTTTAAGCTCGTTTTTCAACTCGGATCTTAAGCTAATCATCTCACGTTGCATGTTATCAAACTTAGCATCATTAGCCTTAGCATAATCTAAAAATTCTCCTTGCAAATTTTTAGTGTGAGCATTTTGAAAACCTTGAGTAGGAGTTTGAAAATCACGATTTTGGTTTTGGTTTGAAATTTGCCCATTTCCACTTTGGTAATTACCCTTGTTATAATTCCTTTGATTTCCTTGGTAATTTCCACCTTGATTGTTGTTTTGATAGTTATTAGCATTTTGATTTTGTGGAGCTTGATTTTGGCGGGAACCTTGACCGATTTGGTTATAAGTTCCCGTGGCTACATAAGCATTCGAAGTGTTACCATCCGCGGTAATGCACTCGGAAAAATCATGAGCTCCGCCACATGAAATACAACTCTTAGCAACCGCTTTAACCGAAGCGGAATTTGAAGCTTCTTGAGCTTTCCAATGAGACATAAGAGTTGAAAACCTATCGAAAAACCGATTCTCCTCATTTGCTTCATCTTGCAAGGCATTAATGGAACGAGATGATGACGAGCCCAAATTGGCAACACTCGGTGTGTTACGAGGGCTATAGACCTTAGACCTATTTTCTATGATTTTCAAAGCCTCATCGGTCGTTTTGCACAAAAAATTACCACCCGCGGCGACATTTAAATAATCTCGTTCATGTTCATTAAGCCCATTATAAAAAGTGTCAATTTGATGCAATTCGGAAAAATCATGGTGTGGACATTCATGTAACATTTCTTTAAACCTTTCCCAAGCCATTGAAAAACTTTCATTTGGTCTTTGTGTAAAACGTGAAATCTCGTTTTTCAAATGTGTTGTCTTAGATGGTGGAAAAAATTGATTCACAAACTTAGACACGAGATCGGCCCATGTCAAAATCGAATTCGGCGGTTCTTTCCCAAGCCAAATCTTGGCGGGTCCATCTAACGAGTAAGGAAACAACATCATCTTAATGGCATCGTGTGGTACATCCTTAAACTTGCTTGTCGCGGTGAGACGATTAAATTGCCTAATGTGATAATGTGGGTTGTCTTTTTCGTGACCGTGAAACTTGTTTGCTTGAAGCATAGACATTAAACCCGTTTTGATCTCAAAGTTCTCCGCAAGGATGGCGGGAATCACAATGGCCTCTCCAAAACCCTCGGTGGGTGCTTGAAGCAACTCCATCATAGTACGATTAGCCATGATAGCTTCTTGTTCTACAATAGGTTCCTCACTTGGAGACTCCTCACTAGAATGAGTTTTAGTAGGAGTTTTGTTCTTGCGTCTACGTGCACGTTTTGCTTGATTACGAGTGAGCATAAACGTCACGTACAACGTGGAGACGAGCAAAGAAGATTCTTTTTGGTATTTTGTGTTTTTCAATTTTTTTTGTGGTTTTTGATTGTATTAACCTTTTTGGAAATTGGTGAATGTATTAAGTAGACAATGAGTCCACAAATCTCCTCACTAATCAAATCTCTTGATTAAAAAGGCCTCAAGGAATGAAAACGATCACGTGGAGTGAATGCCTTCGATGACTTTAGAACGATGGTGGAACACCAAATCGTTCAAGAGGGTTTAATCAAATGAAACCAAGAAAATATATATGATATGTAATAATACTTTGGGCGGCAAAACCCTAGATTCACTCTCAAAATCAAATACGCACAAGCAAGCGGAGGAAACGAGGCGGCGCGAAGCACTTAAGAGCCTTTTTCCTTTAGGTCGTGAAATACAACCGCCTTATACCCACCTTATAGTTTGTATTATCAAGATTAAGCTTCACGAAAGTATTTATCTATTTTTGCCTTTTTCTTTGGTTTGAGATTCGAATACAATGATCGAGTGATGAAATCCCGAATCAAGGTTGTGATTGCTCACGTATTTGGAGTACTTGTGAATTTATTGTTCTACGTATACAATATAGTAATAATATTCACACAAAAACCGAAAAACGATAATACGTATTAATAGAGTGCTATTAATACAAATACTATTATGGCTAATATAGAAAACAACAATGGTTCAATCAAAACACAACACGCCTCCCCGGCAGCGGTGCCAAAATTGATGTAGTATTTTGTTTTTACTACCCTTTAGGAAAAGAGCAATAAAATAGGGTAAGCGTGCACGACGATTTAGGAAAACCGTGTGTGAATGACCCTTAAGAAAGTGAGTTCGTTCTCGATGAGGCTAGTGCGTTGTGTAATGAATGATTGATTTTGTTTTTGATTATTAATGAGAAGAAAAGAAGAGAAAATGACGAAGACGAAAAAATAGAAAAATAAGGCGAAAACACTACTAGAAAGTTACGACGTAGAAACGTAAAAAGTGCAAAATTTAAAATTTTAATCTAAAAATTCCTAAAAATTACTAAAAATCCACAATAAAATTCTAAGAGTTTACAAAAAATCCAAACTTGCCAAAACCTTTTAATTAATTTAATAATGACTTTTTAATGCTAATTAAAGCCTTAAAAATCACTTTTAAATATTAAAAAGCCCTAAACAAGATTTAATAGTTTGTAAACCTTAAAAATGACCTAATTAAGCTAAAAACTATTTTTAAAAATTTTAAAACCAAATTAAACTATTTTTAAACTCCTAAAAACTATTAAAATCTATTAAATCTTAAATTAATTCTAAAAATTAATTGAAAAGCCTAAAAATTAATTGGAAAGTGAAAAAGGTCCTATTTTAATGTCTAGAATCTAGGAAAAATGAAAAAAAATTAAAAATAAAACTTTGAATTTTATTGAATAAAATAATATTAAAATATTCCAAAAAATGAAAAGTTCTCAAATAAATTCTAAAAAATTCTCAAAAATCCTAAATATTCTAGTTAAGAAGAAAATGCAAACAAAAGTTCCTAAAACCTTTTAGTTAATTTATATTAATTTTTAAAGTTTGATAAAAAACCTAAAATTAAATAAAATTAAAAATTAAAGTTTTTGAAAACTTTTTTAAATGTAAACCTCAAAAATAAGAATTAAAACCTAAAAACTATTTTTTCTAAATTTAAAACTACTGTTTACTATTTTTTATACACTTTCTAAAAATAAAACTAAAAATAATCCTATTAATTAATTAAATAAAAGGAAAAATAAAACTTTTAAACAGAAAAGTCCCTAAGCCTATAAATGTCCTAGGAAAATTCAAATAAGCTAAAAACACTTAATAAATAAGCTAGGAAAAATCAAATAAGCTACGGCTTATTAATTAAGCTAGAAAGGGAAATTGGGTTAAATAGTTAATGAAATCAAACTATGACGTAAAAAGTCATCTAGATCAATGGTAAAACCCTTTACTCCTGAGCTGCAGGTCGAGGGTTCGAGTCCGTTGCGGGTGCACTTTTTGCTTTTTGTTTCTTTTTTTTTTTAAAAACTTTAACCCCAACACTGACACTTTTGTGACTTGAAAACACAAACCAATTCTCCTTTTATTAAACTTAAACCTGGATTGAAATCAAAAACGTGGCCTGTATATGTTCTTTAAGAACACAAGTTCTTTTTGTTCTTTCACTTGTGATGGAATCCAAGAGGAGCTTGAATTTGCTTTTCTTGTGAATGATTTTTTTGGAACAAAGGCACCCCTACACTCTTTCTGAGTGTAGGGAGTCACAACAAGTAGGAAACAATCACTCACAAGCAATAAACAGGCACAAAATCAAGTATAGCAGCAAAATGAAGGTTGCTGATGTCTTTCTAGGGTCTGGTGGACTTAGATGCTTATAACATGCTCAATATCAACTCTCAACTGCCCAAATTTGGCACACAACCTTACCAACTATCATGCAAGCAAACTCAATCCCTAATATCCCCTAGCACTTAACAGATTCCAAAATCTTATGCTTCAAATTTCAAAGCAATAGGCATAAAAGTGATAAGGCAAAATTTGGCTAAGCTTATTTCACTTTTGAGCATGCAATTTGTTACAAATCTACACCAAACTGATAACAAAATCATCACAAACCTAATACTACCCTTTTTACTCTTTCTAACACTTTTTTAAAACACAATCAAAGGTTTTGTACCCTGCTAAAACCTGAATCCAAACAGTCCTTTAAAACTTAAAATACAACTTTTTCAAATCAAAACTTATAAAAACTCATTCAAACTGATTCATATAGTATCTAACATGCATACACATAACATTTAAACAATTACCAACATATTAAGCAACATATAAGCACTTAAGCATATGAATCACACAAACTTCATTTTTTCTGAAAATTCAAAAAGGGAATATGTGTCTTACCCAAGAACCCTACATCCAGGGTTCTTTGTGACTGCCAAGTCACTTCCTACCAACTGGGGTTGGTGCTGAACCTCTAATCAACAAAACACTTACACCTGCCAAGGAAAAATCAAAAGAAAACAATGACAAGCACAATATGTATATCCTGTTTTCTTTCTTCTTCCTTAAAAACTTTTCTAAAAATCTTGAAACCTTAAACACACGTTTTTAAAACACTTAAAAGATCAGCAATCAAAAACTCTTATCCACTTTCACTTCAAAAAGCCTATGATTTCTGAATTTAAGTACCTTAAAAAAAACTTTTTGAAAACTAAATCATCAAACACAATTTTTAAAATTGGAACTCAGTTTCTCTTCTCAATTAATACCGACTTTAAATAAATATTAAAAGGAATTAAATTGCTCAATAACAAACACCAAACTTTAATTTTATATAAAAGGAATTACAAAATATTTTGAAGAAAAACTGGAACAAAGAATGGGGATACATGTCATCTCCCATTTATACTAAGCTATAGAGGGTTCTAGAGTTACATAAAAGCAAAACCCTAATCTAGATGAAATTCCATGAATGCCCTTGAGGATATCCGAATCTTTGAAGCATCTTCAACTCAATTTCATGGTCAAAATCAACCCATGTTATGACAGCTCTCTTTAGATGATCTTGGCCCTTCATTGGAGTCTTTGGGAACAAGTTTTAACAAATGGGACGTTGGATTGCTGTTACCTTTGTTTTCTTGCACATAAGTGGGGTCAGGGGAGTCTTGTGAGGGGACAAGAGTGAGGGTTGTCACTTTCTGGGTGGGGAAAAGGATTTGGAATAAGGTTGATTAGTGTTCTGGAGGTTTAGGGTTAAAAACCCTTTGATTAGGGTGCGTGAGTAATTAGGGTTCATAGGTTTGAATTAGGGATAATTAGGGAAGGTAAGTGAGCAGTATTAGTTTCCCCCGTTTTTAAATTAATAAAAAACGAGTTTTAAAAATACTGGGTTAGTGGGTAGTTTTGACCAGGTGTTTGACTTGGGCCGGGTATTGGGTTAAAGTAGTGGGTATGGACTGGGTAGGGTCGGGTTTGGTTGGGTATTTAGTGGGTTTGGGTTTGGTTTTAACAGCTTTGCCCCTTAATTGTTTCAATTGTGTACACTTTGTAATAAACAGCCCAACAATTCATTTTCTTTGTAAAACAAGTTTAGGCAAATTACATAATAAGTCCCTTTCTTTGATAAATGTTGGAATAAGGACTTTTTATGTAATAAAATCATTCTTCAAGGGCTTATCAAGAATAGTCTTCAAACTTCAAGGATGTAACACTTGTACATTTGACTTTTGGAGGGTTAAATGTGACAAGTTCTTCAAAGATGAGGGGCCATTTTTGCCAATTCTTCAAACTTGAGGGGTCTTTTTGCAAAATTCCATACTTGGGCCCGGTTCATTGTGCGACTTCGTTTCTCGTATTCGTTTTTGATTGATTCTTGTGATCTTTTGCCATTTCCTCAATATCCGTACCTAAAAATACACAAGTAACAAACACGAACATATATTTGGCATATTTTATGATATTTTATGCAATTAAAGGCCGTTTTGGACGATGAGACCATGTATAAAAGCAGTCTCATCACTAACCAATGTCGATTCAGAAGTCACAAGAGCACAAGATGGCAATACACAAGATACCTAAGAACGTAAGAACGTAATAGGTCATCTTAGTCACAAGGAGCACAAGATGAAGATCTCAAGCACTCAAAGTCAATTGATAAAGGCTCAAGATAAAGATCACAAAAGCATGAAGGAACAAAACTGTTACAAACAAGATCAAGACCAAGATACAAGACCTAAGAAGGAAGATCACCTCCACAAGAATGTATTCACTCAATCATCTTATGCATTTTAAAGATGACCGATACATTGGGGGAGATTGTTAACCCTATATTTTATATAGTCGAACAAGAATGTAATAGGTCATCTTAGTCGTAAATGGTATTGTATTGTAATTGGTTAGTCGGGAAAACCAGGCTTGGACTTTAAGCTAATATTGTATAAGTTAGGGGCGTAAGCCCAAGCAAAGCGAAGCCCGACCCAAGGAAACTAAACCCACGGCCCAAATGCTAAGGGTATATAAACCCTCTTCCATGTGTGGAAGAGGGTGTTGGTTACCATTTTACATTCTCTCTCTAAAGTGTCTAACCTTCCAAAATCTCTCTAGTTTCTCTCTCTACTCTCTTCCCTTTCTCTCTCTAGAATCTTGTGTTATGGATTGATATGGGATTAACAAATGCAAATAGTACTTTCATTATCAATGTAGATCTTGGTGTTCATGAAGTTGAAACCATAATCTAACAACTGATTTTGAATCCAAAGTACTTGTCTACATCAATGAGCAGCAGCTACATATTCAGCTTCAGTTGTAGAAGTAGCAACAATGGTTTGCTTCTTAGAGCATGAGCAATGCTACAAACTACACAAAGACTTGATGCATTAATAATCATAATTATTTGGGTTTTTATGGCTTCATTCATTTATAACAATAGCTCAAGTAACAAGTCATTCTTTCAAACCACTTGGAACCTACCAAGTATTTGTTTCAATTGCTTTAAAAAGTCATTATATTTAATGGTAAAAAGCTTATGAGAGACTTTGTTAAATAGTGAAAATCTTTTCAAAAAAGCTCCCATTATGGATGCTCTTACACTACCATGATATGAGTCTTCTGCCTAGGAATTGACAACCTCCTGTTGTAGATTTCCTATCATGATTGGCTCCAGCATAATCACTATCCGAGTAAGCTTCCAAATCAAATGTTGAGTTTCTAGGATACCATAATCCTAAATTAGGTTGACTTTTAAGATACTTAAAAATCCTTTCACAACATGTAGATGTGATACCTTTGGATTGACTTGAAACCTTGAACAGGCACACATAGCAAACATAATATCTGGTCTTGAAGAAGTAAGATACATCATTGAACAAATCATTGATCTATATAGGTGAATATCAACATTTTCACCATGTTCATATTTTGACAAAGATTTCTTAGCTTCAAAAGGTGTGCTTGTACTCCTAGTATCCATACTTGAAAATTTGTTTAAGACTTCAGCAACATATTTATCTTGGCTGATAAATATTCTATCCTTTCTCTATTTGACTTGTAGTCCTAAAAAGAAGCTAACTTCTCCCATATAACTCATCTGAAATATGCCTTTCATTAAAGCTTCAAACTCTTCACACCATGATTTCTTGGTTGAACCAAAAATAATGTCATCAACATAAACTTGAACTAGGATGATATCCTTAGCATTCTTTTTGATGAAAAGAGTTTTGTCAATGGTCCCTCTCCTATATCCATGTTCTAAAAGAAAAGTGGATAAAGTTGCATACCAAGTCCTTGGAGCTTAATGTAGACCATATAGAGCTTTAATGACTTTCTAGACTCTGTTGGGGAATTTAGGATCTACAAAACCTGGAGGTTGTGAAACATATACCTCCTCAGAAATAGTACCATAAAGAAAGGCACTTTTCACATCCATCTGATAGATTATAAAACCCATATATGATGCAAAGGCCAAAAATAACCTAATGGCTTATATTCTTGCCACTGGTGCAAAAACCTCATCATAGTCTATCCCTTCTTCCTGTCTATAGCCTTGAGCAACAAGCCTTGCCTTGTTCCTCACAACAACACCTCTTTCATCCTTTTTATTCCTGAAAACCTACCTAGTACCAATAAATCTTTTACCAGAGGGAAGATCCACAAGAATCCAAACCTTTTGTAGTTCAAATTGCATTAATTCTTCTTGCATGGCATCTACCCAACTTTCTTCATCAAGAGCTTGAGAAATGTTCTTAGGCTCTACTTGTGATAAGGAACAAGCAAACAAACAATGTTGAGTATCCTTATGATTAGTTCTCTGCTGTTGTTTGACATAGCTTACAAGTGCATGAGTTTTAGTATTAGCTTGAAGTTGTCTTCTGGTTTGAACAGCAGACTTTGGGTCTCCAATAATTTGGGTTGTAGGATGATTGTTGTTGACTTTATGAGTAGGAATAGAACTGACTTGTATTTTAGTATCCAAATTATTGAAATCAGTTACTACACCCTGCTCGTCATAGGAAACTTTGGAGAAGATCCCTTCATTTAGACTAGTATAAGCATCTTCACTGTCCATTGCTTGTAAAACATCTTCTAATGAATCAACAGACTTTGCAAAATTTGGCTTAGCAGTACTTGCAGATGAAGTACCGCTAGGTTGAATATGTACTGCTGAGTGTTGTGATTCCAAAGATTCTTCTCCTGAATGCTTATTAGCAGTTGTAGCATTCTTCTCTTGATCTTGAATCCTCTGAAGCTCTTGTGAGGCTTGATCATCATTGGATGGCATTGGTTGCTTTCGTTGGGGGCTAGCAACCATAGGAGAAACAGTAGGCTTACTGGGTACATAAATGTGAAAATCATCATCCTGAGAATCTGATGAAGAAGGTCCACCTTGAGTACCTAACTTTGTTTTACCAGTCTCTTTACATGCATAGTTAGTTTGACAATATTTTTGCACATGACACCCAAAAGGTTTCATATGAATTATGGTTGGCTTAACATCAGTCAAAAGTTCATAAGGTGTTTTGTTTGAGGCTTGGTCACTAAGACTCTATTTAACACATAGCATGCAGTATTGATTGCTTCTGCCCAAAAGGTATTTGGCAAAATAGAATCAACTAGCATAGTCCTAGCAGCCTCAATTTGTGTCCTAGTTTTCCTTTCAGTTACTCCATTTTGTTGTGGAGTCCTAGGATTGCTAAATTGTCTCTTGATTCCTTTAGACCTACAGAATTCATCAAATTCAGCATTCTTAAATTTTGTCCCTTTGTCTATACTAATGATCAAGACTTGTTTAGGGAACTACTTTTCAACTAAAGTGACAAAGTCCTTAAGTAATTCGATGGTTTCATTTTTATGTGCTAAAAAGAAAACCGAACTGAATCTACTAAAATCATCAGTTATAAAAAGGGGGCAAAAGGTATTATGGCTAATACTCCTAACATAAATTGGACAAAACAAATCCATATGCAAGAGTTACAAATGCTTAGTCACAGAATTGATAGTCTTGGTCTTACAAGAGGCTGTAGGATGTTTATCTTTTTACAAGCAGTACATGTGAAATCATTTTGAAAAGATTTGTTAGGTAACCCTCTAACCAAATTTCCATTAACCATTCTATTAAGGTTCTTGAAATTCACATGACCTAACCTCTTATGCTATAAATTAGACTCATCATAAGAAGCTTTTACCAGAAAACATGTAATGCCACTTGTTGGAGTAATAGTATGAAGATTGAAGGTGTACATATTTTCTTGCCTGGGTACCTTAAGCCGTACTTGAGACTCCTTTGGTATCTCAAAGTCTTTGGAAAGCACCAAGCAGTCTATATCTGTAAAGAGCACCTTGTTCTTTTTATCACACATCTGTGATACAGAAAAGAGATTGAACTCATTCAATTCTTTTACAAATAATACATCTTCAAATTCTAACTTTCATGTATTGATTTTTCCTTTTCCAGTGATCTTGCCTTTACCACCACCAAAGGCTACTGTTCCACCTCTGAATTCTTCAAATTCAGCAAGGAAATCTCTATTCCCTGTCATGTGCCTTGAGCATCCACTATCTACAATACCTTTATCTTTCAATTCATCAATTATATGCCCCTGCACATACACAAAACTCATTAGTTTTTTAACAGGGACCCAAGACACATTTGGCTCGGATCTTTTGGGACCTACATACTTAAGAGTTTGATAAGTAGTTTTTCTAGTAAGACTACACACACTTTTATATTTCATGCTTCCAGTTAAATAGTCAAAGACATAAGTGGGTTTATTTCTCTTTGGACCTTTTTTACTTAAGTACTGTATTAGCAGTACTTGCTTGAACACATGATTTTTGTCCTTTAGGGACCCACATTTGCACTGGTTTATTATGAGACTTACTTCTAGGTGTTTTAACATTCTTAAATAAACTTCTAGAAGATTTGTGGGACACTAGTTTGATAGACTTTTGACCAGCAGTATTTGCTTTTGGTCTAGCAGTACTTGCAGTTCTAGACTTGTCGGTACTTGGCTTGCTAGACTTCAAAGGTACTAGACCTTGTTTCATAAGTACTGCTCTTGGAACAAATTCCTTGGAAGTGAGAGGGTGATTGACCTTATTGATCTTAAGAGGCTTATTTACCCTCTGAGCATGATCAAACTTAGGTTTGTCATCTCTTAGTCCCATTTGCCTTTTTACCTGTGCATTTTTCTCATTACCTTTCTTTGTGACCTTTTGTGCAGCCTTCTGTTTTGCAATTTTCTTCATGTAAAGTGCAATCTTTGATAAAGTGATTTAGACTACCACAAACGTAACATCCTTTTCTTCTCAAAGAAGACCCAAAAGGTTATTCTGACTTAGTGTTCTTAAAACCTAGTCCACCCCTCTTGGTATTACTATTATGTTTTACATTATTATCCAATGCCTTACTAGGAGTTTTTACATGCTTGGGAGCAGAACTAGTTGTAGACACATGTCCTTTAGGCACGAAATTGCTCATTAAAGGTGGATAAATAATGCTTTTGGTCACAACAGGTTTCTCTTGGGTCAAGGTACTAGAGTTTGACTCTGAATCATTTGACTTAATATCAATAGCAGCTTTTGACTCATCTAACTCCATACCTATATCATTATTAGGGGGCATGAAAATTCCTAATAATGGTGGAGGAACTGCCTTCATTTCTTCAGCATATCTATCATTTTCAAGAGTATCAATTGACTCATTAGAACTATCAAAAATCCCCTTTGATAAGTCCTTGTCAGTTAGGGTTATCCCAGGTTGGTCCTCTATATAACCTAGGCTTGTTTTATCATAATACCCCATTTGTGAATTAATCAGCTTTTCCATACCTTTTGAGGACTTTTGACATTGATTAATCACTTCCCTTTCATTAAAAAGACTAGCTTTTAAAAATTCATTTTATGTTGTTATTTTCATAATTTGTTTTTCAAAAGCTTTAATTTCCACATCTTTTTCTCTCATTTGAAGAGTTGAAAATCTAATTTTCTCTTCATAGTTTTGTTGACCCTTTTTATACAAAACTATATTTGCCTCTAACTTAGAAACACCTTGTTTAAAAGCATTTGCTTCTACAGTACATGTGTTTACCTTTTGATATTGTTCATCAAGTTCTACTTTTAGACTATTAAACTTAAGAACACAATCTTTAGAACAAGGATGTACCTCAGTATCTTCATGAGAGAGAGCCATCAAACCAAGCTCTTCTTTTTATTCAGATTTTCTCAACAAGCTCTGATACCACTTGTTGATCCCTTTGAATGGATCTATATTCTGTTAAGAATTTGTACAATAGTTTGTAATCAAACTAGAGCACTTGAGAACTCTTACTCAACCAAATAAATTATGCAGAATCTAACTTATAAAGCAAAGAATAACAGAATTACTTTTAACTATTCGATTTTCTATTAATCGACTTTCAATGAGGTACAATAAACTCATCATACCTATGTTCCTTTTATAGAGTAAGGAACCCTAGAAACCTTTAGAATATTCTATAATGATAAGTATATCACACACGATATCTTATCAATATTCTAAACTATTAAGTATATCACATAAGATATACTCTAAATATAACTATGACATATCTTTTCTAAAGATATATTCATCCTAATCAATATTGCAGTACTTACAATAAACTAACAGTACTTGCTATGTACCGCGTTAACACTAACGGTACTTGCCAACACTAACAGTACTTGTACTTATACTAACAGTACTTGGTACTTTACAAATAATTCCCAACACTGAGGACGGTCCCACGCTCCAACTAAATTACCACACAAATTGAGGACAGTTCGTGCCCCACGCTCCAATCATATTACAACACAAAAGCAGGCAAGTCACATAGTAGCACATTGATGTCCATACACTTATAAACATGATCTTAGCACATAATAATAACATAATCATCATTTCCATCCCATCTAGAGTAAAACAATTTAAAAGATACGGGACTATGAAACTCACCTGAAACCGTAGCTACGCGAATCCTTGCAACCAACTATAACAAATAAGACACATGTTTCCATCCATTGGTCGAAACCCAAATAACGTAACATTCATATGATGGACTTCTAAACTTAAGTCTACCCTCAATTACTAACCATTAAAGATTATAACCATAGATCTAACTCAAAATGATCCTAACCAACTTTCGCAATTTACTAAAAAACTATAGTATTTTGCCTGTTGTTCGTGAACGTAAAACCCATATTTAACCATCACTAATGTTTTTGCCATTTTATACATCATCTCATATGTATCTAGATGTCCCACCAAAAAATTTAGGTCCTAAGTCTTTAGATAAAAATAAAAGAATTTCATGATCACTTATAGCTCTAGTTTTTTACTCTGACAGGACCTCTCAAAAATTTACTGATTCCCTACCAAAAGACCATAATTTTTACCCAAACTCACGATATACTTCGTACATATCATAAAAAAGTTGTTTCCATGTGGTCTTGCAAAATTTAGTTTATTTGATAACATTTTTACCCTTAAAACCCAAACCTTAAATTCAAAATTTAAATCCCAATTTTGATCACGAATCTTGTAAATTCATAAAAAGTTACTTCCATAGCTCTAATAATTACAAACTTTACATATTTGAAAATTTTACTTCCTTTAGATAATTTTAGGCTTTTGAATCACCAAAAAAAACTTTTCATATGACCAAGTTATGAACTCTACAAGTCGACCTATACTTCTGGGCAGATTGTAGTTCCAATTTTAACACTTGTTTAACCATCACCAATTGAAACCCTAACCCATTAATTTGCTGAATACAAGCCCTAATTACATTAATTACAAAAAAATTAGAAAGCCTAATCCATCGTAAGTGTTGGGAAACTAAGTCTGTTAGCTTTACCTTAATCATAGATTTAAACATAAATACGCTGTGAAATGTAAACTTGCCTGTCTCTAGGAGACATGAAAGTATTGAAAGACTCATATAGGTTTTGACCACTGTGAGCATCCATAGAGAAGTACAAGTTAGAGACATTATCAAGGAAGTCGAAGATTACTTGAAGACATACTCATTAACTGTTATAGATAACTGCTAAGATGTATCGTGGACTCTTACTGGTTGAGAGTTAACAGCGGTGACAATACCTTGTTAACTCTCTGTACCCCTTGGATATCTCTAATTGTTAAGGCGGGAACTAATTGGGCGGGAAAAATAGTAGCTTTGAATTAAAGCTGTCTAAAGTACGAGAATATGAAGAAAAGGTAACAGTGTCAGCTCTGTTTCCCTAAAGTGTTGTAGAAGCTTACCAAGAATAGAAGAGCATCATTAACAGATATCTGAACCCACAAGTCTTGTTAAGTCTCTATCAACTCATATGGTCAAGTCAACCTCGTACCACTATAAATAAAGACTGTAGCCTAGAGTTAGTGTTGTTCACTTTGTCAGTATTAGTGCATTAACTCTTTCAAACTCATTGAAGAAACAAATGTGCCTGTGTTCTTGAGTTTTCTAGTAAACTTATCACTTTTGTTAAGTTTACTTGTCCAAAGGGTATCTTACACATTGTCACTCAAACTATGTGATCCACAACACATTGTAATACTTGTTATACAATAATAAAGTCTTACGTTTGAAAAGTATATCTTGTGTTGATCCTTAGATGAATCGTTTTAGTCGTGTATTGGGGACTTTAAATTAGTATCAGAGCGGTGTTTTATCATTAAGACCATTTTCTAAACATCGTTCGTCGTTTTAAAAAGCAAGATCCACCATGCCTGAAACGAGCAACAATACCACACCACCACTACCACCACGGTTATCTGGGAACAATCCACTGGTCAACCCACCATCACCTCTAGATACCACCACTCTAATGAAGACGGTCTTCCTCAGATACTTGATACAAAAGGGGGTTCACATGTTACCAATGTACCGGTGTTTAACGAAGAAGACTTTGCAAGTTGGAATAGACATTTTCTTGTATATCTCGGTGGATTTGAACCATTTCTTCTATAACATCTAGAGAATGGACCCTATGTTCCCATGGCGGTTACGTTAACGGAAGAAAATCCACTTAAGAAACCTCTTAAGCAATAGACACCTGCTGATAGAAAGTTGGCAAATCAAGATAAATGACTCAAAAGTATCATAATCTCGTGTCTCCCAAAACATAATGAAGTATGTCATTCAGTGCTCCACAACTAAACAAATGTTGACAGATTTAGTTCTAGGTCATGAAGGACCATCAAAGACTAGGAATACCAATATTCAGGCACTCAAACTTTAGTTTAATGCCTTCAAAGCATTGGAAGGTAAAAAAGTTTCACAAACTTATACTAGGCTAAAGATTTTACTAAATTATCCTACCATGAATGAAGTCACCATTCCTCAAGCTGAAGTTAATGCCACGTTTGTCAACAGCCTTCTAAGAAAGTGGTTGAGCATGAACCAGACGCAGAGGGTAACTAACTCTATAAAAAATGATACTCTGGCTCAACTTTATGGGAAGTACAATTATGAAGAATGTCTTATTGATTCTATTTACAAGTCATAATCTAAAAGATTCACTATTCAAGGAGCCACCTCAAAAGCCCCGGTCTCTAACTCATGATATCATGATAGTAATTTTAATGTTAAAGAAGACACTATAAGCAGCCAAGAGTTTATGCTAGACCTAAATGTTGATATCACGAAATAGCTTTGTTGGCTAATCAGAGAAGGTATTTTAAGAGATCAGGAAGAGTTGGACCATCTAGTAGAACCATTGACAAGTCTAAGGAAACATGTTTTACCTGTGGAAAGACCGGGCATCTTCAAAAAGATTGTTGTTCTACTAAATTATCCTCACCAGCCTATCTATCATCATCCAAACCTTATAAGTTCAAGTCATAGCAAAACAACTCATTCCAACAATCCAACTCCTCTGATCTTGAGAAGAAGGATTACAAGATTAAGTATAAGGCCTTGAAAGTTGAGCTAGCGCGGATGAATTTGAAGCTGGAAGCTCTCTCAAAGAAGAAGATTGATAAGAAGTCTGAAAGGGGGTTGATAGATGAAGCTTATGATTGGAATTATGAGCCGCTGACATTAGATGAAGAAGATACGACCAGGGTTAGGGCATTTATGGCAATAGCTGAGGATGAACCAGTTGTGGGAAAGAGTGATGGAAGATCTGTTAGAAATACGTTTTAACGTATATTAGAAGTATCGGTCACTCCACAATATGATTTATGCTGTAATAGCTCGTAGTTAGTATTTAGTTATTATTTGCTTATTAACTTAAGTAAGAACCGGTCCATGGGCTTGTCATGGACCGGCCCAAGTCCACTTATGACTTGGAACTATAAATACCCCTTTCCACTAAGGAAAGGGGTTGGTTGTTATCATTTCTTAATTTCCACTTAATAAAATTCACATAGTTTCTCTCACTTTTTCTCTCTAACTTTCTCTCTCTAGAAATTAACAAGCCCCTTCATAGATTCATTGATTATCAATATTCTACATTTGGTATCAAGAGCTATGGGGTGATTTAAGGTGGTGATTTGTGTGGTTTTTTAGTTTTTGATTGTATTAGTGTTCTTTTAGAAAAATCATCTTGATTCTTGGTGTTTTTGATGTTTTTGTGATTGGGATTAGTGGATAAGTATTAGTTGTTACTTATTTTAGTCGAAAGCACAAAACTTTTTGGGTTATTTGGTCAAAATCTGGGCTTAATCTTACTTTTTACTGTTCGACTGTTCATTGGAGGAGGTTTCTGTTCATTCAGCAGAAGTTCCGGATCAAGGAGTTCCGGATCAAGGAGTTCCGAATCAAGGAGTTCCGAGTCAAGAAGTTCCGAATCAAGAAACTTCCGAACCAAGAAGTTCCGGATCAAGAAACTTCCGGATCAAGAAGTTCCGAGTCAAGAAGTTCCGAATCAAGAAACTTCCGAACCAAGAAGTTCCGAGTCAAGGAGTTCCGAATCAAGAAACTTCCGAACCAAGAAGTTCCGGATCAAGAAACTTCCGAACCAAGAACTTCCGAGTCAAGAAGTTCCGGATCAAGCCAAAGTTCCGAACCAAGAACTTCCGAGTCAAGAAGTTCCGGATCAAGCCAAAGTTCCGAACCAAGAACTTCCGAGTCAAGAAGTTCCGGATCAACCCAAAAGTTCCGAATCAAGGTAATCTTCCGAATCAACACAAAGTTCCGAATCAAGGTAATCTTCCGAATCAAACTTCCGAATCAACAAAAAGTTCCGAATCAAGGGTAATTTTGCTTGTTTTTTCGACGATTTTTTAGAGGATTTAATCTTGGTTTCATACAACAAAAACACAACACAATTCACAAGCTTTACTTCACTGCTCGATCAACCGATAATCTCTGTTTCTTTGAAGAAAAACAAAATGAATCCAAATTCAGTAATGCCTCAGATGACATCTCTTACGGATATATCAATCATAACGGGAACTGATAGCCGTCCACCGATGCTCATTAAAGAGGTGTTTGAGGCATGGCAAGGTCGAATGATGCAATATCTAAAGGGGAAACCGACATACGGAAGGCTTATGGTCAAATCGATTTTGAATGGTCCACTCGACTATGGTACCATTACGGTTGACAACGTGACTAGACCACGAGAATTTGAAGAACTCACTCCAGCCCAACAACTCGTTGCAGATGCAGATGAAAAAGCTCTTCAAACAATTCTCCAAGCACTTCCCCATGACATCTATAGGATGGTGAGTCAGTATACGGTGGCAAAGGATCTATGGGAACGTCTTAAGGTGTTGCTACAAGGCACGTCTCTCACCAAACAAGAAAGGGAGTGTCAGCTGTATGATTTGTTTGATAGATTCACCTACAACCCAGGGGAAACGCTCCACGATTATTACTTCAGATTCACCACACTTATGAATGATCTGAATGTATACAATCTTGTGATCGCACCATTCCAGGTTAACACCAAATTCTTGAATACTCTACCTCAAGCTGAATGGGGTGAGTACATTACTGATGTGAAGTTAACCCGGGATTTGCACAAGTGCAACTTAGATCAAATCTATGCCTTCCTTCAGCAGCATGAGAAGCATGTGATTATGCACCGTTCTCCTCGTGGTATGCACCCAGATTCTTTAGCATTGATGGCGAATCAACCAAGCTTGTCTCACAACAACACACCCTATATCTTGGGACATCAAGCTTATCATCAATCACCTTACATGACACCAGCCTTTCCCCAATACTCGATTCTACCACAACCACCCACCTCACATCAGCAACAATATCGGTTCAATGCACCCTCACCACAGTATGCTTCACAACCTCATCCAGCAAATGTTGCACATTATGCTCAGCCATCATATTCTTCTTATCAAGAGAATGCAGCATATCCAACAAGCTACCCTGATCAAATGAGTCTTCCTTATACTGATTATGCAGCTCATCTAGATCAAGCACTATATTGTGATGATGAGGAAGTCCCAGTTCCTGTATTCCAACAAGGAGCTGACCCAGTTGAAGTGCTAACTACTATGTCTGCTTACCTCACAAGAACTTTAAGCAAACGAGGATTCAGAGGATCAGCTCCTACCAACAATCAGTTGAGGAATTCATCCAATTCTCGCCAACAAGCTACAATTGAGAATGGCAGAGTAATGGTTCAGCCAATTCAGCCATATCAGGGGAGAACTTCCACATCAACCAATGTTCGCACCGCCAATCCTGCTCCTGCTCCAATGGTCAACAACCCTCCACGGGCTAATACAGGCAAGTTGAGAATGATTACATGCTACAACTGCAAGGAAGAGGGTCATATGTCCAGGGATTGTAAGAAACCCAAGAGGAGAAGGGATGGACAGTGGTTTGCAGAAAAGATCTATCTGGTAAATGCTCAGGCGCAAGGAAGGGAACTTGATGAAGAGGAGCTTGCATTTCTTGCTGACCCAGGGATTGCTGAACAAGACGTTGTCACTACGCAAAATGCAGCTTACCAAGCCGATGATCTTGATGCGTATGATTCCGATTGTGATGACTTTCAGACTGCAAAGGCTGCTTTCATGGCAACTTTCTCCAGTTTAGGGCCAGATAAGAAATCTGAGGTACTTATTAATAACACTGATAATGCCACTGATGCTAGTATTCAACCACATCAAGTTGGGCAAGAGAGTGCTAATTCGAATGAATCTTCGGTGGTGAGTCTTTCAAACGAGGAGACAAACAATGATAGCAATATCAATGTGAGTCCCCAGACTTTGAGTGAATCACAACCGGGAACCAGTTCGCATATGCCTACTCCTGCTCAACAAGATTTGGTCATGGTTCCTGCTACACTACTTAGCCAAATGAATGCTGCACTCTTAGAAACCTTAGCTAAGAATAAGAATTTGTCTGAAGAGCTTGCTTTAAGCAATGAGAAAGTACAAACCTTGGAACTAGTGCCTTCGTCTAGTGTTCTCACAAATCTCGAATATGATCACTTTAGAAACAAACAAATGGGTCACTTGCAAGAAATCGAAAACTTAAGAGCAAATTTGTCTAGTGAACTTAGAGAAAAGGAGTTAGTGGTCACTAATTTTCAAAAACTTCAAACTGATTTTGAATTACTCGAATCTAAGAAGACTGAAATGGAGATTAATGCTACTAATAAGATTAGAAGTCTAGACTACTTGCTGTTAAGACAATACGCTGCTTCACAACTAGTTCACTTATTTGATGCTTCATTTAAAGAGTTTAACTTATCACGTCTAAAAGGCCTTCCCCCTAATCCACGATATGCAAAACAAGCTTTAAGACATAGTCCTAGACTTTATAATGCAACTCAATTAGGATTGGCTTTAGACCCGATTGTTTTTCCCAATGATCGAACAAGTAAGGTTCTAGTTGATGAGGATCGGTCATACAATTCAGAAAAATATCCCGATTGTGATTATTTTAAAATGAATAAGGAGCTTGCTAAAACTGATTTTAGAGTTCGCTTCCTTATGGACAAAGATCTCATTACAGCACCAACCTACATGATAGAGGAAGAAAGCCCTAGTACATTTCCTACACTTGTCAACATGGAAGGTCCTAAGGAAATTCCAAAGAATCTTCCACCTGTTAGCACTGTATGGTTAAACTTGCAAGAGATTAACCGATACTTTACTAACTTTGACAAGGTCATTTTGGAATGTACGACTTCAAATGGCTTAAATGCCGGAGAATGGGCTTTCGAACACATGAGCGAGGTGTTTAAAACTGAGATCAATCCGTTTGTCGAAAGTCTAAAAGGAAGTTTTGCATCTCTTAAGGAAAATCTTCAGTTTGAAATTGGGGAAGTTCAAAAAGTGTTTTATGAAATGGACACCGCTTACGAACTGCAACTAATTGAAAAGGAAAAGATTTCAACCGAATATGACCGATTCTTGTCCGAAGTAATCTCGTGTGATGTGCTTACTATTGTAAATATTAAATATTCGAATGAGCTTACATCCGCTATGATGAATTGTGATGCTGTGAATATTTGTGAGGATATTTGTGATGATGTTTGTGATATTTCTGTAAATGTTGCTGAAACTGTAAATGAGGTAGATAATCATTCTTGTCACGAATCTAACGCTGAGTTTTTAAAGCTACAAGATTCTTATAATTTACTTTCTCAACGCTTTAATCAACTAGAACAACATTGTATATCTTTAGAATTAAAACAACAAGCTCAAAATGAAAATCTTTTGATATCAAATGTTTGTGAAAACGGTGTTGAGACAAGTGACAAGATGATTGCAATTGTTAAGACATTAGAGGAAGAAATCATGAGATTGAAGAGAGAGATATCATCAAAGGAAACATTAAGAATGGAACTAGAGGCCGCAGAGTCTAAAAACCAAGTCTTAGAAATTAGACTATCAACTGTTCTAGGGGAGATGGATCGGACAAGGCAGGGACTATCCGCTCTTTATGGTTCACTAGAAGATCGATTCGCTTTTAATGCGACACAGCAACAATATTATGTTGAACAACTGAACCAAAAGTGCGAAGAAATCTCTGACTTGAACATCCTGCTCATAGACAAAAATATGGTTTTGGCTGAGTTAAAGGAGACACTTCTTCTCACCCGACAAGAAGTTGTTGATAACTTAGCTACCGACTCTGCACCGTCCACTAGTGCTCCAACAACCAAGAAAGTAGTGCTTTATAAGAATCCGCTTCATAAGAAAAACCCGGTTGTATACGATGATTATATGAGGAATGCCATTAAGCATGTCGATCTTCTTAGGGATATTTTAGACGATCTTTATGCCTTAGATCCCTCAAGTAGCGACTATTATTCGGCTAATGAATATGTTAAGCGAGTTCAATATTGCTTGGCTTATTTACAATACATAGGTACACCAGGTTCAGCACTACTTAACAATAGGCCCATTGCTGTCACTCCATTTAATAAGACTCCAGGAGCGAAACCATCATTGGCACAATCAAGTAAGACACCTTTAAAATCTGCTGCTAATGTTCCCAATTTGCCTTCTACAGGATTAAAAGAGACTACTAAGGCTAAAGGATCGCCACTCAAGAAAGCTAAGATCAAGCCCGCCACTAGTAGTGCCACAAAGAAGAAAGTAGAAGTCCACAATAGGAATGCTAGTTCAGTTTTAAATAAAACGAATCATGTTAAGACTAAAAGCTCTGCGCCTGTGCAGCAGCCTAAACCATTCGTGAATTCTGATTTAAATTGCTGGAATTGTAATGAATGTATGTTTTCACAGCGTCATGATTCGTGTCTGATTGATCACGTTAATGAAATGAATGCTATTAAGAATGGTCTTGAATGGAAGCCAACGGGTAGAACTCGTGCCCAAGTTGGCTGGCAATGGCGTCCCACTGGTAGGACCTTTACTCTTGATGGTAAAATGTGCCCTTTAACTAGGAATGCATCCATTGAGGTTAGGTCTGAGCGTCCTTTAGTTAGGAACACTCGCACTCAAGAAAGGAAACAGCGCCCTTTAATTAGGTCAGCCCCCACTGTAGTGCCTATCAGTGTAGAAATACCTCAGGATTTGAGCCAATTAGAATCTACACCACTAATTAAGAAGAAAAAGGCTAGGAAATCTAAGAAACCTAGAGTTAGCAAATCTAAGATTATTAAATCTGTACCTGCTAATAACAAGGAACACTCAGATTCCGATACCTCTACATTGTCTTTGTGTGGTGATATTTTCAGGTGGTCCAAATCATCCTGTGGTATTTGGACTCCGGTTGTTCAAAACATATGACCGGAAATCGCTCGATGCTCCGAAATTTCGTCAGCAAGTTTCTTGGTACGGTTAAATTTGGGAATGATCATATAGCAAAGATTATGGGATATGGTGAATATCAAATTGGAAACGTGACGATTTCTAGGGTATACTATGTTGAAGGTCTTGGTCATAACTTATTCTCAGTAGGACAGTTTTGTGATTCCAACCTTGAGGTTGCTTTTCGACAACATACTTGTTTCATCCGCAACTTGGAAGGAAAAGATTTGTTGAAGGGATCTCGTGGTGCAAATCTTTACACTTTGTCCTTACAAGACATGATGGCCGCTTCTCCAGTATGTCTTCTCTCTAAAGCTTCTAAGACCAAGTCATGGTTATGGCATCGTAGATTATCTCATCTTAATTTTGATGCTATTAATCATCTGGCTAAAAACGAGTTAGTTCGTGGTCTTCCCAAGCTTAAATTTCACAAGGATCATTTATGTTCCGCGTGTTCAAGGGGGAAAAGCACCAAGAAATCTTACAAACCCAAAGCTGAAGACACTAATCAAGAAAAACTTCATCTTTTGCATATGGATCTTTGTGGACCGATGAGAACTGAAAGTGTGAGCGGTAAGAAATTCATTCTCGTCATTGTGGATGATTTCTCAAGGTTTACATGGGTTAGATTTCTACGTACAAAGGATGAAGCTCCGAAGGCTATCATCACTTTTCTGAAGTTCATTCAGGTACGTTTGAATACCACTGTCCGCCGTATTCGTACAGACAATGGTACAGAGTTCGTCAACCAGACTCTTCGTGATTATTATGAAGGAATTGGTATATCACATGAAACATCCGCTGCACGCACTCCACAACAAAACGGTGTCGTTGAAAGACGAAATCGCACACTTATGGAAGCTGCTAGGACCATGCTTATTTATGCGAACGCTCCATTGTTCTTGTGGGCAGAGGCTATTTCTACTGCATGTTTTACCCAAAACCAGTCTATCATTCGGAAACGCCATGGAAAAACACCTTATGAGCTTCTACATGACCGCAAACCCGATGTTTCATTTTTCCATGTGTTTGGTGCTTTGTGTTATCCAAACATCAATAGTGAGAACTTGGGTAAGCTTCAACCAAAAGCCGACATAGGTATTTTCATTGGTTACTCACCGTCCAAAAGAGCATACCGAATCTATAACCGTCGTCTTGGCAAGATTGTAGAAACTATGGACGCTGATTTCGACGAGCTGACAGCGATGGCTTCTGAGCAACACAGCTCTGAACCCGCGCTTCATGAGATGGGACCCGGTGCTATAAGTTCCGGATTAGTTCCCAACAATCCTACTTCTACATCATTTTTACCACCATCAAGGCCCGAGTGGGATAAACTGTTTCAACCGTTGTTTGATGAATTCTTCGATCCCCCGACTGATGAAGTTCCAGTACCTGTAGTAATTGCTCCAATACCTGAAGTGGTTGCTCAAGTTAATGAACCTTTATCTAATGCATCTACAATTCAAGTTGAACCTGATGCACCTTCACCAAGTGATTCACAAACTTCACCTGAATCATCACCCCTACTTGTGCCTAATGATGTAGAAGAGGATACTACTGATCACGACTTGGAATATGCTCACTTGCAAGAGCTTCCCTTCTTTGGTGTTGCGATCCCTGAAAACCCTTCAGCCGCCTCTACCTCAGAAGAAGCTCCATCTATTGTTCACTCCAGACCACCTAGGATTGAAAACCATAGCACTAAATGGACAAAAGATCACCCAATTAGGAATGTTATTGGAGATCTAGACCGACCAGTCTCTACACGCCATCAACTACAAGAGAGTGCACTATATTGTTACTTTGATGCATTTCTCTCTGAAGTTGAACCCAAAAATTGGCAGCAGGCTATGACCCAATCATCTTGGATTGAAGCTATGCAGGAGGAACTCAATGAATTCAAACGACTTGAAGTATGGGAATTGGTTCCTCGCCCTGACAAGGTTAACATCCTTACTTTGTTATGGGTTTATAAGGTTAAACTTGATGAGATGGGTTCGGTATTAAAGAATAAAGCAAGATTGGTCGCTAGAGGATATAAACAAGCCTTGGGTATAGACTTTGAGGAATCTTTTGCTCCTGTGGCTAGATTGGAGGCGATTAGACTATTCCTTGCATTTGCTGCTCATATGAACATGATCGTCTATCAAATGGATGTAAAGACGGCATTTTTGAACGGTGAACTAAGGGAAGAGGTTTATGTTAGCCAACCGGATGGGTTCGTGAGTACGGAGTCTCCTAACCATGTGTACAAGCTTAAGAAGGCTCTCTATGGGTTGAAACAAGCTCCACGCGCGTGGTATGATCTCCTATCAACATATCTCATGTCGGAAGGTTTCTCCAAAGGCAAAGTGGACCCCACTCTATTCACTCTCAAGGACGGCAACGACATGCTTCTGGTACAAATTTATGTTGATGATATAATTTTTGCTGCCACTAACATAGAATTGTCTAAACAATTTGAGAAGATAATGTCCACACGCTTTCAGATGTCGATGATGGGAAAAATATCATTTTTCTTAGGATTACAGATTTCTCAGAATCCCAGAGGCATCTTTATAAATCAATCCAAATATGCTCTAGAATCACTTAAGAAATATAATTTTGAGAATTGTGACCCCGTAGACACTCCAATGGTTGAGAAAACCAAGTTAGATGAAGATAGGGATGGGATTATTGTCGATCCGAAACTTTACCGTGGAATGATCGGCACCCTTCTCTATCTGACTGCTAGCAGGCCTGATTTGCAATTTGCTGTATGCATGTGTGCCCGGTATCAGGCTCGGCCTACCGAAAAGCACTTACATGTAGTTAAAAGGATCTTTCGGTATCTAAAAGGAACACTTCATCGTGGTCTATGGTATCCGAAAGATTCCTCGATTGCTTTAATATCATACGCAGATGCCGATCATGCTGGATGTCAAGATACGAGGCGTAGCACTTCTGGATCTGTGCAACTCCTTGGAGATAGATTGATCAGTTGGTCTTCAAAAAGGCAGAAAAGCGCTGCAATATCAAGCACGGAGGCTGAATACATCGCCATGTCCGGTTGTTGTGCTCAAGTCCTTTGGATGAGATCACAATTAACTGACTACGGTCTTGGATTTAACAAAATCCCGATGTATTGTGACAACAAGAGCGCCATTGCCCTTTGCTGCAACTATGTTCAACACTCCCGGGCCAAGCACATAGACATTCGCTACCATTTCATCAAGGAGCAGGTGGAGAACGGAGTGATCGAGCTGTATTTTGTCACTACTGAGTACCAGCTGGCGGATATGTTCACCAAAGCCTTAGATCGAGGACGAATCGAGTTTTTGATCGACAAGCTTGGCATGAAATCATTCACTCCAGCGACACTCAAAGAGTTGGCAGAAGAATCAGCTGAATAGTCGTGGTAAACTATTCAGAGTATCCTTTGGTTGTGATCATGTATATTATCGTAAATATATAAACCACAAAAAGAAAATACAAAAATATAAAACCAAGAAAAACCATAAAAAATATAAAACCAAGAAAAACCATAAAAAATATAAAACCAAGAAAAACCCAAAAATATTTTTCGTTTTAAATCGGCCATGTCTTTTAGTACGGTAATATTTACGGCCTTAGAAATGTCGATCAATATTGACACGGTGCCATAAATAGAGTCCGTATAAAAGTTGTACATTTTTAAAACATGCCCATAATGGCTTGTAGTTATTTCAGACTGCAACCCGGTTTTCATATTAAAGTCACGTATTTCCTTGGAAAACGTTGGCTCAGAACGGGAATTAATTTTCTCGGGCGTGATTTACAAGCCAAATCATGCAAAGGGATCAAGTTTACTTTAAAACTTGGTCTGACACGAATTTGTGTACGTCTCAGTGCATTAATTTGTTAAAATAAGAGAAATCCTATTGACACAACGAATCAAAATTTTTCAAGAGATAAATTGGAAATGCTTTCATCACTATTTGACTCTTTAAACAATGACTACAGCTCTTTAAATAGAAAACGGGTCATTGTTTAAGGGGGAGAAAATAGTAAAATCTTCCTCGTCATTAAAATGGATTTTCCAAAAGTGATTGTGAAAATTAAGGGCTTCATGGTAATTCAGTGGCTTTATCTTAGAAAACGACTTGTGTTCGTTCTAAGTGATAGGCATGGCTTTTAGATCTTGAGGATATGCTAATAGATGCGTTTGCTAAGTTGTGTAAGTTAAACAAGTGTTAAGTAAAATGAAAAAACTAAAAAGGAAAGGAAAGAGAAAATGGAGGGACTAAAGGTAGCATTTAATGAAACTTGGCAAAATTGACCTAAGTCAAAAATCAAACACCCCGCCCCTCACTATTATTTCTGAATCACTGTTTATCTAAAAACACTTTGCCGCCATTGTTGAACTTCACACACACGATCTAAACAATCATTCGCTTACTGATTCTTCCTGTTCTTTCGATTAACTAAGGTATATACATCAACATGATTAACTTCTAATCCATAGTTTTTATCATATTATTCTTATCATAGTTTAATCAGATTTAGGGTTTTGCCTTAATTAGGGTTAATTGATAAAGGATTTATGGTGGGTTTTGTTAAGAATAGATTAAATGATGTTTATATTGCCTTAGTTTGCCTTAGAAACTCACAAATGCGCTAGATTAATCATCTGAGTTTCGTGTGCAAAAGTTCCGGATGAACATGGGTTAAAAACTTCCGAATGAAGGACTTCCGAATGAGGAAGTTCCGAATGAAGGACTTCCGAATGAGGAAGTTCCGAATGAAGAACTTCCGAATGAAGGAAGTTCCGAATGAAGAACTTCCGAATGAAGGAAGTTCCGAATGAAGAACTTCCGAATGAAGGAAGTTCCGAATGAAGAACTTCCGAATGAAGGAAGTTCCGAATGAAGAACTTCCGAATGAAGGAAGTTCCGAATGAAGAACTTCCGAATGAAGGAAGTTCCGAATGAAGAACTTCCGGATGAAGAAGTTCCGAATGAGAAGAAGTTCCGAATGAAGAATGTTCCGGATGAAAATGTTCCGAATGAGGAAAAGTTCCGAATGAGTTGTTTGATTGTTATTGTTGGCATGCTATCTATGTACTTGTTGTTTTATCTTATGAAATGTGTTATGCTTAGAAATAAGAATGATATATATCTATCTGTTTTTTGTGCATCAACCTTTCATGTCTTATCTTAAGCAGATAAAATGACTAATCCAACAGTACAAGCTATCCAAGAATCTAGGGAAGCCGATATTGCTAAAGCTCGAACCCTTAAGTTTATACCCAACAACTATAGGCTGAAGCAAGTTTCTAAATCCACTCACCATGGTTTTAAGGTCGCCATAGCCATTCTTGATAACTCTCATTTTAAGAACGCCCTTAGGAGTACAGCCTCGGTGCCTTATGAGTATATGTTTGAATTTTGGGCAACCAAGGATTTCACTTCGAACAAAATCACCTTCACCATAGACAACAAGCAGCAGACACTCACCGTTTCAGACTTCCGTAAGATGCTTGGTATACGGGATACACCCAAGGGCATGTCTTTCTCAAGGGATCCTACTAAAGATGAACTCGCGGAGTTATTTGACGCACTTGGATGTCCGGAAATACGAGTTGCATCTGAGTTTACCACTGCTAAGGTAGGACAACCCTGGAGAGCTTTGATGGGTATTCTCAGTAAATGCCTTACACCAAAAACAAGCGGACATGATGCTTTGAGAAGTCCGATAATGAACCTCTTCTATGGCATGTACAAAGCTGCGAATTCAGATTATGCTTTGTTGATATGGGAAGAATTCACCTTTCAACTCTTCCACAACAAGAAGCTAAAGACAAACTTCTTTCCTTATCCTCGATTTATTAAGCTTATCATAAATTATTTTATGAAGCTTGATGCTACTATTGATAGGCGAGCAGGAGGTCGCTATCACACTGAAGAAGCTGATGATACTGTAGATCTGAGGCATGAAGGACCGTCTACTGGTGTGATTCCGGGTCCTGTTCCTGATTACCTTCTGTCAGACAAAATCAAAGGTTCTGCAGATTACAAGCTACTGCAGCTTGAAATCGAAAGGCTGAAAGTAAGCCTTCAAACTGGAGAAGACTCATCCACAACTGTTAAGAGTAAAGGTAAACGCAAACAACCAGCTGCGTTACCTGAACCCGAACCAAAGAAGAAGAAGTCAGAGGGTAAGAAGGGAAAGGGTAAGGATTTGATGCGTCTACGTGATGAAGCAGATATTGTTGATCCTACTCTTGGTAAAACCGAGCAACAACTGATGAAGATTGCTATTCAAAGGAGTAGGAAAGATACAGGCGGTAGTGGTTCAGGTGCGAGGGTAGATATCGAGGATGAGTACGAGGAACCGCATGATGTTGATGACTTTGGGTCACCTGAAAACTATTCTACTTCGAAGGAGCCATCAATCCCTACTTCAACAAGTGTGGAAAAGGAACCTGTTGCTTCTACGATCATGGTGACAACTCAACCTTTGGCAACTCTACCACCACCAATCCAACCCTTAATAACCCGACCAACCCGACCGGCTTCCACACCAGTTCTTCCACCACCCATAATCCCTACCCTTAGTACAGCAGTTACAACCGAGCCTATTCCATCAACATCTGCAACATCTGCAACTTCTGCAATGGCAGCAATAGTGTTGGGCGAGATGTTGGATAAACATACGGATGCTCAAAAGAGAGAAATGAATGAACTTCGCCAAGAGTTAAATAGAAGAGCTCAACGTGAAGAAGCATCAAGGAAAGCTCAAGAAGAGTTGATTGCCAAGTTCGCTGCAGACTTGGAAGCTACACGAAAGGCTCATGCAGAGGAAATTGCTCAGGTTAAGCAGGCTGAGGCTAATAAACATGCTGCACGCATTACCAGACTTCAAGCAATGAGGGATAAATATAAGGAACAAAAAGAAGCACTCGAAGTATCTGTGAAAGAAAGAGTGCAAGAATCCGTTGAATCCTTAATGCCAAAGCTTCGTGACGAGTTGAAGACACTTGCTGCTGACAACTTGATGGTCAAATCATCCAACCCTTCCGAAGCCGCCTATAAGATTGCTTATGACCTGACAGATTTTGAATTGAAGAAGATCCTTAAGGCTCGAATGGTGGAACTTGGGTCGCATGATAAATCGAGGATTCAACGGGCTCTATTTAAATCCCTGAATGATGCTATCATGGAGGATGATAGATTATTCAAAATGTTTGGCAGTGTGGTACCATATCACATCTTACCTGAGGAAGAAAGGGAAGAGAGTGAAGAAGAGGGTACGGGTGAAGAAGAGGAAGAAGAAGAAGAGGAAGGTGAAAAGGAGAAAGACGATGAAGAAGGTGGTGATGATGATGAGGATGATGAGGATGATGACGAGGATGAAGATGATGATGATGGCGATGATGGTGGTGATGAGAATCAGGAGAGTGCAAGGGGTAGTAACGGGGACGACGATCAGGATGATGATGGGGGTGAACAACCACAGGGGGACAAGGTTACCAGCTCCAAGAAGACTGCTACAAAGACTGGAACCAAGTCCACAAAAGATGCAACACCGAAGGACAAATCGACATCCTCGGAATCAAGACGAACTAAGTGGCGCCACGATGTGAATGCCACTACAGCGTCTTCGGCTCCTGGTATCTCTATCGCTGTGTCTGTACCTATTACAACTAACCCCATTAGTTCTGCTGTTGTTCCTCCTGTGATTGCAGAATCAGTGACAGAACCCGAAGCTGCACAACACTCTCCAGTTCAAGACACTGCTGAAATGCCTGAAACTGAACCAGTAGATGTTCGCACTTCCACTCCTCAACAACAGGTTCAACAATCTACGGTTCCTGAACCAAGCATTCGTGCCTGGGAAGACACGTTGGAGATAGACGAGTCTGCACCACCACAAGCTTGGATCACGGCAGCAGCTCAATATGATCCGATCACAGATGCTGACAAAGATGTGCTGTATCTGCGTATCCGAAGTCCGATTGACTTATGTGCATTTCTTGCTCATGAGTATAAGACTTCGGTTACTCCATCCTTGGTCAAGAAAGCGATGAAAGATAAAAGAATGCATGCCAAAACCCGATTACCCCGAATGGAGTTCGAGTATTATGCCGATGAGATCATAAAGGCTTTGAAAACCGTTCAAAGGCCAGGACTTCATGAATCAGACAGAGCTCCACCTCCAATGGATCCTGCTCAAGATAATCAGATTGCTCTTGACTTCTTCGTCACCAACGATCTTGAGTATCTACTGAAGGGATCATCAAAGTATGCAACATCCCTGACTTTGCTGAAAGCTGCCAACTGGGGGACAATACCCTTCATCGAGGAAAAGGTAAATCGACTCTGGGTCCCTAAAATGAATCGTAATTATGATATGTATGCTGTCATAGGTGCATCTCATTGGGACGAAAGAGTCCGAAGGGCGTACAGGGGTTGCTGCTTGGTCAAATCTGGAAGCAATGTTAGATCCGATATCCGTATCTCCAGCATTTTAGGGTTGAAAACAGAAGCCAAGAACGGCTATTATCATGTGACGGAGATTCGGTTGAAAAGGGAGGATGACCGGGAATACAAAATCCAGCAAGGAGATTTTTCCATCATTCGCCTGGAGGATATCGAAGATATGCTGCTTCTAATGACCCGAGATCAACTTACTCACATTCCTCGTGAAGACCTGATTGCTCTAAATACAGCACTTCGTATGTTTACACGAAGCGTTGTCATCAAGTCACGAGTGGAAGATCTTCAGTTGGGAGTCGAAAGCTATCAGAGGAGGCTCAATTTAACTCGCCCTGTGAATCAAGTGCTACCTCAACATGTAGAAAGATGTCCCTACACCGGCATTTCTGTCCCGAATTCTGGAATTTTCTACTTGAACAGTCGAGGTTTGATGAAGTTTATGAGGGTGGGGGAGCTCCACAAGTATAGCGATGGCACTCTTATACAAGTCAGAGATAAGTTGGAGCATCTGAACTCGGGAGGGACTTTGCCAGAGATGACGGAGGATTGGCATCCGGGTTACCGGCAGATGGCAAAGTATGTGATCAAAAAGATCGATCAAAAGCTCCGGGAACGTAGATTGATGAGGAGCTTGGAAAGATTCGTGGGTGGAAGACCGTATTTAGTGCACCACAAGCTACTGCAACGATCCATCTGATGGGTCGTACATCTCAGGTCACTTTATATTGGTTTTCAATTGTGAATATGTAAATTTGTGAATAATGTGCTTGAATGGCTTGGTGTAGTGTTAAGGTATGATAATTTTTCAAGAATTTCTCACGAGATTCTAAATCTTTCAAAATATATCATACTAAAGCACTACAACTATCCCTTATTAACTTAAGGGGGAGCAATAACTTGTTCTATGGCCAAACTTTGATTTCATTTTTACCCAAAGACCGGTTAATCCATTCAATATCCCAAATATTAATGGTTAACATTTTGGATAAGGGGAGAAAATGGGATTAAGGAGACGTAAGTGTTACTTGGCTAAAATGAAAAAGACTTAATGATAATCCAACTTAATATGTGTTAAGCACGTGTTAAGGGGGAGCGTTTTTGATGATCAAAACACCTAAGGTACAAAACTTTTGATTTTAATATCACAAGTACCTTAGGTGATTTTCAATGATGTTTTCATGGTGGCAATTCCTTCCCAAAACACGCTTAATTCACGACGGATGTGGTGACAAAAGGGTGGTAGGAATAGGTTTAGTCCAATGATTCATCAGAGCCGATGGAATCTTCCCAAGGACAATTCCCTAGTTAGAATTAGAAGTCCTAGGAAAGATGGAGAAAGAATGTGAACGTAGCTGAATGCCGACCAAGTACTTAAGCTAGCACTGGAACAATCACAACAAGGTGCTAGTGATGACGTATTGGTAAGCATTGAAGGGGTTGAAGAATGAAAAAGAAATGTAAAGATAAAGGGTGTAAAGAAAGAAGCCCTCCTTACAACTTTAGGCAGAAACCGGGTCAATACATATGCTATTGAGGTCATTTTTGCTAATGATTCTCGGTATTGAAGAAAGACATCATGGACCCAGTGATGCAATGCACAACCCTTCCCCAGCTAACTCAAATATCTCTCAAAAGGTATTTGTTTTAATCACACGGAGATCAACACGTTATCTATTGGTTTATTCACTCCGAATAAACTGGTATTGAAAAGGTGGCACTCCTCTCCAGCCATCGCTCACTAAATCAAAACACACAATCGAGTCTAGAGCCAAGAGATCATCAAAAGTCTCATTAGGACACTTTCCATTTATTCCTTGCTTTCTCACACACTGTGAAAAGTAAGAGATTTTCAAGAGTCCTACGCAATATTCTTGTAATATTGCCAGAACATCCGAGTAATACGTAAGTATTACAATGAAGATGGAAATCCTGCTTGAGCCAACATCAGACAAGCTCATGGTAGGTTACACGTGCGGTTCTTTTAGAACCAATCTTGTGAAAAACTGGAAGGTAACAGTGGTTTAATTCTTAATTGAACTTAAACTCGTTCCAGGCCTCTTCGCATTATCATATGATCTTGCCAGAACACTCAGAGTGACTCTTTATTGACCACAGTGACGAGTGGAAATCCTTCTAGTGTCAACATCAAACAGCACTTGGTAGGTAACGTGCAAGATTCTTTATGAATCGAGCTCGTGACAACTGGAAAGCAACGATGGTGAAAATCTTAATTGAAATTCACTTGTTCCAGGTTTCATGAATTGACGGCTTTTAAATCACAAGGATAATTTATCCAAGTGATTCACTCTTTATGTTCGCAGTCAGCTTTGGACGGTCGAATAAAGAGAACGGGTTTACCCGCGAAATCCTGTCAGGAAGTTACTTAATTGAAACTATCCGTCACGGGTACGATATCTAATATCGTCCAACGGTCTTCACCGACCGGAGGTAAAATGCTACCGAATTAGAATAAAATGTTCAAAGCCATTTTATTCGTGTCGTTGCTGTGTACCTGCTAAAGACGGTGGCGTTGCTGTGTACCTGTTGAAGACGGTGGCGTTGCTGAGTACCAGTAAAGACGGTGGTGTTGCGGTGTACCTGAAAAAGTCGTTCCCACATGCTTATGTCTTTTGCAACAAAAATTCAAGAAAGTACAAGATGAAGTCTTCCGCTGTACCAAACTCTGAAGCTTTCGAGAATTCAACAAAAAGACATAAGTGTGTGGAACATGAAGTCACGAGGAGGCAAAGTTCACAAGAAAGGCAAAGATCGCACGTGAAAGGCCAAAGAACAATGCTCTCAAGTCAAAGCCAAGAAGATCAAATCAACATATTCACAACAAAAGAAAGAAAAGAAGAAAAGACTACGAGCTAAAGAACGAAGACTTAGTATAGTATGCTAGATTTAGAACTTTGTAACGTGGAGTGACCTCCCTTAGGGGGAGATTGTTAGAAATACGTTTTAACGTATATTAGAAGTATCGGTCACTCCACAATATGATTTATGCTGTAATAGCTCGTAGTTAGTATTTAGTTATTATTTGCTTATTAACTTAAGTAAGAACCGGTCCATGGGCTTGTCATGGACCGGCCCAAGTCCACTTATGACTTGGAACTATAAATACCCCTTTCCACTAAGGAAAGGGGTTGGTTGTTATCATTTCTTAATTTCCACTTAATAAAATTCACATAGTTTCTCTCACTTTCTCTCTCTAACTTTCTCTCTCTAGAAATTAACAAGCCCCTTCATAGATTCATTGATTATCAATATTCTACATGATCAGGACAATGGGTTGACATCACCATAAAAAAGGTACACAAACTATTATTCATGCTTGAATGTGATGATCGAAAACATGCTCTTGATTATATAATTGATGGCCTCCACTTTGTATAGGAATAAAGGAAAAACTTTCTTAATAAATTTAACTTTGTCAAACAAGAACTGTTAACTTATCAGTCTGAATGTGATAGCCTAAAAAATTTCAACTCTGAGAACATGACTCTTTAGAACGAAGTTACCAGATTAAAGTTGTGCAATGAAACTTTGTCTGACAAAGTAGTTGAATTGCAAACGATCATTAAAAAGTGGTCATGTATCAAGTTCACTGTTGATGAGCTATTTGATGATCATATTCCAGCTGACATCACTCGTGCTCTGGGAGTTAAAGAAAAAAATTGGCAAACCCACTGTTACCAAAGATATAATCTTTGAGTCCACTGAGACCATTCGTGTGTCTGACCCATACCTGAAATCTTAAAATATCTCTGAAACTATGGATGAAAACCCAGTCCCTTTGCCCCCTCTTACTAAACTCTCTAAAGTTGAGCCAAATAGTACCTCTAAGGGAGAAAAGTCTTATAATGAGCCTGTTAAGATATTCTTTGTGCCTACTAAATTAACTAGCAAGAAACCTATTTATAAGCCTATAATAGATGAGGTGTCACCAACCATGACAACATCTAACTCCTTCACTAAAGAATGCTTGTTGACTTTATTGAAAGAAGTGGAGAGTCTGAAAGAAAAACTAATCCTTCCACTGAATGTTCCTCCTCTGAATCTAAGTCAAACACCTCAAGACCTATGACAGACAAAAAGGTTAAGCCATTTTATAATGTTTTCAAAAAGACTCATCACATGACCAATGATCATGCTGAACAAATGGCCATCAGGAGATCTATGGCACAACCAAGATCTAGACCTCAAATTGCTTAGGCGAGCAGAGGTTCAACTGTTGTTCCCAGACCTTTTCTACCTTGCAAATATTTTAGTTTCAACAATCATCACTCTGAGGAATGTGAGTACTTTCTTGGATGTGATATTTATGGAAGGTAGACCCATGAGATAGTTTATTATCCATCACAAGTCCGTAGGTACAACAAGAACCCAAGGATGGCAAGTCAACAATCCAAGGAACCAACTGGAAATTGGGTTCACCATAGAAACTAATTTGTTTCTAAATATCTGTTCAGAAATATCTTAAGGAATCGGTCTGGTATCTAGATAGTGGCTGCTCTAGACACATGACAAGAGGTCAACAATACTTGCATAGATATTTAAAGGAGCCTGGTCCTAAAGTTGTGTTTGGGGATAACTCTTCAGACGACACAGAGGGATATGGCTCAGTTAACTACAATGCAATAATCTTCACAAGAGTTGCATATGTGAATGGTCTTAAACACAATCTTATTAGCATAAGTCAGCTGTGTGATGTTGATTTTAAGGTTTTGATTACCAAGAATTAAGGAACCATATTCAACAAAAGCAACAATGTGGTGCTAATTGCACCCAAGACAAGAGATGTGTACATAATTGATATGTCTTCGTGCTATGAAGGAAGTGTAAAATGTTTCCTTGCTAGGGCATATGAAAGTGTAAATTGGTTGTGGCACAAAATACTATCACATCTCAACTTCAAGAATCTGAACAAGCTAGCCACACACAACTTGGTTGTTGGATTACCATATGTCACCTTCACCAAAGATAAGACGTACTTTGCATGTGAGAATGGAAAAAATCACAGGGGATCATTCAAATACAGGAAATCATTCTCAATTAATAGGTGCCTACATCACCTTCACATAGATTGTTTGTGTTAATGCAACCAATGCCTAAAAACATTATTAGTGTTAACTAATCTTTCTAGGTTTTAATCACGACAAAGTATAAAGATATTTATCATCAAAGACAACCGAAAGACGAATTATTCAACAAACAATATCATCAAGGTAATAATCATTTAAGTCTTACACAAACATATCTTAATCATGTTAAGTGATCATAGAAAGTTATTAACCTTAAAACTTACATTTTGACTAATGCGAGAGAAGATTTTAATAAACTTTATTTTTAAGAAAATGTTTTATTAAAATAGAAATTGAAAATCTGAATATGGCATATTCCAAATGCCATAGGAATATCCTATGAAGGTAAAATATACCTCTGATAACATTTCCCCACTAAAAGACAAAAAGGAGCGTAATCTACTATGGGCGGTTCCCGAAATAGCTATGCGGTTCTTTATTGATATTCAACCGCGGCTAAATAACGAACTGCGCCCAGAGAGCCGTTATTTTGTGTCTCCTATAAATAGTGGATCAAATATACAGTTCCAAGAACCTTTTTGGACATTCTTTCTGCCTCTTTTCTTATTTCTATATCCTAATTATTAGTAAATGATCACTTAATGTGTTAAATATGTTTACTTATGATTATCCTATTGATCCCCTTCTTTACTTGTCCAAAGAGAAGATCACTCACACATTTGTGATGTGATTAAGATGAAGACTTGATGAAGATCATCCTTTCTTTAGATCTAGTCATGTTCATCATTTTATATTTGAGTCTTGAGTTGATCTAGTGTATTTGTGTATACTTGGATTAGTGTTGTGTTGATCCAATGTATTTGTGAATACTTGGATTAGTCTTGTGTAAATCCGTTGCATATGTGTATACTTGGATTTGTCTTGTGTGGATCCAAGTTACATGTGTATATTTGGATATGTCTTCTTGAGTTGTAATGAGTCTTGTGTGTTAGTTCTCATTAAACTACAAAGTGATGTGTGTATGTGTCTTGTGAGTTCTCACTAAACTTGAAAGTGAAGAGTTGTAAAGATTGGTTCTAGCTTTGGATTAGAACTCGGTATCTAGCTTTGTTTCAGAAAAGAATATGGGCGACGAAGATTGGTTCTAGGTTTTGATTAGAACTCGACATCTAGCCTTGTGTCGGAAAATGCTGAAGTAGGCGACGTGTGTAGATTGGTCCTAGCTAAGATTAGGTCTCTACATTTAGGTTAGTGTCGGAAAATAATGTAAACGACGTTGTAAGGTTTTCTCCGCTAAGAAGGGAGCTTGTGGATATAGTGGAAATCTCTTTGTCGTTAAGCACTTTCCGTAATCACGGACTAAAAATAACTTCACATCGGACTAACATAAACTCCACATCGGTTTGTTTACCAAATCCATTCTACTTAGAGATTAAAGGGCACGATTGATTAAAATATTTGGATATTTTGGCCCACAAAAGTTATAGTTTGATATTCAGCTTGTGATATACTCTTCCCACATCATGACCACATACTCGAAAAGATAATAAACAATTAACCACCCAATTGTTAATATCTCTCGACCCAACATCATTTGTAATCAAATCTAATCCCAACTTACTCAGGCCCGCCAGCATTTTTTAACCCAATTCAGTCCATTATCTTGAGGTATAAGTATTCTCAAACCCTAAAGATTAGGTAACCCTAATCAACTCATAGTTTCTCAATCGTCGCTTATTTCCTCTCCCATCTTCACACAGCCATCATCAATTCAGATCTTTCTCAATCATAAACAAATCAAAATTAAAACCTTTACCATCTCTCATCAATTACACACGAATGTAAATCATCTTAACTTTTAATTCGAACCTAAACACCTGTCTTGGCTTCATTATATGCACGAACTAAATCAAGAACGTCTTCAAGATCAGTCAATTGGTCTCGGGTAGGGATTCGAATGATGTTTGATTTTAGTTTTTCAGTTTCTCTAAATCGAAATAAAGAAAAGATGTGAACAAACTTGTTCATAATCTTTCTAATCTTCGAAAATTAAAGAAAGGTTGTTCCTTTTATAGATCATTGATGAGTTATTCATTCATGTATATGATCTCTAAAGATCATGGCTTGCATGACTAAGCACGAATGGGATCTGAGATTTCTATGTTTTTTTTGCATTTGTTTGAGTCTAGATGTGATGGTTTTAGGTGATGATGGGCTAATAGATAGATCGGTAGGTGATTTATGGCGAAGGGGTAGGTGATTTGTGGCGAAGGGGTAGGTAATTTGTGGCGAAGGGATAGATGATGATGGGTTAATAGATAGATCTGGTTTGAGTCTAACTTTTTTTCATTGTTTCGAAATATTGAAAAACCTATCAATTCGGACAATTTTCAACCTCATGAATTCGGAATATTTTTCAACCTCATGAATTCGGAATGTTTTCAACCTCATGAATTCGGAATGTTTTCAATCATGAATTCGGAATATTGAAAAATCACCAGATTTGGAAAGATAAAAAAAATTTAACCAAAGATAAGACAATTTGGACAGAGACAAAATGAGATAACATGAACTAAGACAAAATGGGACATGAAATGACGATCCAAACATGAAAAATTTTTACTTTTTGGACTTATAAGCAAAAAACACTAACATTTGAGAGTTTTGGAGAGAAACCAAATAAACAACACCAAAAATTCGAGAGTTTAACAACTTAAAAAAATTAGCTGAATAAGCCACGAATCAGCAAATACAAAACACAAAACATCTGCGGTTAGCTCTGATACCAATTGTTAACATATAAGATTCATACTAACAAGAGGTGATCTGGAGGTCGGGGAGGATAAATAAATGTTTGGACATTTTTAGAGATAGAAAATAGCAAGAAAAGAAGTGTGTGTATTTTAGAGAGAGAAACAAAATACAACAAATGAGAATCCTCACCCCTCCATAGAAGTATGGAGGGGTATATATAGGCCCGTCAAGGAGTGACTTTGACAACTTAACAATAATAGTCCCTCCGTGTCTTGCCTATTTAAATCTAATATAATTTCGTAAATGGCGCTCACATTTTAGGGATAACATTGTGAAAACCTCTCTTATCCTCATTCTCCTTCTCCACCACCACCTTCTTATTTTGATGGTCCTCCTCCATCAAACGACTTTGTTTTGCATCATGGAAGATTGTGTGCGTGTTGTCGATTTCAACAAATTGAACTTGGTCAAGTTTATGACAAGTTAAATTTTCTTGAATTTCTTCTCACTCGACCTCCTCTCAAAGTATTTGTTTCGGTGAACAAATTTTCGAATGATGGCTCGTCGTCTTATTTTACCAATTAAAGAACATTTTGCGTTCTAATTGATTGAGTAAATAAAAACCTAAGAAATCTTGGAGGACTATCTCTACTAGAATAGTTTATGCTTATGTTGTTTATTTTCAATATTTGTTGTATTAATATTCATATTGTGTGTATGAATATTATCCTTGTATACTCTTTCATATTTTTGTAATATGATTGATATGTGTGTTGTTTCTTGTATTGATAATTCTTATCACACATATTGTTAAGAGTTGATCTTGGTTAAAATTTACAATTGTTTTTGGGTGATTCCAACAATTCTAAGTTTTTAACCCTTTGACATATTATCATTACAATTGGTATGGATGTTTATTTTCTACCTTTATTCGACCAATTGTGAATTGATTTTGTTAAAACACCCTCCTTGGACATACTTAGCAAATACTTACTTATAATTTGAGATTTCTTTTCTTCTTCCCTCTCAAGTTACTTAGTATGTAGTGACTATAGTATATACATTGGTGTTTCTTTTCTTTCTACTAACATTTGTATGTAGCTTGTCACCATAGTTCATTTACTTGGTGCCCCAAGCTAGGGGAGTAAGCACCAAGGGGGAGCTACTAGCAAAGTCGATTATTCTATTCTTCAAAGACTTGTGGTAACCTTTTCGACAAAAGGGGGATAAATGATAGTGATAAACTCGTTAATAATATGAAAATTATTATGTTTTACATAAATGAATTTATAGTTTGTCGTAATAAAAAATGGGGAGATTGTTAATGCAAGTAATGCCTAAAAACATTATTAGTGTTAACTAATCTTTCTTAGTTTTTATCACGACAAAGTATTAAGACATTTATCGTCAAAGACAAACGAAAGACGAATTATTCAACAAACACTATCATCAAGGTAATAATCATTTAAGTCTTATACAAACATATCTTAATCATGTTTAGTGATCATAGAAAGTGATTAACTTCAAAACTCACATTTTGACAAATGTGACAAAAGATTTTAATAAACTTTATTTTTAAGAAAATGTTTTATTAAAATGGAAAATGAAAATTTGAATATGGCATATTTTAAATGTCATAGGAATATCCTTTGAAGGTAAAATCTACCTCAGATAACATTTTCCCACTAAAATACAAAAATGAGCGTAGTCTACGTTGGGTGGTTCCCTAAATAGCTATGCGGTTTGATATCAATATTGAGTCGCACTATAATTAAGGAACCGCGCCCACAGAGGCGTTGGCTTTTATATATTATAAATAGTGGATCAAATCTTCAGTTTCCAAGAACCTTTTTGGATATTCTTTCTTCCTCTATTCTCTATTCTATATCCTAATCATTAGTAAATGATCACTTAATGTGTTAAGTATGTTTACATATGATTATCCTTTTGATCCCCTTCTTTACTTGTCCAAAGAGAATATCACTCACACATTTGTGATGTAATTAAATATGAAGCCTTGATGAAGATCAACCCTCCTTAGATCTAGTCATGTTCATCATTTTATTTTTGTGTCTTGTGTAGATCCAATGTATCTGTGTATACTTGGATTAGTGTTGTGTTAATCAAATGTATTTGTGAACACTTGGATTAGTCTTGTCTAAATCCATTGTATATGTGTATACTTGGATTGTCTTATGTGGATCCAAGTTATATGTGCATATTTGTATATGTCTCATTGAGTTGTAATAAGTCTTGTGTGTTAGTTCTCACTAAAGTAATGTGTGTATGTGTCTTGTGAGTTCTCACTAAACTTGAAAGTGAAGAGTCGTGAAGATTAGTTCTAGATTTAGATTAGAACTCGACATCTAGCCTTGTGTCGAAAAAGAAGATTGGCGACGAAGATTGGTTCTAGCTTTCGATTTGAACTTGAAATCTAGCCTTGTGTCGGAAATAGTGAAGTAGGCTACGTGTGTAGATTGGTCCTAGCTAAGATTAGGTCTCAACATTTAGCTTAGTGTCGGAAAATAATGTATGCGACGTTGTAAGGTTTTCTCCGCCAAGAAGGGAGCTTGTGGATATAGTGGAAATCTCGAGTAAGGTGTACTTGAGGAGTGGAGTAGGAACGAAGAGAGAGCTTCGTTGCTGAACCACTATAAATGTTGGTGTCGTACTTTAGGTTGCTTCTTTCCTTACTCTTTAATGCTTTCATTCATACATTTCATTTCATTGTCACTAGATATTGTTAATGCATTAGAATTCAACCTAACAACTATGAAATTCGTTTTCAAGTAAAAGATAATTTTAGGACAAACCTAATTGAAAGAATTTTAATTAGGACCTTAAACAATAGAAGCTATTCAACCCCCCCCCCCCCTCTAGTTTCTACATAAGTGATACTAGTCCTCGAAGACTTAATAGATTAAGCTTTTGTGTGTTTCCACCTATGTGCTCTCACACTAATCAACTTCAATTTTAATTAAAATTGAACCTTAATATATTACAACCTCTAAAACTTGACTAAAATTGGTTCAAAATGTTACATAAATATTTTGTCACCATTTGTCAAGATACTCTTTGTGAGTATGTTGCACTTTGTGCAACCATAGTCTAATCTAATGTATTAGAGGTAAAAATCCAACATTTTCTTAATTTTGAAAAAGTCTAGTCTTTTCTCAAAACTTTCTAAAAATCGGATTTTAGTGTCCACTAGCGGCAGCTAAATAAATGTCGTGCGACTCAATATATATATATATATATATATATATATATATATATATATATATATATATATATATATATATATATATATATATATATATATATATATATATATATATATATATATATATATATATATATATATATATATATATATATATATATATATATATATATATATATATATATATATATATATATATATATATATATATATATATATATATATATATATATATATATATATATATATATATATATATATATATATATATATATATATATGTATATATATATATATATATATATATATATATATATATATATGTATATATATATATATATATGTATATATATATATATATATATATATATATATATATATATATATATATATATATATATATATATATATATATATATATATATATATATATATATATATATATATATATATATATATATATATATATATATATATATATATATATATATATATATATATATATATATATATATATATATATATATATATATATATATATTGAACAGCATGATCTTTTAATGAAGCGTGGACAGCAAGCCATATTTTGGCTCATTTATGGTCTTTCTTCTTGACCTCAGTCTTTTTCAAGATTATTTGTTTGCCTATTTTGGTTAAACATTCCTTGAAACCTTTTAGTTTTCTTTCTATTCTTTGCCTTGTCTATTAAATCTTCTCATTTTGGGTGTTCTCTCTCTCATCCCTCACCATGTCTTCTTCTTCTAACCTTAACCTTTACATATCTTTGTCACAACCTTCTAAACCCAAACCTTGCAAGACTTCTTCTTTCTCTTCTATTGAGTATTGGAATGAGACTTTCTCAATCAATCCAATAACCGGAGAAAGATAAGCTCTTCCACCACCACCTAAACCTTGCAACTTACCTCATCTCAATTACCTTTCTTCTTTCCCTAACCTCTCTAGGCATTGTGAAAACCTCTCTTATCCTCAATCTCCTTCTCCACCACCACCTTATGGTCCTCCCCCATCAAACGAATTTGTTTTGCATCATGGAAGCTCGTGTGCGTGTTGTCGATTTCAACAAATTGAACTTGCTCATGTTTATGACAAGTTAAATTTTCTTGAATTTCTTCTCACTCGACCTCCTCTCAAAGTATTTGTTACCGAGAGCAAATCTTAGAATGATGCCTCGTTGTCTTATTTTACCGATTAAAGCACACTTTTGTGTTCTAATAGTTTGACTCAAATAAGAACCTAAGAAATCTTGGAGGAATATCTCTACTAGAATAGTTTATGCTTATGTTGTTTATTTTCAATATTTTTTGTTTCAATATTCATACTTTTTGTATGAATATTATCTTTGTATGCTCTTTCATATTTTTGTAATGTGATTGATATGTGTGTTATTTCTTGTTTTGCTAATTCTTTATCACACATATTGTTAAGAGTTGATTATGGTTAAAATTTACAATTGCTTTTGGGTGATTCTAACAATTCTAAATTTTTAACCCTTTGACATATTATCATTACAATTGGTATGGATGTTTCTTTTCTACCTTTATTCCATAATTTGTGAAATGATCTTTTCAAAACGCTCTCTTTGGACATACTAAGCAAATATTGATTTCTAATTTGAGATTTGTTAATGACTATAGTATATACATTGGTGTTTCTTTTCTTTCTACTAACCTTTGTATGTAGCTTGTCACCATAGCTCGATCACTTGGTGCCCCAAGCTAGGGGCGTAAGAATCAAGGGGGAGCTACTAGCAAAGTCGATTCTTCTCTCCTTCAAAGACTTGTGCTAACCTTTTGCTTCGACAAAGGAGAAATGATAGTGATAAACTTGTTAATAATTCGAAAACATTTATTTTACATAAATGAGTTTATAGTTTGTCGTAATCAAAAAGGGAGAGATTGTTAATGCAACCATGTCCTAAAAATATTATTAGTGTTAACTAATCTTTCTTAATTTTGATCACGACAAAGTATAAAGACATTTATCGTCAAAGACAACCAAAAGACGAATTATTCAACAAACACTATCATCAAGGTAATAATCATTTAAGTCTTACACAAACATACCTTAATCATGTTTAGTGATCATAGAACGTGATTAACCTTAAAACTCACATTTTGACAATGTGACAAAAGATTTTAATAAACTTTACTTTTAAGAAAATGTTTTATTGAAATAGAAATTGAAAATTTGAATATGGCATATTCCAAATGTCATAGGAATATCCTTTGAAGGTAAAATCTACCTCAGATAACATTTTCCTACTAAAAGACAAAAAAGATCCTAGTCTACTCTAGGCGGTTCTCCAAATAGCTATGCGGTTCTTTATTGATATTGAACCGCGGGCAAAATAACGAACGGCGCCCAGAGAGACGTTATTTTGTGTCTCCTATTAATAGTGGATCAAATCTTCAGTTTCCAAGAACCTTTTTGTACATTCAATCCTCCTTTTTTCTTCTTTCTATATCCTAATCATTAGTAAATGATCACTTAATGTGTTAAGTATGTTTACTTATGATTATCCTCTCGATCCCCTTCTTTAGTTGTCCAAACATAAGATCACTCACACATTTGTGATGTTATTAAAGATGAAGCCTTGATGAAGATCATCCTTTCTTTAGATCTAGTCATATTCATCATTTTATATTTGAGTCTTGTGTAGATCCAATGTATTTGTGTATACTTATATTAGTGTTGTGTTGATCAAATGTATTTGTGAATACTTGAATTAGTCTTGTGTAGATCCATTGTATATGTGTATACTTGGATTTTTCTTGTGTGAATCCAAGTTACATGTGTATACTTGGATATGTATTATTGAGTTATAATGAGTCTTGTGTGTTAGTTCTCACTAAAATACAAAGTGAGGTGTGTATGTGTCTTGTGAGTTCTAACTAAACTTGAAAGTGGAGAGTTGTTGTAACACCCCATTTTGATAATGGAATGTCACGCGTAATTATGGCATGTCATCAAAGCATACAAGGATAAATGTATAAAACATTACATGACCATAGGGATAACCGGAATCAAACATCGGTTCCCAAACATAAGCCCAAAACATAATAAAGCAAAAGAAATGAATGAAAGACTAAACAAGCATAAGTATATGAAGGCAAAAAGGAAAAGAAGTCTCTAGCAGCTTCCATCCTATGCACGTCCTCCACATGCTCGAGTCTTTCCTAGGGTACCTGCCGTTTTGGGACATGGAAAGGAAAGTAACGGCTGAGCAAAACGCTCAGTGCACGGATATAGACATAGAATGAATGACTAAGCATAATAAAGACTTAATAGCAGCGGAAATGCATAAGTCCTGGAAAACCTGGTACATGTTCATAAAACTGGTTTTATAGTTTGAAAAGCCTTATGTTTATCTTATAAAAACTGTTTAGCATGTTTTACCATTAGCCAATATAGGTCATGAAAATCCACCGTGCATGAATACTTGGAGGGGTGACCTCATCATGAAAATTAGAAGGGCTGCCTCTAATTTAATATACCGGTTTTTGGGTAGGAGGGATCAACTCCTTGTGAAGGATGCAAGGTACACACCACATTCACCATGAAATCCTGACTGAAAACATGTAACTAGGATGCACCCATACGCCCCACATGATAAATATAAATAAATGGCCAAAAGCTGAAGGGACGCCACGAGCAATCACTTCGCCGTGGTGAAGTCATAACATCAGTGCCTCTAATGTTATGGTTATGGTACCTCCATAACTAGGTGAAACTGGTCATGCATGTATATGGATATAGGTATTCTTAATTAAACATAAGCAATCAAACACGTAACTTATACTACGGGAAAACAATTGGCTGCATACGGGGAATCCTAATAAGGAAAGAATGTCCATACTGAAAGGACGGGAATCCGTACCTTGTGTCCAGTGAACGAAGAAGACGAACTGAGCGGAATCCTACTTCCGTATCACTAGTGCTACATAAATACATACATGAATAATTATCTGCTTACTAAATACGTAGCTGGTTTCGTGTCATGTCTTAGCTTATTTTATGTGTTCTTACCATGTTTTACTGTTTTAAAGCCTTAAATTGTGTTTATCTTATATTTTGTTTACTCTGATTAAGTATTTCTGGTACTTCATGTATTATTATACTTACTGTGTAATAAAAAGTAACTTTCCTAAAATAGCAGGTTTCCTAAAATAGAAAGTTTCCAAAAATAGAAAGTTTCCAAAAATAGAAAGTTACCAAAAATAGAAAGTTTCCAAAAATAGAAAGTTCCAAAAATAGAAAGTTTCCAAAAATAGAATGTTTCCAAAATTAGAATTACTGCTTAAAATAGATAAGTTTTTAAAAATAGAAAGTTTCCATAAATAGATCAGCTGCCTTATTTAAATAAGTTTCCAAAAATAGAAGGTTTCCATAAATAAATTAGCTGCCTTATTTAATTAAGTTTCTAAAAATAGAAAGTTTCCAAAATTAGAAATAAGCTGGTTAAATAAGCTAAGTATATAAGCCTAAGTGTTTTCATGATTATTTTCTAAGTCATATCATATAATGTATAGTTTATTAATTATCTCATGTAATTAAAATAAACTATAGGTTAAAGTATTTAATTAAAGTATAACATGTTTTTAATTAAATAAAGTTAAATACTTAGGTTAAAACATGTACTATTATTTATTAATAATATAACCTAAGTCATGTTAATTAATTAATTACAACTATGGTTTTTAAATAATTAATTAATTTATAAGTCTAAAGTATGAAAATACTTAGGTTAATAATTTCATGCTTATTAATAATTAAAATAACCTAAGTCTTGTTATTAAATTAATCATTTCATGTTATTAATTTAATTTTAACATAAGATCATAAAAAAATAAAAACTAAACATACACCATGAACCGGATCTAAACTAAAAACCATGAACCGGACATGAAATCGACATCGTACCCTGAACCAAATCGGGGTACCCCCTTGTCTTGATGCTGCCGTGGGACCCACACCAACCAACCGGGACCATATGGTCTCGGTGGTGGTCGGATGGCCAAACCGAAACCCCCTCGGGTTCGGTGTAGGCTGCGGCCAAAACCAACACCCCTTAAAACATTACTTTTGATTTTATTAAATCCCAATTCATGTTAGATCTATGATCTAATTAGGTTTTATAAAAAACATAACATGTTCTTAATTAATAAAAGATCAAATCAAAAGAAAAAATGTTTAAAAAGGATTTACCGATTACGTGGATCAAAAGAATAAAGAACGAACACGAACACCAATAAGAATTCCTAGATCCAAGATCAACAAACACCCCCTTTTGGTGTGTTTGAAGGTGGCGGCCATAAGAGAAAAAAGAAGGAGGAGGAGGATTTTAGGTTTTCTGTAAAATTCTTCTGTAGAAAAAAAAGTGAGTAGTGTAAATTCCTTAACCTCCTTTTAGTGAAAAATTGATGGGCTAAGCCCATCCTCCCTCCCTAATTTCGTGGTAATGGGGCCCACAAGGGGTAACCCGAATGTTTTCCGTGTCTAAACTATTGGTGTGTTCTCGTGTGTTCTCGTGTTCGTGTTTTACGTGTTCTCGTTAAATATTAACCGTGACTTTATATATTTATTTGTGTTCGTAATAAATATATATACGTAATTAATATTAGCTCGTGATTAAATTACGTTCATGATTTCATGATCGCATGTTCGTGATTAATTATTGTCAAATAATTATGGCGTGCTCATGCGTAGTAAAATATTTATCGTGTTCTAACACGTACGTAATACGTAAAATCCTAACACGTAATCGTAATCATGCTATATTAGGAAAGTTTTAATCTAGTACGTATGATCTTAAGGGTACTATTTATGGTAAAAGCATGCGGGTTTTACAACTCTTCCCCCCTAAAAAGAATAATTCGTCCCCAAATTGTAGATAACGTAACTGAAAGAGAAACATACCCGAATCAAACTGAAAGGGTATGTAAGATTAATGAACGTGCGGGTTTCCTGGCAGAAGGAACGCGGAACGTGACATGTCTTGAAAGGACATGGAACGTGACGTGACTGAAAGGACATATCTAATTGATGAGAGAAAACGGATAAAAGTCCGGATGAACTTGTCCGTTTCCAAGTGGCCTCCCTCTTGGAACGGTTCCTTCAGAAGATCTTGACACTAATGATAAATCTTGGTCCTCCTGACCTTGACTTGGAATACGAAGAAATTATTGGTTATCAACGGAAGGTAGATCCCCTAAATTCGATCGAGGAAAATAAGAGTTAACGTGCTATGGTAACTGAAACGTTACGATGCAAGACAATCTGACTTAACTGATAATTAGAAACGATGCGCGAGACATAAAGAAACGTAGTACGTGAAAAATTTTAAACTTGATACGTGAAAAATTTTGAACGTGCTACGTGGAGATATGGAGAGTGTAGTATGAGTAAACATATCGTGATCCATGATACGTGTAACATATCTTGATCATGATATGAGGAACGTGGAATGAACATGACATGTAAAACATATCGTGATCATAGAATATAATGGCGGTAACGCCAAACGCTACAAGGTGAGACGTGGAATATGACGTGAAACGTCTATCTGATGATGGAGAGTTATACTAAACTTGGGTCTGGTCTCTCAAGTTCTTGCAAAACTTCCCAAATGAGAAAAATGAACGTAAAATCGTAAGCCAAGATACGATCATGAACGTGAATAGTGTCATGAACACGAGCGTGAAAGCAAGTCGTGAAATTTGAACAAGGATGTGAAGTAAATTAGGAGCACCATTATGAATATTTGTCTGACCCGATAGCTGAGGGATTGCCAAGTGATCGGATGAGCCTTGGCTGGAACATGTCTGATCAATCTGTTGGTTCTATAATCCTTGCGGATGTAAGGATTCTGCAGACTTGATCAATCTGTTTGCAATAACCCAGATAGCATCATGCTTCTTCTGAGTTTGCGTTAATCTGGTAACCAAAATCCGTGGAGATCTTGTCCAATTTCAATTCATAATTTCAGATGATGAAAACATCCCAGTTTGTTGGTGTCCTATCTTAACCTATTGGTATGTCAGGTACCTAGATATGAACATAACTGTATCTTGCTTCGTAGAACTTGATACATAGGAGTTTGCGAAACTCTGAGTCTCTGAATCTAGACTTCTCCTAGCGTAGGATTTTCTAGAACACCTAATGTAGTGTAGGGTTCTCTCCTTTACGCATAAGCTGAGTTATGGTAAGATTAACCATAGAAACCCATGTGATTCAGTGTGTCACTGTAATCAAACAGAATTGATATTGGAAAAATTTCCAGGGTAGAATTTCTCTTGTCATAGAATTTGCAACATAGTGCTGATATGGTCTTCCTGTTCTTCTCTAGGCTTAGAGGAAATCAGGTTATCCTTAATGAAGACACTGATGAATTTGCTTTGAGTTCATGGAAACTCATTCTTGTAATGCCGTTGGAGCATTGATGAGACTAATTCAAAAACATAAATCTAGCATGACCGAGTCGTGTACGAATAGCAGTCATGGACATGTCATGCTCTTTCACCCGTCACTATTGGCAGCATGATCATGAATCCGACCTTGTCAATACATGGAGGAGAGTAACGGTCGTAAATGGTGATTTGTTTAAAATCGACGGTAGTCGACACATAATCTTATGTTACCGTCCTTCTCCTTAAAGGTTCTTTTGGAGTGTAAGGAACAATTTTGGAATAATCCGTTGGTTATGCGTAAAAGGACTTTAGTAGTCGTGTGCTACTGACAGCTAGAAAATCTTAGCCATCATGGCTAACAAAGCACGTGCCTGGAAGCATAGATAGTTTGTACAGATTTTCCTGATGGAAAAATCAAGCTGAATGTATTCAGGGGCCTGAACATTACTATACATGATTATGAATCGTAGCATGGTGTGCTGTTCATAGTCCATAATTAGGATAAAATTCATCTCGTGTATGTCCGAGGAAATGCGTTAGCAGCTTGGATTTCATCATTAAGCTGAAGGAAAACCTTCGTATACGTGGGAATACGAAAGGCGTCCTTCATGGTCATGAATATATGAAATTTGGTGAAAGAAATGAAAGTGACATCGGCAACGTGACAGTTCTCACTGATGCGTCGGTAATGGTATTGAAATTCTTGTGGCCTGATTAATACATGGCACAACAAAATGGATATACCCTTGGAGGGTACCCTAAATTTCTTAGAAATATTCCATAGTTGGACGTGAGTCATGTGTCTTGACTCGTGTCTTGGAACTATAAGCATGACATATGTCTTGACTGGTGTCTTGACATGTGTCTTAAGAAAGTATACGTGAGACATGTGTCTTGACTGATGCCTTGACATGTGTCTTCAGAAGTATACGTAAGACATGTGTCTTGACTGATGTCTTGACATGTGTCTCGAGACGTAAAAACAATAGACTTACCATATTAGGTTATTATGCCAGACTTGGCGGATCGGTTGGACTACTGATCCTTTGTATGTCTGATCACGTCCGCGGCCGGAGCCTCGGTTGCGATTTCTAGGATAGTTTCTGTCATAGTAGTGGTTACTATCGTCCTGTCTGTCAGTTCCATGACGGTCATTCTCATGACCGTGATTCATGTAACTATTCAGTTGAGTGGCCTGCTGGTACCGGTTTACACTCATATGGCTGAAATGACAGCCGAATGACGTGTGACATGTAACTAAGAATTAGGGACAATGATTGATGGAAATTGTCTGATGGTGAAGCATCTTCTCGTCCAATTGCTTTGCTCCGACGGCTTTGTCTTCGTCTAGTAGGATCTCCAAGTTGTGAACAGCATCCGCATCTCGTAGCTTCTCCGAACGTCAGCAGCATCAACCTTTAGTAACATCTCCCAGTTATGAGTGGCATCAGCAATCTTGTAGAATATCAGCAATTGAAAATACGCCTGAGGTGATTCAGATTCGACTAGCGAATACTCGTGAAGTATTGCAAGTGAAATACACATGGATTAAGGTACGTGTAATACACATGAAATACGGTACGTGGAGTACACGTGGAATGCACATGAAATGATCGGTATGGGGTCGATCATTTATCATGATTTAAGGAAAGTATACTGGTTAAACGGTTAGGAAAACCATCATGATAACCTGGCAGTATTAGCATAGACATCATTCTGGTTATAACGAAAACGTTAAAGTGTGGTTACACGAAATTCAACGATGATTTGCCTGACAGCATGATCAATGAAAACCAACCATGACTATAATGAAAGCATGATTCAATGAAATCTAACAATGTCTTGCAGGACAAAGTAAATAACAAAAGAGGCGTAAAACATAATCAACATGAAGACAGAATTATCATGAAGAAACATGAAACCATCTATCACGAAGAAGTGTATAACATAATCAGCATGAAACTGAAGTTAACCATGACAGTATGAAAACATACTTGACATAAAAACATAATAACTTATGAGAGAACATGAAAAAAAAATTATGCCAATTTAAATCATGAGAAAAATTTTATGCATGAAAAACAGTGCATGAATTCGTAATGTAGTTTATAAAACCTTTATATGTGCGAGGGAACGCCTATGGGTCGGTTCCAAAACAAAAGACATGGAGAGGGGACGCCTATGGGTCGGTCCCAAAGTTAAAAGTTTCGATAAAAGCACATGCGACTAAATAGGGCCAGTCCTGTACCAACCATTACTTAGTCATAATCCCTGCAACAATGATACATGAAACATAAATAAATGAAACTCATCTGTCAAAACTTATCAGAAAAAAATTTATGTGACTAATTATGAACTACTGGGGTTCAGTCCACATAGCCACAGTTCACGAGGAAAATTATGCATGAAACAGTGACACATAACTAAATATGAATGACGGTTGTCCATCCATATTAGCAAAACAATATCGATGAAAACATCAAGGTTAAAACCTCAAGGTGTTGAAAACATCATGGTTAAAACAACAATGCGCTGAAAACATCAATACGTAGAATAGCATAAGTTGGCTTAGGAAGCTCCTGGTGACTACCCACTAGTCACAGGTCGAGTTTTAGAGCCTACAGGTCGAAGCCTTGGCTCTGATACCATAATTGTAACACCCCATTTTGATAATAGAATCACGCGTAATTATGGCGTGTCATCAAAGCATACAAGGATAAATGTATAAAACATTACATGACCATAGGGATAACCGGAATCAAACATCGGTTCCCAAACATAAGCCCAAAACATAATAAAGCAAAAGAAATGAATGAAAGACTAAACAAGCATAAGTATATGAAGGCAAAAAGGAAAAGAAGTCTCTAGCAGCTTCCATCCTATGCACGTCCTCCACATGCTCGAGTCTTTCCTAGGGTACCTGCCGTTTTGGGACATGGAAAGGAAAGTAACGGCTGAGCAAAACGCTCAGTGCACGGATATAGACATAGTATGAATGACTAAGCATAATAAAGACTTAATAGCAGCGGAAATGCATAAGTCCTGGAAAACCTGGAACATGTTCATAAAACTGGTTTTATAGTTTGAAAAGCCTTATGTTTATCTTATAAAAACTGTTTAACATGTTTTACCATTAGCCAATATAGGTCATGAAAATCCACCGTGCATGAATAGTTGGAGGGGTGACCTCATCATGCAAATTAGAGGGGTTGCCTCTAATTTAATATACTGGTTTTTGGGTAGGAGGGATCAACTCCTTGTGAAGGATGCAAGGGACACACCACATTCACCATGAAATCCTGACTGAAAACATATAACTAGGATGCACCCATACGCCCCACATGATAAATATAAATAAATGGCCAAAAGCTGAAGGGACACCACGAGCAATCACTCCGCCGTGGTGAAGTCATAACATCAGTGCCTCTAATGTTATGGTTATGGTACCTCCATAACTAGGTGAAACTGGTCATGCATGTATATGGCTATAGGTTTTCTTAATTAAACATAAGCAATCAAACACGTAACTTATACTACGGGAAAACAGTTGGCTGCATACGGGGAATCCTAATATGAAAAGAATGTCCATACTGAAAGGACGGGAATCCGTACCTTGTGTCCAGTGAACGAAGAAGACGAACTGAGCGGAATCCTACTTCCGTATCACTAGTGCTACATAGATACATACATGAATAAGTATCTGCTTACTAAATACGTAGCTGGTTTCGTGTCATGTCTTAGCTTATTTTATGTGTTCTTACCATGTTTTACTGTTTTAAAGCCTTAAACTGTGTTTATCTTATATTCTGTTTATTCTAATTAAGTATTTCTGGTACTTCATGTATTATTATACTTACTGTGTAATAATAAGTAACTTTCCAAAAATAGCAGGTTTCCTAAAATAGAAAGTTTCCAAAAATAGAAAGTTTCCAAAAATAGAAAGTTACCAAAAATAGAAAGTTTCCAAAAATAGAAAGTTCCAAAAATAGAAAGTTTCCAAAAATAGAAAGTTTCCAAAAATAGAATTACTGCTTAAAATAGATAAGTTTCTAAAAATAGAAAGTTTCCATAAATAGATCAGCTGCCTTAATTAAATAAGTTTCCAAAAATAGAAGGTTTCCATAAATAGATTAGCTGCCTTATTTAATTAAGTTTCTAAAAATAGAAAGTTTCCATAATTAGAAATAAGCTGGTTAAATAAGCTAAGTATATAAGCCTAAGTGTTTTCATGATTATTTTCTAAGTCATATCATATAATGTATAGTTTATTAATTATTTCATGTAATTAAAATAAACTATAGGTTAAAGTATTTAATTAAAGTATAACATGTTTTTAATTAAATAAAGTTAAATACTTAGGTTAAAACATGTATTATTATTTATTAATAATATAACCTAAGTCATGTTAATTAATTAATTACAACCATGGTTTTTAAATAATTAATTAATTTATAAGTCTAAAATATGAAAATACTTAGGTTAATAATTTCATGATTATTAATAATTAAAATAACCTAAGTCTTGTTATTAAATTAATCATGTTATGTTATTAATTTAATTTTAACATAAGATCATAAAAAAATAAAAACTAAACATACACCATGAACCGGATCTAGACTAAAAACCATGAACCGGACATGAAATCGACACCGTACCCCGAACCAAATCGGGGTACCCCTTGTCTTGATGCTGCCGTGGGACCCACACCAACCAACCGGGACCATATGGTCTCGGTGGTGGTTGGATGGCCAAACCGAAACCCCCTCGGGTTCGGTGTAGGCTGCGGCCAAAACAAACACCCCTTAAAACATTACTTTTGATTTTATTAAATCCCAATTCATGTTAGATCTGTGATCTAATTAGGTTTTATAAAAAAACATAACATGTTCTTAATTAATAAAAGATCAAATCAAAAGAAAAAAGGTTTAAAAAGGATTTACCGATTACGTGGATCAAAAGAATGAAGAACGAACACGAACACCAACAAGAATTCCTAGATCCAAGATCAACAAACGCCCCCTTTTGGTGTGTTTGAAGGTGGCGGCCATAAGAGAAAAAAGAAGGAGGAGGAGGATTTTAGGTTTTCTGTAAAATTCTTCTGTAGAAAAAAAAGTGAGTAGTGTAAATTCCTTAACCTCCTTTTAGTGAAAAATTGATGGGCTAAGCCCATCCTCCCTCCCTAATTTCATGGTAATGGGGCCCACAAGGGGTAACCCGAATGTTTTCTGTGTCTAAAATATTGGTGTGTTCTCGTGTGTTCTTGTGTTCGTGTTTTACGTGTTCTCGTTAAATATTAACCGTGACTTTATATATTTATTCGTGTTCGTAATAAATATATATACGTAATTAATATTAGCTCGTGATTAAATTACGTTCATGATTTCATGATCGCATGTTCGTGATTAATTATTGTCAAATAATTATTGCGTGCTCATGCGTAGTAAAATATTTATCGTGTTCTAACACGTACGTAATACATAAAATCCTAGCACGTAATCGTAATCATGCTATATTAGGAAAGTTTTAATCTAGTACGTACGATCTTAAGGGTACTATTCATGGTAAAAGCATGCGGGTTATACAGTTGTGAAGATTGGTTCTAGCTTTGGATTAGAACTTGACATCTAGCCTTGTGTCAGAAAAGAAGATGGGAAACGAAGATTGGTTCTAGCTTTCGATTAGAACTCGACATCTAGCCTTGTGTCAGAAAATGGTGAAGTATGCGACGTGTGTAGATTGGTCCTAGCTAAGATTAGGTCTCAACATTTAGCTTAGTGTCGGAAAATAATGTATGCGACGTTGTAAGGTTTTCTCCGCCAAGAAGGGAGCTTGTGGATATATTGGAAATCTCGAGTAAGGTGTACTTGAGGAGTGGAGTAGGAACGAAGAGAGAGCTTCGTTGCTGAACCACTGTAAATCTTGGTGTCGTACTTTAGGCTGTTTCTTTCCTTACTCTTTACTTATGCTTTCATTCATACATTGCATTTCATTGTCACTAGATATTGTTAATGCATTATAATTGAAGCTAACAACTACGAAACTAGTTTTCAGGTAAAAGGTAATTTTGGGATAAACCTAATATAAAGGATTTTAATTAGGACCTTGAAAAAGAGAAAGTATTCAACCCCCCCCCCCCCCCTCCCCCCCCCCCCCCCCCCCCCCCCCGCCTTCTAGTTTCTACAGTTTGGACCTGATAAACCTCAAACCATTAATCACAACAAATACACCTTGGTCATAGTAGATGGATACTCAAGATACACATGGGTTTTCTTTCTAAAAAGAAAGAGTGAATAAGCTGATGCAATCATGTCTTTCATAAGACAGATTAAAAATATCAATGAAGTCAGAGTAAAAGTATGGTACTGAATTTAAGAATCATCAACTTGAAACCTTATGGATGAAAAGGGAATTTCACATGACTTCTCTTCAGATGGGGCACGTGAACAAAATGGTATAGCTCAAAGAATAAACAGATGATTTATTGAAGCAGCTAGAACAATGTTAAATGGTGCACCTCTTCCATAGCAATTTTAAAGAGAATTTGTTCATAGTGCCTCTTACACTCAAAGCAGGTCAACCATAGCTAAGAGGCATGGGAAAACCTTTTATGAGGTGTTCAGAAAAAAGCACATGATGTCAGTTACTTCCATGTATTTTGTTTCCATGTATTCATTCACAATTACAAGGAACATCTTGGGAAGTTTGTTGAAGAGTCTAACGATGGTTTTTTCTTAAGATACTCTCCTATAGCTAAAGCATTCAGGGTATTCAACATAAGAAGACAGGAACTTGAAGAAACCTTCCACATCCCCTTTAATGAAGATGATGATGTAATCCAAAGAAGAAGTTATGAAGGAGATGCAATTGATTTCAATGAGAACAGGTCTTTTCCATAACACGAATTCTATGAGCCAAGACCAACATTCGTTCATCATCCTTACACATACACACTAACCCTCTATGTTCCAGCATTTGACCCTCTTTCAACTCACAACATTGACCTTCCCTCTAAACCATTTCTTATCTCAAATGAAATTCAAGAAGTAGTCTGACCCTACAATTCTACACATGATGATGATTCACATGTTATTTTCAACAATGAAAACATCACATCATGTCTAATCTTTCACCAACAATCCCAGCTGGTGAAGAATTAGACACAAAAGTAGTCTATGAAGAAAATCCACCTGAGGAACTGGTCCTCAATCTACCATACGTGTCTCAGATAGTGTAACTACTTACCCATAAAGTAAATAGTCACGAGATCAACACATTCTCCTTGTCAACATCATTGGAGAACCAACTGTTGGGGTTACAACTAGACGGGGAGTACAAAACTCTGAGGCAGCTCAACCAATGAATGTCTTTTTCCGAGTTTCTGTCTCAAATTGAACCTAAAATAGTAGTTGAAGCTCTTCTTGATAAAGGATGAGTAGCTGCTATGCAAGAAGAAATTAATCAGTTCAAAAGGAACAATGTATGGACATCGTTGCCAGCTCTACCTGGAAAATCTATTACTAGTACAAGGTGGATTTATAGGAACAAACTAGGTGAGGTTGGAAGGATCATAAGGAACAAGGCAACATAAGTTGAAAAGGGTATACTCAGACAGAGGGGATAGATTTTGATGAAACATTTGCTCATGTTGCAAGACTTGAAGCTATCAAAATTTTCCTAGCTTATGAAGCATGTATGGGGATCATTATGTATCATATGGATGTGAAAAGTTCTTTCCCGAATAGAAAGCTGGCTGAAGAAGTTTATGTTGAACATCGACCAGGACTTGAGAACCGTCAGTTTCCTAACCATCTGTATAGACTATACAAAGCTATGTATGTGTTGAAACAAGCACCTAGGACATGGTATGAAACTCTTTCAACTCTTCTCATTGATAATAAATTTCTTAGGGGTTCCATTGATAAAACACTCTTTACCTTCAAGGATAAGGGTGATTTTATTATTGTACAGATGTATGTAGATGATATTATCTTTGGGTCAACTAATGTTAATCTTAGTAAACGATTTGCTAAACTAATTATCAAGAAATATGAGATGAGTATGATGGCGGAATTAAATTACTTTTTGGGTTTTCAAATTAAACAAAGTTCCAAAGGAATTTCTAATGGTTAAGAAAAGTATGTTAAAGATTTACTTAAAAAATATGACTTAGTTGATTGTGCATCAGTGAAATGCCTCATGTTTCTCCCAAACAGTTTGGGCCCTGATGACTCAAGGGTCTCTGTTAATGAGACTATGTATAAAGGCATGATAGGGTCACTAATGTATCTCACAACCAGTCGAATAAATATTCAATTCTACACATGTCTCTATGCAAGGTACCAAGATAACCTAAAGGAATCCCATGTAGTGGCTATTAAGAAAATTTTCAGGTACCTCAAAGGAACACCATCCTTAGGTATGTGTTATCCAAAATAATCAAGATTGATCTTAAAGCATATTCAGACTCGTACTATGTTGAATGTTGTATCCATAGAAAGAGTACCTCTGGAAGTTGTCAGATCCTTGGAGGGAAGTTAGTTGGTTGGAGTACAAAGAAGCAAAAATTTGTGGCCATGTCATTAGCTCAAGCTGAGTATGTGGCAGCTGTGAGTTGTTATGATCATGTGATCAGATGAAGAGTCAGTTAGCTTACTATGAATTCTCTATGACAAAGTGCCCATTTTCTGTGATAACACAAGTGTCATTACGATTTCAAAAAACCTTGTGCTTCACTCTCGAACCTAACACATTGATATCAGGTATCATTTTATCAGAGACCACATTCCAAAAGGTGATATTGAGCTTCATTTTGTACCATTGAGTTGCAACTAGCTAATATTTTTACTAAGCCTTTGGCTGAACCCACATTTACCAAGCTAGTTGCTGAATTGGGTATGCTCAATATAGATAAAACTTTGGCTGATAAATCAAATGCTTTAAATGGTGTCTGAATGAATAGTAAACGTTTTCTGAGTGAACTAGGTAGTTACTTTTGAAGTAAATGACAAAACAATCTTAATATTAAATGTGTATTTTTCTAGATAAGGAGGAGACAACTGTTTTGAAAGTTCAAGGGTCCCACATCTATGACAGTTTTACCCCAGTACGCATTTAATGCGGATGTGAAACTGATTTTTAATTTTTTATATTCGTACCTTGGGGGATCATTTTTACCTTTCACCAGCTTTTCACACACACACACATCTCTCTCTCTCTCTCTCTCTCTCTCTCTCTCTCTCTCTCTCTCTCTCTCTCTCTCTCTCTCTCTCTCTCTCTCTCTCTCTCTCTCTCTCTCTCTCTCTCTCTCTCTCTCTCTCTCTCTCAAAACCCTAACTGTTTGTGATACTTTGTTTTTCTTGCAATGGGTTTTAGAATGTTCTCGATATCCTCTCGAATTGATCTCGGCTCTAAGTGGAATGATTTGTTCTTGGTTAATAAAAAGGTGTTGGTTTGTTTATCTATTTTAAACTAATAACAAGTGATTAAGTATCGAAGAGTAAACTTAAAGCTTTAAATGATTAAAGTAAAAGACGAGTTTAAAAAATAAATGATTGAAAACTTTAAGATTATACTAGAAAAATAAATGGACACTCAATAAAAACTAACTCTTGGAAAACTTTGTAAAAATATGAACTTAGTTGAAAAATACTAAAAGAAAGTAAGATCGGAGTATAGCAAAACAAGTGATCGGAATATCTAGAAAAGGGTGCAAATCGGAATATATTCCGATCGGGTGATCGGAATTCTGAGAAAAGCTAATGATCGGAATAAGGGACAAGGTTCCAATCGGAATGTATCAAAACTCGCACAATCGGAATACACTAAAAACACCCAATCGGAATAATTAAATAAAGTGCAGATCGGAATATCATAAAAGGAAAGCTACAATCGGAAAAACTAAACCCTTAGATCGGAATATAAGAATGCCACCAATCGGAATATTAAAACCCTTTTCCGATCACTGCGATCGGAAAAAGGTGTGCTGCTGGTCGGAATAATCAAATCAGAAAAGGGCTTTGCCCTTTCCGAAAACAGTGTTGATCCGAAACTTAAGCCAAGGAAATAAGCTAATTGATTAAGCTAACTCCAAAAACTAGATCGAATCCGATATTAAGTTGATCAAATAAGCACTAAAAACAACTTTTCTAACTTTAAATAAGCAAACTTATAAATCAAATAATAAAAAGATGAACTTTTTATGAAAACTTTAAAAAGTAAATAAGCTAAACCAACAAATAAGCCAATAAGCACAAGGATCTTAAAGCTTATTCGTGTAGAAACTTAAGGAAACATAAAAAGATTAACTTTTTAGGCACAAAATCATTGATGAACAACACGGATCATACAAGATTTGTACCAAAATCAATCAAAATCAAAGAAAGGAAGGATGAGATTAAAGATTAAAGGCTTGAAACTAAACTTGATTAATTAAAAATAATACAAAGGTTTGATCTTGAAATAGAAAAAGATGAAATCAAGTGAGAGAAAGTTTAGAACTTTCTCTCTCTAAAACTAGAGAGAATGAATAAAACTAAAAACTACCTAAAAAACTAACTGTTCAATTTTTGTGAAGTAAGGTCCTATTTATAGGCAAGTCTTGTGGGCTTTGTGAATGGGCTTGGTTTTGGGCTTCTTTTCTTCTTCCTTCTTTAGTCTTCACGTTTCTTTACATAAACGTTACCGACTTTGGATTTTGAGAAGTGTCGGTGAATAATTCCAACTCGTCTTATAATCTCTTGTTCAATAGACTCGAGTTCTTCGACATATATGAATCTTCCATCTTTGGCTCTATTCTTCGATAAATCTTCAAATAGGCACAATGACTTCAAATCTTTTGCGTCTCTTGGACAATAGACTTCGTCTTGAGTCTTTTTCCTCGATAAAACCCGTGCAATCCCATGTTTTCTTCAATATTCATCCGGTTGACTCTGAAAACATAATAAACACAAAAACCACGTATAATTCCAAACAAATGATATTAAATGCGTGTTTTGGTCTTGTTTTAGCCAGAAATAAGTGGTAAAAGGATGGGTGTTTTCACACCTATCAAATCCCCTACACTTAACCATTGCTATGCCCTCATGCAATGCTTAGTGACAAAGCACATTTACACTTTTCTCATAATCAATCAACCTTGGCCTTATTAATATACTTCTAAACAAAAATGAAAGTACTAAGAGAAATTAAAACTTTAAAGTAAACAAAAGGATGGAAATAACTTGCAAAGAGATCAAGGACTTACATTAGGGCTTTGGTGCTGCGGAGATTTATCACCCTCAAGTTTCACGTTCCCCAAACTAAGCTTAAAAACGAGATCATTGTTATTATAAGTTAGCAAATCAAACACTTACACACATGGCTTAATTAAATGCTTAAACCCCCTTATTCCTAGGTGTATCTCTTATATTTTATTTTTGTCTTAGAATGATCATGAAGATGCATTTTTGGACTTATTTCGATAGTTTATTTAGGCTGAAAGCAAAGTAAGACGATTTGATCAATAGTTAGCTAAAGGACAAAATCTCTTAAAACTGCTTCTCGGGATATCAAAAAGTTCATATCTTGGCATAACTCGGTTCACGATTTGAGACCTTTCTCGGGCCGATATTTGGCATGTACTTCATACTTCATATCTTGAGAGACGTTCTTGAGATAATGGTCTTCTCATCGTTAATAGAGTTTCTTCACTTGGAGACTTTTGAGGGGTACTCCAACTTTGTTGACCACGACTTCATGATTATTCTTCAATCTCTAATTGGGATTTTGAGATACAACGATCCGCCTCCTTTTCGGACTTGGATCTATTTATCCTCATACCTTGTTAGGGTCTTTTCGGATAGACTTCTCCATGATCTTTATGGGAGTTGATTGCTTTTCGTCGTGAGTCTTGATCCTTCATATTGATTTTGGGAATAATGCTTTTCACATCACTTTGGATCTTCAGCAATAAATGGAATCCTCATGCCTTGTTAGGGCCTTTTCGGACTCGCCAATCTTCGCGCCCCGCTTCATAAGTTATGCCTTGGCTATGAACTCTTATCATTACCGAGCAACTTTTAAACGATCTTGGGCTAGAAGCTAAGTAACTTTTCAAATCGTACGACCTTACTTATTGCAGATAAATTATTAGCAAGTGATGGGAGAATAGGCAAATAATTACACCAAGTGAGCTTGCGCAAGAATACCGACTTATAATTGACTCTATCATTTCTCGTTCTCCACAATTTAAAATCTCAAGTAATGAGACTCGTGGATGCTTAGCCTAATAAACCAATTAAGGTCTACATGGTTAAGGATACTAGCTAGAATAAACTTGAATAAGTCTATTCGGGTTGAGTCAAAATAATCGCAACAGGCCTAATATGTCAAAGAATTCTAAACTAGCTACACAACTTAATTAAAATTTGACTTTATTGCGGGATATATACATATGAAAGCAACGATAAAAATTTAAAAATTACGACTACATGGCCAAAGTTAATTAAGAATTTGAAAAATGTTGAAAAAGATGATTTTCTGGTTAAATGAAGGCATTTTCATGGAAAAGTCCACTTAAAACTTCGATAGAAGTCCCCCCTACACTTAAGATAAACATTGTCCTCAATGTTTAAGCATGTGGGAAAAGTTTCCTCTACACTTAGGACATTGTGCATGTTGGTTAACTCAAGTTAAGGAAGAGACGACTAAAGTGATCAATTTCAAATGTGAGTATGAAGAAAATTGAATCACTATAGTTGAGAGATAGAACCGGATTTCGGATAATACGGGAGCACGGTTCTTCAAAGGTTCCAAGAGTGCATTCATCCCTGTAATCACATCACCACACAAAAACAAACACCTATACAGGTCCCCCTACACTTAGGAGGTAAAAACATAAAAGGATAGATACTCGGGTTGCCTCCCGAGGAGCGCTTGTTTTTTATAACCGAGTCACGAGCCTGACTCGACCCAAAATTAGTTCATGGGGAACGTGGTGAGGGATGGAATCATCTCATGAGAGATGTCCTCACCAAAGTACAGCTTCAGACGCTGGCCATTCACTTTGAAATTGGGCCCATTTGGCTGAGAAAGCTCAATGGTCCCATATGGAAAGACTTTGGCGACGGTGAATGGACCAGACCAGCGGCTCTTCAACTTGCCAGAGAAGATCTTCAACCGAGAGTTAAAAAGTAAGACTTGATCATCAACGTGGAACTCTCGGTTCTTGATTTTTGCGTCATGAAGGATCTTCGTCTTCTCCTTGTAGATCAGCGAGTTCTCATAAGCTTCATTCCTTAGTTCGTTGATCTTGTTGAGTTGAATCTTGCGATGATCACCGGCTTTGTTGATGTCGAGGTTAGCCCACTTCAAGGCCCAGTGCGCCTTATGTTCCAGCTCGATGGGAAGGTGGCATGCTTTCCCGTACACAAGACTATAAGGTGTACAACCGATCGGGGTCTTATAAGCAGTATGGAAAGCCCACAGAGCATCATCTAACTTATCGGCCCACGCGGCACGATGCTCTCCCACAGTACGCTCCAAAATTCGCTTCAATCCACGGTTGGATATCTCGGCTTGCCCATTGGTTTGGGGATGATAGGCGGTGGAAAGACGATGATTGACACCATACTTAGCCATGACTCTTGCAAATTGATCATTGCAAAAATGAGTCCCGCGGTCACTGATAATAGCACGAGGAACGCCGAATCTAGCGAACAGCGATTTCAAAAAGTTACAAACCACCCTTGCATCATTAGTAGGTAAAGCTTCGGCTTCAACCCACTTTGAAACGTAGTCAACGGCTACAAGGATGTATTTGTTTCCTTTAGATGAAGGGAATGGCTCCATAAAGTCGATACCCCAAACATCAAAGATTTCACATTCTTGTATGAAATTTTGAGGCATCTCATCTTTATGAGTGATCTTGCCTTGTTTTTGGCAGGCATCACAACGTTTAACCATCTCGTGAGCATCACGATAGATGGTGGGCCAATAAAATCCCGAGTCAAACACTTTTTTGGCGGTGTAGTTGGGACCAAAGTGACCACCGGTGGGTCCTTTGTGGCAAGCGTCAAGGATTTCTAAAGCTGTCGGTCCATCAACACATCGACGAATAATCAAGTCAGCACATTGTTTGAAAAGATACGGGTCATCCCAAAAGTAAGTCTTAATATCGTTAAAGAACTTATTCTTTTTCTGGGATGTTAACTCATCAACGAGAATTCCACCCGCCAAGTAGTTTGCAATGTCCGCAAACCACGGGGTTTCATCAGCAGTCGAGTTGATAGACATTAAGGTCTCCAAGGGAAAAGAATCATTGATTTCTTTGTTCGGATGATCCACTGGTAAGGATCCTCAAGTCTACTGAGATGATCCGCGGCTAGGTTTTCAGCTCCTTTTTTATCGCGAATTTCGATTTTAAATTCTTGGAGTAGCAAAACCTAGCGAAGAAGTCTTGGTTTAGAATCTTGTTTAGTTAACAAGTACTTCAACGCGGAATGATCGGTATACACAATTGTTGTAGAAAGGACAAGATAGGGGCGGAACTTTTCAAAAGCATAGACAACAGCTAAAAGCTCTTTTTCGGTTGTCGTATAATGCAATTGGGCCCCAGTCATTGTCTTGCTAGCGTAATGGATTGGTTGGAAGTGTTTGTTCACTCTTTGTCCCAGAAACGCACCAATAGCAAAGTCGCTAGCATCGCACATCAACTCAAAAGGCAGCTCCCAATTAGGGGTGACCAAGACGGGCGCCTTAGTTAGCTTGTCCTTAAGCGAGTTGAAGGCTTCAAGACACTCTTTGGAAAAGATAAAAGGAGTATCTTTTTCCAAGAGGTGAGTCATCGGGCGAGCGATTTGAGAAAAATCTTTGATGAATCGACGGTACAAGCCCGCATGACCAAGGAAACTTCTCACACCCTTCACGGTTGTAGGTGGAGGCAACTTAGCGATAACATCGACTTTAGCACGGTCCACTTCAAGACCGGCTTTGGAAATTTTGTGTCCTAGCACGATGCCCTCTTTTACCATGAAATGGCATTTTTCCCAATTAAGAACAAGACGAGTGTCTTCACACCGCTTCAGCTTACGTTCTAAATTGGCAAGGCAAGCAGAGAAAGAATCGCCATAAACCGAGAAATCATCCATGAATACTTCCATAGTGTCTTCCACCATGTCATGGAAGATAGCCATCATACACCTTTGGAACGTCCCAGGAGCATTACATAAACCAAAAGGCATGCGTTTGTAAGCAAATGTTCCATAGGGACAAGTGAATGTGGTCTTTTCTTGGTCCTTGGGATCGATGGGAATTTGAAAATACCCGGAGAAACCGTCTAAGAAGCAGTAATAGTCATTACCAGCTAGACGCTCGAGCATTTGATCCATGAAGGGAAGAGGAAAGTGGTCTTTTCTCGTGGCATCATTGAGCTTGCGATAATGAATACAAACTCTCCACCCAGCAACGAGACGAGTGGGAATCAACTCGTTGTGTTCATTGGAAACAACGGTTATTCCGCCCTTCTTGGGCACACAATGGACGGGACTTACCCACGGCGAATCCGAAATAGGGTAGATCAAGCCGGCATCTAGAAGTTTGATAACCTCTTGTTTGATGACGTCATGAATTTTAGGATTAACCCTTCTTTGGCTCTGGATTGCGGGTTTAAAGTCATCTTCCATGAGAATCTTGTGAGTACAAAAGTTTGGATCAATTCCGCAGATGTCGGAAATTTTCCAAGCAATTGCCTTTTTATGATCTTTAAGCACGGCGATGAGGCGAGATTTCTCTTCTTCTTTCAAGTCCTTCGCGATGATGACAGGCGACTTCTTGTTTTCTTCGAGGAACACGTACTCGAGATGGGGCGGCAACTCCTTAAGTTCTAAATCCGGAGGATTTTCGATGGGAGGCGTTTTCAAATTCGGAGCATCGATAGCAATAACCGTGGGAGATGGTGGAGAAAGATTGTCTTCTTTGAGAAGGTTTTTAAAGAAACTCATGTCATCAGCCAAATCAGTGGGAGACTCGGCATTTGTTGAGTTCACATCTCCCATGGTGGCTTCAAGATCTTTCCAAAAGAAATCACTTTCTCCAAATAGAGACAGTGATGAATCAATAGAGGAAACGGTCTCAACATTGGGAAGAGAAGTAGGAATAATTTTGCAAGCATTTTGGAAGTGTTCTTCACAAGCCTCATCAAGAACGTCAATACAATTAACACTCTCGTTGGAATAAGGTTGTTTAGACAACTTTCCCATGTTGAAAACGATTTTATCGTCACCCACTCTCATGATAAGCTCACCGGCTTCAACATCGATGAGAGTGCGACCGGTCCTTAGGAATGGACGACCAACAATTAATGGCACACGAGGGTCCATCACGTAGTCGACGACGACGAAATCGGCAGGAAAAGTGAATTTGTCGACTCCTACAAAGACGTCTTCGGCTATCCCCACTGGATAAGCAACCGTACGGTTAGCTAATTCCAAAGTCATTTTGGTGGAGACTAGCTCAGGGAGAGATAATTGCTTCCAAACGCTTAGAGGCATTAAATTAATACTGGCACCTAGATCGGCTAGGGCCATGCAATTCTCTACTCCCGGGAAGTTACAAGGGATTAAGAAACGACCCGGATCACCAAGCTTGGTTGGCAATTTCCTTAAGAGCACTGCAGAGCAATTCTCATTAAGTTGGGTGTTAGCAATATCAAGAAGCTTCTCCTTGTCGCTAAGAAGATCTTTGAACATTTTCGTGTATTTAGGCATATGAGCGAGAGCCTCAGCGAAGGAGATGTTAAAATTCAATTGTTTAAACATTTTGAGAAAGTTCGAAACCTGAATATCATCCTTGCTTTTGAGCTTCTCTTTCCTCAACCTTGATGGATAAGGTATATCGGAAGAAGAGGAAGGCTTTGGGATCGAAGGATCACTCACATCCTTGGGTGGAGGAGGGGTAGAAGTAAGAGGTGGAGAAATTGGGGAAGTAGAAGGATGAGGAATAGGAGCAGGTGACTCGTTCTCCTTAGTCACAACCACCGGTGGAGGTATAGGAAGCTCGGGTTCCTTGGTACCTTTGCCACTGCGAGTGGTGATTGCTTTCATCTCCCCTCTTGGATTCGCAATGGTGTTACTCGGAAGAGTACCCGAAGAAGAGGGTTGATTACCGTGGAAGAAACTAGCCATCATGTTTCTTAAGTCATTCGTTTGACTATCCAGAGTGTTTCTCATATCAGCTCTCAAATCGTTCCCTTGTTTCATTAGGTCTGCTTTCAATTTGCGCACTTCCTGTTGAAGATTTTCCACGATCACATCGTTAGTCCTCATGTAGGTTTCCACTTCTTGGTGTAAAGCGGTGGGTTGGTTGGGAGGAGCATTGTATGCGGGTGGTTGATAAGCAGGTTGTTGGTAAACTTGGTTGTTTCTTTGAGGTGGATGTTGTTGTTTGTGAGGTGGTATGTATGGTCCACGAGATTGTTGTTGTTGTTGAGGAGGGCGGTTGAGGTTTTGTTGTTGGTTTGGGTTGTTAGGAGTAGAACCAGGTGGTGAGAGATAGTTGTTGGAGCGGTAGCTAAGCAAGTTACGGTCGCCTTGAGGTCGAGCTTGATAAGCAGGTTGAGGATAGGTACCGTATGCTGCATTCACGTTCTCGGAAGGGTAGTTTTGGGTGGCAGTACAAGTGGTGTACGAATGAGGACCCTCGCATATCTCACATGGTTGGCTAACAGCATTGACTTGAGCGTCTTTAGCGTTTTTAGCGTTAATGCTGTTGGTGTTGCTGGCGGTTTAGGTAGCAAGCGATTCAAGAAGCGCAGTGATTTTGTCAATTCGCTTGTCGCTGTCACTAGTACTAGCACTAGCGATATTGGTCCGCACACTCTTGTTTTGCACACGAGACTTATTCTCAATGATATCCCAAGCAGCATTGGAAGTCTTAGCCAAAAGATTACCCCCCCGAGGCACTGTTTAGCGAATCTTGGTCATTCATGCTTAAACCATTATAAAAAGTGTTAATTTGGTGCACTTTGGTAAAACCATGTTGTGGGTATTTTCTTAAAAGATCTTTGAAACGATCCCAAGATTCACTAAACGACTCATCGTACTTTTGTTTAAAATTAATGATTTCATTCCGCAAAGCGGTAGTACGAGAGGGTGGGAAAAAGTAGTTGATAAACTTGGTCTCCAAATCCGTCCACGTAAGAATACTCTGTGGCGGTTCCTTAGCAAGCCAATGCCGGGCTTGTCCCTCTAAAGAAAAGGGAAAAAATTGTAAACGGATTACCTCTTGTGGAACACCATTGTATTTGACCGTATTAGTGAGTTGTAGGAATCTCTTGATGTGGTCATGTGGATCATCAATGGTACGCCCCAAGAATGGTTGAGCAGAGACCATCTGGATAAAGCCGGATTTGAGCTCAAAGTTGTTGGCTGCAATCGCGGGTATGACAATTGGATCATCGTTACCCTCTACATGTGCTTGCAGAAGTTCAATCATCGGGCGATTATCCGGTAGAGGCTCATTGTTGTTGTTATTATTGTTGTTGAAAGGTGGGTTGTTATTGCTATTATTATTGTTTTGAGGTGGGTTATTGTTGTTGTTTTGTACACCGGCCATGTCTAAGTTATCGAGAGGCTCGGGCTCTTGATAAGACGTTGATCGAGTGCGCATACACCTGCAAAGGAACTAACAAGGGAAAAACAAAGCAAAAATATTTTTGGTTTTTATGTTTTTTATTTTTAGGATTTTTGAAAATTTTATATTTTTTTAGGGTTTTTGAAAATTTTTATGAAAAAGTAACGTTCACGGGGAACGGATCCCAAAATCCAAGTTCTCACAAAAAACTGTTGATCTTAACGAGAAGAGCCGGCAGCGGTGCCATTTGATACTTTGTTTTTCTTGCAATGGGTTTCAGAATGTTCTCGGTATCCTCTCGAATTGATCTCGGCTCTAAGTGGAATGATTTGTTCTTGGTTAATAAAAAGGTGTTGGTTTGTTTATCTATTTTAAACTAATAACAAGTGATTAAGTATCGAAGAGTAAACTTAAAGATTTAAATGATTAAAGTAAAAGACGAGTTTAAAAAATAAATGTTTGAAAACTTTAAGATTATACTAGAAAAATAAATGGACACTCAATAAAAACTAACTCTTGAAAAACTTTGTAAAAATATGAACTTAGTTGAAAAATACTAAAAGAAAGTAAGATCGGAGTATAGCAAAACAAGTGATCGGAATATCTAGAAAAGGGTGCAAATCGGAATATATTCCGATCGGGTGATCGGAATTCTGAGAAAAGCTAATGATCGGAATAAGGGATAAGGTTCTAATCGGAATGTATCAAAACTCGCACAATCGGAATACACTAAAAACACCCAATCGGAATAATTAAATAAAGTGCAGATCGGAATATCATAAAAGGAAAGCTACAATCGGAAAAACTAAACCCTTAGATCGGAATATGAGAATGCCACCAATCGGAATATTAAAACCCTTTTCCGATCACTGCGATCGGAAAAGGTGTGCTGCTGGTCGGAATAATCAAATCGGAAAAGGGCTTTGCCCTTTCCGAAAACAGTGCTGATCCGAAACTTAAGCCAAGGAAATAAGCTAATTGATTAAGCTAACTCCAAAAACTAGATCGAATCCAATATTAAGCTTATCAAATAAGCACTAAAAACAACTTTTCTAACTTTAAATAAGCAAACTTATAAATCAAATAATAAAAAGATGAACTTTTTATGAAAACTTTAAAAAGTAAATAAGCTAAACCAACAAATAAGCCAATAAGCACAAGGATCTTAAAGCTTATTCGTGTAGAAACTTAAGGAAACATAAAAAGATTAACTTTTTAGGCACAAAATCATTGATGAAAAACACGGATCATACAAGATTTGTACCAAAATCAATCAAAATCAAAGAAAGGAAGGATGAGATTAAAGATTAAAAGCTTGAAACTAAACTTGATTAATTAAAAATAATACAAAGGTTTGATCTTGAAATAGAAAAAGATGAAATCAAGTGAGAGAAAGTTTAGAACTTTCTCTCTCTAAAACTAGAGAGAATGAATAAAACTAAAAACTACCTAAAAAACTAACTGTTCAATTTTTGTGAAGTAAGGTCCTATTTATAGGCAAGTCTTGTGGGCTTTGTGAATGGGCTTCGTTTTGGGCTTCTTTTCTTCTTCCTTCTTTAGTCTTCACGTTTCTTTACATAAACGTTTCCGACTTTGGATTTTGAGAAGTGTCGGTGAATAATTCCAACTCGTCTTATAATCTCTTGTTTAATAGACTCGAGTTCTTCGACATATATGAATCTTCCATCTTTGGCTCTATTCTTCGATAAATCTTCAAATAGGCACAATGACTTCAAATCTTTTGCGTCTCTTGGACAATAGACTTCGTCTTGAGTCTTTTTCCTCGATAAAACCCGTGCAATCCCATGTTTTCTTCAATATTCATCCGGTTGACTCTGAAAACACAATAAACACAAAAACCACGTATAATTCCAAACAAATGATATTAAATACGTGTTTTGGTCTTTTTTTTAGCCAGAAATAAGTGGTAAAAGGATGGGTGTTTTCACACCTATCAGTTTGTTAATCATCAGAACCCTCATCATTATCAATGGAGTACGTCGTTCCTAAAGCTAGCAACATTTCTTTCAAACTTAATGAAAGTTTGTTAGCATCTAATAATTTGATTGAATGGCTAAAATCGCCTAACTCATCGTATGACGACTTGGTTAATTTCATGAAGAAGTGTGATGTTGGAACATCGTTTACCAAATCACCACCCATCTACTACCAAGAGTACCTTTGAGAGTTTTGGTATTCTGCAGTGGTCATTGATGACAACACCATCACCTTTAATCTTTTATGTTGAAAGAGCCCTTTTCTCATTCACCGTTGATGATTTTTTCTCTATTGTTGGATTGAATGGAGAGGACTATCTCAAGTCAATTTACAAAAAGACAGTCAAAGAAGCTTGGCCACCCTTTACCCTTTTAATGAAATGAACCCTACTCTCTCCCTTGCTGAAGTAATGAATAAGTTACCATTAAAGATTAGGTACTTTTCCCGTCTGTGGAGAGTTCTGTTCGTACAAATAGTCAAGAGCCTAGGAAGGATGCAAGGATCCCAAGACCAGTTGAACGTCATTCGCCAAACGATTGCCTATGGGCTAATTTGGGTATTAATGTGGATGTAGGAAGTCTGTTATTTGGAAACTTGGTAGAAAAGATTAAAGAAACTAAAGATGGAGCGAGAGACAATAACATCTGTTATACACTTTTCCTCTCACTCATCTTTCAAAATCTCTTGGGAGATAAATACATCAACTATGAGCTTACATCTATGAATTTGTGTCATCTTACAAGAGCTGTGTACAAAGCTATTGGACTCAATGACGTGCCAATCACAGCCTACATGAAGGAAGTTGCTAACAGAGAACTCTCTAGCTCTAAGTCTTTGATCCCTTCCTCTGAGAAGGTGAATATTGCTGGTGTATTTGACAAGTTTGTGTCTTTGACCTCTATGCAACACACCACGCAGTCTAAAGCAACAACTGACTAGAGGCTAAAGGGGAAGTCTATCCCTACTTCCTCCCTATCTACAGCCCCCAAAATTGTCAAGTAAAAGAAGAAAAGAACCAATAAGACATCCTCTGCTCCCAAGCTCGTTGTGGAACAAGAGAAGCCAGCTGATGATCAATAAGTGTCTACTGTCTCCTTATAAACAGAGACGATATGAACCCAGCCTAAGACTGCTGATATCTCATAGGTATTCAGTTTAAACTTTTAGAGGTTTCACAAGCAGCCTCTCTTAAACGTCTGTAGGAGAGAGTGGTGAAGTTTAGGGCCATCCTCGACCCATTGAGTGTTTGTGTCTGTACTTAGAAGTCTACTTAAGACTTCTGTACACTCTGTCTCTACATCAGGAGTAATTCATTTGTGTTTATAAAGCACCCCGATGACCCTGCACCCTCTAGACAATACTCAGGCAAACAACAACCTGAGTACACATATGTCTCAAACCAGAGTGTCAAAACATCACTCAGTTTCTGGGTTCCATCATTAAAAGAGCCCCAAGAATTTATTCTTTGGAAGGTTGAATAATCCCCTCAGCCTTTTAGGGGTAGCGTAACAGGTGATCATCACATTTAACTATTTCACATTAAAAAAGTCCCAACGAATTCATTCTTTTAGGGGATCTGAATAATGATCCTCAGGTTTCCTAAGGGTAGCGTAAAAGGCGATCATCACCCTCATATTTTCAAAACTAAAAAGAGTCTCTAATGATTTATCCTTTAGGGGGCTAAATAATCACCCCCGTCTTTGCTAGGGGCAGTGAATGACGATCCTCGACATCATTTATTTCACTCTTAAAAGAATCCCAAGGATTTATCATTTGTAGAGGTTGAATAATCATCCTTAGCCTCTTTGGGACAACGTAATGGCGACCATTCCCTGCATCTTTTTCACTTGTGACTAATGATACAAGGTTTTTGCTTGGGGTTCTAGATTTCGTCTCTGGATATCCTCTCGAATTGATCTCAGCTCTAAGTGGAATGATTTGTTCTTGGTTAATAAAAAAGGGGGTTTGTTTGTTTATCTATTTTGCACTAATAACGAATGAGTAAGTGTCGAAGAGTAAAATTAAAGCTTTGAAGAATTTGACAAGTTAAAAGTAAATGCTTGAAAATGTAAAGAAAAGATTAGACAAATACTTAGAAAACTTAATTAAATTAAAACTTAAAACTTTGTAAAACTTTAAAATTTAGTGCATCGGAATATAAGAAATGCAAAGCTGTCGAAATGTCAAAATTCATCACCATCGGAATGTCCATGTTTGGTATGATCGGAATAATCAAGCTCAAGCTGTCGGAATGATGTCCTATCGGAAAGTCAGATCGGAATGTTGTGAGAACTCTTTGTCGCAATGTCAGATCGGAATAAGGTAAATAAAAATTGGCCAGAGTTTCGACTTAAAAAGGACCTAGACCCCGTCGGTATGTGCGATCGCAATATGCGATCGCAACCCCAGATCGGAATAAGGGGGAATGACACCCTATCGCAAAGTAAAACCCTTAAGGGTTATTGCGATACTAAGCAAGAAACCGTCGGAATGTGTGTAAACCCTTGTGTTGCGATGGAAGCTCAAATCAATCCGAAAATGGTGCAAAGCAAAAATTTCAATAAGCATACACAATAAGCTACTTTAACCGGGACTTTAAATAACTCAAAAAGCTAAAATTTAACAACTTTTAGAAACGAAAAATCTTGAACTTTATGAAAGGAACTTTTATAAGACTAAAACTTTGAGGAAATCCGAAAACAATAAGCTATATTTGAAATAAGCAAATAAGCATTAAGAGCTTATAGCCTATACACATAAAAGCTTAAAAAGTAGTAGAAAGATTATCCTTTCAATCCTCTAAACACCAAACGAAGTTCACCCGTGTGGGTAATGGTTTTCGGATCAAAAGCAAATAAAAATCAAGAAATGAAGAAGAAGATTGAAGAACACCAACTTAAACTTAAACTTTTGATTAAAAGAACTCAAAGTACAAAGATTAATGAAAAGCTTAAAATTTGAAAGAAGAGAACAAAGAAGAAATTTAGTGAGAGAAAGTTTGGAACTTTCACTCTCTAAAACTAGAGAAATCTCAAAACTAAAAACTAACTAAGTGTGTGAAATTTGTGAAGTAAGGTCCTTTATATAGGCATGTGGCATGGGCTTGTGAATGGGCTTTGGTATCGGGCTTCTTTTATTCTCTCTTCTTTAGTCTTCACGCTTCTTTAAATAAACGTTTCTGACTTTGGATTTTTAGAAGTGTCGGTGAATAATTCCAACTCGTCTTATCATCTTTTGTTTAATAGACTCGAGTTTTTCGACATATATAAATCTTCCATCTTTGGCTCTACTATTCGATAAATCTTCACAATAGGCACAATGACTTCAAATCTTTTGCGTCTCTTGGACAATGGACTTCGTCTTGAGTCTTTTTCTTCGATAAAACCCGTGCAATCCCATGTTCTCTTCAATATTCTCCCGGTTGACTCTGAAAACACAATAAACACAAAAACCACGCATAATTCCAAACAAATGATATTAAATACGTGTTTTGGTCTTGTTTTAGCCAGAAATAAGTGGTAAAAGGATAGGTGTTTTCGCACCTATCAAATCCCCTACACTTAACCATTGCCATGCCCTCATGCAATGCTTAGCGATAAAGCAATTTTACACTCTTCTCATAATCAATCAACCTTGGCCTTATTAGAATTCTACTAAACAAAAATTTAAATACTAAGAGAAATTAAAAACTTTAAAATAAACTAAAGGATAGAAAACCAATTTCACTTGAAAATGGCTATATGGAAATAACTTGCAAAGAGATCAAGGACTTACATTAGGGCTTTGGTGCTGCGAAGATTTATCACCCTCAAGTTTCACGTTCCCCAAACTAAGCTTAAAAATGAGATCATTGTTATTATAAGTCAGTAAATCAAACACTTACACTCATGGCTTAATTATATGCTTAAACTCCCTTATTCCTAGGTGTATCTATTATATTTTATTTTTGTCTTAGAATGATCATGAAGATGCATTTTTGGACTTATTTCGATAGTTTATTAAGGCTGAAAGCAAAGTAGGACGATTTGATCAATAGTTAGCTAAAGGACAAAATCTCTTAAAACTGCTTCTCGGGATATCAAAAAGTTCATATCTTGGCATAACTCGGTTCACGATTTGAGACCTTTCTCGGGCCGATATTTGGCATGTACATCATACTTCATATCTTGAGAGACGTGCTTGAGATAATGGTCTTCTCATCGTTCATAGAGTTTCTTCACTTGGAGACTTTTGAGGGGTACTCCAACTTTGTTGACCACGACTTCATGATTATTTCTTCAATCTCTATTTGGGATTTTGAGATACAACGATCCGCCTCCTTTTCGGACTTGGATCTATTTATCCTCATACCTTGTTAGGGTCTTTTCGGATAGACTTCTCCATAATCTTTATGGGAGTTGATTGCTTTTCGTCGTGAGTCTTGATCCTTCATATTGACTTTGGGAATAATGCTTTTCACATCACTTTGGATCTTTAGCAATAAAATGGAATCCTCATGCCTTGTTAGGGCCTTTTCGGACTCGCCAATCTTCGCGCCCCGCTTCATAAGTTATGCCTTGGCTATGAACTCTTATCATTACCGAGCAACTTTTAAACGATCTTGGGCTAGAAGCTAAGTAACTTTTCAAATCGTACGACCTTACTTATTGCAGATAAATTATTAGCAAGTGATGGGAGAATAGGCAAATAATTACACCAAGTGAGCTTGTGCAAGAATACCGACTTATAATTGACTCTATCATTTCTCGTCCTCCACAATTTAAAATCTCAAGTAATGAGACTCGTGGATACTTAGCCTAATAAACCAATTAAGGTCTACATGGTTAAGGATACTAGCTAGAATAAACTTGGACAAGTCTATTCGGGTTGAGTCAAAATAATCGCAACGGGCCTAATATGTCAAAGACTTCTAAACTAGCTACACCACTTTATTACGGGATATATACATATGAAAGCAACGATAAAAATTTAAAAATTACGACTAAGTGGCCAAAGTTAATTAAAAAATTGAAAAATGTTGAAAAATATGATTTTCCGGTTAAATGAAGGCATTTTCATGGAAAAGTCCACTTAAAACTTCGATATAAGTCCCCCTACACTTAAGATAAACATTGTCCTCAATGTTTAAGCATGTGGGAAAAGTTTCCCCTACACTTATGACATTGTGCACGTTGGTTAACTCAAATTAAGGAAGAGACGACTAAAGTGATCAATTTCAATATGTAAGTATGAAGAAAATTGAATCACGATAGTTGAGAGATAGAACCGGATTTCGGATAACACGGGAGCACGGTTCTTCAAAGGTTCCAAGAGTACATTCATCCCTGTAATCACATCACCACACAAAAACAAACACCTATGCAGGTCCCCCTACACTTAGGAGGTAAAAACATAAGAGGATAGATACTCGGGTTGCCTCCTGAGGAGCGCTTGTTTTTGATAACCGAGTCACGAGCCTGACTCGACCCAAAAGTAGTTCATGGGGAATGTGGTGAGGGATGGAATCATCTCCTGAGAGATGTCCTCACCAAAGTACAGCTTCAGACGCTGGCCATTCACTTTGAAATTGGGCCCATTTGGTTGAGAAAGCTCAATGGTCCCATAAGGAAAGACTTTGGCGACGGTGAATGGACCAGACCAGCGGCTCTTCAACTTGCCAGAGAAGATCTTCAACCGAGAGTTAAAAAGTAAGACTTGATCACCAGCGTGGAACTCTCGGTTCTTGATTTTTGTGTCATGAAGGATCTTCGTCTTCTCTTTGTAGATCAGCGAGTTCTCATAAGCTTCATTCCTCAGTTCGTTGAGCTTGTTGAGTTGATTCTTGCGATGATCACCGGCTTTGTTGATGTCGAGGTTAGCCCACTTCAAGGCCCAGTGCGCCTTATGTTCCAGCTCGATGGGAAGGTGGCACGCTTTCCCGTACACAAGACGATAAGGAGTACAACCGATCGGGGTCTTGTAAGCAGTACGGAAAGCCCACAGAGCATCATCTAACTTATCGGCCCACGCGGCACGATTCTCTCCCACAGTACGCTCCAAAATTCGCTTCAATCCACGGTTGGATATCTCGGCCTGCCCATTGGTTTGGGGATGATAGGCGGTGGAAAGACGGTGATTGACACCATACTTAGCCATGACTCTTGCAAATTGATCGTTGCAAAAATGAGTCCCGCGGTCACTGATAATAGCACGAGGAACGCCGAATCGAGCGAACAGCGATTTCAAAAAGTTACAAACCACCCTTGCATCATTAGTAGGTAAAGCTTTGGCTTCAACCCACTTTGAGACGTAGTCAAAGGCGACAAGGATGTATTTGTTTCCTTTAGAGGAAGGGAATGGCCCCATAAAGTCGATACCCCAAACATCAAAGATTTCACACTCTTGAATGAAATTCTGAGGCATCTCGTCTTTATGTGTGATCGTGCCTTGTTTTTGGCAAGCATCACATCGTTTAACCATATCGTGAGCATCACGATAGATGGTGGGCCAATAAAATCCCGAGTCAAACACTTTTTTGGCGGTGAAGTTGGGACCAAAGTGACCACCGGTGGGTCCTTTGTGGCAAGCGTCAAGGATTTATAAAGCTGCATCGGCCAATAATCAAGTCAGCACATTGTTTGAATAGATACGGGTCATCCCAAAAGTAAGTCTTAATGTCGTTAAAGAACTTCTTTTTCTGGGATGTTAACCCGTCAACGAGAATTCCACCCGCTAAGTAGTTTGCAATGTCCGCAAACCACGGGGTTTCATCAGCAGTCGAGTTGATAGACATTAAGGTCTCCAGGGGAAAAGAATAATTGATTTCTTTGGTCGGATCATCCCCCTGGTAAGGATCCTCAAGTCTACTGAGATGATCCGCGGCTAGGTTTTCAGCTCTTTTTTTATCGCGAATTTCGATTTTAAATTCTTGGAGTAGCAAAACCCAGCGAAGAAGTCTTAGTTTGGAATCTTGCTTTGTCAACAAGTACTTCAGCGCGGAATGATCGGTGTAAACGATTGTGGTGGAAAGGACAAGATAGGGGCGGAACTTTTCAAAAGCATAGACAACAGCTAAAAGCTCCTTTTCGGTTGTCGTGTAATGCAATTGAGCCCCAGTCATTGTTCACTCTTTGGCCCAAAACCGCACCAATAGCAAAGTCACTAGCATCGCACATCAACTCGAAAGGCAGCTCCCAATTAGGGGTAACCAAGACAGGTGCCTTAGTTAGCTTATCCTTAAGCGAGTTGAAGGCTTCAAGACACTCTTTGGAAAAGATAAAAGGAGTCTCTTTTTCCAAGAGGTGGGTCATCGGGCGAGCGATTTGAGAAAAATATTTGATGAATCGACGGTAGAAGCCTGCATGACCCAGAAAACTTCTCACACCCTTCACGGTTGAAGGTGGAGGCAACTTAGCGATAACATCAACTTTACACGGTCTACTTCGAGACCGGCTTTGGAAATCTTGTGTCCTAGCACGATGCCCTCTTTTACCATAAAATGGCATTTTTCCCAATTAAGAACAAGGCGAGTGTCTTCACACCGCTTCAGCATACGTTCTAAATTGGCAAGGCACGCAGAGAAAGAATCGCCATAAACCGAGAAATCATCCATGAATACTTCCATAGTGTCTTCCACCATGTCATGGAAGATAGCCATCATACACCTTTGGAACGTCCCAGGAGCATTACATAAACCAAAAGGCATCCTTTTGTACGCAAATGTGCCATAGGGACAAGTGAATGTTGTCTTCTCTTGATCTTAGGGATCGATGGGTATTTAGAAATAACCCGAGAAACCATCAAGAAAGCAGTAATATTCATTACCCGCTAATCGTTCAAGCATTTGGTCCATAAAAGGTAGAGGGAAATGATCCTTTCTCGTGGCATCATTGAGTTTGCGGTAGTCTATACAAACTCTCCACCCAGTAACGAGGCGAGTGGAAATCAACTCGTTGTGTTCATTGTGAACAACGGTTATTCCGCCCTTCTTGGGCACACAATGGATTGGACTAACCCATGGTGAATCCGAAATAGGGTAAATCATACCCGCATCAAGAAGTTTGATAACCTCTGTTTTGATGACTTCATGTATTTTTGGATTCACCCTTCGTTGGCTTTGAATTGTGGGCTTAAAGTCGTCCTCCATGAGAATTTTGTGTGTGCAGAAGTGAGGATCAATTCCGCGAATATCAGAGATTTTCCAAGCAATAGCCTTCTTGTGATCTTTAAGCACGGCGATGAGGCGAGATTTTTCATCTTCCTTCAAGTCCTTCGCGATAATGACGAGCGACTTCTTCTCTTCGTCAAGAAACACGTACTCGAGATGAGGCGGCAACTCCTTAAGTTCTAAATCCGGAGGATTTTCGACGGGAGGCGTTTTCAAAGTCGGAGTATCGATAGAAATAACCGTGGGAGATGGAGGAGAAGGATTGTCTTCGTTTAGAAGGTTGTCAAAGAAATGCATGTCTTCATTCCCATTGGTGGGAGAATCATCAGTAGCTAAGTTCACATCTCCCATGGTGGCTTCAAGATTGTTCCAAAACAAATCACTATCTCCAAATAGAGACAATGATGAATCAATAGAGCAAACGGTTTCAACATTGGGAAGAGAGGTAGGAATACTTTTACAAGCATCATTAAAGTGTACTTCACAAGCCTCATCCAGAACGTCAATACAATTAACACTCTCGTATGAATAAGGTTGTTTAGACAACTTTCCCATGTTGAAGACGATTTTATCGTCACCCACTCTCATGATAAGCTCACCGGCTTCAACATCGATAAGAGTGCGACCGGTCCTCAGGAATGGCGACCCACGATCAAGGGAACACGAGGGTCCATCTCATAGTCGACGACGACGACGAAATCAGCAGGAAAAGTGAATTTGTCGACTCCTACAAAGACGTCTTCGGCTATCCCCACTGGATAAGCAACCGTACGGTTAGCTAATTCCAAAGTCATTTTGGTGGGGACTAGCTCAGGGAGAGATAATTGCTTCCAAACACTTAGAGGCATAAGATTAATACTGGCACCTAGATCGGCTAGGGCCATGCAATTCTCTACTCCCGGGAAATTGCAAGGGATTAAGAAACGACCCGGATCACCAAGCTTGGTTGGCAATTTCCTTAAGAGCATTGCAGAGCAATTCTCATTAAGTTGGGTGTTGGCAATATCGAGGAGCTTTTCCTTGTCGCTCAGAAGATCTTTAAACATTTTCGCATACTTAGGCATGTGAGCGAGAGCCTCAGCGAAGGAGATATTGAAATTCAGTTGTTTAAACATTTTAAGAAAGTTCGAAACCTGAATATCGTCCTTGCTTTTGAGCTTCTCTTTCCTCAACCTAGATGGATAAGGTATATTGGAAGAAGATGAAGGCTTTGGAAGAATAGGATCACTCACATCCTTGGGTGGAGGAGGGATAGAAGGAAGAGGTGGAGAAATTGGGGAAAGAGAAGGATGAGGAATAGGAGCAGGTGACTCGTTCTCCTTAGTCACAACCACCGGTGGAGGTATAGGAAGCTCGGGTTCCTTGGTACCTTTACCACTGCGAGTGGTGATTGCTTTCATCTCCCCTCTTGGATTCGCAACGGTGTTACTCGGAAGAGTACCCGAGGAAGAGGGTTGATTACCTTGGAAGAAACTAGCCATCATGTTCTTCAAGTCATTAGTTTGGCTATCCAACGTGTTTCTCATGTCGGCTCTCAAATCGTTCCCTTGTTTGACCAGGTCTGCTTTAAGGTTGAGCACTTCCCTCTGAAGATTTCCCACTATCACATCGTTAGTCCTCATATAGGTTTCCACTTCTTGGTGAAGAGCGGTGGGTTGGTTGGGAGGAGCATTGTATGCGGGTGGTTGATAAGCAGGTTGCTGGTATACTTGGTTGTTTCGTTGAGGTGGTTGTTGCTGCTTGTGAGGAGGGATGTATGGTGTACGAGGTTGTTGTTGTTGTTGAGGAGGGCGGTTGAGGTTTTGTTGTTGGTTTGGGTTGGTAGGAGGAAAACCGGGTGGGGAAAGATAATTGTTGGAGCGGTAGCTAAGCAAATTACGGTCACCTTGAGGTCTAGCTTGATAAGCAGGTTGAGGATAGGTGCCATATGCCGCATTCACATTTTCAGAAGGGTAGTCTTGGGTGGCGGTACAAGTGGTGTAAGAGTGAGGACCCCCGCATATCTCGCATGGTTGGCTAACAGCTTTGACTTGAGCGGTTTTAGCGTTGCTGCTGTTGGTGTTGTTAACGGTGTGGGTAACAAGCGATTCAAGAAGCACAGTGATTTTGTCAAGTCGCTTGTCGCTGTCACTAGTGCTAGCACTAGCGACATTGGTCCGAACACTCTTGGTTTGCACACGAGACTTATTCTCAATGATATCCCAAGCAGCATTGGAAGTCTTAGCCAAAAGATTACCCCCCGAGGCACTGTTAATGAATCTTGGTCACTCATGTTTAAACCATTGTAAAAAGTACTAATTTGATGTACTTTGGTAAAACCATGTTGTGGGCATTTTCTTAAAAGATCTTTAAAACGATCCCAAGATTCACTGAACGACTCATCGTACTTTTGTTCAAAATTTATGATTTCATTCCGCAAAGCGGTAGTACGAGAGGGTGGGAAAAAGTAATTGATAAACTTGGTCTCCAAATCCGTCCACGAGAGAATACTCTGTGGCGGTTCCTTAGCAAGCCAATGCCGGGCTTGTCCCTCTAAAGAAAAGGGAAAAAGTTGTAACCTGATAACCTCTTGTGGAACACCATTGAACTTGACCGTGTTAGTGAGTTGTAAGAATCTCTTGATATGGTCATGTGGGTCATCAATGGTACACCCCAAGAATGGTTGAGCAGAGACCATCTGGATAAAGCCTGATTTGAGCTCAAAGTTGTTGGCGGCAATTGGAGGTATGACAATTGGATCATTGTTGTCGTCTACATGAGCTTGCAGCAGTTCAATCATCGACCGATTATCCGGTTGAGGCTCATTGTTGTTGTTATTATTCATGTTGTTGAAAGGTGGGTTGTTGTTGTTATTATTGTTGTTTGGAGGTGGTATTTTGTTGTTGTTTTGTACACCGGCCATGTCTAAATGATCGAGAGGCTCGGGCTCTTGATAAGACGTGGATCGAGTGCGCATACACCTGCAAAAGAACTAACAAAGAAAAACAAAGCAAAAATATTTTTGGTTTTTATGTTTTTTAATTTTATTTTGTATTTTTGAAAATTTTATATTTTTTAGGATTTTTTGAAAATTTTTATGAAAAATTAACGTTCACGGGGAACGGATCCCAAAATCCAAGTTCTCACAAAAAACTTTTGATCTTAACGAGAAGAGCCGGCAGCGGTGCCATTTGATACAAGGTTTTTGCTTGGGTTTCTAGATTTCGTCTCTGGATATCCTCTCGAATTGATCTCAGCTCTAAGTGGAATGATTTGTTCTTGGTTAATAAAAAAGGGGGTTTGTTTGTTTATCTATTTTGCACTAATAACGAATGAGTAAGTGTCGAAGAGTAAAATTAAAGCTTTGAAGAAATTGACAAGTTAAAAGTAAATGCTTGAAAACGTAAAGAAAAGATTAGACAAATACTTAGAAAACTTAATTAAATTAAAACTTAAAACTTTGTAAAACTTTAAAATTTAGTGCATCGGAATATAAGAAATGCAAAGCTGTCGGAATGTCAAAATTCATCACCATCGGAATGTCCATGTTTGGTATCATCGGAATAATCAAGCTCAAGCTGTCGGAATGATGTCCTATCGGAAAGTCAGATCGGAATGTTGTGAGAACTCTTTGTCGCAATGTCAGATCGGAATAAGGTAAATAAAAATTGGCCAGAGTTTCGACTTAAAAAGGACCTAGACCCCATCGGAATGTGCGATCGCATAACCCCAGATCGGAATAAGGGGGAATGACACCCTATCGCAAAGTAAAACCCTTACGGGTTATTGCGATACTAAGCAAGAAACCGTCGGAATGTGTGTAAACCCTTGTGTTGCGATGGAAGCTCAAATCAATCCGAAAATGGTGCAAAGAAAAAATTTCAATAAGCATACACAATAAGCTACTTTAACCGGGACTTTAAATAACTCAAAAATCTAAAATTTAACAACTTTTAGAAACGAAAAATCTTGAACTTTATGAAAGGAACTTTTATAAGACTAAAACTTTGAGGAAATCCGAAAACAATAAGCTATATTTGAAATAAGCAAATAAGCATTAAGAGCTTATAGCCTATACACATAAAAGCTTAAAAAGTAGTAGAAAGATTATCCTTTCAATCCTCTAAACACCAAACGAAGTTCACCCGTGTGGGTAATGGTTTTCGGATCAAAAGCAAATAAAAATCAAGAAATGAAGAAGAAGATTGAAGAACACCAACTTAAACTTAAACTTTTGATTAAAAGAACTCAAAGTACAAAGATTAATGAAAAGCTTAAAATTTGAAAGAAGAGAACAAAGAAGAAATTTAGTGAGAGAAAGTTTGGAACTTTCTCTCTCTAAAACTAGAGAAATCTCAAAACTAAAAACTAACTAAGTGTGTGAAATTTGTGAAGTAAGGTCCTTTATATAGGCGTGTGGCATGGGCTTGTGAATGGGCTTTGGTATCGGGCTTCTTTTCTTCTCTCTTCTTTAGTCTTCACGCTTCTTTAAATAAACGTTTCTGACTTTGGATTTTTAGAAGTGTCGGTGAATAATTCCAACTCGTCTTATCATCTTTTGTTTAATAGACTCGAGTTTTTCGACATATATAAATCTTCCATCTTTGGCTCTACTCTTCGATAAATCTTCACAATAGGCACAATGACTTCAAATCTTTTGCATCTCTTGGACAATGGACTTCGTCTTGAGTCTTTTTCTTCGATAAAACCCGTGCAATCCCATGTTCTCTTCAATATTCTCCCGGTTGACTCTGAAAACACAATAAACACAAAAACCACGCATAATTCCATACAAATGATATTAAATATGTGTTTTGGTCTTGTTTTAGCCAGAAATAAGTGGTAAAAGGATAGGTGTTTTCACACCTATCAACTAACTTAAACCAATATAGGTTTCAATCATTTCATCATCAGCTGAAATGGCCGCTACTGATACATCCAACCTTGATAGAAGCTATTCTTATCACTGAGGATGACACAGAGACAGTTTCTCCATAGGATCAACCCAAAGGTAACGCAGAGATTGTTAGAAATTCACCTTATGTGACGACATTTAAGAATTCCCATTAGTTATTATAGTCACTCACGCAAGGACTAGACTAGGAAACGGTGTATAGTATGTATGCGTGAGTGACTATAAATACCCCTCCAAGGCTTCCAAGGAGGGGTTGTTGTTTGTGTTTTCTATTTTCGTTTTATACATTTTGCCTTTCTTTCTCTTGAACACCTTCAACCTCTCTCTCTAACTCAACAATGGCTACCACCACCACCTACCACCCAACTAGACCACCGGATCATATAAAATAGCAAACCCACAATTGGCATTAGAGCCAACAGTTCAATCCTTGGATCGTTCGTGTTTTTTGTCTATTGATTTGGTGGTCAAAAATTTTTTTTTGTCAGAATCTATTATAATATTTTTTTTGTCACGATGTCTTGTATTGCCATAACTGGTCTTATATCTTGCCCTTATCAATCCATCATGTTTATCAATTTTCTGGTATCATATCTAGTCTCTATCAGTTTTTTGGTCACATCAGTTTTCTGGTCAAACAGTTTTATGGTCAATAGTTTGTAGCCTACTAATCTCTCTAATGATTATGGTATTATACTTTTTCATTGGGGATCTCAGATCTATATTTTGGGTAAATTTTCATTTTCATTTTTTTAAGATGAAGATGAGATCTAGGAAAAACAGATCTAGAAATCCAGATCCAAAAAATCCGGATAGTACCTTTTGGATAAGATTTGACTTATTCCGAAAAGGGGTTAGATCGAGCACTGCGAAATGTCTATTTTTGCATTATTGCGAAATGAGACTCCTGTTATTGTGAAATACATTGCGAAATGGGATGACCAGATTGCGAAAAGACTTTGGTTTAAACATTGCGAAATGCACTTTGGCTTAAACATTGCGAAATGTTACATCAACCGAGACCATGACTTATCTAAAATTTTACCCGAGACCAATACACAACAATCACATCCGACTCTTTCTAATCCTAATCCCATCTTCATTCACACCTAACAACAACTCTCTAATCAAGATTCAAACTGAAAGAAAAACAAATCATGATCTATGTAGTTCATTCTTTGATTCGTTTATGACTCAGTAAACAAAACTTAAACCTACCCGAGACCCTAAAGGATCTTGAAGCCTTGAATCATTTTTCCTTTGGTGTCGAGTTGAAGAAATAGGCTCGTGTTTGTGCCTTAGAATATATTGAATGGAAGAGTGTTTAATTTTTGTTTAATATGGGATATTACATTAGATCGGATGATAATAGTTTTTGTTTATTTGATATGGGATTTGGGATGAATTGGCTGAGATTGGGAGTATTGAGGTAATGGTGGTGGAAGAAACTAAGTGTGTGATTAGGTTATGTTGGTTTATGAGTAAATTTAGGGTTAAGTGCCCTTATATCCCACGTGTGGTGGACCGAGTATCATATTCTTGATATTGTGATAATCTTATTACATCTTCAACATTGGCCGATTAGTATGTTGGGATTCAACAATGCACCTTTAGTATGTTGCGGCTACTAGTTTGGCCCAAAGATATTTTATATTCCAGCCATATAGTAGTAATAAAACATCTCGCTTGACAATCTATGCATGCAAATTGTGAGTAAGCCATATTAGATTGATGGGCCAAGTTGGTTAAAATAATACATGTGTTGAGATTTGGAACGGGTATAAATATTATGGGTTGCAAAAGATGGCCGAGTATCAAAGTTTATATTGTACAAATTTTATGTCAAATTTTATTTTGGACAAAATTTGTATTATTATGTTATACTTTGGTTATCGGGACATGACAATGTGACGGGACAAAGTGACGAGACAAAGTTACAAGAATTATTTTGACGAGACCGAAGAAAAATGGCTATATTTGAATTTTAGTGGCTACGGATTCGATCGGTTCGTCTTATTTGAAATAGAAGACGGATTTTTCGAAGGTGTATTCTTATTTTATCTCTGAAATCGGGGTTGGTTGGATGAATGATTTCAATGATAACTTGTTCGTGCTTAATCATTAGGATGAAGACTTGTTTATCTAGTTTCCGGGTTCAGGGTGGTTGGTTGATGACCCGGTTAACTATCACTTAAAGGAGATACATTGTTGTACTCAGTGTCACACGCATTCGTCGATGTGGATAATTTCAAGAGGTGTTGTGCTTATATACTTCTGTAGTAATGTATTGAGTACTTAGAAATTTCTCAAGGATATTTCTACACCGTTCCTCATTCAACAATAGTTTTGCAAGCTTAAGTCACAAGATCGAGGGATTCTTATTCAGTTTCACGTTTGGTATATTTGGTTCATTCCATCAGTGGTCACTTCAAATTGCCTACAAGGGGGTTGGTAAAGATAGCCATGGAGAGTTTAGGAGTAGAGAATTTCGATCAACAACTGATTCTCGCCGAATATAATTAAGCTTATTTATTATTCTCACAAGATTTTCAGGTACATGTGCGTACGATTTATTCCTGGTTTCGAGGTTTTGAAACCATCAAGGGGGAAGAAGAAGACATATTAAACGCACTACGAGTACAAATGATGAACTTTACACCTTCTTTTTATTTGAAGGCATTTCGAGGAGACAAATGTCATAACCGCAGAGAAAAATCAGTGTTAACTCATGGCTTTTAGTGCATCTTTCAACTTACATGGGGGAAGAAATGAAAGAAATAGTCTCTAATGGTTAAAAGATAAACTATTGTTTGATGTTTAATTGTTTTGATGTTGCAATTATACATCATCATTATCCTATATGGAGAGATATGCATTTCCGGACTTAATTGACTCTGGTGCATCTCCGGAAGATAAAATGTGCATTTCCGAGACTTAATTGACTCTGGTGTTACGATGTCAACTTCATGAATGGGATAAAGTGTCTACTTCAGTATTTGGGCTTCATACATGGGATTGGTTTCCTTTCTTTAACTACGTGGGGGAAGAAATGTCTTGATTCTTTCTAGTATGCATAACTTGAAGTTTCAGGGGGAAGAAAAATTCAGAAGAATTATTCAAGCGCGAGAAGAGACGTTGTTGATCTACTTGGTGTGCCCCAAACTTTCAATCTCTAATAGCAACATTATCATTTTATATGATGAGGTTTGCTTGTTGAATCCCGATGTGCGCTTAATCATACTAAGGTTTATTGAAAGCTTTGAAACTACTTATGAGGATTGTCGGTTTAGGGGGAAGCTATTAAAAGCTTCTAACATCAAGAATATGTGGCATGAATTAGGGGGAAGTTAATTCAGAAGCTTCTCCTTAACCAGAAGTATATGGGTTACTTAGTTCGTGCCGTTACAATATTTCTTCTACAAGTTACTACAAAGATGAGTCGTTTTGAAGTGAAGACTTGAAGTCAAAGGCCTCAGAAGACTTCATCAGCATTGGACGCTTCATGGAAGCTTTTGTTCTTAATCATTATGTACTTGTTAGGAAAAATATTGTAAGGAATTCTACACGTCGTCCCATGGGGGAAGATTGTTGGAAATTCACTTTATGTGATGATATTTAAGAATTCCCATTAGTTATCATAGTCACTCACGCAAGGACTAGACTAGGAAACGATGTATAGTATGTATGCGTGAGTGACTATAAATACCCCTCCAAGGCTTCCAAGGAGGGGTTGTTGTTTGTGTTTTCTATTTTCATTTTATACATTTTGCCTTTCTTTCTCTTGAACACCTTCAACCTCTCTCTCTAACTCAACAATGGCTACCACCACCATCTACCACCCAACTAGACCACCGAATCATATAAAATAGCAAACCCATAATTATGTAGATCTAAGTAATCCTTGGAATATCTAAACTTGGAATGAACTAAAGAGAGAGAAGGAGATGAAGAACTAGTGAGAGAAAGTAGAGAGAGAAAGTAGATAGAGGTTGGAGAGAATAATGAAATATTAGATTAGAAGTGTGTGTAATGTGAGAACCAACCCCTCCTAACATGCTAGGAGGGGGTATATATAGCCCAGCCTACATGTGGGCTTGATGGGTTATATGTTTACATACTAGATCACGAGCCCATACTAGATGTATCTCGTTGGAGTGACCGATCCTTTCTAAATACGTAAAAACGTATTTCTAACAATCTCCCGCCTAAGGGAGGTCGCTCCAAGAGACAAAGTCCTAAATAGTCTATAGCTCGTGATCTATGCTAACAATGATGTGACCGAGACTTTCTTTGGAATTTCGTATTTCCAACAATCTCCCCTAAGGGAGGTCACACCATTTTACAAAATCTTAAACCTAGCATACTATGCTTGAGTATTCGATCTTGTTGTGAATATGCTGATGTGATCTTTGAGTTTAGTCTTAAGCATGTTTCCTTGCCTTGACCATGTGCATTCATCACTTGTGATATTCGCCTCCTCGTGACTTCATGTTCCACATACTTATACCTTTATAAATTCTTGAAAGCTTCAGAGTTTGATACAGTGGAAGACTTGACTTTTAGGATTTCTTGAATTTGTTGAAGTATTAAGTGCAGAAAGTATAAGCATGCGTGGATGACTTCTTCTCGAATACCGCAATGCCACTGTCTTGTTACGCTGAATAAGATAGTTAGCAACAAAACAAATACACGGATGAAATGGCTTTGAACATTTCAACCTATTTAGGTAGCATTTTACCTCCGGTCGGTGAAGACCGTTGAACGATATTAAATATTATACTTGTGACAGGTAGTTTCAATTAAGAACCTCCTTTACAAGATTTCACGGGTAAACCCGTTCTCTTTATTCGACCATCAAAAGCTGACTACGAACATAAAGAGTGAATCATTTGGATAATATTATCCGCATGATTGAAGCCGTCAATTCATGTTCCTGGAACAAGTGAAATTTAATTAAGAACCGCACCATCGTTGCTTTCCAGTTGTCACGAGCTTGATTCATTTTAATCTTGCAAGTTACCTACCAAGTGATGTTTGATGTTAACACTAGAAGGACTTCCACTCATCACTATGAACACTAAAGAGTGTCACTCTGAGTGTTCTGGCAAGATCACTAAGATATTGCGTAGAGGCCTGGAACGTGTTTAGATTCAGTTAAGAATTAAACCATTGTTGCTTTCCAGATATCACAGGTTTGATTCATAAAGAATCGCACAAGTCACCTACCATGAGCTTTATAATGTTCGCTCAAGAAGGATTTCCATCTTCATTGTAAATACTTTCGTATTACTCAGATGTTCAGGCAAGAATCAAGAAGATTGTGCGTAGGACTCTTAATATCTTTCTTACTTTTCATAGTGTGTGAAGAAGCAAGTAAATATGGAAAATTTTCCTAATGATATTATTCATGATCTTAATTGGCTCTAGACTCGATCGTGCATTTTGGATTTTTAGTGATCGTAGGCTGGAGAGGAGTGCCACCATTTCAATATAAATATATTCGGAGTGAATAAATCGATAGATAATGTGTTGTATCCGTGTGATTGAAACAAATACCTTTTGAGAGATATCTGAGTTAGCCGAGATGGGTTGTGCATTGCATCACTGGGTCCATGATGTCTATCTTCAATATCGAGCATCATTAAAAATGATCTCAATAGCATATGTGTTGACCCGGTTTCTACCTAAGTTGTAAGGGGAGCTTCTTTCTTTTCACCCTTTATCTTTACAATTCTTTTTCATTCTTCAACCCCTTCAATGCTTACCAATACGTCATAACTAGCACCTTGTTGTGATTGTTCCAGTGCTAACTTAAGTACTTGGTCGGCATTCAGCTACATTCACAATCTTTCTCCATCTTTCCAAAGGACTAATATTTCTAGTCATGGAATGTCCTTGGGAAGATTCCTCCGGTTCTAGAAGAATCATTGGACTTTAACCTATCCTACCATCCTTATGTCACCATAATCATCACCGTCGTGAATAGAGATATTTTGAGTAAGTGTACGTCAACATGAAATCCATTTTTATATCCAAATCCATTTTTCTCCCCCTTAACATATGCCATGATATTTGAAAACATTTCACACATGTCGGGATGAGCCAGCACATTAAGTCAAACCATTATTGATCTCAATATTATATCACATTTTCTCCCCCATAGTAAAAATATTAACCTAGCCGATATTTTTAATATCAATTGATTTAATGATATTTTAAGAAAATTTGGGAAGAAAAATGCAAATCCAATTATCTTCATGATTTTCACAAGCTCCCCCTCGAATTAATGAGGGTGTACTCAAAACGTAAATTAAGTACCTTTTAAACACAAGTGTAAGGTACTTATCACGTGCAAAGATCAAATATGATAATGTATTCACAAGATTGATAATTTACGAGGTTGGACCTGAATGATGAGAACATCATATGATAGAATCACGTGGTTCTTGTTCACGAATGTTGGTCTCCCCCTTAACGTCTGAAATTATCTCCTCCTTTTTGAAAAGCGGTAATCTTTCATGACACCGCATGTACAATTGATATCGTTGTCTTGACACCAATTTGTGAACTTGGCACATTCGGCATCGAAGATTCTGAACGCTTGATAATTCCCCCCTCCCCCCCTCAACTGTTGACCCATGTTCTATCTAAAGAGTTGTAGTCGTCGTTTGAGTAGTCGCGTTGTCGAGTATGTAGATATCAATTGTTAATTGCTACGGTCGGTGGAGATGATAACTTCATAAAAACAAGATTTCTCTTGTTTTAACAAATAAATGCATTGATGCGTACATATATTCGTGTTAGATTGTGTTATTACGTAAACACAATCCCTTACATGGTTATAACGTAAACCATGCCCGATAAAATTAATTCCCATTGTTGAGTCAAAGCTTTCCGGTGAAATGCTTGACTTTAATATGAAAAGCGGGTTGCAGTCTAAAATAACTACAAGCCATATTAAGCATGTTTTAAATCTTTTAAACTTCTGCTCGAACTTTATTTACAACCCCGTGTCATTATTAAACAACATTTATAGGATCGTAAATATTATTGATTTCAGAAGACATGCCCTTTTGGAATACCAATTACTTGAGCTAAAGATTTTGAATATCTTACAAAACGAGCTCAAGTCCGAGAAGTTGTAAACTTCCCGTTGTTAAGGATAAGTTACCATCGGCGATAAACTTTCCTTTTAATTGAAGAACGAGTCCTAAGTTGACATTTACTTAGAAGTCGTCTTCATGAGCTTGAAAACTTTTGAATGTTTTAATGTAAAGCTCATGACCGAGAAAGATGAATTTCTCGTTATGAGGAAAAGTTTTCTTATTTAAAAGATACACTTACCTTTCTGAGCTTAAAACTTGGAATGTTTTTAATACAAGCTCATGACCGAGAAAAAATAATTTCCCATTACGAGGATAAGTTATCATTAAAGATAAGCTTTCCTTAAAATGAAGTCCGAGTTACACTCTGATATTTAACTGTAAGTCATTGTGCATGAACTTAAAAACTTGGAATGTTTTTAAATATAAGCTCATGCCCGAGAAAAATTAATTTCTCGTTGTGAGGATAAGTTATCGTTGAATAGATAAACTTCCCTTTATTTGAAGTCCGGGTCACAATCTGTAATATGATTGCAAGACATTTACACGAGCTTAAAACTTTTGAATAGTTTTAATGTAAGCTCGTGTCCGAGAAAATTTAATTTCTCGTTTGTGAGGATAAGTTTATCATCGGCGATAAACTTTCCTTTCTTTGAAGCGCGGGTTACAGTCTGTCATGTGACTGCAAACCATATAACGAGCTTAAAACCTTTGAATAGTTTTAATGTAAGCTCGTGTCCGAGAAAACTTAATTTATCGTTTTGAGGGTAAGTTATCGTTGCATAGATAAACTTCCCTTTATTTAAAGTCCGGGTCATCGTCTGTCATTTAACAATGAACCATACATTGTAAGCTTATCTAGAAATCCCCTGAGACACTTGTTTCTTAGATATCATCTTCTTCAGCAACCAAACTCTGAGAGAGTCCTTAGTTGAACGGTATACAAAGATTGGACCGCTTTGTTCTTGTTTAACGTTGACTTTGGTACGTACATTCTCATTAGAAGTTTGTATGCTTCTATATAGGTTAGCGATATCTATTTTAGAACCATGTGGGGGTTCACAGTTGGCTTTACTTGTGCCGGAGGTGACATGAATAGATGATTAACTTGTCAAAGGTTTCCTTTTATTGACTAACTTAGGCTTAAGTGATGTATCATCTTTTTCAATTTCCTCCCTAGTAGTCTTAGTATGAGTGGAGACTATCCTAGTTAAAGGGCACTCGTTTCCTACAAGAGTGAAGGTTCTGCTAGTGGGGCACCAAACTTTACCAATGGGTTTGATTCTATCTAACCATTGAGATTTAACTTTAGCATGGGAGTTCACCTCATTAGGAAATTTCTTGACACAAGAATCATGATTTGCCTTAAATACACATTTCCTACACGTTTTACAAGTAGCATGTTTAAAGTCCGAGTAAGATCTAGACTTCCTAGATGATTGATTGATGCTCCTAGGATATGACATGCTATGGTTAGCAGTGTTGGGTAATCTGGAAGGCATCTGACTAGGTTTGAAATTTCTATTTCGTACATGTGTCTTTTGCTTAGCTTCCCTTAGACCAAATTTATGGAAAACGTCATTTGAACTAGTTCAAGACGTGTTCTTTGGACCATGTCTAGGGAGACTAGATGCAATCATGTGATTAGGTCTTGCAAAAGCTGTTTTAGTCACATTGGGCCTAGTTGGTGGAGTGAATGGTCTAGAAAGATGAACCAAATCAACTTAGGAGGCAAACCATGGTCTCGGTGATTTTTGTCGCTCGGATCTAAATGCAGTCGGTTGTCTAGCAGAATGATTTGAGGCGGTTTCCCTAAGATTGATGGTTTTTCAAGCTTAGTGTTCACACTAGTTCCTTTAGTTTGCCTTAACTCGTTTTTAGAGCAGCTATTGCAAAAACCTTTTCCTGAATTTGAGCCTTTAAAGTCTCATTATCTTTGAGCAATTTATCTTTGGATGCCAGCTTAGATTCTAGCAACTAAATTTGTTTCAAAAGATTATCCTTTTGAATCTAGAACTTTTTTATCCAATTTTCGTTCAAGAACAACATTTGACTTTTTAAGTTTTTCAAAATATGTTTCAAACTTGTCCGTTTTCTTGGAAATTTCTAGTTTGGCATCCTCAAGATCTTTTGATTGTTGAGCTACGATCGTTTCGAGCTCTTCAATCTTAGAAGAAGCTGTCATACAACAATTATCATGATTATTACAGCATTCTGTTCAATCTCTCCTCCTTTTTGACTTACATCGGATGAATCAGAAGTAATATTGCTATCACCCTTTTCCATCCTATGTGTGTCATAAATAAGTTCAGAATGCTCAGCATGCGGTATTTCATCTGCATATACATCATATGCAACATTCCATTGTACCGTATCTGTAGGCGCTTCATATCATATACGGGTATGGTGTCATCATAAGAGATGTCTGTATCATTCCCTGGCATGCTACTTGTACCATGATTTCCTCTTGATTCCATGCTCTTGCAATCTTTAATCTCCAAATTGTCAACCATATGACCATTTTCCTCTTGCATCTGCATCGTAGATTCTTGCACTCCACTATCATACGCTTGCTGAAGTCGGGATCTTTCATAAATCGAAGACGAGACCGATGACATTAATTTCAACAGTGTGCCACGGAAATCATGAACCTCGGTATGTGAGTATTGAAAAAATGACTGGCATATCCCTGAATTGCCAGACTTAGCGATGTTGAATTGGAAGGAGTGCGTAAGTTGGATCACGAGAGCTTTATATGCAGATTCTGATGCAGAGTGATTAAAGTCTTCTTTGTGAAGTTGCTCAGCTAGTTGGTTCAAGCTGAGGAATATTGAGTCGATGAATATGTTACGATCTTAACCGAAGAGTGTCACAAATTCTCTTCCTCCTTGAAGCCATGAAAGGGTTACTAGATGAGACTCAAGTAGTCGAAATAAGGTTATACCACTTTCTCTAGCTTTTTCTTGCATTTGATGCAATTCTCCCTCTTGCGATGTCGAATTAAACGGTTCCATTTGATATTTGATGGAAAATAAAGGTAAGGATTACTTGTTGATCGAGAAATGAAAGGAAATAATTGTGTTTGTGGTTGTTGAAAGAACAATACGGAGTTTTACAATTCATGGAGAAACCAAAAATAAATTCGCGGGATTTTACAAACCACCGATTAAACCATAAATAATCAAAAGGTCGTGAGTTGAAGACGAGAAAAGTTGTTGAAATTCTCTAAAGATGTGTTCTTGAGAAACCAAAAATTTCAAGACCAAAAACTATTCACGTTTTTTGAAAATCTCAGAATATTTGCAAAGATTTCGCAATGTCTAAAATCAAGGATTTCGCAATATCCAAACATAAGGATTTCGCAATATCCCAATTAAGACAGATTTCGCAATGATCTCAAAGAAACAAGTTTTCGCAATACCACAAGTTCAATCTTCGCAATAATCCCTAGTGTGATCTTCGCAATAATATTCCAATGCTAATCTTCGCAATAATGAAAGATGTAATCTTCGCAATAACACAACTTTGCAATCTTCGCGATATCACAATGAATCTTCGCAATAATGGATAAATCAATCTTCGCAATATCAGAAAAGCCAATCTTCGCAATAAAGGAAAATGAACTTTTCTCAATATTGAAAATCAAACACTTCGCAATAATGATTCTTCGCAATATGCAAAACCCTTGTTTATTGCGAAAATTGTAACTTCGGAATAACCAAAACCCTCAAATATTGCGATGGAATTTTAAGGCTCAGATTTCGCAATAAGGACACTGTTTCGAGATTTTTGAAGAAAGATGAGAGTTTTTGCTTAGAAATCCCTGATTTTAACCAATCCAAAGCACCCAAATCCCTACCACAACTATGTATGAGATATGTGGATCACTTGGAACAACAAAAACACGAAAAAAATTTGAATCTTGGGTTTTTTGATCTAAAACTCACGAAAATCAAGAAAACAAACACAAGAACAAACCAATCATCCCATGGCTCTTGATACCAATTGTAGATCTACGTAATCCTTGGATTATCTAAACTTGGAATGATTTAAAGAGAGAGAAGGAGATGAAGAACTAGAGAGAGAAAGTAGAGAGAGCTTGAAGAGAATAATGAAATATTAGATTAGAAGTGTGTGTAATATGAGAACCAACCCCTCCTAACATGCTAGGAGGGGGTATATATAGCCCACCCTACATGTGGGCTTGATAGGTTATATGTTTACATACTAGATCACGAGCCCATACTAGATGTATCTCGTTGGAGTGACCGATCCTTTCTAAATATGTAAAAACGTATTTCCAACAGAGTTCTCTGGTCCTAAGACTCAAGCTGACAAAGAAGATACTCTATAATCTCTTGAGTTTCTATCTGATCCAGAATCTAGCCTGATGATGACATTATATTTGATGATGACATGGAAGAGGATATTGAAGAACATGTCTCTAATGATGATCAATTTCAAACTCCTTCATCTCATCCTAAAGACTTTGAGGTTAGTTTTGTTGTTGCAAAAGACACCTCCACATATATTACCATAGAAGTACAAGTACCTGTTACCAACACAAGGGATATTGATCAGCGTGTCCAGACAGAGATCGTTGATGCTATCAAGACACAGGCACCATCCGTTGTTATATTTGCTGCTACAAAAGAAGTTATGTATGATCTACGTGTAGAGTTTCTCTTTTTTTATCAACCTATTCAAATGTCCTCTAATGTACTTAAGATGGAAAACAATTATCAGCTACAGTCGATCAACATCATGAATAATCAACCATCTTCCCTATCTAGCCTGTCTCCATTAGACAAGAAACATAAAAAGATGGATAAAATCTCTGACAAGCTCAAGTGCCTTGAAGCTAATCTCCCAACTATTATCTTCAACACCCTGAAGGCTGCCATTGATGAACCTATTAAGAAAGGTGCTAAGAATGGTGTTCGTCAGGGACTTAGACACATGTCTACAAAAGTTAAAGAAGAAATTTCCTCTGAAGTCCCTGATCTGCTAAGTGCTCATGAGATTATGATGCACAAGGAATTTGCAGCCATTCAAAACCAAATCTGTAATCACTTCAATCTTCTAACGCAACGAACAGAGACTGCAACAGGCAGTTGGCTATATCTCGTAGGTATAGAAAGACTCAAAAGAAGATGAAGATCAAATTCAAGGATGTTGTCAGGCGCCTCAATTCACTTTCAGCTAAGAAAATGGGGAAGGAAGATCTGAAACTGTACATATCACATCCTCTCCTCTTCGGTATTTGGATCAAATGACACAAGCTGATGTTAGCTCAGGGATTCTAACACTGGTAACAACGAATGAGCCTGAGTAATTAGACCTACCACCACTAAAAAGACTCAAATTCAATGATGAATCTCTACCTAAGGTAGTTCAACAAAAGGCTCATTATCCTTTTCTAGATTTGTTGATTATCTATTCAAAGGGACAACAACATCTTTCTCACCTGTCTCCCCAGAAAAGCCCAACAAAGGAAAAAAAATTGTTCTGGTGGGTACTGAAGATAAGCTAAAGAAATACCTTCTACGCTGGAGACCACGTCGATCTACAACTGATGTTTCACACTTTTCCACTTTCAAGGCTGTTGGTGAAACTCCTTTAACACCTAAAGAAATCGAAGTTCAGCTATTAGAAATGGAAAGGCTGCAAAACATCAAGAAGGCCAAAGAACTGAATAAAGCCAATATTAGAAAGATGACTCCTCGACAAAGACAAGAACATAGAAACACTCTGAAAAAGATTGAGCAGAATTGCACAGATCAAAATCAGAAGATCAAAGTTGATTATGATGCATGTGTTAATAACAGACTTCACCTTGATGAAATCACCAAATACAAATACACCATTCACAAGACCACCAAGAAAACACAAATGATGATTTAGAGAAACAACCAACAGGTCAGTATGCATATTTATGAAGACTTTAGACTAAGGATGCTTGGCTTAACAGAGTAGTTGGAGTTACAAAATTTGGTTGCAAAGAAAAGTGGATAGCAAAATCTATTTTTGCTCAACACTCTTAAAGCCAAATTCAACTGGCTTATTAAAACAATTGCTAAACTCAAGATTGACCCCCACCTCAGATGTTTGAAAAAGAGTTAACCAAGACTGAGAAGAAGAGAAAACGTTTCCAAAGTTCTCTTCAAGAGCAGTTTGGGACTCAAGATATCAGGGTTGATGGTATACACAGGAACTTGGTGCTACCTAAGGAGATAAATGGCCCTCTTGATGGACTAACTTATACCGAACCTGAGAAGGGGATGATGTACCTTAGCAGAGGATGCCAGTATTGCTTCGAGAGAGAAAATGAACTTCACTTAGCATCTACCATTCAGCTGATTGTTCTTAAGAAGTGTATAGAGATCAATTCAAAGTACTCACAAAGATTATACAACGAGATTCAGGTGGTTTTTGAATCAAGAAATGACATTGAAGAAGTTGAGGAAAGAAACAAAAAAGATGATTACTAAGGTGAAGGCCTGAAGACATCACAGCCCCATGAGAAGATCAATTTTATATTTGTGTACTTTTGTACTTGTATTATTTTCAATATGAATAATATTATGTTCTATGTTATGTTAGATATGTTTTGTGTAAGAAGAAGATGTTACTCACTTACAATAACTAGTTTAGATCTAGCTTTATTTATGTTTAAATAAGGGTATATTGTTGTAAACTAAGTTTGTTAGCTTTCCCTTAATCATATATTTAAGTATAAATACGCTGTGAAATGAAAACTTGCGTGTCCCTAGGAAACAGGCAAGTACTAAAAGACTCACAAAGGTTTTAACCTCTCCGATCGTCCACAGAGAAGTCCAAGTTAGAGACATTGTCAAGGAAGTTGAAGATTACTTGAATACATACTCATTAGTTATGATGGATAACAACTAAGATGTATCAGGGACTTTCAGTGGTTGAGAGTTAACAGGGGTGACAATACCCTATTAACTCTATGTACCCTTTGGATATCTCTAAGTGTTTAGGCGGGAACTATTTGGGTAATACAAATAGTAGATTTGATGTAAAACCCGCATCTAAATGCCATGAACAGTACACTACGTAGACATATATACCAATTAAAACTTTCCTTTTATATCATGAACACGTGTCACGAATATTAAGTTCAGAAACTACGTACGTGTTAGTACACGATAATTATTAAGTACGTATTAATACACGATAATTATTAATCATAATAATTATAATCACGAGCATGAAATCATGAACATTAAAGCACGAACATGTGAACTACGTATATATTTATTATCATTACGATAAATATTGATTAGGTACAAGTATTAATTATAACAGGAATAGTTAACCACGAACACATTAGTAAACGAACACGTAATTATTATAACATGAAACAAGGCCCGACAAGGCCTTGTGGGGGCCTTATAGCCGCGGAAAAGAAAGGGAGAAAGGGCCCAGCCCAATTTGATTTTAACTAAAATAACAAAAGGGAAAACACAGACTTTGTTCTATAGAATTTTCATAAAAAAATAAAAACCCTAGTTGCCTCCTTCTCTCTTGCCACCGGCCAAACAAGACACCAAAGGGGTGTTTGATTCGTTTTGATTATTGAAATTCGGGTGTTAGTGTTCGTGTTCTTAGTCTCGTTAGATTCACGTATTCGATAACCTCATAAACCCTTTTCTTTTTATTCTTTTATTTGGAATCATGAAGGCATGATTATATAAATCTTAAAAACATGTTAAGCAAGTAAGACTAATCAAGAAATCATAAAAAAGAATTGGTTGGGGGTTTTGTTCGGCCGAAATACACGGACCGAGAGCCCCATGGCTCTCGGCTTGGGCTCGATGTGCACCAACAGCCGAGACATCATGTCTCGGCGTGGTGGTGTTGGTTCGACAGCAGGGGAAACAAGGACCCTGACTCGCGTCGGGGCAACCTTGAGGCTTGTTTGGGTCTCGGCGCAGCACATCAGCACCACCGGTCCAAGACTGGTGGCTGCTTTGGTCTTTCGGTAGGAACACAGCGCAGGCCAGGGGGAACCACCAGCAGCAGCCGGTGGTGAATTTGTTCGAGCAGTGGCAACCGGCTAGGCCGGGTAGCCACTGCTAAAGGGTGTTTGGTTCGGTCCAGTTCAAGGGGTCCGGTCCGGTTCATGTTCGATCTAAATTAAAACACGGGTTCGGTCACATGATTAATTTTTACAAGTTATTAATTTTTACAAGTTATATTATTTTCAAGGAAATTAAATTAATTAAAACATGACTAGATTAATTTAATTTAATCATGGACTTCGGTTATTATTATTTAGTAAATAATACATGTCTTAACCTAAGTATTTTTACCATTTAATTTAGACTATAGTATTAATTAATTATTAAAAACATGGACTATAATTTATTAATAAATTATGACTTATGTTATAATTAATAAATTATTAATACATATTTAACCTAAATATTTTATATGTAGTAATTTAATTAAATCATGCTTATATTTAATTAAATCGTATAACCTACAGTTTAATTAATTAACATGATATTATTAATAAACTATACTATTGATTACATGACTTATGATATTTAACCAGTAACTTAAGCTTATATTATTAGCTTATTAATCACGCTTATTTCTAAATATGGAAACTTTCTATTTCAAGAAACTTACTATTTTTGGGAACTTTCTATTTTTAGAAACTAATCTTTTTTTGGAAACTTTCTATTTTTGGAAACTTTCTATTTTTAGAAACTTTCTATTTTAGGAAACCTGCTATTTTTAGAAAGTTACTTATTATTACATAACAAGTAAAACACAATATAACATCTAAAACAAGACAAGAACATATAAACACAATATAACAAGCTAAGACATGTTATAATCAGTTACGTACTCAGTAATCAGAATACTTATACATGTCCCCTATTTATGTAGCATTAGTGAGGTCGGAGTAGGACTTTCATCCTTTCGTCTTTCCTCGTTCACTGGACACAAGGTACGGATTTCCCGTCCTTCAGTATGGACATTCTTTCCTTATTAGGATTCCCCGTTTGGAGCCAACTGTTTTCTTAGTATTGCTTTATATGTTTGATTGCTTATGTTAGTTTAAATGCCTAAGCCATATAAATGCATGACCAGTGTCACCTAGTTATGGAGGTACCATAACCATAACACTGGAGCCACCAGTGTTATGACTTCCCCACAACAGAGTGATTGCTCGTGGCATCCCCTTTCAGTTTTGTCCCTATAGTTATTATCATGTGGGGCGTATGGGTGCATCCTAGTTACATGTTTTACAGGATTTTCATGGTGAATGCGATGTGTGTCTTGCATCCTTCACAAGGAGTTGATCCCTCCTACCCAGACTATTTAATTAGAGGCAACCCCTCTAATTGTATGATGAGGTCTCCCCTCCAAGTATTCATGCACGGTAGAACCTCATGACCTATATGGGCTATTGGCTAATTAATACAGATTTTACATAAAACATAAGTCCTTTCAAACTATAAAACCAGTTTTATGAACATGTTACAGGTTATCTAGGACTTATACATTTCCGCTGCTATTAGTCTTTTATGCTTATGTCATTTCATGTTATACTTGTATATCCGTTCACTGGGCGTTATGTTCAACCGTTTTCCTTCCATGTTCCTAAACGGCAGGTACTTAAGGGCGCTCGTAGACTATAAGCGTACGTGCATATGGATTGTAATCTATCTATCCTTCACTACTTTATGCATTTTTCCATACATTATGCTACTTATTTCTTTGGACATTGTTTAGTCCTTTCCCATTTTAGTACTTCTGTTTATGTGTGAGGAGCTTATACTTGGACTACCGATGTTTGTTTCTGGTATTTCTATTCATGGTCATTTAATGTTTTTAAGACATTTACCTTGCATGCTTTGATGACACGCCATAATCACGCGTGACATTCCGTTTACTAAAATGGGGTGTTACATTTGAATTAAAGCCGCCTAAAGTATGAGAATATGAAGAAAAAGGAAACTATGTAAGCTCTGTTTCCCTAAAGTGTTGTAGCAGCTTACAAAGATAGAAGAGCATCTTCAACAGTATGATCCCATAAGTCTTGTTAAGATGAAATTAACTAAGCTGGTCAAGTCAACCTCGTACCACTACAAATAGAGACTGTAGCCTAGAGTTAATGTTGTTCACTTTGTCAGTATTAGTACAATAACTCTTTCAAACTCATTGAGGAAACAGTTGTTCATGTGTTCGTGAGTTTTCTAGTAAACTTATCACTTTTGTTAAGTTTACTTGTACAAAGGGTATCTTACACATTGTCACGCAGGCTGTTTGATCCATAATACATTGTAATACTTATTATACAATAATAAAGTCTTACGTTTGAAAAGTATATCTTGTGTTGTTAATCCTTAGATTAATCGTTTCAGTCGTGTGTTTGGGGACTTTCAATAAGAACTTCTTACAAAAATCAAATGATCAGTTTAATTAAAACCATTAATTAAAAAGTTTTACCTAAGAAATCAATGGTATGATCTTTTTTTAAGAAACCCTAATCTTCCATAGTTGATTTTCGGCCAAGGGAGGTTGTGAGGAGAAAAAAATCTGGTTTTTGGGATGATATAAGTATTATATAAAATCCCTATGGCCTCCTAATTCAATTAGAAGTTCAATGGGCTTGTTTTGGGCCTTTTTAATTTTGTTCCCTTTCCCTTACTTTTTTAACGGCAATTTCATTAAAAGAACTCTAGCAAGATACTAGAGATAAAAGAAGATAGTTACATTGTGAATTTACGAGCAGACTTTGGATCGTAAATCCAATCTAACCAAATGAGATTCAAATCTCTCTTCCTATTTTGAATCCAAGAATGAGAAAAGATTTTAATTTCTTCAGCTAGTGTATCCTTCCTAGGAGTTTTCAAATCAAAGCAAGTTTTGTTCCTAAATCTCTAGATGATCCACAATGTAGTTTGAATAACAACATCGAAACAACACTTAGAAATAATAGTAAGATGACTTGCCATATCTACCCATGATATTAGACTCGTAAGGTCTTTTGGAAAGTCTCCCATACCCCACCAAGTCGAGACCATCTTCCATAAGTCATCAGCAACAGGACACTTGACAAATAGATGTTGAGAGGCCTCTATTGCACTGTCACAAATGAGACACCGTATTGAGTTGAGATCAACCCCACGAGCATCTAGGTTGAACCGAGTAGGCAATCGATCCACACTAAGATGCCATGAGTGTATATTAATCTTAATGGGAAGGGTTTTGTTCCAACAAATAAGACCTTGAACCGAATAGAGAATGTGTTTGTCAATGTAATTCCTTATAGATGCCAAAAAAAATAATTTTGTGTTGTCAAGGTGGAATTCCCAAGAGTCACAACAATCAGTGATATCAAAATATTTAAGGAGAGAAACTAGTCCTTCAAATTGAGTCTTTCCATGTCCATCTTTGATGGGTCGACGCCAAACCTATGTTATTGATTTGGGGCCTGATAAATGGTTACACCTCTCTTTGACCTTGCAATCTTTCACAAATTCTAGAGGATATAATCTTGGAAAGATATATATAAACTTCAGGTCCCAAACCAAGGGTCTTCGCAGAATGAAAAAGTCGAACCGTCACCCACTTTACGTTTGAAAACCGAGTGGAGATTGATGTTACTACCCAATAAGTGCTTATTTAAATCGATAATATTATTCTAGGGGCTTGTGTATTACCGATGTACATGTTGCGCAATGACATCAATGCCTCCGTGATCACCGTGAATAGAAGTGGCAACGAGTTTCCAAAGAGAGTTAGAATTTGAGTGAAATCTCCACCACCATTTGGTCAGCTAAATCCAAGCCCAACAGTGTATGATCTATTTTTTAATCATTTTATATCGTTTAATACTTACTAAAACTAAATATTATCTCCGGGTTACTTCCGGGTCAAAACCCGAAAGCCTTACGTTAATTCTTCGACTTTTTACACGATTTTCCGAACTAACCTTCATTTGTATACAAAAACATCTAACATATATAATATACATATATAACATACGAAAGTACATGATATCTTATAAAAACGACACTTGAACTATCACGCAGTTCATTTGTGATTTCACTTCATCAATTTCTATTTCCAACTTGTACCGTGATTTACAAATCATGTACTTCATTTCATTCATTCTCATACACAACCTCGCATATAAAACACATAAAACACATTGTTCACACAATCTAACACATAAATAGAGTTCAATGGTGACAACTAACTTGTCAAGACCCTAGTTGTCACGATATCCCCTCCTAATAAAAATCTCATCCCGAGATTTATTCTCAAATTCAAACTCTTTCTTCGCAAAGAGGTGGGGATACCGATCTTTCATAAAATCTTCACGTTCATAGGTGAATTCAGTCTACACTAAAATCTTTGATTGTAGCTGTTGTTTGTAGTGTTTTTCATTGAAGATCATACTTAAGTTCTTGATAATTAGCTTTAAGCTTTTAAGCATAAGCTTGGAAAACCTCTTATAGCTTGGTTGTAGTTGAGAAGAAGCTTAGTTGAGATTGAAGGTTGAGCTGCTAAGGACTTTTGGTAAGTTCTCTTGTTTTGATTAAAGCTTACTCCTATTGATTTTGCTATAAGCTTATTGTTCTAGATTATGTGTTAATTGCTGAATTTGTTGCTTATGTTGCTTATTTTCCTGCTTCATTTACTTGTCTTTCTTTATTCTATCTGTTTGTTCACTGCTTTTCTTATTCCTTGCTTTAATTTTCATTATCAGCCTTTTAATTGGTGTTTAGCATTGGTAAATTGTCATAAGCTTAGGTTATTGTTTAAGTTTGAATTGCATTATTAGTCTGAAGTTAGATTAGATATAATTCGGCTTTTAATTCATCATAAAATTCAAAAAGTAAAAAATTAAGTAGTCCTTAGGTTTCTGTAATTCATAATCAGTAGGATCCAAATTTCATGAATTAGTTGTTATTGATGCTTGCTTTAGTGTGTTTTATGTTTGTTGTTTGCTACTTGGATGTTTTACATTGTTTTTTTAGGTCAGCGCTACTTAGGCTTAATATTGAGCACTCAACTTGGCCAAAAGTGGCCAAGTTCATAACAAAATACACCAGCAGTAATGTTTTCTTTAATATAGGTTCTTAGGTCTAGTAATTTAGGATACAAGTAGTTTAAGGGTAGTTTTTAATCTATTTTAAATAAAATCATAATTTAGTGTTTATTAGAAGTGCTAATAATTAAGTATAATTTTACCCATTTGAACTTAAGCTTAAATAGTACTGTTCATCTGTATGCATTTTTGTTTTTGTTGATTTTCTTTAATTTCTGCATTGATTTTGTTTGTTAATTGTGTTTAAGTTCTTTTTTTATTTATATACTGGCGAATAAGCCAACTGTTTATTCATCGGCTTATTGTCTTTCCAAAATTAGACTTTTAGTCTAGTTGCGTTTTTACATTTTTAGTTTTCTCAAAAAAAAATATTGGGCTTTTTGGCCCAACAACGTGTTTTGGTCATTTTTGTATATTTGGGTTTTTTGGCCCAATTGTATTTTTAAAATAGTTTTTATTTTTCTTTTTGAGTTTAACAAGTTAGTTTTTTATTAAGTTATCTAAAAGTTTAAGTTTTCGTCATTTTCTCGATGTGCATGATTTTTATTATTTTATTATTACTATTACATTTATACGATTCCGTCTTAGTTTTTACTTTTGTTATTTCCTTTCTTCGAAAATAAATCCGAATCCGTTTCAAGAATCTCAATCTAAATTTCCTCGACGAATCAACAACCTAGGTTTTAATTTTACGTTATTCGTGACTCGTTTACGTTTTACGTATATTTTATACATACCCCTATACTCTCAATCATCTAGTCTTGTATATTACATTGATCATTTCGATTTAGTAAACTTAGGGTTTGATATTTTGAGAGATGTAATGAGGTAATATTGTAAGAGTGATTTTGAAAGTTCTTGTGTTGCGTTCGATCGAGGACAACACGTTTTTTTTATATGTTGATTAACACTATAAAACTTTATAGATTTTTTAATTCTAAATAAAAATACTCGATTTTTTTTTTTTATTCTTGTTTTTTCATCGAAAAAAAAAGCCGTCCACAATCAAATTTACGTATAAGTATATACTACTAGCTAGTGACTTTTTAAAGACACTTAAAGACAAGTTGTCACATTGAAGTAAACATGTATGGTAACACCATGTTAAGTGGACATTTGCCTTTGTTTCGTCATTTTAAATAGTTGTCCATACAAGCAATAAAGGACCAACCATCAAGAACTACTTCGTTAAATAAAATTTAACTCCCTACTTTATAGATGGTGAGTTATTATCCAATGCTACTTTCACGAGTACGATTGTTGGAGTAGAATGTTCAGCATTTCTTTGTGACAAGTTCCAAAAACAATTTAGGAAAGTCATTTAGTAATTCATGTATTATGAGTTAGTATTTGTTGAATATTTTATACATATTTTCATACACAATGTATTGTATGTTTTGTTTATATATAAAAAGTCTATATATAAGGGTTTTGCTAACAGCAGCTCTATGGGTTTTTCTTAAGGTTACCATTTGTATAAAATTGTATTCAATGTATTGTATTCAAAAACCCATAGGGCTACTGTTAGTAAAACCCTTATAATTTTATTATTTTTTCAACTTTCAATGAACTTTCCATATTTAATGAGGAAGAACTTATTTTAGGCCCTTTGGAGGTTTATGTGAAGACATGTATAGAAGATTTGGTGCTGATTTGGATATATAAACGCAAGTCTGACACATCTCAAATTAATGTTGCACTGTTTTGGTTATAAACTCTTTTCAGAACTCAGTTTTAGTCGATTTATAAAATTTGATGTTTATTAGTGAATATTTTTGCTGGAAAACATGCTCCTCGGAATAAAATAAAGGGTGTTTTTAGCATGGAGCTGTAGTGGAGTTTTTTGGTGCGTCGAGCAGCGAGTAGAAGCAATTTGATTTTTAATATTTTGCTTATCAAAGAGAGCGACATTTCACAAATTAACGATAAGCGATACTATTTTTAAGAAAGACTAGTTTTGCAATGTTTGTTAAAAAAAGTTAGGCAAATAAGTGGTGCAGCTACTGCTCGCATTTACCGTCAACGACTACAACCCACTCTCATTTTAACAAATACACCCGAAATTCAAGCATGTAAGTTTTTGCATAGGGGCGAGCAAATGGTCCAAGAATCGAACCCGAACCAAGAACTAAACCGAAAGTAACCCAACCGAACCGAATTTTAGAACCACGGTCCAGTTCTCCATTCTTCAATAATGCAAGTTTTGGTTTTCAATTATTTTTGGTTCGTTCCGAAACCGCGAGTATCAATTTCAGAATCCAAGTACCGCTCAAATCTTAAATATACTAGATTCTATAGAACGTTTGGCCCATAAAGTTATTAATTTATGTTATAGCTAAAATACAACGAGTTTATGTTGAGTTTATCAAAGATTTTTGAAATTTTACATGTTCAGTTAGGATTTGTAGATTTTGATATGATTCATAATTCATTAACCGGTTGTCCCGAATTCTTTTGAGCAATTTTATGGTCAATTGAAGTTGTGAGTTGTGAGTGACAAAGGTTGCGCATCAAGTAAATTGTTGCAACATTTGGGTTGCGATGTCTAATTAGGATGCACAAAAAAATAGTAACAAGTATAAGTAGCAACTAGGTTTCTTTTTTCATTTAATGATGCATAAAATGTTTTGGTTTCAATCAGGTAGATTGGAAATACTCGAACAGAATCCGAGAATCAAAGTAGAATCGAAACATACATTTTGATCCGGTTCTCGGTTCTTAATATATGCAATTTTTTGGTTCATGTTTCTTTCGGTTCTGGATCGATTATTTGTGATTCCGGAATCGAGCTCACCCTCCACAATATCTTATTTTGTTTTGTAACTTTGGAAGCACACATCTAGAATTGGGCCTAAGTACTGCAAATGAATGAAGGAAAAGAAAGCCCATGGATTGGGTTACTTAGATCCGCATGCAAAGAAGGAACGACATAATCATTTAGCAAAATTGGTTCATTTCAAATGTATTATGACTCGTCAAGTTCGCACAATTTTCTTTTTGTACTACAACGTTCAATGATGACGTATACTTCCTAGTCGGGCTAGATAACTCGACCCACAAGTATTACCCGTATCCATTAAATATGGATCATACGTAGACAGCGCCTAAAGCCCACGTGGCCCAATAAGCCGTTATTGCAGGCGGTTATACCTTAACTATGTCCTGGTCGCACTGCGACAGGATCAGACAAGAATATTGTTAGCCCTATATTTTATATAGTTTAACAAGAATGTAATAGGTCATCTTAGTCGTTAATTGTCTTGTAATGTAATAGGTTAGTCGGGTTAACTGGGCTTAGACTTAAACTAATATTTTATAAGTTAGGGGCTCTAAGCCTAAAGAACCAAGCCGACCCAAGAAACAAGCCCATGAGCCTATCAAGCTCATGGGTATATATACCCTCTTCCATGTATAGAAGAAGGTGTTGGTTAACATTTACTTTCTCTCTCTAAAAAAGATTAACCTTCCATTCTCTCTTGTTTCTCTCTCTACTTTCATCTATTTCTCTCTCTAAATATCATCTTAATATTGTGTTATGGATTGAAGTGGGATTAACATTTGGTATCAAGAGTGTATAGTGGATAGGTGATTGAAGATTCGTGGTTGTGTTCTTATTAATTTTGTGAGGTATTTGATCCATAATCCTTAATCCAATTTTTTTTTTTGTGTTTTTTATGGTTTAATCTTAATACAAATCTTCTACATAGTTGTGGTAGAGATTTGATATTGTTACTTTGGCTAAAAACACAAAAAAGTTTAATATTTGGATCAACTTTTGGCTTAAAATCACGTTTTGGGTGTGATTTGCCCGAGAATAAAGTTTCCGTGAGATAACAGTGTACAACTTTCGGAAGATGGTTTTGCAAGTTTCCCGAAAGTTGATTTTTTGCTTTATCCAAAAGTTGTAATTTGAATTTATCCGAAAGTGGTAGCCAAGTTTACCCGAAAGTGGTACAGTGGCTTATTCAAAAGTTCATATTCACAGATTATCCGAAAGTTCATCTTTTCAAAATATCCGAAAGTGGGATTTTGTTAACATCCCAAAGTTTCCACACTAAAGTTTATCCAAAAGATTCCTTACATTTAATTATTCGAATGTATAAAGTCACATTGGGTCATTATTTTATTCAAAAAGTGACGTTTGAAACATAACATCCGAAAGTTGGAATTTTGGGATTTATCCCGAAAATTGAAGTCAATAGTTTATCATTGACTATTGACTATTAACTAACATTCCGTATTTCCCGAAAGTTGAAGTCATAGTATAATCCGAAAGTTGAAGTCAATCGCATAGTTCTTCATCAATAGTTTTTCCGAAAGGTAAACCTTGTGTTTTCCCGAAAGTTGCCACTTGATTTTTTTTCCGAAAGTGATAAGTCCTATTACTCCGAAAGTATATTTTTGGCAATATTCCGAAAGTTATCTTGGCATTTTTCCGAAAGTGGCATAACTCAATTTATCCGAAAGTAAGTTCCAGCTTGATTTTTCCGAAAGTACATTTTCAGCAAGATTCCGAAAGTTAATTTTCAATTACTCTGAAAGTATCTTGCTACCAATATCCCGAAAGTCATTTAGAAAAATCCCAAAAATCATTTGGAATTTTTCTTAAAATCAACTTGAGAAAAAATTTGATTCGTGCAATTTTAGGTCTTGGAATTTTTTGGCTTATCGTGACCACATTGTTAAGGCATTTAATCAATTTTTTTCGGAATTATAAACCACACCTCATCACAACACATCCACTAAGACCCTAATCCATTCACACGTATTTACCATGTCTAACAACAACAACAATGCGACTGCTAATCAAATTCGTTTGGAACAAGGTGGCAACGGTAATCCACATGTGCTCACTACCGGTTGCTATGTTCAATGGAGATCTCGTTTTCTCCGATTTCTCGACACGAAAGAGAACCAAACTGCTCTTCGTCACAGCCTTGAGAATCCACCTTCAGTTTTTTAATTCAGACCAATTATCACACAAGCAGAGGATGGTACTTCATCAACTAACTACACGAGCTATGGAGAATTTCGATACATGTCCTGCTGAGAAAAAGAAACTCCTCCAAGCTGAAGCTGATATTGTGAACTACATACTCACTGGGATTGATAATGATATCTATTCCACGGTCGATGCATGTCTTAATGCTATGGAAATGTGGAATGCAATTCATCGATTGAAGCAAGGTGAGTCGATCAATGTTCAAGATCTAGAGACTAATCTACTTTGTGAGTTTGGAAAATTCACATCCGAAGATGGTGAATCCATTGACTCATATTACTAGAGATTCTACAAAATGATGAATGAGCTTGTCAGAAATCAGTTCACCATCTCCAATCATCATGTCAATGTTCAGTTTCTACTTCAACTCAAACCGGAATGGCAAAGGTTCGTGACTTTGGTTAAACAAAGGGGAGATATCAAGATCATCTCCTATCACAAACTTTATGATATCTTGAAACAAGATCAGAATGAAGTGAATGAACTCATGGCTGAAAAGGCATAACGGTCTGCTAACTCTATTGCTTTTGTGGCTGCTACTTCAACAAAACCCGTTCACCGTCAACAAACACCTTCTCATTCCTCAAGGCATCCAGCTCATCCACCAAACCTATAGCTACTAGAAACAAAGCAAAAGCAATTGTCCCCACTCCACCTCTAAAGTATGACACCGAGTCAGATGGAGACAGTGACGATGAAAAACTTCAAGGGACAAGAAGAATGAAGAACTCACGTCTTTACTCACCACAACTTATAAGAAGATCTACAAACCTACCAACAACAACCTTATATCATCATCCAATGCTAGATATAAGGAAGTTGATCATGCACCTAGGTATGATCGTGATGCTATGTATGATAATCAGAGGATGCCGAATCAAGTTAGGGCTAGAGATACTGTAGGTACTCTGGTTGTGCAGAAAACTGGGATTCAATGCTTTAATTGCAAGGGATTTGGGCACATGGCTAGAGAATGCAAGAAGCCAAAACAGGCTAAGGATTCTGCATATCACAAGGAAAAGATGTTTATGTGTAAGAAAGAAGAAGCAGGGATACCGCTCACAGTAGATGAAGTTGATTGGTTTGATGACACTGATGATGAAGCCGATGATCAAGAGTGGGAGGCACATTATGTGTACATGGCAAAGATTCAAGAAGTGATTCCAGAGACTGCTGACAATTCTGGACCTATCTTTGATACTGAGTCAATTGAAAAGGTACTATCATATGATAACTATAATGTGTTTGCTAATGAACGACAGCACCTGAGCAACCCGAATGCATCAATGACACATATGTACTGGGCACGGAGGATAGAAATATCTCTACGGATTCGCCGCATATGTGTAGTGATGACAAAAATTATGCTCAGGATACTGACTCGAATGAGGACCGTGATTTGCTTGTCTTTATTATTGATTCTTTAAAACATGAAATTGAGGAAAACAAAGAGGCTAATAAACGTTTGAAACAAGCAAACACATCCTTAGCCGAGGAGATAGACAAGCTTAAAGAGTGTGATTATGTAAAAGAAGCTGATCGGCGAGTTGCAATAGCTAATGGTTTGGTATATGAACGTAAGGTGCTCAACGAAAAATATTGTTTTGAAGTAACACATGAAATTCATATGTCAAACCAAAAGATATCGGAACTTGAAGAACAACTGCTGCTACATAAACTCCAGATTACTGAATTAGAGTCGGTTAACAAAGAACAAACTGAGCTTTACAAAACTCGCGGAGAAAAGGATATTGAAAAAATTCTTGCTTTAGAAAAGAGAGTCGAAACGTTAAACAACATTGTTTACAAAACGGGTCAGTCTATTCAAACTATGAATATGCTCAATAGAAATATGAAAACGAGTTTTCTTAATTCTGACTATCTCAAGAAAGTTCAAAGTATCAAGCCTGCTCTTTATGATATCGGTTGTTATAATGATAATCTTGCCCTTATGCTTTCCCCTGACTGCGACGAAATCATTCGTCATCATGAAGAAAGTCGATTGAACTTAAGTGATTTGATAAACCTTTCGGATTCTAATAATCATATTAAGTTTGTTCCTCAGAAAGAACTTTCAAAAGAACAAAAGATGTTTACAAATATTCCACCACCGAGTCCTGAAACGGAAAAGAAATTTTCTTTAAAAAGGGGTTTCAAAAAGCAATCAATTTTGTTAGAAAAACAAATTTCAGATGAAAAACGTAAATGGGATGAGAAAAGTAAAAGTGTTTAACAATTTGAGTTTATAAAACAAGGGGTGTTAAATTTGTACAAAGGTGTCGTTGATTATAAAAAAGTTTCTAGAGATACCGTTTGGAATATTAAACCTAACCCACAAGTAGAAGTCGTCATTCAACAATGTATTGTTCCAACCATCAATGATCTTTCAAATAATGTGAAAATGTTTTATAAAGCTCTCACTGAGGAAATGATAACTAATTTAAGATATGTTAAATCTCTTGAAGATGAAGTTGATCTTCTTCAAACTAAACTAAAGACACAAGAACACCAACTTTCTAACGAAATTGATCGACTTTCAAAGGAATAATTTTATGTTGACCATATGAATGCTATACTTGGTATGTATACTGATCTTGATCAATATTGTCATGTAGTATGTCTAGTGTCAGAAACGGACGAGAAATGTCAAAATCTTGAAGTTGAGCTTTTGAAACAAATTCAGTCATATAACAAACTTTCGAAAAGTTTTTCCCAACTTGAGAAACACTCCATTTCTCTTGAACTTGCTTTACAAAAAGGTGAAAAATCTCATAATCATAAAAAGTGTCAAAAACTGCCAGCTTCTTCGGTTCGTCAATTAAATGAAAAAGGTTTCAAAATAAAAGATTTGAAAGCTCAACTACAAGAAAGGGACACAACCATCAGTGAGTTACAAAAAATCATTGAGAAAATGAAACGAAAATCTGAATTGGGTAAACCATCCGCCGTTCGTCAACCGAATGCGATTAAATGCCCTAAATCATATATTTTGGGTAAACCCCCACAGACTTTGCCTACGCTAGGAACTGATAAGAGCACAAATGTGATAGCACTTGGAATGTATAAGATGAACACTAGGTCCACTCAAACTAGAACATCGCGGTTACCTCAGAATACTAGAAAAACTAATCAACGTGTGTCTTCTTCTATAGGAGTAACTCCCACTACTAGCGTTGGCGGACTACAGCTTAAGAGCACTAGACTGCAAGATAGAGTCATGCCTAACAATAGTCAAGGGAAGAAGATGGAAGTAGAAAACCACCGTAGGAATTTTAAGTTTTCTAAGAATAAAACGTCTGTAACTGCATGTAATGACAGTTTGAATGCTAAGACTTCGAATGTTGAATTTGTTTCTGTTAAATATGGAAAATGTGTTCGTACTTTCAATCATGATGCTTGTGCTTTTAATCATAATGACGTGAATGCTAGAACTAGGAAGCCTATTCTTGTGCCCACTAGTACTAGAAAACCCACAAGAACTTTGAACCAATCCATTGCTCAACCACTTAAGAAACTAAGTGCGTTAGAATCCACTACTCTGCGTAAACAAAACATGTTAAAGAAGCTTTATGAGAACATGAGTAGGACATGTAAACGGGGGTACTCAAGATTTACACCACCCGGATACAAATGGGTACCTAAGACCACCACTATTCTAATTGGGTCTATGAATGTTAGCTTGCCTTTAGAATTTGTATCTAGGCCTACTAATTATTTAGAACCCACTTCTATCAAGGGCTCCCATTTGTCAAACTCTACATTGTCTTCTAATTCTTATGTAGCTCGTCGAGATCATTCTCTTCATAATGGACTATGGCTGCACAAAGCACATGACAAGCAATCTCAAGCTTCTTAGTAACTTCGTGGAGAAGTTTCTAGGTACGGTACGGTTTGGAAATGATCAGTTTGCATCGATACTCGGATATGGAGATTTGTTCAAGGGAATATCATTATAAAACGGGTTTATTACGTTGAGGGATTGAATCATATTTTATTCTCCTATGGTCAGTTTTGTGATGCGGATTTGCAAGTGGCTTTTCGAAAAACTACTTGCTATGTTAGAGACTACGATGGGAATGACCTTCTTACAGGTTCTCGTGGTTCTGATCTCTACACAGTAACTCTTCAAGACACATCTTCAACAAATCCAATTTGTTTAATGGCTAAAGCTTCATCATCCCAAACGTGGTTATGGCATCAACGATTGTCACATCTAAACTTTGACACCATCAACTTGCTTTCGAAGAATGATATTGTGACCGGTATTCCTAAGTTAAAATTCGTCAAAGACCATCTTTGTTCTTCTTGTGAGTTGGGGAAAGCAAAACGAAAGTCGTTCAAAACGAAGACTACCCCAAGCTCAACAGGACGCTTGGAACTTCTACACATGGATTTATGTGGTCCCATGCGTGTAGAGAGTATTAACGGGAAAACTATATTCTAGTGATTGTTGATGATTACTCTAAATACACATGGACTTTCTTCTTAAGGTCCAAAGATGAAACACCAGAGGTTCTCAAAAACTTTCTCAAGATGATACAACACAATCTTCAAGCTCAAGTCTTAACCGTAAGAACGGATAGGGGTACTGAATTTTTGAACAAGACTTTGCAATCTTACTTTCAAGAAGAAGGCATCGAACATCAAACATCTATTGCTCGCACTCCTGTTATACTCAGAATCGTTCTCTCGGAATCCCTAGACATGAAAAGACACCTTACCACATCATCAATGGCAGGAAATCTACTGTTAAATTCTTTCACGTATTTGGATCTTTATGCTACATTCTTAAAGACGGTGAGAATCTCGACAAGATGAACGAAAAAGGTGATGCATGTATTTTTGTGGGTATGCTACATTGTCGAAAGGATATCGAGTTTACAACAAGAGAACAAGGATTATTGTTGAAACAATTCATGTGAACTCTGACGAATTGCCACAAATGATACTTGAACACAGCAGCTCAAGTCCCACTCCTCCATGTCCAGCAATGGCACCTACACAAAACAATGTACGTCCTGTGCAAGAACGTCAAGAAAGTAATCCTACAGCAGACTCCATGGATACGACACAATAGAATGAGTTGGTTGATTTATATGATCCAATGTTTGATGAATATTAGTATGGAAACAATCAAGTTGTGTCATAGCCTTCCGCAGTCAATACTGCTGATGCACCCGAACAAATTCAACAAGACACAACTGCATCTACTTCAGCAACCGTTGCTCAAGAGACAATTCCATTGGATACTCAACAAACTCAAGAAATCATCATACAACCAACTTCACCAACCGTCAATTCTGAACGAGGAGACAACAATCAAGTTGTCGATGCACAGTCTGACGAAGAAGAATTTATCAATCCATTCGATACACCGGTACGCGAAGTCAGAGAGTCTTCTACTCAACATGTTGATCCGTCCAACATGCATACATTCTACCAAAGATATCCATCCACTCACTATTGGACACGTGATCATCCATTGGAGCAAGTTATTGGAAATCCTTCACAACCGGTTCGAACACGTAGACAACTCGAAACTGATGGCGATGTGTGTATGTATGCATTTACCATGAGTTCAACTGTACCTATAAACATCAAGCAAGCCATGACTGATCATGAGTGGATTGAATCAATGCAAGACGAAATCATTAGTTTGAACGCCTAAATGTTTGGGAACTTGTTGACAGACCCTATGGAAAATCGATGTTAGATTTCAAATGGATCTGGAAAAACAAACTGGATGAAGAACAAACAATCATCAAAAACAAATCTCGTCTTGTGGCTAAGGGATATCGTCAACAAGAAGGGATAGATTTCGATGAATCATTTACTCCAGTTGCTCGTTTCGAAGCTTTCAGGATATTCCTTGCTTATGTTGCACATAAAGGTCTCACGGTTTATCAGATGGACGTTAAAACTGCTTTTCTCAACGGTCATTTGAAGGAAGAAGTATATGTGAATCAGTCAGAAGGGTTCGTTGATCTTCATCATCCTAACAAAGTCTACCGTCTCAAGAAGGCAATATATGGACTCAAACAAGCTCCAAGGGCGTGGGATGATGAACTATCAAACTTCTTGGTATCCAAAGGATTCTCTAAAGGTTCCATTGATCCTACTCTCTTTATTAATAAATATGGGGATGACATATTGCTTATGCAAGTTTATGTTGATGACATCATTTTTTACTCTACGAACCCAAAACTTTCAAAATGTTTTGAAAAATTAATGCAAAACAAATTTGAAATGTCAATGATGGGGGAGCTAAAATTCTTTTTAGGCCTCCAGATTCATCAATCCCCACGTGGTATCTTTATTAACCAAGCTAAGTATGCTCAAGAGATACTTAAAAAGCATGCTATGACATCATGTGCTCGCGTTGGTACACCATTGTCGACCACATCCCTAGACGCTGACTTGTACTTATATCCCGTAGATTAAACTCGATATCGCAGTACGATCGGGTCTCTTATGTACCTTACAGCCAGCAGGCCTGATATTCATCATGTCACATGCTATTGTGCACGCTATAAAGCCAGACCTAATCAAAAGCACCTCAAGGAGGTTAAACGGGTCTTTCGGTACCTTAAGAATACCATTCACATGGGACTCTGGTATCCGAGGGAAACCAGTTTTCATCTAACAGCTTTTTCAGATTCTGATCACGCAGGTTGCCTTGATAGTCGAAAAAGCACTTCTGGTGGCATACAATTTCTAGGGGAGGACAAGCTAGTGAGCTACTCGTCAAAGAAGCAGGATTGTACTTTGCTCTCATCAGCTGAAGCAGAATATGTGGCTCTATCCGCATGTTGTGCTCAAGTCCTCTGGATAAGAACTCAACTCACAGATTATGGCTTCCACTTTGATAAAATACCTATGTATTGTGACTTAAAGTCGGCCATAGCCATCTCTTAAAATCCTGTTCAGCACTCCCGTACCAAGCACATCGCAGTCAGATATCACTTCATCAAGGAACAAGTGGAACGTGGTATCGTGGAATTATACTTTGTCAGAACTGAGTACCAGATAGCAGACCTGTTTACAAAAGCTCTATCCCAAAATAGGTTTCAGTATCTCGTTGGTCGTCTTGGTATAAAGTATATGACTCCAGAAGACTTGGAGGTTTTGGCAAATGAAGCTGCTTGATATTCTCTCATAATGACTTCTAAGCGCATCACAGCTTAGGACCCGGACATCAAATAAGGAAAGTTTATCACGGATAATAACTTTTTGGGTAAAGGGGACACAAAAACCCTGGTAAAGTATATTCCCAAAAAGCGTTGAAGTACAATGGAATGTATCTGCAATGCTACATTAACCTCAAGCAATAACTTGAACAACCACTATATCATATGACATGCCATATGATCCTACTAAACAATTACAAAACAGATAACACCAATAGGAAAAAACCACCTAAAGGTGCATGAACAATGAAAGTAAAACGACATCACGGTTAACACTAAGAGTGAACATCAGGATGACGAGAACCATGCCGATCATCAATCGATATGACTTCTTCAACCTCACTATCACTAGCATTTATCACATCTTCCTTGGTGTTAAAACCATCCTCCCAATCTGTACCATCATCTATCTTATCCCAAAGAGCACTAAAAGAATTATGAGAACTCTTCTCCTTTAGTCTTCGCTACAAAACTCGAAGATTTGTTATTCAAGAAACCCTTCTTAAGCATAGGAGCATCCGGCTTAGGATTCTTACCCGTAGCCTTATAAGTCTCACCCCTCTCAACATTACGAAACTGAAGATTAAGAGCCGGTTTAGTTAACTTGATACCTGCAACTTGTGGTTGCTTCTTCTTACCCTTATTCTTCTTGTTCTTAACCACCTCAAATCCATCATTAACCACAACACTAGTAGCATGAGCGACCACTTCCTTGGGCAATTTCGGGCACCTATCATTAATATGATCAAAAATCAAGCATGTAGAGCATCTAGGTGGTTTCCATTCGTACTTAATATCAATCGTAACCAAAGAATGACCTTTATCACGACCTTTTGGAACAGCAATTACCATCGAATCCAGTAACTCAACATCAGCTGAAACCTTAATAAGAGCACGCGCGTAGGTGCTACGAACCCATGAGTTAGCACACATATTACTCGTATAAGAATCTAGCATAATAGGAGTACCAATTTGGGTAGTGATAAGACTAAGACCAACCTCCGAATAAGCAGCAATCGACACATGATGAAGTTTAACCCACACTGGCGCTCTCTTGATCTCCGCCTTTTGCAAATCAGTAGAAGGCGACCATATGTTCAAAAAAATAGGCACGGTCCTAATCAACCACGGACCATTTTCAAGCACTCCTTCCATTCCTTCCTTCGAATTGAATTGGAAAAGGAAAGAATCTTCATGAAGTTGAACACGTTTCAGCATCCTTCTCAACGAGAAATTAATATTTCTCGGTCATGAGCTTGTCACAAAACGATCAAAGTTTTGAGCTCATGAAAAAAGGATCCGAAAAGGAAGTATACGTTTCAGTGCGCTTTCCCTAAGCAATAGAAGATAAGTTTTCTATCCTGATCAATTTAAAACCGTTGAACACAATTTTTCAAGAATTTTTCAAAAGGTTTTTCTAAATCTTTCAAAATTGTGTGTTCAACACTCCCTTCCTCATAAAATGGTTTTTATATCTCAAAAATGTCATATGTTATTTTGATCAATTTTTGAGGGGGGGCGTTTTAAAATCAAGCCTTTAATGTTGTTGGGTACATCTCAAAGTTGTCATATTTTATGTATCCAACATATTCCGAAAATGGTATAAAATTGTCAAATATAATATATTATCTCGGAAAAGGCATCTCATCTTCGTACCTTAACATATTTTGTGGTGTCGTTTTTCCAAAATTTTGTCAAATTTTTTCCTCAAGACCCACATATATTGTTGAGGGGGAGCGACCCGACTACAAAGTTCCATATTCATGCGTGCACACATGTTTCTCTCCCATCGTATTTTAGAAAATTGTCATATTTTAATCAATTGGTATCTCTAATATTATGTTTTTAAATTATAGATAGGGGAGAAAATGTGATTAAAATGTAATATATCGCAACATGTGATCTTAAAGACTCAAGTGCAACTCTTTCCTTCACATTCTAAATTATTTCGTATATTGATGCATGTGTGAAGGGGGAGCTTTTCGGAAATATGAAACTTTCAAAGTGTTAAAAGTTTTGATTTTTATCAAGCACTTTGAATGGTTTTTAATGGTTTTATGGTTACGATCTATACCCAAAACAACCTACTATCCACGACGAAACGATGGAGTCAAAAGATGTTTTAGGATAGGAAACTAAGTCCTATGATACAACTAGAACCGGGGGGATCTACCCAAGGACATTCCATATTAGAAATAGTTGTCCTTAGGAAAGATGGAGTGGAATGAAGCTGAATGCGGACCAATTACTTAAGTTAGCACTGGAACAATCACAACAAGGTGCTAGTGATAACGTATTGGTACGCATTTAAGGAGTTGAATATTCTTTGCAACTTAGGCAAAAACCGGGTCAATACATCTATTAAAGACAATCATCATGGACCCAGTGATGCAATACACAACCCTTCCCCAGCCATTCGAGTTTCTCTCAAGAGAAACTTGTCTCATTGTCACGGAGATCAACACGTATCTATTTACTTTCTCACTTCGAGTTAGTAAATACTGAAAAGGTGGTAGTCAGCTCCAGCCCCCGACTACTAAAATGCACTTATCGAGTCTAGAGTCAAAAAGAGATCAATCTATTATGACATTAGGACACAATCAAGTCCTACGCATTATCCTTTTGATATTTCCAGAACATCTAAGTGATACGGTTCATAATGAAGATGGAAATCCTGCTTGAGACAGCATCAAACAAGCTCATGGTAGGTAACTTGTGTGATTCTACACGAATCAAACATGTGATAACTGGAATGCAACTAAGTTTAGATTCTTAATTGATTTAAACTTGATTGTAGGTTTCTTGCAAAATCTGTGTGATCTTGACAGAACATTCAGAGTGACACTCTTTAGTTTTCATAGTGACGAATGGAAATCCTTCCAGTGTCATCCTCAAACAGCAATGCGGTAGGTAACTCGCAAGATTCTTTATGAATCGAGCTTGTGACAAACTGGAAAGCAACAATGGTGCGATTCTTATAGAATCAAACTTGTTCCAGAAATTCTGAATTGACGACTCTAATCAGACAGATAATTTATCCTTACGATTCACTCTTTACGTTCGCAATCTGCTTTGAGACGGTCGAGTAAAGAGAACTGGCTAGTACTACCGGGAAACCCTGTCAAGAAGATTCTTAATCGAATCTACCCGATCACAGGTACGGAATCTAATACCGTCTAACGATCTTTACCGACCGGAGGTAAAACGCTATCGAGTTAGGGTGAGATGTTCAAAGCCATCTCGTCCATATCTATATATGTTGCTGCATATCAAGATGGTGGCGTAGTTGTGTACTAACCGAAGTCGTCTTCACATGTTCATACTAAAAGTTAAAGTCTTCCGCAACTCTGATGGATATTTGAAAGATTAACTACAACTATATTTGTACGGGAGATTGTTAGCCTCTCGATATCAACAAAATATGAATATGTCGATTCAGAAGTCACTATAGCACAAGATGGCGATAATCAAGATACCTAAGAACGTAATAGGTCATCTTAGTCACAAGGAGCACAAGATGAAGATCTCAAACACTCTAAGTCAAACGACAAAGGCTCAAGATAAATATCACAAAAGCATGAAGGAACAATGCCGTTACAAACAAGATCAAGACCAAGATACAAGACCAAAGAAGGAAGATCACCTCCACAAGAATGTATTCTCTTAATCAACTTATGTATTTAAAGATGACCGATAAATTAGAGGAGATTGTTAGCCCTATATTTTATATAGTCGAACAAGAATGTAATAGGTCATCTTAGTCGTTAATGGTCTTGTAATGTAATAGGTTAGTCGGGTTAATCGGACTTGGACTTAAGCTAATATTGTATAAGTTAGGGGCTCTAAGCCCAAAGAACCAAGCCCGGCCCAAGAAACAAGCCCATGAGCCCATCAAGCTCATGGGTATATATACCCTCTTCCATGTGTGGAAGAGGGTGTTGGTTAACATTCACTTTCTCTCTCTAGAAAAGATTAACCTTCCATTCTCTCTACTTTCTCTCTCTACCTTCAACTATTTCTCTCTCTAAATATCATCTTAATATTGTGTTATGGATTGAAGTGGGATTAACAAATATAATCTAAATAAGATTACTATTCGCTTAAGTAAAAGAGTTATACACTATCCTTATATAGTGATAAGGATCCACCTATATTCAGTAATTATCTCTTGCTTGGACCGCAAGAGTAGGAGAGCCCAGTTAGGGTCCTCTCAGGTATAAAAAGAACCCCAGAGGTTCCACAAAGGTACGATACTCACATACATTATAACCCTCTGTTGGAAATACGTTTTTACGTTGTTAGGAAGGTTCGGTCACTCCAACAATATATACATAGTATGGGATCGTAGTCATAGTCTAAACATATAACCCACAAAGCCCACATGTAGGGTGGGCTATATAAACCCCCTCCTAGCATGTTAGGAGGGGTGGTTTTGGTGGTTGGTTATTCACTTAATGTAATATTTCATCTTTTCTCTCCACCTTCTCACTACTTTCTCTCTCTAAGATCTTCATCTATCTCTCTCTCTAATAATCATTCCATCTATTCTATAATCCAAGGATTACGATAAAATGTCAATTGGTATCAAGAGCCATGGGATGATTGTTTGGTTTTTGTGTTTGTGTTCTTGATTCAAACACCTATTTTGATCCAAACACATTCGTACAAAAAAAATTTTATGGTTTAATCTTGATATAAATCATCTACATACTTATGGTAGTGATTTGGTATTTTTACTTCGGTTAAAAACACAAAAATTTTGGGTGTTTGATTCATTTGTTGGCTAAAAATCTCGAAATTGTTGTGTACTATCCGAGAAAAGTTGGAATCTTCTCCATCGCAAAAGGGTTGTATATTCCGATCCGAATATTGCGATCGCAAAAACCCTAGGGTTTCTACATTGCGATCGAATATTCAGATAGCTCATTGTGATCTGTATCGCGATCTGATCTTGCGATCTGTATTGCGATCTAACATTGTGATCTAAACTTACGATCTACATTGCGATCTAAAGTTACGATCAAGGATTACGATCTAAAGTTGCGATCAAGGATTGCGATCTAAAGTTGCGATCAAGGATTGCGATCTAATGTTGCGATCAAGGATTACGATCTAAAGTTGCGATCAAGGATTGCGATCTAAAGTTGTGATCAAGGATTGCGATCTAAAGTTGCGATCAAGGATGGCGATCTGAATATTGCGATCTGAACATTGCAATCTGAATATTGCGATATGAACATTGCGATAGCATTCCGATAGAGTGACAAGTATTCCAAGATTTTTCAAAAACGTGTGTGTTATTTTGTCTTGGAATCTTTTGGTTTATCGAGAACAAGTATTAGGGGATTTCAACATTATTTCTCGATTTCAACACACCACAACAAACATAATTACTTTCTTTCATTGTTCGATCGTTAAGTAATCCTCACCTTCATTTATCATCGATTTTCAATGGATTTGTTGAATTCGACATCTCGAGAGGGAGAATTGCAGAAGATGCAAGAAGAAGCAAGACAAAAATGGCAGGTATCATTTAGACAATTTGAATGTCATCTCTACGAGCTTACCAAGCTAGACTACGGACCATCCTTTGTGGCAGTCTTTAGTCAAGATGCTCCTTTCTTCATGGAGGCTATGATGATAAACTTGGATATTCTTCAGAAGCAACTTGACAAAGAAGACTTTAATCACATTGAATCCGTATCTGCACTTCAAGTTCTTTTGCAACAATTTTCGACCTTTCTTCAATTCGATGTTGCCAAGAAAGAAAATTCAGTGCTCTGTCAGTCATTCCTTGAAGACATGCATACGTTCAAGACTTCCGTGGTACTTTGTCCAAATGCCTGACCTGTCTTACACATTTGTTTCAAGAACGATCACGACTTCAAATTGCTTATGATAATTGGAAGCAAGAAAATCCGATCCATATGCCAGAGGAAACAAATGGTCTTACAGATGACTCAAAGGAGACCGCTTTGGTTAACGATGATAGCAGCGTCAATGCATCACGACAACGTAACTCAAGCATGCATGACGAAGAGCCAATAGTTGAGGTACAATTGAATATTGAATCTCACAATGATCTACAGCATGTTGAGAACTCAGAACCTACCTATCACAAACATGCGATGGAAAAGGGTGATTCCACTTCTGATTCATCCGATGTGAGTCATAATGGGGGAGAGAATGATCAAAATGCTCAAGATCCTGATATATGCCTTATGACTGCTTCGTTAACCAATTCTGCTTTTAGGATTAAAGAGCTTGAAACGATCATAGCTCAACAATCAAAAGAGCTTGAGGATACCAAAATTGAATTTTCGAAGAAAACGGATAAATTTGAAAAGTACTTTGAAAAACTTGAAAATTCAAACGTTGTTCTTGAACGAAAATTAAATCAAAAAACTCAAGATTCTAAAGCCGAAAAAGATAAATTTGTGAAACAAATTACTTTGCTAGAATCTAAATTGGCATCCCAAGACCTCTTACAAAAGGAAAACGAGACCTTAAAACAGCATTATAATGAGTTAAATCATTCTATCGTAGAGATGAGGTCTAAAACTCTAGAGTGAACGACCTTGTTAACCACTGAAAATGCTGATTTAAAGGCTCAGGTTCAGAAAAAGGTTTTTGCTATAGCTTCTCTAAAAAACGAGCTAAGGAAAATTAAGGGCACTAGTGTGGACATTAAGCTTGAAAAACCATCAATCTTGGGGAAACCGCCTAAAAATCAGTCCGTTCGTCAACCGACTACATTTAGATCCGAGCGACCAAAATCCTCGAGACCGCGGTTTGCCTCCCAAGTTGACATGGTTCAAAGTTCTAGACCAGTCACTCCACTATTTAGGCCTACTATGATCAAATCAGCGTTTGCAAAACCTACAAACAAGACTGCTACTAGTGATTCTAGGTATAGTTCTAAGAATATGCCACAACATATGTTGATTAGTATGCCTAATAATCACTATGTAGATGCATCTAAGAAAATGACACAAGCAAGAACTAGGATTTCTAGATCTCATTCGGATCTTAAACACGGTGTTTGTTCCGTATACATGAAAAGTGTCTTCAAGACAAATCATGCGGCTTGTGTAACTAAAGTCTTGAAGGAGCTGGACTCAAGTGCTAAAAGAGGGATTCCTAAAGGAAATAAGTCTTCTACCACTAAGTCTTCCGTTGTGCATAAGAAAACCATGTCGCCTAGATCCAATCTTAGGTGGCAACCCACGGGTAGGATTATCAATTCAGTTAATCTTCAATGGGTTCCTACAGGAAGGATGTTTCCCTCTAGCTCTACCAAAGTTGGCTGTGAACCCCTGCATGGTTCTAAAATAGATATCGCTAACCCATTTGAAAGTATGCAAATTGCTGATTCCAGTACAGGTACTAAAGTCAAGCATCAACAACAACAAACCGCTCAAATCTCTGTATACCATTCAACTAAGGACACTCTTAGCGTTTGGTTGCTAAAGAAGCTGATATCTACGAATCAAGTGTTTTAGGGGATTTACGATTAAGCTAACAATATGGCTCATTGTCAAATCACTGTCTATGACCCGAACTTCAAAGAAAGGGAAGTTTATCTCGTCAACGATAACTTACCCTCAAAACGAGAAATTAAATTTTCTCAGACACGAGCTTACATTTCAACTATTCAAAGGTTTTAAGCTCGTGTATATGGTTCATCGTTAAATACCAGACGATGACCCGATCTTCAAATAAAGGAAAGTTTATCGCTGATGATAAGTTCATAAACTTATCCTCACAACGAGAAATTAATTTTTCTCGGGCATGAGCTTATATTAAAAACATTCGAAGTTTTTAAGCTCATGCACAATGGCTCACAGTCACATTACAGATTGTGACCCGGACTTCAAATAAAGGGAAGTTTATCCATTCAACGATAACTTACCCTCAAAACGAGAAATTAATTTTTCTCGGGGGACACGAGCTATTATTAAAACCATTCAACGGTTTTCAGCTCGTGTATATGACTTCTAAGTAAATGTCAGCTTAGAACTTGCTCTTCGGTTAAAAGGAAGGTTTATCGCCGATGGTAACTTATCCTTAACAACGGGAAGTTTACAACTTCTCGGACTTAAGCTCGTTTAGTAAGATATTCAACATTTTAAGCTCAAGTAATTGGTTTTCAAAACTTTGAACATAATTTTTCAAGAATTTCTCAAAAGGTTTTTCTAAATCTTTCAAAATTGTGTGTTCAAAAATGTTTTGATAAAAAGAGCATGTCTTCTGGAATCGATAATATTTCGATACTAGAAATGTCATTCAATAATGACACGGGGTTGTAAATAAATTTCGAGCAGAAGTTCAAAATGTTTTAAAACATGCTCAAAATGGCTAGCAATTATTTCTGATAGTAACCCGCTTTTCATATTAAAGTCAAGCATTTCACCAAAAAGCTTTGACTCAACAACGGGAATTAATTTTCTCGGGCATGGTTTACTTTATAACCATATAAGGGATTGTGTTTACATTATAACACAATCTAACACGGATATATGTACGCATCAGTGCATCTATTTGTTAAAACAAGAGAAATCTTGTTTTTATGAAGTTATCATCTCTACAACCATAACAATCTACAATTGGTATTTACATACTCGACGATGCGACTACTGAAACAGCGACTACAGCTCTTTCAATAGAACACGGGTCAACAATTGAGGGGGAGCAATTGTCAAGCGTTCAGAATCTTCGATGCCGAAAGTGCCAAGTTCACTAATTGGTGTCAAGACAATGATATCAATCGTACACATGGTGTCGAGGAAGAGATAATTTCAGACGTTACGGGGAGACCAACATTCGTCATAAAGAACCACGTGATCTTATCACATGATGTTCTTATCATTCAGGTCCAACCTCGTAAATTATCTATCTTGTGAATACATTATCATATTTGATCTTTGCACATGATATGTACACCCTCATTAGTTTGAGGGGGAGCTTGTGTCAATCATGAAGATAATTATATTTACATCTTTCTTCCCAAATTTTTCTTAAAATTTCATTAAATCAATTGATATTAAAAACATCGATTGGGTTAATATTTTTAATATGGGGAGAAAATGTGATTTAATATTGAGATCAATAGTGGTTTAATTAATGTGATGGCTCACTCCTACATATGCGAAATGTTTTCGAATATCGTGGCATATGTTAAGGGGGAGCAAAATGGATTTGTACTTCAAAGTGGATTTAATGGTGACGTATACTTACCTACAACATCTTAATTCACGACGGTGACGATTGTGGTGACATAAGGATGGTAGGATAGGTTAGGTCCAATGATTCTTCCAAAACCGGAGGAATCTTCCCAAGGACATTCCATAGCTAGAAATAGTAGTCCTTAGGAAAGATGAAGAAAGATTGTGAACGTAGCTGAATGCCGACCAAGTACTTAAGTTAGCACTGGAACAATCATAACAAGGTGCTAATTATGACGTATTGGTAAGCATTGAAGGGGTTGAAGAATGAAAAAGAATTGTAAAGATAAAGGGTCTAAAGAAAGAAGCCCTCCTTACAACTTAGGCAAAAACCGAGTCAACTCATATGCTATTGAGATCATTTTTAATGATGCTCGATATTGAAGATAGACATCATGGACCCAGTGATGCAATGCACAACCCATCCCAGCTAACTCAGATATCTCTCAAAAGATATTTGATTTAATCACACGGTGACAACGCATTATCTATTGATTTATTCACTCCGAATAAATTGGTATTGAAATGGTGGCACTCCTCTCCAGCCTCCGATCACTAAAAATCCAAAAAGCACGATCGAGTCTAGAGCCATTTGAGATCATCAAATATCTCATTAGGACACACTTTCATAATTCCTTGCTTTTTCACACACTATGAAAAGTAAGAAAAATCTTCAGAGTCCTACGCAAAATCTTCATGATCTTGCCTGAACATCTGAGTAATACGCAAGTATTTACTATGAAGATGGAAATCCTTCTTGAGTGAACATTAAAAAGCTCATGGTAGGTGACTTGTGCGATTCTTTATGAATCAAACTTGTGACAACTAGAAAGCAACAGTTGTTTAATTCTTAATTGAATTTAAACACGTTCTAGGCCTCTACGCAATATCTCGGTGATCTTGCCAGAACACTCAGAGTGACACCCTGATGTTTACAGTGATGAGTGGAAATCCTTCTAGTGTTAACCTCAAACAGCACTTGGTAGGTAACTTGCAAGATTCTATATGAATCAAGCTCGTGACAACTGGAAAGCAGCGATGATGCGGTTCTTAAATGAATTTTACTTGTTCCAGGAACAGGAATTGACGACTTCAATCATAAGGATAATTTTATCTAAATCATTCACTCTTTACGTTCGTAGTCAGCTTTGGACGGTCGCGTAAAGAGAACGGGTTTACCCGCGAAATCTTGTAAAGGAGGATCTTAATTGAAACTACCTACCACAAGTACGATATTTAATATCGTTCAACGGTCTTCACCGACCATAGGTAAAAGGCTACCTAATTAGGTTAAAATGTTCAAAGCCATTTCATCCGTGTCTATGTTTTGTTGCTAATTGTCTTATGCAGCATAACAAGAAGGTGGCGTCGCGGTATACCAAAAGAAGTCATCTCCGCATGCTTATATTTTCTGCACTTAATACTTTAACAAATTCAAGAAAGCCTAAAAGTCAAGTCTTCCGCTGTATCAAACTCTGAAGCTTTCAAGAATTTATAAAGGTGTAAGTATGTGGGACATGAAGTCACGAAGAGGCGAATATCACAAGTGATGGATGCACAAGGTCAAGGCAAGGAAACATGCTCAAGACTAAAGTCAAAGATCTCATCAGCATATTCACAAGATAAAGAAAAGACGACTACGAGTTCAAGACAAAGCATAGTATGCTAGTTTTATTTTATTATTGTAACTCGGGTAACGCCCTTGTTTGGAGTGACCCCCTTAGGGGGGATTGTTGGAACTACGTTTTTACGTATTTAGGAAGGTTCAGTCACTTCAACAATATATAGATAGTATGGGCTCGTAGTCATAGTCTAAACATATAACCCACAAAGCCCACATGTAGGGTGGGCTATATAAACCCCCTCCTAGCATGTTAGGAGGGGTGGTTTTGGTGGTTGGTTATTCACTTAATCTAATATTTCATCTTTTCTCTCCACATTCTCACTACTTTCTCTCTCTAAGATCTTCATCTATCTATCTCTCTAGTAATCATTCCATCTATTGTATAATCCAAGGATTACGATAAACTGTCACCCTCACATATACTCAAACCGATTACTTACTCTCACGCCGGAGTCTAATCGTGGGACACGCACCCACGATAAACCTAACGATGTCTGTTAATTAGTGTGCAGGATTTTCAAATAAGTTCACTTGGTGCAAGATCCGGAGTCCACAAGACCCCGAATTAAGCCTAATTCGGGTCAATTGCGGTCCATCCAACTTTTGTATCAATAAGTTGGTGCCATCCGTGGGACCCTACACTAAACTCTAAAGCATGGCTAAGGGTGGTACGAATCTGACTCATCCAAAAGGCGGATCTAAGAAAACACAGGGTTCGGAACCACCTAACAACTCTGGGCGGGGGAGTGGAGGAAGAGCACCACGGGTGCCGATTCCCCAACTCGTCACCCCTAGTCCACTGGCCACAAGAGAGGTGTCCTCCTCAAGGGAAGCCCCTAGCTCAATCCAGAATGAGGCACCACCAAACTCGAGAACTGAGTTAATGTTGCAAACCGGGGCAGGACCCTTCCCTGACCCAAATCCAGACATGAACGATTATGTCGTAAGAAACTTCGATGCTCTAATCTCACTCGTGACAGCACAGATGAGAGCGAATCCAGCGAATGACCTAAGGGTCAACTTGGATTTTGATAGGAACTTCGTGCTTTAAGAGGGTCAAACTCTAATAAGGAGTCCCGTCGGTAAAAGAGAAAGCAAAGGAGAGAAGGAAAACAGAGGGGACAAGGCATGCCAACAACCCCCAAACACGCAATTTACTCCGACGCGTCGATCATCAAGGATGCTTCGTCCTTGGAGGAATCCCAAGACTCAAGGGAGAGGAGTGTTGTTGGTCCACGAATCTTGTGCAAACATCGAATCTGTGAAGAACAATGAAGAACATTTGCACAATTATACCAATTGACTAACTAATAACACAAGCTTGTACTTTTCATCGTATGTATATATTATTAATAATGAATCAACAAATATACATGACTTGCCCGGTTGTTTGCGGAACAACAACCGGGCGATGAATGACAAACTAAACTCCCATGTTCATAGCTAGCTAAGCTTATGCAACAATGGGAGGATGAAACCCTAAGCCACTAAAGTATTACATGTTTGTTTCTGTGGGTAGGAATCATTAACTATTCTATTACAAGTACCACATATATATAGTGGGAGTGTGAAGCTTCCTTGAGAAGCTTTAATAAAGTACAAGTAACCACCTTGTACTTTGTTGTCTTCATCTTTTGCACCTTTGACAAAGTAAGCCTTCCTCTTGAACCTTTGTCTTTATTGCTAATAAGACATGTGCCCACTAATGAATAAGACACTTCTTCAGGTCTTCTTAACATCTTCAGGTCTTGTAATCAGTAATAGTCTTGAGGAGTTAGTAAGCTATTATGTCATCACTTACTAAATCCATCATCCTTGATTCTTTGCACACTTACTGAGATCCGCCTCAGCTAATGACGAGTCTATCTCGTAGACTCTAAAGAACTCTAAAGAATGACACACTGAACTTATAACATACGTAAGTTCAGTGACTAACACTACTTAGGATACTTTACATCCAAATCCTGTGCAAGGGACAAATCAGGCACTGAATTGACCCAACAAGTGCCTTCATCACACCTACCAACAACAATCAGCGCACTAGCGTAAAGGATAGGTTGGGACCTGACCCAAGGGACGCTGACCCGTTGGCAGAACCATATAAACGACGACAGAGCGTCCTCAGACGACTTGGGAAACGGGAAGGAAGTTCCTCCCTGGAATCATATAAACAAGGACAACGAGGAAGGGAAAAAAGCGCAAGGAGGCCTGGACAGAGAAAATCCCCGAGTGATAGCTCATCAGATTCCGACTTCAGCGACCACCACCCTCGACATCGCATGACAACCTCCTGACCTCCTCCTCCTCAGACTCCTCCGACTATTATAGGAAACGTCGTAGAACATCACGACAACCAAGAATACGCATCGATGAAGAGTGATCCCTTCCATGGTTCCGCGAGAGAGGAAACGCGTTTTCAAAAGGCATTACTACCTACAGGGATGAAAAAAGGAGACGCATGCCGTCTAACGTCAAGACTTACGATGGCACGACCGATCCGGATGATCACCTAATTGAGTCACAAGCAGGAATAGAACAATGGCCGAAGGCTATGTGGTTTCACATGTTTAATTCCATGCTAATCGGGAACGCATGAAACTAGTTCGACATACTGCCAAGAAAAAGCATCAACGGATTTGAAGAATTACGAAGAGCATTCAAGAGAAACTATGTCGAACAGAAGAAGTGCGACAAAAGTCTTGTTTCACTCGCGAGGGTTAAACAAAGACATAACGAATATCTTGAAGATTTCGTGGAGCGCTTCAAATCCGAATGCAACCAGATCAAGGAATGTCCCGAAATTTTAAAAATCTCAGGTTTTCTGGCGGGGATTACCAACCCGGACTTAATAAGGAAGCTGAATGACATAATTCTGGAAACCTTTAACGGAGTGATGCGAAGGCTTCGAGCATTTATCCAATGGGAGGCTGCCGCGGCAGATAGCAGGCAGACGACCTCCAACTGTAAATTTTAAGACCTACCCGAGAAGCAGCCATACAACCAGAATATCATTCGCGCTCTAGATTTCCAAGACACTCAGAAGACATTGTGTAACACCAACAACAACAAGTTTACTCCATTAAGTATGACTTCAAGGGAGATATTTCTATCAGAAGGCTCGAATTTCCCAAAGCCTAGCCCGATGACTGGTACAGTAGATAAAAGAGACGATAGCAAGTACTGCGAGTACCACGATGACAAGGGTCACGCTACCGATAAATGCATACAACTAAAGAAGCACATCGAAAGCCTCGTCAAAGACGGGAAATTGAACCACCTCATCCGAGATTGGAGGAAGGGAGCGGAAACAAAAAAAATGATATCAAAAAACAAAAAGAAAAACCCATAACCATATACATGGTGCAAAGAGATGAATAGAACTTACATAGGAGAATGATCCAAGAATTGTCGCACGACAAGGAGATCTCGTTCCCTAATTTCACTGATATCCATTACAGGTAGGGGTGTCCAAAAAGTTGACCCGACCCGAACCCGACCCGAACCCGAACCCGAATAATCATATTCGGGTCGGGTCACTCGGGTCCAAAAGTGTATTAGGGTCAATTCGGGTTGACCCGAATTGACCCGAGTTCTAATTGGCTCGGGTTCGGGTTATATATTTTTTACCCTTGACCCGACTTGACCCGACCCGACTTGACCCGAACCCGACCAACCCGACTTGACCCGACTAAAATTACATTTTTTACATTGTATTAGTACTTAATTTAGCCACTTTTTACACATTTTCCTTAAACTCGGGTTGACCCGAACCCGAGTTGACCCGACCCGAGTTGACCCGACCCGAATTGACCCGAAGCCGAGTGACCCGAGTTCTAATTAGGCTCGGGTTCGGGTTATATATTTTTTACTCTTGACCCGACTTGACCCGACCCGACTTGACCCGACCCGAGTTGACCCGAACCCGACCGGGTCAACCCGAATCACACCCCTAATTACAGGTAGGGAGCGTTGGCAATCAACATGAGCCTTGGGGACCGTGCCATTCATAACATGTGCGTCGATGGAGGATCCGCGGAAAACATATTGAATGAACATTTCTTCGCACAGATACCTACCGAGATAAGAAACAAACTAAGGTAAACCACACCTATGCACACAGGGTTTATTGGTGAAAAAAACCCGACCATTAGGGCAGATCCGGACCCCAGTAACAATAGAAAACGATGATCACTCGGCCACCGTATGGATGGACTTCATGGTAGTACGCTCCCAATCGGCGTACAACGGCATTATCGGCCAGCCAGGCATCCTGGCGCTACGCGTCGTGCCATCCATGATACATGGTATGTTCAAATTCCCGGTAAGGGATGGAGCAGTCACCGTCCGTAATGAGGGTAGGAGAGAAGGAAACAACAGCACCTCCATCTTAGGCAAAAAGAGGAAGAATGTCGCGCAACAGCAAAGCAAATATGACACGTGGTCTGGCTCACACACAGCAAGGAAAAATCGAAGCCCGACAAGATACCAAGAGGAGAGTGCAGAGAGCGACGCATTCATAGGAGATGGATCATCAACCCACCCCCTATGGATCTTGCTCTCGACAGGATTCTCACGTAAGGGGGGACCCGATGCAGGATTCATCCTTATGTATCAGTTGAATACCCAAATAGCCCGTGCGCTGCACTTCGTATTCATCGCTATGAGCAGTGAAGCCGATCACGAAGCATTAATAGCAGGACTAGAATTCACATCAAGGATGGATATCCAAAACTTGGTAGTATGCGTATACTCTCCCCTACTAGCAAATTGGGTAGCAGGAAAATATAAACCTAGGGGGACAAGCTGATCCGGTATACGCAGAAGTTAAGAGCCATGGCTAGCCAACTTGGAGAATTTTCCATACAAGAAGTGTTGGAAATTCACTTTATGTGACGACATTTAAGAATTCCCATTAGTTATCATAGTCACACACGCTTAGACTAGACTAGGTACAATGTATAGTTAAGTGTTTGGTGTGTGGCTATATATACCCCTCCTATGCTTCCAAGGAGGGGTGTTGATTGTGTTTCATTTTCAAGTTTAGTACACTTTTTCTTATTTCACACACAACCACTTTCTCTCTCAACTCAACAATGGCTTCCACCTTCTACCACCCACCTAGACCACCGGATTAGCTAAAAGAAAATCTACAATTGGCATCAGAGCCTCGGTTCAATCCTTGGATCGTGTTCTTGTTTTCGATTCGGTGGTCTAAAAATTTTTTTTGGTCTCGTTCTATCATTTTTTTGATCCAAGTTGTTAATTTTTTGTTACGTTGGTCATTATATTTTTTTCACAATCTGTCTAAAAAGTCACATTATCATGTTTGTCTCATTAGCTATCATGTTTCTGGTCACATTATCGTCCACATCTGGTATTCATAACCCACACTTGTCCAAACAATCAAACTTTTCCTGGTCAAAAGTCAAGTCAAACCTGCCATATTTTCTTGTATTTGGTATTTTTGTGACTGGGTTTTGATGAAGTTTCATTCTTTCTGGTAATTTTTTGTATACACATGATGATGAAGATCTGCCAGAAAATAAACCAGATCCAGAAAACATGACCCTGAAAAAATGGCAAAAGTACTTATGGATAAGAGTTTTCAGATATGCACATTCCGATGCACGCATTCTGATGCTATCATTCCGATGGCTATTTAGATCGCATGGATTGCGATGGGTAGTTTTTTGACACATTCCGATGGGTTCGACCTATCCATTGCGATGAGACTCATTCCGATGAGTCACATTGCGATGGGTGGTTTGACCTATCGGAATGGCATCTATGTCGTTATGCTGCAAAAAAATTTCTCACATTCCGATGGAAGTTCTTTTTTCATTGCGATGGGTTTTTAGAGAAAACATTGCGATGGAAGTAACAGCTTAAACATTCTGATGGGTTTTAATATTTTTTCATTGCGATGGATTTAAAAAGCTATATTGCGATGGCCCAATTTTTCTTGAGTCCATGCTTCAGAATCAGTCAAAACAAAACGATGAGTTTTTTGTTAAGAAAACATTGCGATGAAATGAAAAGACAGCATGACTAGTTTAAAACATACTGAGCCAAAATCCTTTGACCAGTACCAACATAACACTCCAACCTTTTAACTCCCAATCAACTCCAAGTCTATCCTATGCCCATCGTCACTTAACACCATCTAGACTCGACCCTATAGCATAAACAGTAAATCTCAAATTCGTTCTAATATATAAAAGATCGTTATAGATCTTGATTGTTTGAACAAAAAATCACCATAGATTTATGTTTGGCTTTAAACCAAGTATTAATATTCGAAAGTATATAAAGATCTATAACAACCTTGTTATGATCATTATTTGTTTCGATTTTTAATCTAAAACCCACATGCATCACCAATCGTACCTACCCGAAACCTCAATATTGAGATCTAGAAGACGTTTTCTTCTTGATTCTTCATTTTTTATGGTATATTTGACTTCGAATCGAGTGATGATTTGGTTTGAGTTGATATAACAGTGGATGATTTGTTTGAGGTTTGATATGGAGATTAAGATTTTAGGGGTGTAAGGATTAAGTTTGGTTTGAGTTTGGTAGATGAGTGTTTTTGGTGACTGTTGATGGGAGAAAGATGGGGCGGAGAGAACAATGTGGAGTTTGGGGGCGGAATTAACAAATATGGGATTAGGGTAGTTGTGTGAGAGTTTTTAGGGTTAAATGATTTTGTATAATCCCCATTGACTGCCTTTGACTCGGGTATTTGGTCAATGCTGGGCTGCAAATGATGGGCTGTGTGAATGGACGAAAATAAGTATTTTTTGGGCCAAAATTGTTTGTTTTTACAAATGGTATACTCTATACACGAATTTTTTTTTAAATTATTTATTTTGAATAAAATTTTGTGTATTTTGATATACTTTGGATATTTTAGAGACAAAGTGACGTGACAATGTGACGAGAGGATGTGACAAAAGTGATGTGACCAAGTGTCAAGAATTATTTGACGAGACCAAGAAAAATTTGGGTATATTTTTAGTGACTACAGATTTATTTTTGGATCGGGTATTAATTATGTGAAGTTGAAGACGGATTTTTCGAAGGCGTGTATTTATTTTATCTTCAAAGATAACTTGCTCGTGCTTAATCTTAGAATGAAGACTTGTTTATCTGGTTTCCGGGTTCGGGGTTGTAACACCCCATTTTGGAAATGGAAATATCACAGTAATTATGGCGTGTCATCAAAGCATACAAGGTAAAATGTCTAAACATTACTTGACCATATAAAGGAAAATACCGGAATCAAACATCGGTAGTCCTAAAAGTAAAGCTCATCACACACAAACATAGTATAGTAAAGGAAAAGGACGAAACAATGTCCAAAGCATAAGTATCATAAGGAAAGGAAATGCATAATGTAAAGAAGGCTAGACAGCTTCCAGTCCATATGCACGTACTCTTAGTGTCTACGAGCGTCCCTGAGTACCTGTCGTTTTGGGAACATAGAAAAGGAAAACGGCTGAGCAATACGCTCAGTGCACGGATGTACAATAAAGCATGAATAGGATAAGCATATAACATAATAACAGCGGAAGAAACTAAGTCCCGAGTAACCTGGTTAAGTCTTAATAAAACTGGTTTTATAGTTTGAAAGTCTTATGTTTATCTTATAAAAACTGTTTGTCATATTTTACCATTAGCCAATATAGGTCATGAATATTCACCATGCATGAATAATTGGAGGGGTGACCTCATCATGCAAATTAGAAGGGCTGCCTCTAATTTAATATACTGGTTTATGGGTAGGAGGGATCAGCTCCTTGTGAAGGATGCAAGGCACACACCACATTCACCATGTAATCCTAAATAAAAACGTGTAACTAGGATGCACCCATACGCCCCACATGATAAATATAAGTAAATGGCCAAAAGCTGAAGGGACGCCACGAGCAATCACTCCGCCGTGGTGAAGTCATAACATCAGTGCCTCTAATGTTATGGTTATGGTACCTCCATAACTAGGTGAAACTGGTCATGCATGTATATGGCTATAGGTAATCATATTTAAACATAAGCAATCAAACACGTAACTTATACTACGGGAAAACAGTTGGCTGCATACGGGGAATCCTAATAAGGAAAGAATGTCCATACTGAAAGGACGGGAATCCGTACCTTATGTCCAGTGAACGGGAACGATGAACTGTGAGAATCCTACTTCCGAAACACTAGTGCTACATAAATACGTACATGAAATAAGTATCTGCTTACTAACTACATAGCTGGTTTTATGTCATGTCTTAGCTTATTTTATGTGTTCTTACTATATTACACTGTTTAAAGCCTTAAACTGTGTTAAATCTTATATTCTGTTCATTCTGATTAAGTATTTCTGATATTTCATGTGTTATTATACTTACTGTGTAATAATAAGTAACTTTCCAAAAATAGCAGGTTTCCTAAAATAGAAAGTTTCCAAAAATAGAAAGTTTCCAAAAATAGAAAGTTTCCAAAAATAGAAAGTTTCCAAAAATAGAAAGTTACCAAAAATAGAAAGTTTCCAAAAATAGAAAGTTTCCAAAAATAGAAAGTTTCCAAAAATAGATTTACTGCTTAAAATAGATAAGTTTCTAAAAATAGAAAGTTTCCATAAATAGATTAGCTGCCTTAATTAAATAAGTTTCCATAAATAGATTAGCTGCCTTAAATAAATAAGTTTCTAAAAATAACTGGTTTCCATAAATAAAATAGCTGCCTTATTTAATTAAGTTTCTAAAAATAGAAAGTTTCCATAATTAGAAATAAGCTGGTTAAATAAACTATGTAAATAAGCCTAAGTATTTTCATGATTATTTTCTAAGTCATATGATATATTATATAGTTTAATAATTATTTCATGTAATTTAATTAAACTATAGGTTATAATATTTAATTAAAGTATGACATGTTTTTAATTAAATATATTAAATACTTAGGTTAAAATATGTATTATTAAATATTAATAATATAACCTAAGTCATGTTTAATTAATTAATTATAACCATAGTTTTAAAAATAATTAATTAATTATAAGTCTTAATAATATAAATACTTAGGTTAAAATAATTTCATGATTATTAATAATTAGTTAACCTAAGTCATGTTATTAAATTAATTACATCATTATTAATTTAATTTTAACATAAGTTCATAACATATAAAAAACTAACATAACCATAATCCGGATCTAAGCTTAAAAACATGAACCGGACATGAATCGACATCGTACCCCGACCCAAATCGGGGTACCCCTTGCTGCCGTGGGACCCACACGCACCAACCAAGACCAAAAAGGTATTGGTGGTGGCCGGCTAAACAAACCGAACCCCCTTGGGGTCGGTTGTACCTTGCGGCCCAAAAACAAACACCTCTTAATCGACCCTCTGATTTAATTAATGATCAAAACATGTTAGATCTATGTTTAATTAATGTGTTTTTATAAAAGCATCACGTGTTCATAATTAAATAAAAGATTAATTAAAAGAAAAGGTTAAAAAGGTTTTACCGAATTCGTGGATCAAGAGGGTGAAGAACAAACACGAACAAACAATATATTAACAAGATCAAAGATCAAGAAATCACCTTGTTGGTGATTTGAAGGTGGCGGCACACAAAGGAGGAGAAAGAGTGATTTTAGGTTTTCTTGAAATCTTCTGTAAAAGTGATTTTTGAGTAGTAAAAATCTATTTAACCCCCTCTTAGTAAAATTGGTAATGGGCTTGGCCCATTACCTTGTTTTGGCCGCGGGTAGGGACTCCCCCGTGGGGTTCCCGTACCTCGTTTCGTGTCTTGTTATTTAGTACACGTTTATGTTTAATTATGTTCGTGTTTTTAATGTTCTCTTTACGTAAATACCATACACTTATATATTTAATTACGCTCGTATTAAATATATATACGTAATTAATCATAGTTCGTGTTTTAATTACGCTCGTGATTTCGTGATCGTAAGTTCGTGATTAATTATTGCTAAATAATTATTACATGGTCGTGCAAATAAAATACTTATCGTGTTCTAACACGTACGTAATACGTAAACTCCTAACACGTAATGTAATCATGCTATATTAGGAAAGTTTTTAACTAGTACGTACGATCCTAAGGGTACTATGCATGGTAAAAGCATGCGGGTTTTACAACTCTTCCCCCCTAAAAAGAATAATTTGTCCCCGAATTATAGATAAAGTAAACTGGAAAAGAAGAACATACCCGAATTCAAAATATGAAATGAGGGTAAGAAGCCTGGATAGACTCCTCCGTTTCCCAAGTGGCTTCCCGCTCGGTATGGTCCCTCCATAGAATTTTGACGAATGGAATCGTCTTCTTTCTCATGACTCGTTCTTGCCTGTCAAGAACTCGTTCGGGTTCTTCTATAAAAGTGAGATCTTCACGTATCTGTTCCAGTGGATACTTAACCATGTGAAGGGGATGATATTGGTACCCTCTGAGTAAGGACACATGAAACACATTGTGCACATGCGAAAGTTGTGGAGGTAACGCCAATCGGTAAGATACTTCACCGACTCGTTCAATGATATCAAACGGTCTGATGAAACGAGGACTGAGCTTCCCTTTAATCCCGAAGCGTCTAACACCACGTGCCGGCGAAACCTTAAGGAAGACGTGATCTCCTACATTAAAGTGTAAATCACTACGATGCTTGTCGGCGTAACTCTTCTGACGTGACCGTGCCTCCTGAATATTCTGCCTAGCTACTGTGATCTTCTCGTTTGTCATCTCTATGATTTCTGGTCCTTCGAGTGTTCGCTCGCCAACCTGATCCCAGCAGATTGGGGCGCGACACTTTCTGCCATACAACATCTCAAATGGAGCACACTTAATGCTTGCGTGCCAGCTGCTGTTGTATGCAAACTCCACCAAACAGATGTATTCGTCCCAATCACCCGTCCATTCCAACGCACATGATCTCAACATATCCTCTAATGTTTGAACGGTTCGCTCCAACTGTCCGTCCGTTTGAGGATGAAAAGCCGTGCTAAGCTTAAGTTGTGTACCCCAAGCTTTCTGCAGACTTTTCCAAAAGCGCGAAGTGAATCGAGGATCTCTGTCTGAGACGATGCTGGATGGTGCACCGTGTAGTCTCATGATCTCTCGTCTGTACGTATCTGTGAGTTTACTTACCGGATCTTCCTTGCGGATAGGTAAGAAATGAGCTGATTTGGTAAGTCGATCAACGATAACCCAAATTGCATCGTGCTTCCTTTTGGTAGGCGGAAGACCGGTAACAAAATCCATGGTGATTTTATCCCACTTCCACTCTGGAATATCTAACGGTTGAAGGAGACCGCCAGATCGCTTATGCTCAATCTTAACCTGCTGGCAGGTAAGACATTTGGAGACGTAAGTGGCCACATCCTGTTTCATACCACTCCACCAAAAGTACTGCTTGATGTCATGGTACATTTTAGTTGAACCAGGATGTATCGAGAATGGGGAGCTATGAGCTTCTGCTAGCAAAGCTTTCTGGAGTTCTTGGTCGTCAGGAACACAAAGTCTAGTGCCCTGCCATACGATACCATCTGCATCTACTCTGAATTCTGTCTGCTTCTCCAAATTCTGTATTATCGCCCATATTTCTCCGTCATCCTTCTGAGCTTCCTTGATCTTAGATAGTAACTCGGGTTCTACTCTAAGATTAGCCCAGTAACCTTGTTGTCCACGTACCATGATCTCGATGTCTAGTCGCTCCAAGTCTCTTGTGATTTCCTCTTCGATTCTAATGATGTTGATCATTCCGGACTTCCTGCTAAGGGCATCTGCTACTACATTTGCCTTTCCGGGATGATACTGTAGATTAATGTCATAATCCTTCAACAGCTCTAACCATCTCCTCTGCCTCATGTTCAATTCACGCTGAGTGAAGATATACTTCAAGCTCTTGTGGTCCGTGAAAATGTCACATGATTCTCCATATAAGTAGTGTCTACATATCTTCAATGCAAACACGACTACAGCAAGTTCCAGATCGTGCGTGGGGTAATTCTCTTCATAAGGCTTAAGCTGCCGTGAAGCGTACGCGATCACTTTCCCATGTTGCATGAGAACACAGCCAAGTCCCTTCCCTGATGCATCGCTGTAGATTTGAAATCCACCCGTACCAAATGGTAGAGTAAGAATTGGTGCAGATACTAGCTTTTGCTTAAGGTCTTCAAAGCTCTTCTCTCGATCTTCAGTCCAGACGAATTTCTCCCCTTTCCGCATCAGTTTGGTCAATGGTAGTGCTAGGCGGGAAAAGTTCTCCACGAACCTACGGTAATAGCCAGCTAAGCCTAAGAAACTGCGGACTTCAGTCGCTGATGTCGGCCTCGGCCACTTAGTAATGGCCTCAACCTTCGCTGGATCCATAGTGATTCCTTCTGCTGACACAATGTGACCTAAGAATGCCACCTTGTCTAACCAGAACTCACACTTGGAGAATTTAGCATACAGCTGCTTCTGACAAAGAATCTGTAGTACTGTACGAAGATGGTCTTCGTGTTCCTCCTTGGACTTAGAGAAAATCAGGATGTCATCGATGAAAACAATGACGAACTTGTCCAGAAATTCATGGAAGATTCTGTTCATCAGATCCATGAACACTGCTGGAGCATTTGTCAGGCCATATGGCATAACTACAAACTCGTAGTGGCCATAACGAGTACGAAAGGCAGTCTTAGCAATATCCTGCTCCTTGACTCGTAACTGATGATAGCCTGACCTAAGATCGATCTTGGAGAAGTGTTTGGCCCCTTGGAGTTGGTCAAACAGATCGTCAATGCGTGGCAGTGGATACCTATTCCGAATGGTAATCTTGTTGAGCTCGCGATAGTCTATGCAAAGACGCATACTGCCGTCCTTCTTCTTAACAAACAAGACCGGTGCGCCCCATGGAGATGCGCTCGGTCGAATGAAACCTCGTTCAAGAAGTTCTTGCAGTTGATCCTTCAGCTCCTTCAGCTCTATGGGAGCCATGCGATAAGGAGCCTTGGAGATTGGTTCAGCTCCTGGAACCAGTTCAATACTGAATTCCACTTCTCGTGCAGGTGGTATGCCCGGAAGTTCTGCTGGAAACACATCTTGGAATTCCGACACTATGGGTTGATCCTGAATCGATGGAGATTCAGCATCCATGTCGTGAACCGTAGCTAGATAACCCTCGCAGCCATGTGACAGTAGTGCACGCGCTTGCAGGGTGGATATGACTTGTACAGACCGTCCGGGTATGAACCCGTTATGAATGTACTCTGGTGCATTGACATCACCGAAGATAACTCGATATGAATGGCAGTCTATGGTAGCATGATATTTGGATAGCCAATCCATGCCCAAAATCATGTCGAAGTCATTCATGTCCAGCGGAAGTGCGTCGACAGGTCGAACCTTATCATCAAATTCTAGGGGAAGACTCTTGTATACATAGGTGATTAATACAGAGTCCCTCAAAGGCGTGGAAATAGTAAACCTATTTTCTAGTGGCAAGGGAGGCATCCTAATGTTCTTAGCATAAGCCGTAGAAATAACCGAGTGAGTAGCACCCGTATCGAAAAGAACACATGCAGCGCGACCATACATATACAAGATTCCAGTGATGGTACCTGTAGACTTGTTGGCCTGGTCTCGAGATGTCGTGTAGACACGCCCGGCAGTAGGAGGCGGCTTGGTATCAGCATGTCCCGATGTACCCTCCATCTCGCCCTTACGGCAATCCTTCATAATATGGCCAGGAAGACCACACTTGAAGCACGCATCAGTATTACGGCGACATGGTCCTGGGTGCCTACGGTGGCAAGTAGAGCAAAGAGGATGAGTGTATCCTCCGGCAGGTGCTCTGGCTGGCTGAGGACCTGATAAAACATTTTACATGAGACATAATAGTTGGGTACAAAGGACAAAGCGGATAATCGTAAGATTGAATACCAGTGATAGCTGGACGGCTAGGCTGAGAACCTCTCTGGTTCTGGTCCCTACCGTTTCCACGGTTCCTGGTAGAAGTTTGCTTAAAGTGTCAAAATATGAGTCATAAAATAAAACATAAGGAATTTCGTAAGTATTAGGACCTGCTGTTGCTGGATTGCCCGGAGTTGTTACGGTAATTGTCATTACCGCCACGCCTATCCGTAGCAGATCGGTCATTAGTCTGACCGTTTCCCTTGGGCTGATGAGATTGCTGCTGAGTAGCCGGCTGAGACCGGTCCCCAGTTTTCTGCCTGGAAGATACATTTAAAGAGATGAATAATTGACATATGGAAAGTATACGGATTGATCACCACTTGAATACGAAGGTTTTACCTCTTGTCGAGTCTTTCAGCTTCCCCGAACTCATCCCTCTCCTGCAGCATCTCCAGTTTCCGTGCTGCATCGGCCACTTGTGCTACAGTATTGAACGTAGCACACACCAGATTGTTTGCGACCGATGTGCGAAGAGCCCATCTGAAGTGATGTGCCTGCTCTTCAGGAGTACCTGCTGCCGCACCAAGGAAACCAGCCAACCGAAGAAAGCGCTGCATAAACTCGTTGCTATTCTCCCCAGCTCTTTGACGGATCCCATGGTACTCTCTCTTGAGCTTGTCCTGCTCAGCCTTGGGAAAGAACTGCTCCATCACCCGGTCCTTGAACTGAGCCCAAGTCAAACCAACAACCCACTCATCACCACCTTCAGATTGCATCAAAGCTAACCACCAGTTGAGTACATCGCCTTCGAACCGATAGCATGCCAACCTCGCCTTGTATGCGGGGTCACAGCCCATAGCGTTGAAAATCTTCTCGATGTGAGCCAACCAGCTTTCAGCATCGCTGGGGCTATCTGTCTTCTCAAAAGATCGAGGGCGGAGCTTGTTGAATCTCTCCAGCCATACTGCTAATGTCACTGGAGGAGGAGGAGGTGGCTGATTGGGCTGCTGCTGATTGTTGGCAGCTTGAACTTCAGCCCGGATGTCATTCCTCAGTTGAGGAAGCAAGGCTTGCATGGAAGCCTGAATTGCAGCATTGAGCTGCTCCTGTTCGCGTGTGAGAACCATCTGACAGTATAACATAAAACATATGATTAAACAGTTCAAAACATAAAATATAAAATATATACATGAAAAAAAAGTTTATACTAAAAATTTCACGAGAAAAATTTTATGCAAGAAAATTTTTGTGTATGACTGCATGATGCAGTTTTATGAAAACTTTGTATGCTCGAGAGTGAACGCCTCTGGTCAGTTCACTCAAAACAAAAGACATATCGAGGGGACGCCTATGGGTCGGTCCCAAATCTAAAAGTTTCGATAAAACACATGCGACTAAATAGGGCCAGTCATGTACCAACCATTACTTAGTCAAAAACCCTGTAACAATGACATATATGTATGCTTAAAAATGATGAATGCATGAAAACAACTGTCAGTTCTAGGAAGACCGTAGTGACTACCCACTAATCACAGGTCATATTTGAGAGCCTACAGGTCGAAGCCTTGGGCTCTGATACCATAATTGTAACACCCCATTTTAGAAATGGAAATATCACAGTAATTATGGCGTGTCATCAAAGCATACAAGGTAAAATGTCTAAACATTACTTGACCATATAAAGGAAAATACCGGAATCAAACATCGGTAGTCCCAAAAATAAAGCTCATCACACACAAACATAGTATAGTAAAGGAAAAGGACGAAACAATGTCCAAAGCATAAGTATCATAAGGAAAGGAAATGCATTATGTAAAGAAGGCTAGACAGCTTCCAGTCCATATGCACGTACTCTTAGTGTCTACGAGCGTCCCTGAGTACCTGCCATTTTGGGAACATAGAAAAGGAAAACGGCTGAGCAATACGCTTAGTGCACGGATGTACAATAAAGCATGAATAGGATAAGCATATAACATAATAACAGCGGAAGAAACTAAGTCCCGAGTAACCTGGTTAAGTCTTAATAAAACTGGTTTTATAGTTTGAAAGTCTTATGTTTATCTTATAAAAACTGTTTGTCATATTTTACCATTAGCCAATATAGGTCATGAATATTCACCATGCATGAATAATTGGAGGGGTGACCTCATCATGCAAATTAGAGGGGCTGCCTCTAATTTAATATACTGGTTTATGGGTAGGAGGGATCAGCTCCTTGTGAAGGATGCAAGGCACACACCACATTCACCATGTAATCCTGAATAAAAACGTGTAACTAGGATGCACCCATACGCCCCACATGATAAATATAAGTAAATGGCCAAAAGCTGAAGGGACGCCACGAGCAATCACTCCGCCGTGGTGAAGTCATAACATCAGTGCCTCTAATGTTATGGTTATGGTACCTCCATAACTAGGTGAAACTAGTCATGCATGTATATGGCTATAGGTAATCATATTTAAACATAAGCAATCAAACACGTAACTTATACTACGGGAAAACAGTTGGCTGCATACGGGGAATCCTAATAAGGAAAGAATGTCCATACTGAAAGGACGGGAATCCGTACCTTATGTCCAGTGAACGAGAACGATGAACTGCGAGAATCCTACTTCCGAAACACTAGTGCTACATAAATACGTACATGAAATAAGTATCTGCTTACTAACTACATAGCTGGTTTTATGTCATGTCTTAGCTTATTTTATGTGTTCTTACTATATTACACTGTTTAAAGCCTTAAACTGTGTTAAATCTTATATTCTGTTCATTCTGATTAAGTATTTCTGATATTTCATGTGTTATTATACTTACTATGTAATAATAAGTAACTTTCCAAAAATAGCAGGTTTCCTAAAATAGAAAGTTTCCAAAAATAGAAAGTTTCCAAAAATAGAAAGTTTCCAAAAATAGATTTACTGCTTAAAATAGATATGTTTCTAAAAATAGAAAGTTTCCATAAATAGATTAGCTGCCTTAATTAAATAAGTTTCCATAAATAGATTAGCTGCCTTAAATAAATAAGTTTCTAAAAATAACTGGTTTCCATAAATAAAATAGCTGCCTTATTTAATTAAGTTTCTAAAAATAGAAAGTTTCCATAATTAGAAATAAGCTGGTTAAATAAGCTAAGTAAATATGCCTAAGTATTTTCATGATTATTTTCTAAGTCATATGATATATTATATAGTTTAATAATTATTTCATGTAATTTAATTAAACTATAGGTTATAATATTTAATTAAAGTATGACATGTTTTTAATTAAATATATTAAATACTTAGGTTAAAATATGTATTATTAAATATTAATAATATAACCTAAGTCATGTTTAATTAATTAATTATATCTATGGTTTTAAAAATAATTAATTAATTATAAGTCTTAATAATATAAATACTTTGGTTAAAATAATTTCATGATTATTAATAATTAGTTAACCTAAGTCATGTTATTAAATTAATTACATCATTATTAATTTAATTTTAACATAAGTTCATAACATATAGAAAAACTAACATAACCATAATCCGGATCTAAGCTTAAAAACATGAACCGGACATGAATCGACACCGTACCCCGACCCAAATCGGGGTACCCCTTGCTACCGTGGGACCCACACGCACCAACCAAGACCAAAAAGGTCTTGGTGGTGGTCGGCTAAACAAACCGAACCCCCTTGGGGTCGGTTGTACCTTGCGGCCTAAAAACAAACACCCCTTAATCGACCCTCTGATTTAATTAATGATCAAAACATGTTAGATCTATGTTTAATTAATGTGTTTTTATAAAAGCATCACGTGTTCATAATTAAATAAAAGATTATTTAAAAGAAAAGGTTAAAAAGGTTTTACCGAATTCGTGGATCAAGAGGGTGAAGAACAAACACGAACAAACAATAAATTAACAAGACCAAAGATCAAGAAATCACCTTGTTGGTGATTTGAAGGTGGCGGCACACAAAGGAGGAGGAGAAAGAGAGATTTTAGGTTTTCTTGAAATCTTCTGTAAAAGTGATTTTTGAGTAGTAAAAAATCTATTTAACCCCCTCTTAGTAAAATTGGTAATGGGCTTGGCCCATTACCTTGTTTTGGCCGCGGGTAGGGACTCCCCCGTGGGGTTCCCGTACCTCGTTTCGTGTCTTGTTATTTAGTACACGTTTATGTTTAATTATGTTCGTGTTTTAAATGTTCTCTTTACGTAAATACCATACACTTATATATTTAATTACGCTCGTATTAAATATATATACGTAATTAATCATAGTTCGTGTTTTAATTACGCTCGTGATTTCGTGATCGTAAGTTCGTGATTAACTATTGCTAAATAATTATTACATGGTCGTGCAAATAAAATACTTATCGTGTTCTAACACGTACGTAATACGTAAACTCCTAACACGTAATCGTAATCATGCTATATTAGGAAAGTTTTTAACTAGTGCGTACGATCCTAAGGGTACTATGCATGGTAAAAGCATGCGGGTTTTACAAGGTGGTTGGTTGATGACTCGGATAACTATCACTTAAAGGGGTTACATTGTTGTACTCAGTGTCACGCGCTTAGTCGACGTGGATAATTTCAAGAGGTGTTGTGCTTATAGACTTCTTCAGTGATACATTGGGTACTTAGAGATTTCTCCACCGTTCTTCATTCAACAATTGTGCAAGCTTAAGTCACAAGATCGAGGGATTTTTATTCAGCTTCATGTTTGATGTATTTGGTTCATTTTATCAGTGGTCACTTCAAATTGCCTACAAAGGGGTTGGTAAAGGTGGCCATGGAGAGTTTATGAGTAGAGAATTTTGATCAACAACTGATTCTCACCGAATATAATTAAGCTTATTTATTATTCTCTTGAGATTTTCAGGTTCATGTGCGTACGATTTATTGCTGGTTCCGAATTTCGAAACCATCAAGGGGGAAGAAGAAGACATATTGAACGTACAACGAGTACACGTGATGAACTTCATACCTTCTTTTGATTTGAATACATTCCGGGATGACATTTGTCATAGCCGCAGAGAAAATCAGTGTTTTAACTCGTGGCGTTATCAATCTCTAAACGGTACACTACTGATTCGATGTTTAATTGTTTGGTTGTTGCAATTATTCATCATCATTATCCTATATGGAGAGATATGCATTCCCGGGACTTAATTGACTCTGGTGCATCTCCGGAAGAAGATATGTGCATTTCTGGGACTTAATTGACTCTGGTGTTACGATGTCAACTTCATGAATGGGATAAAGTGTCTACTTCAGTATTTGAGCTTAATACTCGGGATTGATTTACTTTCTTCAACTATGTGGGGGAAGAAATGTCTTGATTCTTTCTAGTATGCATAACTTGAACTCTCAGGGGGAAGAAAAAATCCGAAGAATTATTCAAGCGTGAGAAGAGAAGTTGTTGATCTACTTGGTGTGCCCCAAACTTTCAATCCCTCATAGCAACATTATCATGTTATATGATGGGGTTTCCTTGTTAAATTCTGATGTGCACTTAATCATTCTAAGCTTTGTTGAAAGCTTTGAAGTTGCTTACGAGGATTGTCGGTTTAGGGGGAAGCTATTTAAAAGCTTCTACATCAAGTTTATGTGGCATGAATTAGGGGGAAGTTAATTCAGAAACTTCTCCTTAACCAGAAGTACATGGATTACTTAGCTCGTGTCGTTACAGTATTTCTTCTACAAGTTACTTTAAAGATGAGTCGTTTTGAAGTCAAAGGCCTCAGAAGACATCATCAGCATTGGACGCTTCATGAAAGCTTTTGTTCTTAATCATTATGTACTTTTTAGGAAAAATATTGTAAGGAATTCTACACGTCGTCCCATAGGGGAAGATTGTTGGAAATTCACTTTATGTGACGACATTTAAGAATTCCCATTAGTTATCATAGTCACACACGCTTAGACTAGACTAGGTACAATGTATAGTTAAGTGTTTGGTGTGTGGATATATATACCCCTCCTAGGCTTCCAAGGAGGGGTGTTGATTGTGTTTCATTTTCAAGTTTAATACACTTTTTCTTATTTCACACACAACCACTTTCTCTCTCAACTCAACAATGGCTTCCACCTTCCACCACCCACCTAGACCACCGGATTAGCTAAAAGCAAATCTACAAGAAGTATATGGAGAAAGCAACAAATTGACCCAGCAGCCATGGATCGCCTTGCATCTATTTACTGGGAAGATTCACCTAGCCAAGTACTGGTTGATTTTATCGTGCATAAGTCAATATCTTCAGGAGAGTCAGCCTCGGCCGGAGTACCAGAATCACCCACATGGAAGACCCCGATCGTTAACTACCTTAAGAACCACACACTTCCATGTTATTGTAGGAACGCTAGTTTGGTCCACAGAAACACAAAACAATTCAAAATTAGGAATGGAATCTTGTACAAGCAGTCGGCACGAGGGCTAATGCTACAATGCTTGGCACCACCGCGAGCGCAGAACATTAAGCGAATGATACATAGGAAGCTATGTCAAGTGGGGACCAAACCTATGGTTGATGAGGCTCTACGCTCAGGCTACTATTGGCCCACTATGTACAAGGACGCCCGCGACGTGGCACTCAAATGCTAGCGATGCCAGGAGCGCATGGGACAAAAACATCGACGACAAAGGCTGCCACGCGACCGGCCACAAAGAAAGGTAGATGGACCAGGAGTTTTCTCCAGTTTGGTCAAAAGCGTGAACTTTCTAACCACCGCAGTAGGCTACTTCTCCCTGTGTCTAAAAAACATGCTACTACCAGCAATCATAAGTCAACAAGAGAACAAGTTCTAAGGACCAACGACGCCACCTCATGGCGTCACATTTAAAAGCATATTAAAGGTAAACCAATTCCTCCCCTTGATTGATGAGGAGATCATCATAAGCAGACTTATGAGAAGTCTCTTATGAAGAAGAAGATATCCCAAGCTTTTTTGAAGTTGATGGTTGATCCTTTTGAAGTATTTGCACCCGTTCCTTCAAAGTAGCAAGCTCTTTAGCTTCGGCAGCAAGAACACTAGCTTGATCATCTATGGTTTGTTCCAAGAAAGTAATTTCGATTGTAGATGTCATTAATACTTTTATCATTATGACCATCTAAAATCAACCATGCATTAGCTTGTACATATCAAGCTTCTCCCATACTACTAAGAAACGTAGAGTTTATTTCTTCGTCGTCAAGCTCCACATCCATGAACTCTAGTTTACTAGTAAGATCATGCAAACGACTTCTGACCTCACTAAGCTTCTCACTATGGAAAGCTTTGAAAGAAGTGAACTCTTTAACCAACTTCTTTCTTCTTTTCTTAAAAGTGGTTTCATTACCACCAAATGTTTGCTTAATCGCTTCTCATAAAGCTTTAGCAGACTCATGCTTCCTAAACTTGAATTATTCCTTTTGACCAAGAGCCAATTGAAGACAGTTGAGTACCTTCATGTCATTCTTTCTTTAAGCAATTTCTTTAGTTGATGTAGCCCTTGTGGTATCTTCTTCTTCTTCTTCTTCACCATAATCGGTCATCTTCTTTTTATTTTTCTCCTTTTCTTCTTTGGGTTTGAAGGTGTTTCCGAACGGAATGATCTCCAATAAGATGTAGTGATCCACTTGGAGATATTGCTTGATTTTGAACTCCCACATCTCAGAGTTTCCAGGGTCAAGAATTGGAAGTTTAATGTTGCTAGTGGGGTGAGTAGGGTTTGGTAAGTTTTCAATTAGGTTTGCGATTAGGGTTTTGTGCGATTAGGGTTTTGTTCTTAAGATCAAAGTTCCTCAACAAGCTCTGATATTACTTGTTGATCCCAAACTTAGATTGATTTAGCTTTGTATTATCGAGATAATATCAAGAGTAATACGTAGAGAAACTTCGTGTAACTAACAATCTAAGTGTTATGCGGAATCTAACACTTAGAACAAAGAACAAAGAACATAAACGATTACCAAACTTTCAATCGATTAATAACAAGAATGTATGAAAGCGTATCTAACATCTAAACCTAAGGCCTTCTTTTATAGATCAAGGAGCCTTGTACAATACGCAACGATCAACTAAATTAGGAAGATATACAATGATAAATAACGTAAATAACTTATCCGACTAAATCATCTTTAAAATAAGAAACATGTTGATCCATGCAATCCCATCATTGGATGGGAGTCTTCATAACGGTGGCTAGTATCAGCGGCTACACAATATCTGACAGTGGGTAGAGTATATCGCATCAGTGGCTAGAACCCTCCTGTCAGTGGCTAAGACTTTAACGTTTTATTCCCAACAAATGTCATCTCAAATAATCCATTTAACATCTCATGTATAGATCCATATCATTTTTACTCATCCATTTAACATCTCATGTAAATCAATATCATGTCCACTCACCGTTTAGTATAATTTATATATCAAGATCATCTCCATTCATTTGTTTACCATATCTTATATATGAATAGCACATCGAATCAACCGTTTAACATATCTTATGTGTGAATATCATCCCGACTTATCCATTTTGACCATTCAACATATCTTTTGTATCACTATCACATCGACTCGTTTGTTAAACATATCTTATATATCAATATTATCTCAAATAATTTATATAACATATACAATATATCAACAATATTTTGACTCATGTTTTGAACGAACGTTGTTGTGGTTTGACGCCGCACTATTTATAACGTTTTCTGTAACACATGTGGATCAGTCTAATTAACATGATCATTTGTATTTTTATATTTTATTTAAATTAAAGTTATTTTTATATTTTATTTATTTTTAGAAGTTTTCGTAATGTTAGAAGTAAGTTTACATGAGTTAGCTTATTTGAATAAATATGTAAATAAGTATTAATGCAGCGAGTAGTGCTATAAGTCACAGAATCTGTTGTAGTGTTGTAAGTAACAAAATCTGCTCTAGTCCTATACGCCATTGTAGTTCTATAAGTAAAAGAATATGTAAATAAGTATTAGTGCAGCTAGTTGTCTGTATTTTAGTGATGCCATTATATACCCGTATTTGAAACCATTACATAACTATTTAATTTTAATTGCAGGGGTTCTTTGATATGGTGTCGTGGTCGCATGATGGACTGATTGAGAAAGGGATTACAACTTTGTTCAAAGGGCGCTGGAAAGACCGGATGAGAAACTTCAAGCTACACGAGTTTATAAAGCGCGTCGGGTACAAAGAGCAGATCAATGTAGACTTTGAACACTTTTGAACTATTGTGTTATGTTTATGTTCTTGTATCTAAACAATGTAGTGTTTGAACACATTGAGAAATGTGATTTGTATGTTTATTGTTTGCTTTGAATTGGTTTGCGTTAAAATTCCAGAAAATATGGTGCGGAAATGGGTCTGAATAACCTGGGAATTTGGGCGTGTACAACTTGTTGACCAACCTGGGTTAAACCGGGTCAAACACCTCTCGTGTTGGGAATAAAATTAGTTAAGTCTACAAGCCGCTGACAAGAGATATGTAGCCGCTGACAAGGTGTTATCATGTCGCTGACATCCTAGGCCCAGACAAGAGAAATCAAGACGCTGTAAAGTTTTACAAGTCAACACGTTTTGATGTATTAGGAAGATATGCATGTATATTTGATAGGTGTGAAAACACCCATCCTTTTACCACTTATTTCTTACTAAAACAAGACCAAAACGCGTGTTTAATATCATTTGTTTGGAATTATGCGTGGTTTTTGTGTTTATTATGCTTTCAGAGTCAACCGGATGAATATTGAAGAAAACATGGGATTGCACGGGTTTTATCGAGGAAAAAGACTCAAGACGAAGTCTATTGTCCAAGAGATGCAAAAGATATGAAGTCAATGGGCCTATTTGAAGATTTATCGAAGAAAAGGACCAAAGATGGAAGATTTACACATGTCGAAGAAACTCAAGTCTATTAAACGAAGAAATTAAAAGACGAGTTGAATTTAATCGTCGACAAATCCTGAATCAGAATCGAAAACGTCAACTTTTCTGAAAAGACGAGAAGACAAGAAGAAAGGGGGAAAGCCCACTCACCAACCAAATGGAAGACCTATATAAAGGATTCCCTTCACACTTTTCATTCAGTTTTTAGTTTTTAGTTTTTCCCTTTTTTCTCTCCTTTCTGTTCGTAGGCATCACCAACACCATTAGGGTGTTTGGTGATTTTGATTCTTGTTTTGTTCACAAATCTTGTAGTTTCAATCCTTTCTTTTGATTGTTTAAAACCTTAATCATCAATATAATCTTTCCATTTCATCTTGTCCATCTTCTCTTTTTATTCAAAGTTTTAAAGTTCTTGTTTGGTTGATTTTGATCTTCTAAAGTTAATGGGTTTTGTTTTTTTGTGATTGGGATTTGATGTTTATGGATAGTAGATGATTTGTTATTAGTTTTGTTTAATATTTGGATAAAAACTTGGTTTGTAACACCCGTGAAAGTGCCGTATGATGCTAAGTTATTGTCTCAAGAGTTGTTCAGTATGAGCATCTCTCTTAAGTTGTGGCTCACTTGTGGATGTGATATCCCGAGCCCAAGTTATTTATTTAATCCTATTTTACGGATATTTTTGAAATTTTTAAGAAATTTCGTTTGCTATATATTTGACGGTTTAAGTTGAAACCGACGTTTACGGTCGTAATTTAACGTTTGACGATTTAAGAAGAACCGATGACGACTACGATACCGACGGATGCCTAAAATTTACCTTTTATTATCGATTGATCGATATTTGAGTTTTTCGAGATTTTATTTTTATTACGTGATAAGTCGAGTCGGAACCATATGAATATTCGTTTTGTGTGCGTTTGAACCATTTAAAAGTATTTTCGAGTGTTCGGGGCGAAACTCGACTCTCGTAAAATTTTAAAATCGACTACTAGTTATAATCCCGCTCTTTAAATACTTGTTTGCCATTTAAGGCCAAAAGATTGCTATAATTGCACCAAGGTCCTCCCACCTTTATACAAAAACCACCAACACACACACACTCCTCATTTTTAACATTCAAAAAAAACACACACTCTCTCCTTTCTCCTCTCTAGCCTACGGCCAAACCACCACCATGACAAACCACCACCAAAATTTGATTTTTGGAAAATCTAAACAATACCCCATGTTTATAACACCAAGATAAGTGAATCCCACCAATAAAATTACACATGCAACAACTTTTTTTTTTAAGATTTAATTTTTGAATTATTTTGAAAAATATGGTGTTTTGATCTAATTAAATTCGTGGGTTTGTGTTTAAATATGTTTAGGAACATGGATTTGAAATATTGGAGCTAGGAACACATTTTCCTTGGTGATTTCAGCCCCAAAACCCACGAAATATGTGGGGGGTTTGGGTGTTCTTGGTGTTTTGATCTTGTTTCTTGTGGGTATGGTTCCATTTCTTTGTTATTAATATTATATATATATTTAATTATATTGCATGTTTAGTTTTGATGTGGGTTTTGAATAAGGATGAACATACAAGTGATTTAGGGTATTTTGGTTTGATTAGGATGGTTAGTAGATGATGTTAGGAGTATAGGAGTTGATGAAATTGGTCAAAATGATGTTTTAATATGATTTTGAAAGAGTCAATTTAGATCAGATTGTTTAAGGGTTATTTTCGTGGGTTTAAGTCTAAGTCCAGGTTGAGAAGATAGGATATTATTGTAGAGCTTCTTTTTAGCTTCGATTCGGTATAAGGTAGAGCTTCTAACTCAAAACGAGTCAAAAGTTATGATATTTTAAAGTTTGAGGCGTACCGGGTGATGAAAATCACAAGTTACGGGTTATTGTCAAAATATAGGTCGGATGTCTAGGATTGTAACTAGAGTTCTAAAAATGTTTGGAAGTTGTTCTCAGGCCCTAAACTTAGCATTTTGAGTCTATTTTCATAATCAAGAGTCGGATTTTCAAATGGCATTGGTTAAGATGGTCAAAACGATCTTACGAGTCGAGTGTGCAAAACTGCCCGAATTTTGTACTTCAAAGATGTGTCGGGCAGAAGGTCTTGGAAGTGAAAACTTTTTATGAAATTTGTTGTGTGGTTTCTACAGATTATAAGTGATTTTTACAAATTTTCTCAGATTTTTAGGAGTGGTCTATGTGGGGTAAAACAGCCCGTACATTCGGTATGTACCGGCAGAATTGTAAAATGAGTAATGGTTTTGATAAAGTATAAAAATTGACGTGTCTAGTAAATATCACTTGCTTGACTTTGGCGTGAGTTTTCATAAGCATTGAGTGTGTTTGCATTTGCGTGTGTTTAGTACAATAATGTACGCGGAGTATTGATTTGGTTTACGTACTTTGACTTTTAGGTCAAGTGTTTGATTTTCCCGGGCATCCACGTCGTCGGTGACATTTCTCGTTACGTCTTCGCTAGAACCACTACTACTACGCAAGGTGAGTCTATAGCCTCGCTCTTTACTTTATTCAAATGTTTTTAACCCGCGAGGGGGATACATGCTAATTTAAATGAAAATGAACATAAGTCTTGATTGATTGTTGGACCCGAATATTGCCTCGAAATTGTGTTGAGTACCTAGTTGCAAAAGTCCCTAAATTCATGAACTATTAACTATTGTCCTGCCCTCGAGTAGGGGGAAATAGCCGCTTATACAATTTGTAGTACTACGGGGCTAACGACCCAATGCTAGCCGAGAAGCTGTACGTTGAGTAAGTTCTGCGGTAGATTATCTTGTATGAGAGATAAGGTATAATTGCAACTGATGCCTTTAGAAGGGGCACTGGTTTCATCTGAATCAAGCCGGTATTTATTACGCGGGTGATTGAGTTAACGGATTAGTGTCATGAGCTTAAACACAATTGTCATAACCTTGAAAATAGATTGTGAGTACGACAATGCTATTGTATGATCATGATTGGTTTTAATACTTATGTTCAACTGATGTTTTGATAAACCTATAGATTCGCTCAACCTTTATGTTGACGATTTTAAGCATGTGTTTCAGGTAACCAAGATTGTTAGCAGCGGAGCATGCGAGGATGGAAGTTGTGGTGGCTTGGCGGTCTACTTTGTTTTCCTCCCTTTTGCACTTAAAAATTTTATACTATGTCATGTGAATGAAAATGTATTTTTGGGTTGAGATTCAGTGGGGACCTAAACGCAACTCTGTTTTATATAATTCTTGGGATTTGGAAAACTGTAGACTTGTATGTTTTTAATAATGTTAAATTTTATGTTTGAACTTTTACGTCTCTTGAGTCGTTTAATATAGCTTATGTGTGATGATAACTACGTAGCACCCATATGTTGTAGTTCCGCTGCGCATAGCATTTTGTGGGGGTGTTACAGATTGGTAATCAGAGCCATAAGTTATAGAGAACTAGGTCATTTTGAAAAATCCTAAACTATAACTTTTGGTGTCGTAAGAAATTGTCCAAGCACACAACTATCCTGCATGGCTCCGGTAAGATTTCTTTAGCATCGCTTTATATTTTAGATGTATCCCTCAAATTGATATGAATTCCCGAGTATTTAGTAAGTAAATACTTTGATATATATTGAGATATATTGTTTTGTACGTTGAGTACTTATCATCGTAATTTGCAAATTCCTGTAAAGATTATCGTATATGTTGCATGTAATTGGCATAACGGGCTACATTGCATTACATGGCAACACCGCGTTGTAATCCTACGTGTATGTAGGAATGGTTGTATGTATAAGTATGTATATACTATGGTATTTAAAGGCATTGCACATGAAGCAATGGTCCTTGAGTGATTATCGTACATGTTATAATGCGGTTTTGCTGAGAATTCGGCCTTACCGCTAATTATCAATCTTGATAATTAATTTATTGTTCGGATAACCGAATATGAACCTCGTTTGATACTCTAGATACGTAAATGATGCTTCGTAACATATTTTATATCGACTAGGTTGATCTCGATTGTCGTTATCGCACCGTGATGTGTCATTTTGGACATTTTCTTTTGAAATGTAATTTACTTACGTATTACTTTATTTCCTTTATTCCTTATGGGTTTGATATGTTAGTTCACGTAACTATAACATAGACGAAGTATAATCGACGATGCGTACATTGGGGCGGCGAATCATGTGTGTATATTATGAAACGTGGTTGAGGCGTGTTGCTATTTAATCGTTGTTTACTATTCTACTTGAATTTTAAAAATGCATTTTAAAAATAGACTAGCGTTGTGATCGATCGCGATAACTTGGAATTTGGTTGGTTTTTGTGTTAATTTTGTGGTGTACGATTTCGAGACTCATCCGAGGCCGATAGCAACACTTAGTTAACGTACGCATTCTCGCTTCGTTTATTTCATTTTGTTTTGTTGTTTCATTATTTTGAATTCGGTATTTTACATGACGAGGTCCGGCATTTGTGTGAGTTAAGTAAGCACTAAACTTTGTTGATTAAATGATTTAAACATAAAGTGTTTTATATATTTAATATTTGGTGAATGAAACTTTTGGATAAAAATGACGTATGATGTGTCTTATAACAAGTAAAATTCGTGTAGAGAATAAATGGACATTGTGAAATTATTTTCCTTCAACCTTGGTTGGTAAATCGTAATAAGTAATTATTATTACTCGTAAAATCCTTGTTTTCATATATTAAAATTTGATACTAAAAGATTGTGATGGACTTGTTAAGAATTTGTTTAAATTAGTTCGAGAAAGGAGTTATAATAAAATTTGCGAGATGACTATTGAGTATATGTAGCTTCGGATTTAGTATGAATTAATTTTCGGGTCGATGTAGCAAACTTTTGGCATAATTTGTAATATAGAGTAGAAAAATTGGTCATATATTTTGGAGGTAGAAACTTTGTAAAAATTGGTTTATTTTAAACATAAGGTTATGTTTACGTATGCATTGGTGTAAACTAGAACACGTTACTTGTTGTAGTAAATAAAATGGGATAAAATCGGAATATACACTATAAGTGAGAAATTATACTGCTTGAAACAAATTACTAAATATTGATGGAACGTTATTTTATTCCGCTGTGAGATGTGTTAATTTTAAAATCACTTGATAATGGGCTAATGATTAAAAGTTGAATTTTATATATCTTTGAATTATTGAACTAAGCATCTTAATTATTTATTATTTTATTATTATCATCGAGATTCAAGTGTCGACTAAAATCAGTAAGTATTCGAGATAAAACTACGTGAAACCTCTTTATCATTTGAGTCGAAGTGCGCGAATATGATTTAACAAAACAGTTTTGGGGAAAACATGTGTGTAATAAAAGTCAAAGGTTGATTTTAAGAGTTAATTGGACTAGTTTGAGTCATGTTGGATACGTGTATATTTGTGATAATATAAGTCGTAATAATAAAAACGTAAAACTTGGAAAATTCTTACTACGTATGTTTTTGGTACTTAAGATATGAACATTAATGAGGTTTTGACACAAGTATGGAGATTTTCAAACCTAATGATTTTATCAAATATGATAACCGGGTCACCGCAATTACTAATGTTGATAATTTTCTTGAGATTATAACTTCCAGAAATAAAAACTTTGTAAAGATTGAAAAAAATGAAAGGTATAAATTCTTTAATGGTGTAACACAAATTAAAAATGTGTGAATGCTCGCTTTTACAATGTACAAGGTAACACTAATTATAATACGCAAATGGATTACCCAACACACGCCTATTTGTATTATTTCTTAAGACGTAATATTTTGAGTCACGATGGTTCGACCGTACGACATCAGTTCTTTGATTTTGCGAGTCTATATCTGAGCTCGAGTAGTCATGTAATTGTTTATTTTAATATTGTCTATGGTATGAAACCAATATTATTATATTTATTTTTGTGTCGCTATTTCGTTAGTACTTGATAATGAGGGTATGTTACCCGGTGTATTTTTGTCATGATTCATGGACGCCGTAACTTTCTTCTTTCGGTTAATGGAACCTAAAATTCTGTATTTACTTGTATGATGCTATAAATCTTCATTAGAGTGGTTGTTTATTTATATTTAACAAAAGCGAGGAGGCGTAGCCGCTTTACCAAATTGTAGAGGTGAAATAACTCGATCTTCCTGGTGAAAATTGTTTATAGTTAACCAAGTGATTATTCTTCTCTTCCCGTATACACTTCGTGGAATGTGTGTGCAACTCGAGACGATGGGAATTATGATCGTTGTTTTATTTTTATTTTTATTTTTGACGCTTGTGTTGATATTCAACTTTCACTCCATGTATTCGTAGATCGCTGTTATTATCCTGAGACTTTTGTCATACATTTGAAGTATTTTCATTTCTAATGTAGTTAATTTTAGTTGGCAATTATATTGCTCGTTTACCTCGTTCGATCTCATTGATTTTTTTTTATTTTTATCACTTGTTGTGCTTGCAATGATCTTTAATCCTGAACCACCTTACCATTGATTGGTGAGTAGTCTATTTTGAAAATACGTATGAGGGTGTGAAATGTTTTGGTGAACCAAATGCAAAGGGTGTCGATTTCTTTATTTAATTATTTATTCATTTTCTCATAAAAAGGCAAAGTAAAAGTATGTTTCCAAAGTGGACGAAAATTGTTTGATGTGTTTCTTAAAACGATGGTAGCAATATTTTCCCATTTCAAATTTCATTTCAAATGATTTAATTATTTTGAAGGCTAGGTCGAAAACTTCCATAGTCGTGTTTGGTATGTAATAATAATGTTTGTGTTGTCACTCGATCCTCAATTATGCACAGCTTAGCTAACTATGCATAATTCAGGAAGAGTCATGTTTTGTTGGTTGTTGTTGCTTGATCCTTAAGTATGCATGATCTAGCTAATTATGCATAGTTTAGGAAGGGCACTATCGTGTCAAACAAATTGGTCATCTTGAAACTTGTAGTGTTTTGATAAATGTTTGGATGAGAACGTTTTAAAAATGGTGGATCCTTATGCAAGTAATCGTATTTTCTTTGATTCTTAAAGAAAATTTTTGAATTTTCTTGTGATCTTTGAAATCTTTTCTTTTTGTTTGGCGTTGACTTAGTAAGTCACTGTGACCGAGTAATTTTGGAAAAATGTTTTTTTTTATGTGTTGTGTGTAATGTGTGAAGTTTGTCGGAACCGCTAGGGTGTTGATGTAATACCAAAGGGGCTCGTATCGTCACCGGGAGAAGAGTTTTTAATAAAGATGGAAAAATGCCGAAGTAGAGGAAATCAGAGTTCGAATAACTCTAAGGGAAATAACGAAGACTTCTCCTACAGCGAATGTATCGTACTTTGTTTATTATTCTTTTCTTGTTCTTTTGATATGACAACGACACATGATAAATTGTTGAAGTTTACCAACTGTGCATCGGTAATTGGAAGACCATTCCAATTGTCGTCTTCGTTTATTTAAGTGAGGAATCCTCTTTGCTTGACTCAACCATCCTTGATTATCGATGGTTAAACGATAGATATCCCTAGTTGATGTTTTTGTGGTAAACCCTTGCCTTTTATGTATTTGTGTGGTAAGTAATCTGGTCGAGTGATCGTAAGTTGTGAGAACTTGAGACGACATTGTCCAATGAAGTCCGATCATGGAGAACACGCGCCATGTTATGTATTTCTTTTATATCTAACTGTGAACGATGATGTTTATTGAGATTTTGACCACGTTTGGGACGGAAGTAGGATGGTGTTCTTGTAATATCTTTTGGGTATGGATCCGTGTGTGAGCACCCTGCGATGACATATGTATCTATTTTATTTTATTTTATTTTCTTTAGGATATGCATCCTTAGCTAGCAAGCTCGTGAACCTCCTTTAACTTGCAATTTTCTTTTGACTGAACTCGTCCGAGGAATATGTCGAAGATTCTTATTTTATCATGGCTTGGCCGATTAACAAGCATGGGTTAACTTGATTGAGCGGATTGACTTGGCATGGTTTGGCTATGTTGCAAACATGTCGTAATGTGATTGTATGTGTTGCATAATGGCTTTTGTGTTTGTTTGGATTGTGACGTTTTCGAGAGAGTTATGTATGCGTCGGATGATTACCATATCGATGAATTCGTTTTTGACAAACTAGGTTTGTATGTACCTAACATTGCGACAAGGTGATTTTGTACGACTAGTATTAATTACTTCGTCTTGTATATTCTGAGCGTTTTCGATGGGGTTATGTGTGACCCGTGCGATTTTTATTTTGTGAGTAGTTGTTTTTATGAGACGATGAAGGAAGACATGCTCCGAACATGTGTGATTGATTTTGATAGTTGTTGAGATCAATACTTGCCGTTGGTAGTATTTTTGTACAACGACATTTACCACGGTAGCATAGAAGCTGCAGCCTTTGAGGAATTATGATGACGAAAATATAGATCGCCAGTTGGATAGAATGAAGTAGGAAAAAGTCAGTTGAATGGACTTGAAATGATTCAAGAGGCCACGGAAGAAATGGTATAGACTAAGAATCACTTGCTAACCGCGAGAAGCTTTGAAAAGAGACGTGTTGATAACCGTAGGAAGAATTTGGGAAATTGAAGTGGAGATCATGGATCGAGATGTTGAGAGATTGAAGCAAGGTATAATCCTCATGGTGAAGGTGTGATGGAACCCGAGACGTGAACCGAAGTCCACATCGGAACGTAAAGACCTCTTTAGGAAGAAGTACCCTTATTTTCCTAGTAGTACAAAATGCAAGTATAAGAACCGGAGAGCGCCCGGACGTCGCTCCCTTAAGGAGGGGAGGATGTAACACCCGTGAAAGTGCCGTATGATGCTAAGTTATTGTCTCAAGAGTTGTTCAGTATGAGCATCTCTCTTAAGTTGTGGCTCACTTGTGGATGTGATATCCCGAGCCCAAGTTATTTATTTAATCCTATTTTACGGATATTTTTGAAATTTTTAAGAAATTTCGTTTGCTATATATTTGACGGTTTAAGTTGAAACCGACGTTTACGGTCGTAATTTAACGTTTGACGATTTAAGAAGAACCGATGATGACTACGATACCGACGGATGCCTAAAATTTACCTTTTATTATCGATTGCAACATATTTGAGTTTTTCGAGATTTTATTTTTATTACGTGATAAGTCGAGTCGGAACCATATGAATATTCGTTTTGTGTGCGTTTGAACCATTTAAAAGTATTTTCGAGTGTTCGGGGCGAAACTCGACTCTCGTAAAATTTTAAAATCGACTACTAGTTATAATCCCGCTCTTTAAATACTTGTTTGCCATTTAAGGCCAAAAGATTGCTATAATTGCACCAAGGTCCTCCCACCTTTATACAAAAACCACCAACACACACACACTCCTCATTTTTAACATTCAAAAAAACACACACTCTCTCCTTTCTCCTCTCTAGCCTACGGCCAAACCACCACCATGACAAACCACCACCAAAATTTGATTTTTGGAAAATCTAAACAATACCCCATGTTTATAACACCAAGATAAGTGAATCCCACCAATAAAATTACACATGCAACAACTTTTTTTTTTAAGATTTAATTTTTGAATTATTTTGAAAAATATGGTGTTTTGATCTAATTAAATTCGTGGGTTTGTGTTTAAATATGTTTAGGAACATGGATTTGAAATATTGGAGCTAGGAACACATTTTCCTTGGTGATTTCAGCCCCAAAACCCACGAAATATGTGGGGGGTTTGGGTGTTCTTGGTGTTTTGATCTTGTTTCTTGTGGGTATGGTTCCATTTCTTTGTTATTAATATTATATATATATTTAATTATATTGCATGTTTAGTTTTGATGTGGGTTTTGAATAAGGATGAACATACAAGTGATTTAGGGTATTTTGGTTTGATTAGGATGGTTAGTAGATGATGTTAGGAGTATAGGAGTTGATGAAATTGGTCAAAATGATGTTTTAATATGATTTTGAAAGAGTCAATTTAGATCAGATTGTTTAAGGGTTATTTTCGTGGGTTTAAGTCTAAGTCCAGGTTGAGAAGATAGGATATTATTGTAGAGCTTCTTTTTAGCTTCGATTCGGTATAAGGTAGAGCTTCTAACTCAAAACGAGTCAAAAGTTATGATATTTTAAAGTTTGAGGCGTACCGGGTGATGAAAATCACAAGTTACGGGTTATTGTCAAAATATAGGTCGGATGTCTAGGATTGTAACTAGAGTTCTAAAAATGTTTGGAAGTTGTTCTCAGGCCCTAAACTTAGCATTTTGAGTCTATTTTCATAATCAAGAGTCGGATTTTCAAATGGCATTGGTTAAGATGGTCAAAACGATCTTACGAGTCGAGTGTGCAAAACTGCCCGAATTTTGTACTTCAAAGATGTGTCGGGCAGAAGGTCTTGGAAGTGAAAACTTTTTATGAAATTTGTTGTGTGGTTTCTACAGATTATAAGTGATTTTTACAAATTTTCTCAGATTTTTAGAAGTGGTCTATGTGGGGTAAAACAGCCCGTACATTCGGTATGTACCGGCAGAATTGTAAAATGAGTAATGGTTTTGATAAAGTATAAAAATTGACGTGTCTAGTAAATATCACTTGCTTGACTTTGGCGTGAGTTTTCATAAGCATTGAGTGTGTTTGCATTTGCGTGTGTTTAGTACAATAATGTACGCGGAGTATTGATTTGGTTTACGTACTTTGACTTTTAGGTCAAGTGTTTGATTTTCCCGGGCATCCACGTCGTCGGTGACATTTCTCGTTACGTCTTCGCTAGAACCACTACTACTACGCAAGGTGAGTCTATAGCCTCGCTCTTTACTTTATTCAAATGTTTTTAACCCGCGAGGGGGATACATGCTAATTTAAATGAAAATGAACATAAGTCTTGATTGATTGTTGGACCCGAATATTGCCTCGAAATTGTGTTGAGTACCTAGTTGCAAAAGTCCCTAAATTCATGAACTATTAACTATTGTCCTGCCCTCGAGTAGGGGGAAATAGCCGCTTATACAATTTGTAGTACTACGGGGCTAACGACCCAATGCTAGCCGAGAAGCTGTACGTTGAGTAAGTTCTGCGGTAGATTATCTTGTATGAGAGATAAGGTATAATTGCAACTGATGCCTTTAGAAGGGGCACTGGTTTCATCTGAATCACGCCGGTATTTATTACGCGGGTGATTGAGTTAACGGATTAGTGTCCTGAGCTTAAACACAATTGTCATAACCTTGAAAATAGATTGTGAGTACGACAATGCTATTGAATGATCATGATTGGTTTTAATACTTATGTTCAACTGATGTTTTGATAAACCTATAGATTCGCTCAACCTTTGTGTTGACGATTTTAAGCATGTGTTTCAGGTAACCAAGATTGTTAGCAGCGGAGCATGCGAGGATGGAAGTTGTGGTGGCTTGGCGGTCTACTTTGTTTTCCTCCCTTTTGCACTTAAAAATTTTATACTATGTCATGTGAATGAAAATGTATTTTTGGGTTGAGATTCAGTGGGGACCTAAACGCAACTCTGTTTTATATAATTCTTGGGATTTGGAAAACTGTAGACTTGTATGTTTTTAATAATGTTAAATTTTATGTTTGAACTTTTACGTCTCTTGAGTCGTTTAATATAGCTTATGTGTGATGATAACTACGTAGCACCCATATGTTGTAGTTCCGCTGCGCATAGCATTTTGTGGGGGTGTTACATGGTTGATTTTTGATAAATTCGTGATTCCCCTGTTTTCTCGCTGGTGACTGTTCTTCATACCCAGAATATTCCGAATAGCCACTATATTCCGAATAGCAATTTTATTCCGGGTAGGATTTTTATTCCGAATGCCCTTTTATTCCGGGTAGGATTTTTATTCCGAATGCCCTTTTATTCCGAGTAGGATTTTTATTCCTCATAGCCAATTTATTCCGAGTAGGACTGTTATTCCGAATAGTCAAATTATTCCGCATAGCCTAAATATTCCGCATAGCCCACTTATTCCAAATAGAGTAATTATTCCGCATAGGTCATTTATTCCGAATAGTGTCATTATTCCGCATAGCCTAAATATTCCGCATAGCCCACTTATTCCGGATAGTGTAATTATTCCGCATAGCTTGATTATTCCGCATAGTTCACTTATTCCGCATAGAGTATTTTATTCCGCATAGCCTAGATATTCTGAATAGCCATCTTTATTCCGAGTAGCCATCATTATTCCGGATAGACACTTATTCCGGATAGCATTTATTCAGCATGATCAGTATTCCGAATGAAGCATTTTTAAGGTTCTTTTCAAGTTACTGTTTTATTTAAATTTTAATTCAAGTTTTATTGGTTAACTGCTTCTAGTCTACCTTTATTTACTTCATTCATTTATCTTTTTAATAGAATAGAAAACCAAACCCCCTATTTGTCACCAAGAACAATCATTCCACTTTGAGCTGTGATCAATTCGAGAAGATTCCGAGATTAAATCTGAACCCATACTAAAACGCATGTATCAAATGGCGCCGCTGCCGGCTCTTCTCGTTAAGATTACCAGTTTTTTGTGAGAACTTGGATTTTGGGATCCGTTCCCCGTGAACGCTACTTTTTCATAAAAAATTTCAAAACCCTAAAAAATATAAAATTTTAAAAACTACAAAAAAATTAAAAAACCATAAAAACCAAAAATATTTCTTGCTTGCTTTGTTAGTTCTTTTGCAGGTGCATGCGTACACGATAAACGTCTTATCAAGAGCCCGAGCCTCTCGAAGACTTAAACATGGCCGGTGTACAAAACAACAACAATAATCCACCTCAAAACAATAACAATAACAACCCACCTCTCAACAACAATAATAACAACAACAATGAACTTTTACCGGACAATCGCCATATGATTGAACTGTTACAAGCACATGTGGAGGGCAACAATGATCCAATTGCCATACCCGCGATTGCAGCCAACAACTTTGAGCTCAAATCCGGCTTTATCCAGATGGTCTCTGCTCAACCATTCTTGGGGCGTACCATTGATGATCCACATGACCACATCAATAGATTCTTGAAACTCACGAATACGGTCAAATTCAATGGTGTTCCACAAGAGGTAATCCGTTTACAACTTTTTCCCTTTTCTTTAGAGGGACAAGCCCGGCATTGGCTTGCTAAGGAACCGCCACAAAGTATTCTGACGTGGACGGATTTGGAGACCAAATTTATCAACTGCTTTTTCCCACCCTCTCGTACTACCGCTTTGTGGAATGAAATCATTAATTTTGAACAAAAGTACGATGAGTCGTTTAGTGAATCTTGGGACCGTTTTAAAGATCTTTTAAGAAAATGCCCACAACATGGTTTTACCAAAGTGCACCAAATTAATACTTTTTATAATGGTTTAAGCATGAATGACCAAGATTCACTAAACAGTGCCTCGGGGGGTAATATTTTGGTTAAGACTTCCAATGCCGCTTGGGATATCATTGAGAATAAGTCTCGTGTGCAAACCAAGAGTGTTCGGACCAATGCCACTAGTGCTAGTACTAGTGACAACGACAAGCGACTTGACAAAATCACTGCGCTTCTTGAATCGCTTGCTACCCAAACCGCCAGCAACACCAACAGCATCAACGCTAAAAATGCTCAAGTCAATGCTGTCAGCCAACCATGTGAAATCTGCGGGGGTCCTCACTCTTACACCACTTGTACCGCCACCCAAGACTATCCTTCTGAGAATGTGAATGCAGCATACGGTACCTATCCTCCGGTCGCTTATCAAGCTCGTCCTCAAGGTGGACTTCTATCGAAGTTTTAAGTGGACTTTTCCATAAAAATGCCTTCATTTAACCGAAAAATCATCTTTTTCAGCATTTTTCAAATTTTTAATTAACTTTGGCCATGTAGTCATAAGTTTTAAATTTTTATCGTTGCTTTCATATGTATATATCCCGCAATAAAGTCAAAAATATTAATAAAGTGGTGTAGCTAGCTTAGAAGTCTTTGATATATTAGGCCCGTTGCGATTATTTTGACTCAACCCGAATAGACTTATCCAAGTTTATTCTAGCTAGTATCCTTAACCATGTAGACCTTAATTGGTTTATTAGGCTAAGTATCCACGAGTCTCATTACTTGAGATTTTAAATTATGGAGAACGAGAAATGATAGAGTCAATTATAAGTCGGTATTCTTGCACAAGCTCACTTGGTGTAATTATTTGCCTATTCTCCCATCACTTGCTTATAATTTATCTGCAATAAGTAAGGTCGTACGATTTGAAAAGTTACTTAGCTTCTAGCCCAAGATCGTTTAAAAGTTGCTCGGTAATGATAAGAGTTCATAGCCAAGGCATAACTTATGAAGCGGAGCGCGAAGATTGGCGAGTCCGAAAAGGCCCTAACAAGGCATGAGGATTCAATCTTATTGCTAAAGATCCAAGGTGATGTGTAAAGCATTATTCCCAAAATCAATATGAAGGATCAAGACTCACGACGAAAAGCAATCAACTCCCATAAAGATCATGGAGAAGTCTATCCGAAAAGACCCTAACAAGGTATGAGGATAAATAGATCCAAGTCCGAAAAGGAGGCGGATCGTTGTATCTCAAAATCCCAATTAGAGATTGAAGAAATAATCATGAAGTCGTGGTCAACAAAGTTGGAGTACCCCTCAAAAGTCTCCAAGTGAAGAAACTTTATTACGAAGAGAAGACCATTATCTCAAGAACGTCTCTCGAAGATATGAAGTATGAAGTACATGCCAAATATCGGACCGAGAAAGGTCTCAAATCGTGAACCGAGTTATGCCAAGATATGAACTTTTTGATATCCCGAGAAGCAGTTTTAAGAGATTTTGTCCTTTAGCTAACTATTGATCAAATCGTCCTACTTTGCTTTCAGCCTTAATAAACTATCGAAGTAAGTCCAAAAATGCATCTTCATGATCATTCTAAGACAAAAATAAAATATAAGAGATACACCTAGGAATAAGGGAGTTTAAGCATATAATTAAGCCATGTGTGTAAGTGTTTGATTTGCTAACTTATAATAACAATGATCTCGTTTTTAAGCTTAGTTTAAGGAACGTAAAACTTGAGGGTGATAAATCTTCGCAGCACCAAAGCCCTAATGTAAGTCCTTGATCTCTTTGCAAGTTATTTCTATATAGCTATTTTCAAGTGAAAATGGTTTTCTATCCTTTTGTTTACTTTAAAGTTTTAATTTCTCTTAGTACTTTAATTTTTGTTTAGTAGTATTTTAATAAGGCCAAGGTTGATTGATTATGAGAAGAGTGTAAAATTGCTTTATCACTAAGCATTGCATGAGGGCATGGCAATGGTTAAGTGTAGGGGATTTGATAGGTGTGAAAACACCCATCCTTTTACCACTTATTTCTTACTAAAACAAGACCAAAACGCGTGTTTAATATCATTTGTTTGGAATTATGCGTGGTTTTTGTGTTTATTGTGCTTTCAGAGTCAACCGGATGAATATTGAAGAAAACATGGGATTGCACGGGTTTTATCGAGGAAAAAGACTCAAGACGAAGTCTATTGTCCAAGAGATGCAAAAGATTTGAAGTCAATGGGCCTATTTGAAGATTTATCGAAGAAAAGGACCAAAGATGGAAGATTTACACATGTCGAAGAAACTCAAGTCTATTAAACGAAGAAATTAAAAGACGAGTTGAATTTAATCGTCGACAAATCCCGAATCAGAATCGAAAACGTCAACTTTTCTGAAAAGACGAGAAGACAAGAAGAAAGGGGGAAAGCCCACTCACCAACCAAATGGAAGACCTATATAAAGGATTCCCTTCACACTTTTCATTCAGTTTTTAGTTTTTATTTTTTCCCTTTTTTTCTCTCCTTTCTGTTCGTAGGCATCACCAACACCATTAGGGTGTTTGGTGATTTTGATTCTTGTTTTGTTCACAAATCTTGTAGTTTCAGTCCTTTCTTTTGATTGTTTAAAACCTTAATCATCAATATAATCTTTCCATTTCATCTTGTCCATCTTCTCTTTTTATTCAAAGTTTTAAAGTTCTTGTTTGGTTGATTTTGATCTTCTAAAGTTAATGGGTTTTGTTTTTTTGTGATTGGGATTTGATGTTTATGGATAGTAGATGATTTGTTATTAGTTTTGTTTAATATTTGGATAAAAACTTGGTTGATTTTTGATAAATTCGTGATTCCCCTGTTTTCTCGCTGGTGACTGTTCTTCATACCCAGAATATTCCGAATAGCCACTATATTCCGAATAGCAATTTTATTCCGGGTAGGATTTTTATTCCGAATGCCCTTTTATTCCGGGTAGGATTTTTATTCCGAATGCCCTTTTATTCCGAGTAGGATTTTTATTCCTCATAGCCAATTTATTCCGAGTAGGACTGTTATTCCGAATAGTCAAATTATTCCGCATAGCCTAAATATTCCGCATAGCCCACTTATTCCAAATAGAGTAATTATTCCGCATAGGTCATTTATTCCGAATAGTGTCATTATTCCGCATAGCCTAAATATTCCGCATAGCCCACTTATTCCGGATAGTGTAATTATTCCGCATAGCTTGATTATTCCGCATAGTTCACTTATTCCGCATAGAGTATTTTATTCCGCATAGCCTAGATATTCTGAATAGCCATCTTTATTCCGAGTAGCCATCATTATTCCGGATAGACACTTATTCCGGATAGCATTTATTCAGCATGATCAGTATTCCGAATGAAGCATTTTTAAGGTTCTTTTCAAGTTACTGTTTTATTTAAATTTTAATTCAAGTTTTATTGGTTAACTGCTTCTAGTCTACCTTTATTTACTTCATTCATTTATCTTTTTAATAGAATAGAAAACCAAACCCCCTATTTGTCACCAAGAACAATCATTCCACTTTGAGCTGTGATCAATTCGAGAAGATTCCGAGATTAAATCTGAACCCATACTAAAACGCATGTATCAAATGGCGCCGCTGCCGGCTCTTCTCGTTAAGATTACCAGTTTTTTGTGAGAACTTGGATTTTGGGATCCGTTCCCCGTGAACGCTACTTTTTCATAAAAAATTTCAAAACCCTAAAAAATATAAAATTTTAAAAACTACAAAAAAATTAAAAAACCATAAAAACCAAAAATATTTCTTGCTTGCTTTGTTAGTTCTTTTGCAGGTGCATGCGTACACGATAAACGTCTTATCAAGAGCCCGAGCCTCTCGAAGACTTAAACATGGCCGGTGTACAAAACAACAACAATAATCCACCTCAAAACAATAACAATAACAACCCACCTCTCAACAACAATAATAACAACAACAATGAACTTTTACCGGACAATCGCCATATGATTGAACTGTTACAAGCACATGTGGAGGGCAACAATGATCCAATTGTCATACCCGCGATTGCAGCCAACAACTTTGAGCTCAAATCCGGCTTTATCCAGATGGTCTCTGCTCAACCATTCTTGGGGCGTACCATTGATGATCCACATGACCACATCAATAGATTCTTGAAACTCACGAATACGGTCAAATTCAATGGTGTTCCACAAGAGGTAATCCGTTTACAACTTTTTCCCTTTTCTTTAGAGGGACAAGCCCGGCATTGGCTTGCTAAGGAACCGCCACAAAGTATTCTGACGTGGACGGATTTGGAGACCAAATTTATCAACTGCTTTTTCCCACCCTCTCGTACTACCGCTTTGTGGAATGAAATCATTAATTTTGAACAAAAGTACGATGAGTCGTTTAGTGAATCTTGGGACCGTTTTAAAGATCTTTTAAGAAAATGCCCACAACATGGTTTTACCAAAGTGCACCAAATTAATACTTTTTATAATGGTTTAAGCATGAATGACCAAGATTCACTAAACAGTGCCTCGGGGGGTAATATTTTGGTTAAGACTTCCAATGCCGCTTGGGATATCATTGAGAATAAGTCTCGTGTGCAAACCAAGAGTGTTCGGACCAATGCCACTAGTGCTAGTACTAGTGACAACGACAAGCGACTTGACAAAATCACTGCGCTTCTTGAATCGCTTGCTACCCAAACCGCCAGCAACACCAACAGCATCAACGCTAAAAACGCTCAAGTCAATGCTGTCAGCCAACCATGTGAAATCTGCGGGGGTCCTCACTCTTACACCACTTGTACCGCCACCCAAGACTATCCTTCTGAGAATGTGAATGCAGCATACGGTACCTATCCTCCGGTCGCTTATCAAGCTCGTCCTCAAGGTGGACTTCTATCGAAGTTTTAAGTGGACTTTTCCATAAAAATGCCTTCATTTAACCGGAAAATCATCTTTTTCAGCATTTTTCAAATTTTTAATTAACTTTGGCCATGTAGTCATAAGTTTTAAATTTTTATCGTTGCTTTCATATGTATATATCCCGTAATAAAGTCAAAAATATTAATAAAGTGGTGTAGCTAGCTTAGAAGTCTTTGATATATTAGGCCCGTTGCGATTATTTTGACTCAACCCGAATAGACTTATCCAAGTTTATTCTAGCTAGTATCCTTAACCATGTAGACCTTAATTGGTTTATTAGGCTAAGTATCCACGAGTCTCATTACTTGAGATTTTAAATTATGGAGAACGAGAAATGATAGAGTCAATTATAAGTCGGTATTCTTGCACAAGCTCACTTGGTGTAATTATTTGCCTATTCTCCCATCACTTGCTTATAATTTATCTGCAATAAGTAAGGTCGTACGATTTGAAAAGTTACTTAGCTTCTAGCCCAAGATCGTTTAAAAGTTGCTCGGTAATGATAAGAGTTCATAGCCAAGGCATAACTTATGAAGTGGGGCGCGAAGATTGGCGAGTCCGAAAAGGCCCTAACAAGGCATGAGGATTCAATCTTATTGCTAAAGATCCAAGGTGATCTGTAAAGCATTATTCCCAAAATCAATATGAAGGATCAAGACTCACGACGAAAAGCAATCAACTCCCATAAAGATCATGGAGAAGTCTATCCGAAAAGACCCTAACAAGGTATGAGGATAAATAGATCCAAGTCTGAAAAGGAGGCGGATCGTTGTATCTCAAAATCCCAATTAGAGATTGAAGAAATAATCATGAAGTCGTGGTCAACAAAGTTGGAGTACCCCTCAAAAGTCTCCAAGTGAAGAAACTCTATTACGAAGAGAAGACCATTATCTCAAGAACGTCTCTCGAAGATATGAAGTATGAAGTACATGCCAAATATCGGACCGAGAAAGGTCTTAAATCGTGAACCGAGTTAAGCCAAGATATGAACTTTTTGATATCCCGAGAAGCAGTTTTAAGAGATTTTGTCCTTTAGCTAACTATTGATCAAATCGTCCTACTTTGCTTTCAGCCTTAATAAACTATCGAAGTAAGTCCAAAAATGCATCTTCATGATCATTCTAAGACAAAAATAAAATATAAGAGATACACCTAGGAATAAGGGAGTTTAAGCATATAATTAAGCCATGTGTGTAAGTGTTTGATTTGCTAACTTATAATAACAATGATCTCGTTTTTAAGCTTAGTTTAAGGAACGTAAAACTTGAGGGTGATAAATCTTCGCAGCACCAAAGCCCTAATGTAAGTCCTTGATCTCTTTGCAAGTTATTTCTATATAGCTATTTTCAAGTGAAAATGGTTTTCTATCCTTTTGTTTACTTTAAAGTTTTAATTTCTCTTAGTACTTTAATTTTTGTTTAGTAGTATTTTAATAAGGCCAAGGTTGATTGATTATGAGAAGAGTGTAAAATTGCTTTATCACTAAGCATTGCATGAGGGCATGGCAATGGTTAAGTGTAGGGGATTTGATAGGTGTGAAAACACCCATCCTTTTACCACTTATTTCTTACTAAAACAAGACCAAAACGCGTGTTTAATATCATTTGTTTGGAATTATGCGTGGTTTTTGTGTTTATTGTGCTTTCAGAGTCAACCGGATGAATATTGAAGAAAACATGGGATTGCACGGGTTTTATCGAGGAAAAAGACTCAAGACGAAGTCTATTGTCCAAGAGATGCAAAAGATTTGAAGTCAATGGGCCTATTTGAAGATTTATCGAAGAAAAGGACCAAAGATGGAAGATTTACACATGTCGAAGAAACTCAAGTCTATTAAACGAAGAAATTAAAAGACGAGTTGAATTTAATCGTCGACAAATCCCGAATCAGAATCAAAAACGTCAACTTTTCTGAAAAGACGAGAAGACAAGAAGAAAGGGGGAAAGCCCACTCACCAACCAAATGGAAGACCTATATAAAGGATTCCCTTCACACTTTTCATTCAGTTTTTAGTTTTTATTTTTTCCCTTTTTTTCTCTCCTTTCTGTTCGTAGGCATCACCAACACCATTAGGGTGTTTGGTGATTTTGATTCTTGTTTTGTTCACAAATCTTGTAGTTTCAATCCTTTCTTTTGATTGTTTAAAACCTTAATCATCAATATAATCTTTCCATTTCATCTTGTCCATCTTCTCTTTTTATTCAAAGTTTTAAAGTTCTTGTTTGGTTGATTTTGATCTTCTAAAGTTAGTGGGTTTTGTGTTTTTGTGATTGGGATTTGATGTTTATGGATAGTAGATGATTTGTTATTAGTTTTGTTTAAGATTTGGATAAAAACTTGGTTGATTTTTGATAAATTCGTGATTCCCCTGTTTTCTCGCTGGTGACTGTTTTTCATACCCAGAATATTCCGAATAGCCACTATATTCCGAATAGCAATTTTATTCCGGGTAGGATTTTTATTCCGAATGCCCTTTTATTCCGGGTAGGATTTTTATTCCGAATGCCCTTTTATTACGAGTAGGATTTTTATTCCTCATAGCCAATTTATTCCGAGTAGGACTGTTATTCCGAATAGTCAAATTATTCCGCATAGCCTAAATATTCCGCATATCCCACTTATTCCGAATAGTGTAATTATTCCGCATAGGTCATTTATTCCGAATAGTGTCATTATTCCGCATAGCCTAAATATTCCACATAGCCCACTTATTCCGGATAGTGTAATTATTCCGCATAGATTGATTATTCTGCGTAGTTCACTTATTCCGCATAGAGTATTTTATTCCGCATAGCCTAGATATTCCGAATAGCCATCTTTATTCCGAGTAGCCATTATTATTCCGGATAGACACTTATTCCGGATAGCATTTATTCAGCATGATCAGTATTCCAAATGAAGCATTTTTAAGGTTCTTTTCAAGTTACTGTTTTATTTAAATTTTAATTCAAGTATTATTGGTTAACTGCTTCTAGTCTACCTTTATTTACTTCATTCATTTATCTTTTTAATAGAATAGAAAACTAAACCCCCTATTTGTCACCAAGAACAATCATTCCACTTTGAGCTGTGATCAATTCGAGAAGATTCTGAGATTAAATCTGAACCCATACTAAAACGCATGTATCAAATGGCGCTGCTGCCGGCTCTTCTCGTTAAGATTACCAGTTTTTTGTGAGAACTTGGATTTTGGGATCCGTTCCCCGTGAACGTTACTTTTTCATAAAAAATTTCAAAAACCCTAAAAAATATAAAATTTTCAAAAATACAAAAAAATTAAAAAACCATAAAAACCAAAAATATTTCTTGCTTGCTTTGTTAGTTCTTTTACAGGTGCATGCGTACACGATCAACGTCTTATCAAGAGCCCGAGCCTCTCGAAGACTTAAACATGGCCGGTGTACAAAACAACAACAACAATCCACCTCAAAACAATAACAATAACAACCCACCTCTCAACAACAATAATAACAACAACAATGAACCTTTACCGGGCAATCGCCCTATGATTGAACTGTTACAAGCACATGTGGAGGACAACAATGATCCAATTGTCATACCCGCGATTGCAGCCAACAACTTTGAGCTCAAATCTGGCATTATCCAGATGGTCTCTGCTCAACCATTCTTGGGGCGTACCATTGATGATCCACATGACCACATCAAGAGATTCTTGCAACTCACGAATACGGTCAAATTCAATGGTGTTCCACAAGAGGTAATCCGTTTACAACTTTTTCCCTTTTCTTTAGAGGGACAAGCCCGGCATTGGCTTGCTAAGGAACCGCCACAAAGTATTCTGATGTGGACGGATTTGGAGACCAAATTTATCAACTACTTTTTCCCACCCTCTCGTACTACCGCTTTGCGGAATGAAATCATTAATTTTGAACAAAAGTACGATGAGTCGTTTAGTGAATCTTGGGACCGTTTTAAAGATCTTTTAAGAAAATGCCCACAACATGGTTTTACCAAAGTGCACCAAATTAATACTTTTTATAATGGTTTAAGCATGAATGACCAAGATTCACTAAACAGTGCCTCGGGGGGTAATATTTTGGTTAAGACTTCCAATGCCGCTTGGGATATCATTGAGAATAAGTCTCGTGTGCAAACCAAGAGTGTTCAGACCAATGCCACTAGTGCTAGTACTAGTGAAAACGACAAGCGACTTGACAAAATCACTGCGCTTCTTGAATCGCTTGCTACCCAAACCGCCAACAACACCAACAGCATCAACGCTAAAAACGCTCAAGTCAATGCTGTCAGCCAACCATGTGAAATATGCGGGGGTCCTCACTCTTACACCACTTGTACCGCCACCCAAGACTATCCTTCTGAGAATGTGAATGCAGCATACGGTACCTATCCTCCAGCCGCTTATCAAGCTCGTCCTCAAGGTGACCGCAACTTGCTTAGCTACCGCTCAAACAACTTTCTTTCCCCACCCGCTTTTCCTCCTAACAACCCAAACCAACAACAAAACCTCAATCGCCCTCCTCAACAACAACCTCGTGCACCATACATACCACCTCACAAACAACCATATCCACCTCAAAGAAACAACCAAGTTTACCAACAACCTGCTTATCAACCACCCGCCTACCATGCTCCTCCTCCCAACCAACCCACCGCATTGCACCAAGATGTTGAAACCTACATGAGGACCAATGATGTGATTGTGGAAAATCTCCAGCGGGAAGTGCTCAACTTGAAAGCAGACATGGTGAAACAAGGGAACGATCTGCGAGCTGATATGAGAAACACTTTGGCAAGTCAAACGAATGGCTTAAGGAACATGATGGCTGGTTTCTTCCAAGGTAATCAATCCTCTTCTTTGGGTACTCTTCCGAGTAACACCGTTGCGAATCCAAGAGGGGAGATGAAAGCAATCACCACTCGCAGTGGCAAAGGTACCAAGGAACCCGAGCTTCCTATACCTCCACCGGTGATTGTGACTAAGGAAAACGAGTCACCTGCTCCTATTCCTCATCCTTCTACTTCCCCAATTTCTCCACCTCTTACTTCTACCCCTCCTCCACCCAAGGATGTGAGTGATCCTATTCTCCCAAAGCCTTCCTCTTCTTCCGATATACCTTATCCCTCAAGGTTGAGGAAAGAGAAGCTCAAAAGCAAGGATGATATTCAAGTTTCGAACTTTCTAAAAATGTTTAAACAATTGAATTTTAACATCTCCTTCGCTGAGGCTCTCACTCACATGCCCAAATACGCGAAAATGTTCAAAGATATTTTATTCTGCATAGCCTAGATATTCCGAATAGCCATCTTTATTCCGAGTAGCCATCATTATTCCGGATAGACACTTATTCCGGATAGCATTTATTCAGCATGATCAGTATTCCGAATGAAGCATTTTTAAGGTTCTTTTCAAGTTACTATTTTATTTAAATTTTAATTCAAGTTTTATTGGTTAACTGCTTCTAGTCTACCTTTATTTACTTCATTCATTTATCTTTTTAATAGAATAGAAAACCAAACCCCCTATTTGTCATCAAGAACAATCATTCCACTTTGAGCTGTGATCAATTCGAGAAGATTCCGAGATTAAATCTGAACCCATACTAAAACGCATGTATCAAATGCTCGAGCGTCTTGCGGGTAATGACTATTACTGCTTCTTAGACGGTTTCTCCGGGTATTTTCAAATTCCCATCGATCCCAAAGACCAAGAGAAGACCACATTCACTTGTCCTTACGGAACATTTGCTTACAAACGCATGCCTTTCGGTTTATGCAATGCTCCTGGGACGTTCGAAAGGTGTATGATGGCTATCTTCCATGACATGGTGGAAGACACTATGGAAGTATTCATCGATGATTTCTCGGTTTATGGTGATTCTTTCTCTGCGTGCCTTGCCAATTTAGAACGTATGCTTAAGCAGTGTGAAGACACTCGCCTTGTTCTTAATTGGGAAAAATGCCATTTCATGGTAAAAGAGGGCATCGTGCTAGGACACAAGATCTCTAAAGCCGGTCTTGAAGTAGACCGTGCTAAAGTCGATGTTATTTCTAAGTTGCCTCCACCTTCAACTGTGAAGGGTGTGAGAAGTTTCCTGGGTCATGCGGGCTTCTACCGTCGCTTCATCAAAGATTTTTCTAAAATCGCTCGCCCGATGACCCACCTCTTGGAAAAAGATACTCCTTTTATCTTTTCCAACGAGTGTATTGAAGCCTTCAACTTGCTTAAGGATAAGCTAACTAAGGCACCCGTCTTGGTTACCCCTAATTGGGAGCTACCTTTCGAGTTGATGTGCGATGCTAGTGACTTTGCTATTGGAGCGGTTTTGGGCCAAAGAGTGAACAAACACTTCCAACCGATCCATTACGCTAGCAAGACAATGACGGGGGCTCAATTGAATTACACGACAACCGAAAAAGAGCTTTTAGCTGTTGTCTATGCTTTTGAAAAATTTCGCCCCTATCTTGTCCTTTCCACCACAATCGTTTACACCGATCATTCCGCGTTGAAGTACTTGTTAACCAAACAAGATTCCAAACCAAGACTTCTTCGCTGGGTTTTGCTACTTCAAGAATTTAAAATCGAAATTCGCGATAAGAAAGGAGCTGAAAACCTAGCCGCGGATCATCTTAGTAGACTTGAGGATCCTTACCAAGGGGATCATCCGAACAAAGAAATCAATGATTCTTTTCCCCTGGAGACCTTAATGTCTATCAACTCGACTTCTGATGAAACCCTGTGGTTTGCAGACATTGCAAACTACTTGGCGGGTGGAATTCTCGTTGACGGGCTAACATCCCAACAAAATAAGAAGTTCTTCAAAGACATTATGACTTACTTTTGGGATGACCCGTATCTATTCAAACAATGTGCTGATTTGATTATTCGCCGATGTGTTGATGTACCGGCAGCTTTAGAAATCCTTGACGCTTGCCACAAAGGACCCACCGGTGGTTACTTTGGTCCCAACTACACCGCCAAAAAAGTGTTTGACTCGGGATTTTATTGGCCCACCATCTATCGTGACGCTCACGAGATGGTTAAACGTTGTGATGCTTGCCAAAAACAAGGCAAGATCACACATAAAGACGAGATGCCTCAGAATTTCATTCAAGAGTGTGAAATCTTTGATGTTTGGGGTATCGAATTTATGGGGCCATTCCCTTCATCTAAAGGAAACAAATACATCCTTGTAGCCGTCGACTACGTGTCTAAATGGGTTGAAGCCAAAGCTTTACCCACTAATGACGCAAGGGTGGTTTATAACTTTTTTAAATCGCTGTTCGCTAGATTCGGTGTGCCTCGTGCCATTATTAGTGATCGCGGGACTCATTTTTGCAATGACCAATTCGCAAGAGTCATGGCTAAGTATGGTGTAAATCATCTTCTTTCCACCGCCTACCACCCACAAACTAATGGCCAGGCTGAAATATCCAACCGAGGATTAAAGCGAATTCTTGAAAGAACCGTGGGAGAGCATCGTGCCTCATGGGCTGATAAACTTGATGATGCTTTGTGGGCTTTCCGTACCACATACAAGACTCCGATTGGTTGTACACCATATCGTCTCGTGTACGGGAAAGCGTGCCACCTCCCCATTGAGTTGGAGCACAAGGCTTACTAGGCCTTGAAGTGGGCTAATTTTGATATCAACAAAGCCGGTGACCTACGCAAGATCCAACTAAATGAGCTGAATGAACTCCGGAATGAGGCTTATGAAAATTCTTTGATCTATAAGGAAAAGACTAAGCTCATTCACGACTCTAAGATTACGAACCGAGAGTTCCAAGTTGGAGACAAAGTTTTACTCTTTAACTCTCGGTTGAAAATCTTTTCGGGCAAGCTGAAATCTCGTTGGTCCGGCCCATTCACCATTGCCCAAATTTTTCCATATGGTACTCTCGAGCTCGCTCAACCTAATGGACCTAATTTTAAGGTGAATGGCCAACGAGTGAAGTTGTACTTTGGTGAGGACATCTCTCATGAGATGATTCCATCCCTCACCACGTTTCCCATGAACTAATTTTGGGTCGAGTCAGGCTCGTGACTCGGTTATCAAAAACAAGCGCTCCTCGGGAGGCAGCCCAAGTATCTATCCTTTTCCGTTTTAACCCCCTAAGTGTAGGGGGACCTCTATAGGTTCTTTGTGTTTGTGTGGTGATGTGATTACAGGGATGAATGCACTTTTGGAACCTTTGAAGCACCGTGCTCCTGTGTTATCCGAAATCCGGTTCTATCTCTCAACTATCGTGATTCAATTTTCTTCATACTCACATTTGAAAATTGATAACGTTAGTCGTCTCTCCATTAGCTTGATTTAACCAACGTGCACAATGTCATAAGTGTAGGGGAGACTTTTCCCACATGCTTAAACATTGAGGACAATGTTTATCTTAAGTGTAGGGGGACTTCTATCGAAGTTTTAAGTGGACTTTTCCATAAAAATGCCTTCATTTAACCGGAAAATCATCTTTTTCAGCATTTTTCAAATTTTTAATTAACTTTGGCCATGTAGTCGTAAGTTTTAAATTTTTATCGTTGCTTTCATATGTATATATCCCGCAATAAAGTCAAAAATATTAATAAAGTGGTGTAGCTAGTTTAGAAGTCTTTGATATATTAGGCCCGTTGTGATTATTTTGACTCAACCCGAATAGACTTATCCAAGTTTATTCTAGCTAGTATCCTTAACCATGTAGACCTTAATTGGTTTATTAGGCTAAGTATCCACGAGTCTCATTACTTGAGATTTTAAATTGTGGAGAACGAGAAATGATAGAGTCAATTATAAGTCGGTATTCTTGCACAAGCTCACTTGGTGTAATTATTTGCCTATTCTCCCATCACTTGCTTATAATTTATCTGCAATAAGTAAGGTCGTACGATTTGAAAAGTTACTTAGCTTCTAGCCCAAGATCGTTTAAAAGTTGCTCGGTAATGATAAGAGTTCATAGCAAGGCATAACTTATGAAGCGGGGCGCGAAGATTGGCGAGTCCGAAAAGGCCCTAACAAGGCATGAGGATTCAATCTTATTGCTAAATATCCAAGGTGATGTGAAAAGCATTATTCCCAAAATCAATATGAAGGATCAAGACTCACGACGAAAAGCAATCAACTCCCATAAAGATCATGGAGAAGTCTATCTGAAAAGACCCTAACAAGGTATGAGGATAAATAGATCCAAGTCCGAAAAGGAGGCGGATCGTTGTATCACAAAATCCCAATTAGAGATTGAAGAAATAATCATGAAGTCGTGGTCAACAAAGTTGGAGTACCCCTCAAAAGTCTCCAAGTGAAGAAACTCTATTACGAAGAGAAGACCATTATCTCAAGAACGTCTCTCGAAGATATGAAGTATGAAGTACATGCCAAATATCGGACCGAGAAAGGTCTCAAATCGTGAACCGAGTTATGCCAAGATATGAACTTTTTGATATCTCGAGAAGCAGTTTTAAGAGATTTTGTCCTTTAGCTAATTATTGATCAAATCGTCCTACTTTGCTTTCAGCCTTAATAAACTATCGAAATAAGTCCAAAAATGCATCTTCATGATCATTCTAAGACAAAAATAAAATATAAGAGATACACCTAGGAATAAGGGAGTTTAAGCATATAATTAAGCCATGTGTGTAAGTGTTTAATTTGCTAACATATAATAGCAATGATCTCGTTTTTAAGCTTAGTTTGGGGAACGTGAAACTTGAGGGTGATAAATCTTCGCAGCACCAAAGCCCTAATGTAAGTCCTTGATCTCTTTGCAAGTTATTTCCATATAGCTATTTTCAAGTGAAAATGGTTTTCTATCCTTTTGTTTACTTTAAAGTTTTAATTTCTCTTAGTACTTTAATTTTTGTTTAGTAGTATTTTAATAAGGCCAAGGTTGATTGATTATGAGAAGAGTGTAAAATTGCTTTATCACTAAGCATTGCATGAGGGCATGGCAATGGTTAAGTGTAGGGGATTTGATAGGTGTGAAAACACCCATCCTTTTACCACTTATTTCTTACTAAAACAAGACCAACACGCGTGTTTAATATCATTTGTTTGGAATTATGCGTGGTTTTTGTGTTTATTGTGCTTTCAGAGTCAACCGGATGAATATTGAATAAAACATGGGATTGCACGGGTTTTATCGAGGAAAAAGACTCAAGACGAAGTCTATTGTCCAAGAGATGCAAAAGATTTGAAGTCAATGGGCCTATTTGAAGATTTATCAAAGAAAAGGACCAAAGATGGAAGATTTACACATGTCGAAGAAACTCAAGTCTATTAAACGAAGAAATTAAAAGACAAGTTGAATTTAATCGTCGACAAATCCCGAGTCAGAATCGAAAACGTCAACTTTTCTGAAAAGACGAGAAGACAAGAAGAAAGGGGGAAAGCCCACTCACCAAGCAAATGGAAGACCTATATAAAGGATTCCCTTCACACTTTTCATTGAGTTTTTAGTTTTTAGTTTTTATTTTTTCCTTTTTTTTCTCTCCTTTATGTTCGTAGGCATCACCAACACCATTAGGGTGTTTGGTGATTTTGATTCTTGTTTTGTTCACAAATCTTGTAGTTTCAATCCTTTCTTTTGATTGTTTAAAACCTTAATCATCAATATAATCTTCCCATTTCATCTTGTCCATCTTCTCTTTTTATTCAAAGTTTTAAAGTTCTTGTTTGGTTGATTTTGATCTTCTAAAGTTAGTGGGTTTTGTGTTTTTGTGATTGGGATTTGATGTTTATGGATAGTAGATGATTTGTTATTAGTTTTGTTTAAGATATGGATAAAAACTTGGTTGATTTTTGATAAATTCGTGATTCCCCTGTTTTCTCGCTGGTGACTGTTCTTCATACCCAGAATATTCCGAATAGCCACTATATTCCGAATAGCAATTTTATTCCAGGTAGGATTTTTATTTCGAATGCCCTTTTATTTCGGGTAGGATTTTTATTCCGAATGCCCTTTTATTCCGAGTAGGATTTTTATTCCTCATAGCCAATTTATTCCGAGTAGGACTGTTATTCCGAATAGTCAAATTATTCCGCATAGCCTAAATATTCCGCATAGCCCACTTATTCCGAATAGTGTAATTATTCCGCATAGGTCATTTATTCCGAATAGTGTCATTATTCCGCATAGCCTAAATATTCCGCATAGCCCACTTATTCCGGATAGTGTAATTATTCCGCATAGCTTGATTATTCCGCATAGTTCACTTATTCCGCATAGAGTATTTTATTCCGCATAGCCTAGATATTCCGAATAGCCATCTTTATTTCGAGTAGCCATCATTATTCCGGATAGACACTTATTGCGGATAGCATTTATTCAGCATGATCAGTATTCCGAATGAAGCATTTTTAAGGTTCTTTTCAAGTTACTGTTTTATTTAAATTCTAATTCAAGTTTTATTGGTTAACTGCTTCTAGTCTACCTTTATTTACTTCATTCATTATCTTTTTAACAGAATAGAAAACCAAACCCCCTATTTGTCACCAAGAACAATCATTCCACTTTGAGTTGTGATCAATTCGAGAAGATTCCGAGATTAAATCTGAACCCATATTAAAACGCATGTATCAATATTGTATTTTCTATGTTTACCATAGTATATCTTCCTAGAATAGTTGACACGTTTACTTTGTTTACAAGGCTCCTTATGCCTATAAAATGAGGCCTTTAGGTTAGGGTTTGATATAACTTTCAATCACTGTTCTTGTTATTATTATCAATCGAAGTTGAATGTTTGGTATACGTTTTTGTTATTTGTTCTTTGTGCTAAGTATTAGATTCCGCATAATACTTGGTTTATTGAATATACAAAGTTTCTCAAACGTATTATACTTGACCTAATCTCGATAATACACAAGTTTAATCGATCTATGTTTGGGATCAATAAGTGGTATCAGAGCTTGTTGAGGAACTTTTGATCTTAAGAACAAAAACACTAAATCGTTGAAAACCCTAGAAAACATCCAAACATCATGTCTACCTCAACTAAAGCCTCACACTCATCAAATCACAATCTCAAAATTCCTATACTTGATCCTGATAACTTTGAACTTTGGAAGTTCAATTTTGAGCAATATCTTCAAGTTGATAACTATGTTCTCTGGGAAGTCATTGAATATGGTAATCAGTTTAAGAAGGATCTAAAGATTACTAATGCTATAGAAGCAAGAAGAACAACTGGACAGTCTGGTGATGATCTAATTCCAAGACCTGAAGATGAAAGGGCTGTTTCAGCTGCTGAGATAGCAGAAAGAAGGAATGATATGAAAGCTTTGAGTACACTCAAACTGGCTCTTGGTCCCAAGGAGCAACATAAATTCAGAAAGTATGAATCTGCTAAGGAAATTTGGGCAACCCTTTAGACCATCTATCGTAGTAATGAGGAAACTGTCAAACAAAGGAAGAAGAAGTTAATTATTGACTACACTGTTTTCAAAGCTCATCCTAATGAGAGGTTAAGTGAGGTGAGAAGTCGCCTTCAAGATATTACTAGAAACCTGGCTTTCATGGGAACATATCTTGAGGAGCAAGATATCACAGCTACCTTCCTTGGAGGTCTTGGTGATGCATGAGAAATTCATGCAAAATCAATTATTGCCACCAACGCTTACAAGAATGATTCTTTTGATGATATTTATAATCAACCAAGGACTATGGAACCTGAAGCTATACTCAAACAAGGGAGTAAGCCAACATCTGGAAGTAAGGCATTCATCTCTCACAATGACTCACAACCCGCTGACAATGTTTCACATGTCAGCGGCTTGAATGTACATCCAGTCATTGGATCAACATATGTGAGTGGATCATCTTAAGCTACTGACACCTATAATATTGGTTCATCAAGTCTCAAACCAGCTGGTATTGACTTGGATATTGTGTGTGCATACATTGTTGCCTTGCTTAATGGTTCTCTAGTTACTTATGAGGATCTTGAGCAAATTAGTGATGCTGATCTTGAAGAGATGGATATTAAGTGGAGTATGGCACTTGCTAGTATAAGGGCCAATAGATGGAACAAGAGGTTTGGAAAAAGAATGACATTCAATGGCAAAGAAACTGTTGGATTAGATAAATTCAAGTTTGAATGCTATAATTGTCATAGGATGGGACATTTCATGAGGGAATGCAGATCTCCACGTAGGAATGATGCTGGAAAGAGCTCAAGCCAGATCATCAAGGTTGAAAATGCTGATCCAAAGGCTATGGTTGCCATGCAAGGAATTGATGGGCTTGGATGAGACTGGAGCTTTATGGCAGATGAGGTGGAAAAGAATCAAGCATTGATAGCTAAGAAGGAAGAAGAGCATGTGAAATATGCTCTTATGGCCAACTCTTCCTCTTCATCAGACAATGAGGTATATGATGATGCTTTTTGTAGTAAGGGTTGCAGGCTAAATACTGAAAAACTTAATAAAGAAGTTTTAAAATATAAATCAGATGTTTTTGATGTAGAAATCAGGCTAGCAAACTATAAAAGGGGTCTTGCTCAATCTGATGGGACGGTTGAGGAGTATAAGAAAATGTAATTTGACCTTAAAGATCAAATTATTGTTTTAACCAGAGACTTAAAAGTTAGTAATGAAGCTAGGGAGTGTTTAATGAAATCTAGAGCAGATTTACAACTTAAGTTGAGTGAAGCTATCAAGGCTAAAGAAAATGTAGGGCTTAAAATTGAAAATTTTGAAAAAGTTAGTCAAACCCTAGAAAAGTGTGTTAGTGAGCAAAGAGACCATGGGGACATGTCTGGGATTGGGATGAAAGAGTATGTTGCTGTCTCATCACCTGCTAGAAACTTTTATGGTGTTCTTAAAAAGGATCTTTCTTGGACTGTCATACCTGAATTACAAGAGAAGGAATTTATTCCTCCACCAGTTGTGCTCGGTCCTGTTGAGGAATATAGGAAAAAGGTGACAGACCTAGAACAATGGAAAGTAGCCAACCCTTTTCTATTTGTTAAGGGTGGACTACTTAATGATGATCTAGTTGAACTTAAACCTAATGTTGTGACCAATCCCACCACTAGTAAAAATATTAATCTTGGTTCATCATCTGAATGTAAACCTAGTGTTAAATATGCTGAAATGTATAGAAAAATTAGGTCACCCCAAAGCCAAGCAACTGTTAATAGGACAGGGTTTTATCAGTCTAAGCCTACGTTTGTGTCTAAAAAGGCTTGTTATACATGTGGGAGCTTCTCATATTTGGTCTATAACTGTGTCAGCGGATACATTCCATCCATTAACAATAGGTCAACCATGGTCACCCCTAGACCTCTTATCCAACCAAGTCCACATGCCACTAGACCAGCTCCTTTCTTTTCTAGAGGGACTAATACTCATGGACAAAGGCCCTTTCAAAAGACAAATACTTTGTCTAACAGACAGTGGGTTCCTGTAGCAAACCCTAATTTAGCCGTTGAGAGGAACAATCTATCCGCTGACAAGACCAAACAAGCCGCTGACAAATCTAGGTTTGGTATGAAAATGCCACAACTAGCTTCTGTCAAACCTTATGTTAAACCAAGTAATAATAGGTATTTGAAACCTAAGGGACAAGGGTCTAAAGCTTCATCTAGTTTAACATGGAGACCTAAACAAGATCAAAACCCTAATTTTAATGGAGTTTCTATGACCTACAATAGATTTAAATTTCTTGAAAAGGTCATTACTAAACCTAATAGGGTAAATTGGGTGCTTAAGGTACAACGGGATGAACAGGAGGTTGTTACAAGGAATAAGTCAATTCTTGTTGAACAACCAAATGAATCCAAGTCTACAAAGGCTTGGGTTCCCAAAGAAAACTAATTTGTTTTCTTTATGTGCAGGGCATTCATAAGCAGGTCAATGATTTTGGATATTGGGACAGTGGATGCTCTAGGCACATGACAGGCAAGGAAGATTACCTAATTGATTTCATTCCTATTAAAGATGGTGATAAGGTGTATTTTGGTGGAAGCTATGGAAACATTTCTGGAAAAGGTACACTCATCACCAACAACTTGAGGTTTGAGGAAGTCTTCCGGGTAAAAGAACTTGATTATAATTTGTTTAGTGTGTCACAGGTGTGTGATAACAAGAATAAGGTTCTTTTTACTGACACTGAGTGTTTAGTGTTAAGTAAGGATTTTGAGATTCCTGTTGATAAGTTCATAGAGTTAGAACACCTAGACAAAAAGACGTTTATAATGTGAATCTAAATGGCATTAAAATGAGTAACAACTTTTCATGTCTTTATGCTAAGGCTTCAATAGATGTGAGTAAGTTATGGCACAAAAGGTTAGGACATATTAACTTCAAAAACATGAATAGACTTGTGAGACATGATCTTGTAAGAGGATTGCCTTCAAAAGCATTCCACATTGATCATAATTGTGTTGCATGTCTTAAAGGCAAGCAGCATAAGGCCTCATTTAAGTCTAAGAATGTGCATTATAGTCCTAAACCACTTCACTTATTACATATGGATTTGTTTGGCCCAACCAATATAGAGAGTCTTAATGGTAAATCCTATTATTTTGTTATCACTAATGATTATTCTAGGTTTACTTGGACCTTCTTTTTGGCACTAAAGAGCGATACTGCTAAGACTTAAATCAATTTCATTACTCAAATTGAAAAGGAAATAGGTCATGATGTTAAAGTCCTTAGGAGTGATAATGGTGGTGAATTTAGGAACAGCCTTCTAGATACCTTTTGTGTCAATAAGGGAATCTCTAGGGAGTTTAGCATAGCTAGAACTCCACAACAGAATGGTGTAGCTGAAAGAAGAAATAGAACACTTATAGAAGCAGCTAGAACCATGTTAGCAGATGCAAATTTACCAACTGCATGTTATGTTCACAATAGAGCCTTAGTCAATAAGTTTCATAATAAATTGCTTTGGAATAGGAAGCCTAACATAGACTTTTTTAGGCCTTTTAGATGTCATCTAGTAATTCTGAATAGTAGTGATAATCTAGACAAGTTTCACTCAAAAGGTGACGAGGGACTGTTTATGGGATATTCCACAAATAGCAAGGGGTATAGGGTTTATAACAAGAAGTCTAAAACTCTCACAGAAAACATTTATGTTGACTTCTTGGAGAGTAAACCAAGTGATCCTGAGTCTGGACCTAATTGGTTGTTTGATCTAGAGCCATTATCAAGGTCCATGAATTATATGCCTGTGACTAATCCAGTTGTGTTGGAAGCACCTATGGTTAATAATGCAGGTATACAGGTTGATAAAGAAAAAGGATCACATACAGTTGAACCCACTCCTATATTTGATTATATCACCATACCTATATGCAATGAAGAGTTCATGCAAGCATCTACTGCTGCCAAAGAGGAGGAAGAAAAGCAACAAGAAGAGACACCAGTTAATGAAACAATGCATGCATCTTCATCCGTTGACAACTCCAAACCAGCCACTAACACTTTGGTTTTAGCCGCTGACAATCTGTTTTCATCCTCCAACAGAAATATTCTTGAACTTCTTGAAGATCCCATATCCAATGAAGATGTCAGTGGCCCAGTTCCAGCCGCTGACAACATGTCTCCTAGATCAAGTGGGCATGGAAGTAGCAATGAAGACGATATTAGTAATTTGGAGTCAACAGTACATGACAATATGTTATTTGGGGGAGGAATTCTTACAAAGGTGGTCACAATTCATCCTCCCACCCAAATAATTGGTGATATTCAGACTCCTGTGCAAACAAGAAGAGCTAAGAAGACTCAAGGTGGATTCATTGCTTATATACACAAGAAGGATGATACTCCTTTTGTTCAAGAATGTTTGTTTGCATGTTTCCTCTCTCAATTAGAACCAAAGAATATTTTTGATGCTCTTACAGAAGAAAGCTGGGTTGAAGCAATGTAAGATGAACTTCATCAGTTTGATATTCAAGATATCTGGGAGCTTGTAGATTGTCCAACGTATGTCAGGCCTATTGGGACAAGATGGGTTCTAAGAAACAATAAGGATGAAAGAGGCGTTGTTATTAGAAACAAGGCAAGATTGGTTGCTCAAGGCTATACTCAGGAAGAAGGTATTGATTATGAAGAGGTTTTTGCACCTGTTGCTAGAACTGAGGCAATAAGGATTTTCCTAGCCTATGCTTTCTGCATGGGTTTCAAAGTCTACCAAATGGACGTGAAGAGTGTATTCTTGTATGACACAATTAAATAAGAAGTCTATGTCATGCAGCCTCCTGGTTTTGAAGATCCTGAGCATCAGGTAAGGTATATAAAGTGAAGAAAGCAATGTATGTCCTTCATCAAGCCCTAGAGCTTGGTATGGGACTCTTTCCACATATTTAGTTGAAATGGCTTTAAAAGGGTTACCATAGACCAGACTTTATTCACAAAGCAAGAAGGGAAGGATTTTATTCTTGTACAGGTTTATGTTGATGACATCATTTTTTGTTCATCTAACCAAAGAATGAGTGATGATTCCTCCAAGCTTATGATAGATAAGTTTCAAATGAGTGCTATGGGAGAGATGACTTTCTTTCTTGGTTTACAAGTTCAGCAGAAAGAAGATAGTATTTTCATCTCTCAAGATAAGTATGTGGTTGAAATTTTGAAGAAATTTGGTTTTTAACCACATGAAAAACAGGCTAGCACAACCATGGACAGGGAATATCCATGGGGAAAGATTGGAGATGGAAAAAAGGTTGATGTCAGGAATTATATATCAATGATTGGTTCATTGATGTATCTCACAGCTTCAAGGCCTGATATCATGTTTGCAGTATGTGCATGTGCACGTCATCAAGTGACTCCCAAAGAATGTCACCTTCATGTTGTTAAAAGGATTTTTAGGTTCCTTAGATGTTTTCCCACTTTGGGATTATGGTATCCTATAGAATCTCCTTTGGATTTTATTGGATATTCAGACAGTGATTATGGTGGTGACAATGGGGATAGAAAGTCGACAACTGGTGGATGTCAGTTCCTTGGAAGCAGGCTTATATCTTGGCAATACAAGAAGCAAACTGTGGTAGCCAATTCAACAGTTGAGGCTGAGTATGTAGCAGTTGCTGCATGTTGTGGGAAAGTGCTATGGATTCAAAATCAGCTTCTGGATTATGGGTACAATTTTATGCATACTAAGATTTTTGTAGATAATAATAGTACATTGTCCATAATTAAGAATCTTGTACATCATTCTAAAACTAAACACATAGAAATTAGGCATCATTTTATAAGGGATTGTTTTGAAAAAGGTTTAATATTTCCATATAAAACAGACATAGAGAAGAATGTGTCTGATCTTTTAACCAAACCTTTTGATGATGGGAGATTTCAATACTTAGTTTCAAGTATTGGAATGATCAATCCATAAAATATGTGGTTTTTGAAATTAATGTAAAATGTGTACAGGTTGTGTACTATTATTAGTCTTTGTAAAATTTGGATTTTCCACATTATTTTTCTATCCGCTTACAAAGGCATTCTATCCGTTGACATAGTGGAAAGAAGCCGCTGACAGCTTTTATGGTAGTTTTTGTGGTTTTTCATCTAACATTGCAGGTATATAGGACATTGTATATTGGATACAGAGTTGCTTATGGGCTCAAGGAGTGTGGCAACAAGGTTTATTTATGATGTTTAGGATATTTATATCTCTATCTTGAAATAAATATTTTTGTCACATTTATTTTTATAAAGTATACTCGTCATAATTTAAGGGGAGGTTTAGGATAACCTTTAGGTTTTTGGTATTCTTAGAGTACTCTTATCACAATTCTAGATTGTTTCCACATGTGAGTGGGGGTTTAAAGTTATGATGCCATCCTTTTTTTAAAGGTGGTGGAATTTTTAATCCTCGAGGCACTGTAGCATGCACGTAGTTTATTTTGCATGCATGCTACCAAGACATTTTAACCTAGAATTGGGATGGTTGGTTTGGGAGTCCTTGGTTACATCTCAATGGGATTACCTGGGAGTTAAAAAGACATTATATGAGATATCTTACTTCTTAAGGATGTGTTGAGCAAGGGACACTTGAGGACACTCATATATATCTTGTGTAAGCAAGTATGTGTGATTGGACAGTGCTTGCAAAAACTCTGTTTCTTTGAAGATAAGATAACTCTCTTAGGATTAATAATCTTTGTTATGTCTTTTATTTTTAGTTTTCTTTTATTTTTGACCTTTTTGACTAATAAAATTTTATCCGCTGATAAATCAATTTTAGCCCCAGACAAAGCTTATTCTATCCGCTGACAAATATAGCCGTTGCTGCTGACAAAATTTTTTACTGTTAAAAAACACTAGTTCCTACCTAGTTGTAACTTTTGTGATATTTTGAGCCGTAATTTTTGGGGGTGGTTACTTTCTTTAATTGCTATGAGATAAGTTGTAAAATTTCAAAGATTTTAATCATTACTTTTGAGAAATTTTCTCACTTACCTCATTTTTCAACCAATCACATCTCTTCTATTTTTACTATATATTCGGCTCACCATATTGTGTAACATGGAAACTTGCTTATTTGTTTTGCTTTTACCTTTTCACCATTAACCTTTACCTTCTCTTAAAGCTTTCATCTTTTCATCCATGGCGTCTAAATTTAAAACCAGTGATGTTGTGTTGGAATTCAAAGACCAACATAACATGATTGCATATTTGAAGCCTGATACTGCAAATCCTCAATACACCCAGATGATAGAGTATTTGTTGGCTTCTTCTCTAAGGTATGCTTTAACTAATGCTCTTGTCATCCCTGTCACACACATCAAACAGTTTTGGAACACTGCTAGTTCCACAACAGTTGATGGAGTGCCTAGAATAGAAGGCATCATCCATGGTAAACAGTGGGTGATCAATGAGGACTTGGTTCGCCAAGACTTACATCTTATTGATGATGATGGTATGGTCCTCCTTCCCAAGGATGTGCTACATGAGGGGCTTCAAGGCTTAGGATATAGACAACCCCCAGAGGGAAAAATTAATAAATATGCTAAAGAACAATTTCCCCTAGCCTGGAAGTTTTTGATACATGTCCTTTTACAATGTCTTAGTCCCAAATGCTCCTCATTCAATGAAATCAACCAATCTATTGGGAGTGCTCTTGTGTGTTTGGCTACTGGGCAACTTTTTAGTTTTTCTAAAATGATTTTCAAGGGCATGTTACAAAACAAGGGTAGCAAGATGACTCTTGCTTACCCTAGATTTTTACAAACGATTTTTGATCTTCAAGGTGAATGTGGTAGGGATCATGAACACTTTTATGAGATCCTTACCCAAAAGAAAAAGCTTTTTGTTACTTTAAACACTGAACCATATGCTCCAATTCCCTTGACTCCACCCATGCTTGCTGTTTTACAAGCAGCCTTGCAACCACCTTCACCAGAACCTCAACCAGACCCCATTCCAGAACCAACACATGAAGAACAACCACCCTCACCTCACCCACAACCCCACATTGAACCCGAACCTGCAACTGCTGACATTTCTTTGTCAGCCGTTGACACTTCAGTCATAGCCCCCGACACTTCCCATACAGACCCAAACACCTTATCAGAATCAGCACCACCATACTTTCACTTAGCCAATAGATAAAGGACCACTGAGGAATTATCCTTTGGTGTTCCTAGCCATGAAGTAGAGAGAACCACCACCACAAGTATGGTTGGTGATATGGGGGTGGTTGGACCTATTGACCCCCTTACAAGTCAGGTCAGGTCCATTATAGATAAGTCCACCGCCATGCCCCATGATTCCACCATTGGGATTCAGTTCCCACATGTGGATGAGGGCGGTATGCAACCCCTGGCTAAATTGGAATTGACGATACTCTACATGAGCTTGCAAAAGCAAAATGCAGAGTTTTTATAGAAACTGACAGCTCAAGACCTTGAACTCAATGTGTTGAGGGAGAGGATTGTTGTATTAGAGGCAAGGAGAGAGGATTCTTCCAAAGGGGAGGAAGAAAAACCAACTGAACCCTTTATTGCTAGTGATAGAAGTTCCAAAGAAGGGTCATTTGGTGAGAAAGAGATAGTTGCTGCTTTAACAAGTATTAAGAATCAAGAAGGAGGGTTTGATTCATCTAAGGTGTCTTTGGTGACACCTACACAGCTGTCTTTTTGTTGAATTAATGAAGCAACAGGAAACTGGGTCAGTCGCTAACAAAGCTAAAGAAGCCACAGACACTTCATTAGCAGCCGTTGACAAATCAAAAGGTGTATCCCAACCACCTTTGTTGATTAAAGATGTTGCACCACGGGTATCCCTATCTACTCTACCCATTATAGATCCATTGGATAAAGGTAGGTAGAAGTTCCCAAGAATGATGCACAGGTTAGATATGATGCTATATTAGCCCAATAGTTGGGTGAACAGGAGAGAAGGAGGGCATTGGGAAAGGGAGATATTGAGGCTCAGATTGGTTCAGAATATGAGAGCTTGAGAATGGGTGGTGAGGATGATAGTGATGATGAGGAAAACAGTGCTCATGGTTCTACTGACAAGGTTTTGGAAAAAGAACCAGAGAAGTTGGAGTATGGAGAAGGTGAAGCAGCTTTAGAGAGGTTAAAGCAGCTTAAAATGCAAGTTGATTTTGAGATACCTGTTATTTGTGACATATATTTCAGGTATGAGGGGGAGGTTTTAGAGAATGATGATATCCCTTTGACTGACAAGATTTGGGGAATGGAGAATATGATGAGAGTTCAAAGGGATTGCAAGACCATTTTGGAAAATAGGGCAAACAGAGTATTGAGTGAGAACAAGACTGCTGGAAGGGAGTTATATTATATGCTTCTAAGATGTCACCAGACTAGGTGTACATATAAAAAGCTTAGGAATCTATCGTTTGATCAGTTGGAGTGTTTGGCTTATCCAATCTGGGATTATGTTTGTGAGGCTAACACATACAGGTTACTTTCTGTTGAGATACAAGAAGAAATTAAAGAGGAGTTGAAGATAAAGAAGGCATCTATTGCTCCTAGGCCTGTGAAGAAGGGAGTGAAGTTTCAATTCTCTGAGTTTAGCCCATTGGACCCAAGATTTAATGAGGGTCCTTTGAAGAAGGAAATGGAGCTATCACGTTTGGAAGCTCGTGATCTTGCTGCTGTGGTTCCACTTGATTTCAACAATCCTATTGTTAAGTATGAAGAAGATCTTACAATAGGATTCTGGGTAATCACAAGGTATGGGGACAAAGTTCATATGTTCACATCATTTATGTCCCTGTTTGGCAGTATTGATAGAGAAGATTTTGAGACTCTTTGGAGTCTATTGAAGGAGAAGTATGAGGTTGAAGCACCTACTTCTCAAAATGGAATAAAGATAAGGACAACATTCAAAAGAATGTTTGACCATGATGATGCAGATCCAGTATGGCTGGATTTGGATGATTTGAGCACTTTGGAGTGGCATTTGTTTTTGGCTGTTGGTATCTTTCATCTTTGCACAACAAAGTTTTCAGAATTCTTGCTTGTTGATAGGAAGTATCCTTGGTCCCAAGAAGTTTTGAAGAAGATGATGAGCACCAAGCTTAGAGTAGACTACACCAGTGATATAGAAGTTGACTTAATGAGATTTCTCATTTCTCAATTGTTAGATTAGGTTTTATTTGTAAGAATCCTCTCTATGTTTTGTTTTATTCAGAAACTTGATGATTATGGGTAATATCAAGTTTAGGGGAGGATTGTTGGAAATAAGTCTATAAGCCGCTGACAAGAGATATGTAGTCGCTGACAAGGTGTTATCAAGCCGCTGACAGCCTAGGCCCAAACAAGAGAAATCAAGCCGCTGTCAAGTTTTACAAGTCAACAAGTTTTGATGTATTAGGAAGATATGCATGTATATTGTATTTTCTATTTTTATCTTAGTGTATCTTTCTAGAATAGTTGACACGTTTACTTTGTGTACAAGGCTCCTCATGCTTATAAAAGGAGGCCTTTAGGTTAGGGTTTGATATAACTTTCAATCACTGTTCTTGTTATTATTATCAATCGAAGTTGAAAGTTTGGTATACGTTTTTGTTATTTGTTCTTTGTGCTAAGTATTATATTCCGCATAATACTTGGTTTATTGAATATACAAAGTTTCTCAAATGTATTATACTTGAACTAATCTCGATAATACATAAGTTTAATCGATCTAAGTTTGGGATCAACATCTAGTAGCCACATGTGGTCACTAGACGTTCCAGAAACAAACCACTCTACAACCTTATAGTGACCACATGTGGTCGTTATAGATCCCCGACCCGAAACCCAGCCTGAGTCTATAGTGACCACATGTGGTCGCTATGGGTAGTCGTTTAAGCTAAACTATTGTGGCTACATGTGGTCGCTATAAACTCATCACGAAATTCTAGTCGTTGGTCAACAAAGTCAATAAGTCAAAGTCAACGGCACAAAGTGGTCGTTAGAAGTGTCCTGATGTGATCGCAAGAACTTCTAACGATTGAGCTTTCACGACTTCCTTTCTTACGACTAAATGTGGTTGTAAGAGCTTCTAACGACCACAAATGGTGACTTCTATTGACCACACATGTGGTCACTAGAGGTGGTTTTTGTTGTAGTGAGAGGCTCATGCACTTCAAGACTTTCTAAAGAATCAATGAAGGGAGCATTGTCGGTATGGTCATTTGTGGAATGATCATATATGATTGTGTTGAATGGATAAAAGATAATGCAGTAATGAAGACAATGATAAAGTTGATAAGAAGATAGACATAGGGAGGACATAACCATGGGTTGATTGATGATGACCATAAACTTAGAAACATGGATTTAGAGACGCTAAAAAGCTCTAAATTATTGAAGTTGAAAGCCATAAATGGTGCTAATATTGCAACAGTAAGAGCTAGCAACTACAAAACTGTTTCATAACTTGATGTGTTATCTAATTTGTTGCCCATTAACAAACAAGAACAATCTAGGTTCACTTTACATTAATCTAGATAGTAATCTTAAATATGGTATTGAAAAAACATGTTAGTTAATCTAAACTTAATACCATTAATTTTTGTTTTGCTACTACTCTTAACCAGTCTGTTAAGCTTGCCACCTACTATGATGATGTCCAAGATAGTAGGTGGGTTGAGGCCATGAACAATGAAAATGAGGCCTTTTTAAGAAACAACAATTGGACCTTGTGTGAGTTACCTATGGGAAGGAAAGCTATTAACAACAAGTGGGTTTACAAAATTAAATATAAATCTTCCGGTCAAGTTGATAAATTTAAAAATAGAGTTGTTGCTAAGGGTTATAGTCAAAAGGAAGGAATTGATTTTGATAAAACTTTTAGTCCTGTTGTTAAAATGGTGGCTGTTAGATGCCTTGTTAGCATAGCTATTTACAATGATCGGCCTTTATTTCAACTTGATGTTAATAATGCTTTTTTGTATGGTGATCTTGATGAAGACATTTATATGACCATACCTTTGGGTTTTAACTGTCATGATAAGTATAAGGTTTGTAAGCTTAATAAGGTCCTCTATGGACTTAAGCAAGCCCTAAGATAGTTGAATGCTAAGTTAACCACTGTCTTGGTTGAGCATGGCTTTGTCCAAAGAAAATTTGACTACTCTCTGTATACCAAACACTCTGGGAACATTTTTGTTGCCCTTCTTGTTTATGTTGATGACTTCATCATCACTGGAAATTGTCTTGAAGAAATTGAAAGGTATAGGAGTTTTCTTAAAACCAGGTTTATGATAAAATACCTTGGTGCGATGAAATACTTTCTTGGCATTGAAATTCTTGAAAATACTAATGGTATTTGTATGACACAAAGGAAATATTGTCTTGAACTTATTCATGAGTTTGGTTTGCTTGCTGCTAAACCAGTAACAACTCCTTTACCTGAGAATTGTGTGCTTGCTATTGATGAGAGTGAGACTGATAAGTACCTTAAAAATATATTTGAATATCAAAGACTTTTAGGCAGACTTATCTATCTCACCCACACCAGGCTAGATATTTCTTATGTTGTTCATTACCTTAGTCAACATATGCATGCTCCCTTACAGTCTCATCTTAAAATTGCTTTGAGAGTTCTTAGGTATCTTAAGAATTCATCTGGAACTGGTATTCAATTTTATAAAGATACCTCCTTGAGATTATCCTGTTTCACTAATGCTGACTGGGCTAAGTGCCTTAAGGCTAGAAAGTCTGTATTTGGATACTGTGTTTTTTTGGGAAGGTCTCTTGTCTCTTGAAAGAGCAAGAAGCAACCCATAGTATCCAGGTCCTATGCTGAGGCTACGTACAGGTGCATGGCTAGTGTCACTTGTGAGGTGATATGGATCACCAATCTTCTAAGTGATCTCAGAATCAAAAACTTACTCCATGTGAATTTATATAGTGATAGCAGCTCTGTTATTCAGATTGTCGTCAATCATGTGTTCCATGAAAGTACAAAACATTTTGAAGTGGATGTTCACTTAGTCAGGGAAAAGGTTCAGGATGGTGTCATTAACACCATCAAAGTTGTCTCAGCTGATCAAACAACTAATATCTTTACCAAAGCCCATGGGATCTCTCAGCACCTGAAACTTTGTAGCCAACTTAGGCTAGTGAACATGTTTGGAAAGTAATTTAGGTTATGATTAATCAGTTTGAGGAAGGGTGTTATTTTATCAAACTGACCAAATCCATTGTTATTATGTATGTGTTCTCTTTGTGTTACTTTTGTAAACAGGTTCATAATTGGAGGACCTATTCTGCCATTCTTCTATTCTTACTTCACGGGCTTGAGTTGGATCTGTCGTGGGCTTCCTTTGGCTTATGGGCTTTCTATCGATGGACAATTGCAAGATATATTACCCTAGCTCTTTGAGAGCTAGGATTAGCAGCTTTCATTCTTAACACACACTTGTGTGTGAACTGCTCTATCTTTTTTTTCTCTTTCTTTGATAGTTGTTTGTGGCTTATCAATTGGGGGGTCTTTCATCTTGTATCTAAACATTGAGTGTTGAGTGATTAATGTTGTGAGGGAGATCGGATCAACCTGGTTGGGATGATCTCAAACTATTTCTTTTGTAATCGTTCGATTAGCACTCGTTTGAGGACTAATATTTATCTTATTGTTTTATACTTTGATTATCAATAAATTTCACCAAAAGATGGTTGGTTGGGTAAAACATCTATGTTATATCTTTGTTTATCATATTTTAACATTAGGTCACTCAATGGGTCTTGTTATATTTGTGACGAAACTTTACTTTTAAAGTCCATACGAACTTTAGAAGATTCACATTTTTTGGTTATACATTTTTTATCCGAAGTCAATTTTAATCGATTTAAAAGGCCAATGAAAAGAAAGAAAATAAAAAAGAGATATTCACATTTACGTAATAAGCTACACGAAAATTTGAAGTTAATTAGTGAATATTTTTGCTGGAAAACATTGCTCCTGGGAATAAGATGGATTTCAAACATGTATGTTTCTGTTCTGCACACAATTTTTTTGGAAGCACTACAATGATGAATGCATACTTGGGCCTAAGTACTACAAATGAATGAAGAAAAAGAAAGCCCATGTTATTGGGTTATTTGGATCAGTATGCAAAGAAGGAACAACAGTATCATTTAGCAAAATAAGATTCATTTCAAATGTCTTCTATGACTTTCAAGTTTGCACAATTTTCTTCATGTACTTCAACTTTTAACATATGTATTTGTTTTATATACACCTCGTTGCAAAAAATGTTTGCAAAGTCGACTGATTGTCTAGACGTTACAAAACCATCAACTTTACTTATTTATGTAAATCGTTCAAACAAATCGATTAACCGTAATCGACGGAGATTAACGGCGATCAATGGTAGTCAAACTTGCCGGGAACTTGTAAATCTTGCCAAAAATACCCAAACTCACCGTAAACTTGTTTTAATCACTTATAGTAACTGTTTATATTTATTATAAGCTCACTCGTAAGAAAGATATTGCCAGAAATATTTAAAATTTCTTATAAATATTTAAAATGTGTCAGAAATATTAATCTGGTTAATTATCGATTGATCGCGCTTAAATCGATTACAAGCTACGTAGTATAAGATTATCTACCACTCAGCTTACGATTCATAATTTTTGCGACCTTTTGATATTTAGCTTTGCGCTTTCAAATTTGAAACCAATTTGACGTTTGTATATATTACTCCCGCCACAACGTGCGGGAAGTATTCGTGTATAATTCATTCGACAAGGGTTTTATCCCATTAGGATATTATTGAGTTAGAGGTAACGACAGGAAGGCGAAACATAATATTGGCTAATACATGCTTATTTAGAAACACGAAACAGAAACACCAAACTAGTACCACCTAGTACTAGAGATAACAACTTTTTAACTTTATGAGAACAAAAAAAAAACTTGAACTCACTATATGGTCGTTATAAAAAAGTCACTAGGTACGTAGAAAAACCAACAACTTAGCAATCAACAAAGACCAGAAATTCGGTTAAAAAACATGACCAAACTCCAAAACTTTATCTGATAATGATTCTTCAGTACGTGTTCATGTCGTGTTTTTAAACTTGTTGATAAAGGCCTCGACTCGTTGATCCAGCTCTTGGTTACTCAGTATCCTCACATACCTTTCTTTTCGCCCTCTCGACATCGACCCACCTTCGTGAAACGTCCTCGACTTCCTTAGCTCCCTTTTATCAACCACACTTTCATGCACTACTGCCTTTTCGAATTTTTTAACCTTGAAATCATCATTCTCATCCTTGTGTACCTTAAACATGTCCTCCAACTTATAATTAGGACTCTCTTTAGACGTGCTTTCCAAGTTATCGTCCTGGTTCTTAAAAATGTCTTCATATTTCTGAAACTTAAAGTCGTGAAACTTGAACTCGTCATCTTCCACAGGCTCATGCACTTCAGGACTTTGTGAAATGAGTGAAGAGTCATTTAGGGTTTGGTTATGGTCATTTGTGAGGATTGTATTGGAATGGATAAAAGATAATGCAGCAATGAAGACGATGATAAAGTTGATGAGAAGATAAACATAGGGAGGACATAACCATGGGTTGATTGATGAGGACCATAAGCTTACAAACATGGATTTAGAGACACTAAAAAGCTCTAAATCCTTGAAGTTGAAAGCCATAAATGGTGCTAAAATTGCAACAGCAAGAGCTAGCAACTGCACAACTGTCTCATAACTTGATGTGTTACGTAATTTGTTGCCCATTAACAAACTAGGTTCACTTTACATTAATCTATAGAGAGAGATATAAAAAGAGAGAAGTGGGAGATTTGAGTTGTCTTGTCTTTAAAGTTCAAAGCACTTGGGGATTAATGTGATGGCCCCTTTTATTAACAAAGTGGGTTGAGGGATGGATAAGGCTTAACTTGCTGCTTTTTATAACATTTTGTTTAGATTTTTATAAGCATTATTTATTGCTTAAAGACACAATGTAATCATGCAAGTTTGTTGGAGCACCTACATGTTGATTGGTTTTAGTACCAAAGACAGCTTATATATGGCCTCTCGACTCTTCTAAATGATTGCTAAATCTAGTAGGGTGTGTAGTACTAATTAAGTGATGGCATGTCCTATTTATTAAAGTAAAATTTGCATTCCAACAAAAACCATAAATTATCTTTGATTCAAGTAAATATAGTGTATACGGCCTAATAATTTCACATATAACATAATGAATTATATAATTATATCATTAATAATTATAATTTACATATTAGGAGAAGATAAACGGACAACAAGCTGCGCCGCTAGCCTTTTTTGTATAACAAAATCAAGTCTATTAGATACAACGTTTGTGGATTTAGGAGTCAAAACATTACTATTCATAACACGTTGTATTCTCGTAAGTAGCTCCACCGCCTCAGGTGCAAGGAAACCAAATGTATCAAACGCGAAAGGAATAAACACATGTTGATTTTCAACACATGTTTTCTCGTGTTTAGTCACTTTACACGAGGCGGCTTTTATAGCAGCCTGACCCGTTGTAAAATCTCGACTGCCTAGCCCTACGAGAGGAGAAACCCCTGTCAAATTAACGCACGCATTTTTACCTCCAACCCATCCAAAAACCAAAATAATGAGTTTTGTCATAGTAACCATATAAACTTATACACAAACACGCCTCGTAACAGTGTAAAATTCCTTTGTTTTGAACAAACCATGCACTTCAATTTTTAAGACTAGTTTTTTTTTTTTTTTTTTTTTTTTTTTTTTTTTTTTTAGTAACCGTGATTTCCGACTCGGCCCAAATCTTTTTGCCACTAGGGCACCCTTGAGTGGTTTTTTAACATCTTAATGATTAACTTATAAACATATTTACTGAGTGTAAATAAGGTATCTATTTCAACTAGTGTAGAAAAAAAAATTATAAGACAGATTAATCAATGCTTAATCGTTACAAAGTAATTAACCTTGGCGATTAATGAAAAAGCGATTAATAGTGGTCAATGACGGTCAAACTTTTCGAAAAATTGCAAATTTTGCTGAAAATACCAAAAATTCATCTGTAAACTTGTGTTTATCACTTATATTAATTATTTATATTATGATAAGTTGTATTATAAGAATAATATTGCCGAAAATACTTAAAACTCGTTAGAAATTTTCAAAACATGTTAGAAATACAAAAAATTTGCTAAAAATATCAATCCAATTAATCTCGCCTAAAACGATTACAAGTTACAAAATAGTTGACCGACCGACTAACGATTCACGATTTTTACAATTTTCAAGGAAAACAAATATCGTTGAAATTTCGACCAATTACCTTATGGTATTTCATTTAACCATTTACTATTTATGTAAATTGGTCAAGTTAACATAATATATGATGGTTCTAGTCTTCTAGATATGTTTCAATAGTATTTTAGAGAAAATGACTGAAGATAGTCACATACATTTGTCACTTAATCAAAAAGTAAAAATTTTATGAAAAAAGCCCTTATATAATAAATACAATCCACTAAGACCCCTTTAGTTTATGCCGACGGCAAAGCTGCCGCCAGTTGACTTATGGGAAACATAAAAAGATCCTTCCACTTACATTTCCTGCTCCTTTTATACCAATATTGTTAATTGATTCAAGGAAATCTTAGCAGCATAAGTACATAAGATCAGAAAACGGGTCCGATAAGATATGTTTTTGTAAGACCATTTGAATAATAGAGTGTTAATTGTGTGTTATTAAAACTAGTAAGTTGTTAAAAAAACTAGTAAGCTACCCGCGCGATGAAACTTACATATTAATCGAAAACTTTAGTAAATAATATTTTATACGCTTTTTATAACAATGACTTTAACGTACACTGCTACATATCAAAATGTCAATTACATGTTTATCGCGATGCAATGCCATTACAAAAATATAAGATTTAAGTTCATTTGATATTAAACTTTATTTGGATATCAATGCACAAATCCTCACCTTTTATATCTATTTTAATAAAATAGATAAAATTAAACTCTAAATTTATTTTCAATCTCTTTTTTAAACATTAATATCTTTTAAACCGTTAATCGTTACGAAGAAAAAAAATTACCGTTACGAAGAATATTTAATTATCTTTCTATAGATTTGCTATATAATACACTTTCGACAAAAAAAGTTTTTTCATTTTTTTTCAATGTCGAAAATTAGCGTACATGATACGAATATCATATATGATGTAACACCAGTATCATATATGATATAACTTATCATATGTGATATAAACCAATATCATAGATGATTTAATAACAATTTATGATTTAACCACTAGTATCATATATGATGAAACACTATTATCATAAATGTTGGTCCCGTTTAACTCGTTACTACTTATCAACCTTAAGTAGTAACTTGTTAATAAGATTCAAGTGTGTTGTTTTATCAATTAAAAAGAACTTTAAACAAATAAAACAACAATACCAAGTACTTTTTAACGTATAATTTTTTTATTAAAACTCAATAAAGAATCTATAACCCACTTTGTTTGCGGAATAACAAAGTGGTTGAATGACAATGTTGGGTGATCTCCTCTACTTAAACTTCTAACCAGAGTCAAGAGTTGAGGTCTCAACCAAAATGTTCACATGCCTTTATCTATATGGTTTGGTTGATTTTGGGAGAGAATGGCTCTTTGAAGATTTTAATCTTTCTAGTCTAAAGGGTTAGCTGATTCTCTCCTATATGCATCTCTTTTATATGGGAAACATGTTAAGGTTTACAATTCACATGTTACCATGCAAGTATTTATCCAGTGGGTGGTTGAATGCTCATGTTGGATAAATAGTACAAAGTATAATTAAGAAAAAATTCATGTTTGGTCCCTATCGTTTACACCAAATATCAAGTCTGGTCCCTATTTCAAATTAAGTCCGCAGATCATCCCTATCATTTACATTTTGGATCAAGAATGGTCCCTATCTTGGATGAGAGTTAGTTTTGGCCGTTAACTCTTATAGCTAGAGGGGTATTTTAGTCTTTTACTAGTTTTGCCTTCATTAAATACAAACAATATCCATCTCACAGTCATAAACAAAAACACCTCACCGTCACTCCTTCACACACAAAATCTCATCTTCATAAATCCCAAACCCAGATCCAACAAAACCATTCAACAAACCTTTATATTATTAAATCCAAATCCACGTTTATTAAATTACCCTCCTTGATTTGATCCACTTCATTATTTATTTACCAACTCCCTTTCTGTGTTTGACATTTCTTTTTCTTGTTCTTCCACTCTGCATTTTTACTTCTGTATGCTAAAATCCCACCAGTTACTCCTTTTTGTAACTTGACATTACTTTTCTTCCCAGAATCACACCAGTTAACACATTCATTCAATTTAAACAAAACCCAAAAATCTCTAAATTTTCCAAAACATAATAGCCCTAAATGAAATCAGATCTTATCAACAACTTCACAAAAATCACAACACATAACCACTCACAAACAACTTCAGAATCGAAAAAAAAACAGCTCACAAGTCACAAAACAATCAAACCCAACAAAGAAATTCGATCCAAACAAGAAATCATCTCGAAATAACCGTTTTATCAAGTTTGCTGAGGTGGATTTGGGTGAAGCTTCTTTGAGGCAAAACGTCGAACAGTTGGTGGGTGGTGATTTTCGCACTGCCAAAAGATCCTTTTTATCAGGTGGGAGGGTAGGGAGGCATGTTAGGGGAAATGGGTTTTTGGATTTGAGGTAACCTGAGTTTGCTGAAGAGTGAGCTAGGTGGGGAGATAGATAGGCATGAGTTTGTGATGGTGGTAACAAAAGGGGATGTAAATGAAGATTACTCGAATCAGGATGGATCGTTTAGCTTGCTTATGGGCTGTTGACGCAGGTACGAAGTAGCCTATTTGGTCGGAAAGATCAGGAGAGTGGTGCGGTGGTCGGATATATAATTGGTGGTTATAGATACTCTAGTTTGAAAAAGAAAAGTGTGAAAAGATGGAGTGAGATAATGGAGGAGCAGGTGTTGCAGGGGAGAGAGAGAGAGAGAGAGAGAGAGAGAGAAGAGAGAGAGAGAGAGAGAGAGAGAGAGAGAGAGAGAGAGAGAGAGAGAGAGAGAGAGAGAGAGAGAGAGAGAGAGAGAGAGAGAGATGTGTGAGAGAGGGAGAGAGATAAAGAGATAAGTATGAAAAAATTAAAAAAAAAAAAGTAAGTGAGTGTATTTGAAGTATATGTAAAAAAATAAGTAAAATACCAAATTACCCCTCCCTTCATACCACTTAAAGGCCAAAATTAACTCCCATCTAAGATAGGGACTATTCTTGATCCAAAATGTAAACGATAGGGATGATCTGCGGACTTAAATTGAAATAGGGACCAGACTTGATGTTTGGTGTAAACGATAGGGACCAAACATGAAATTTTTTTTATAATTAAACTAATCTAAGAAAAGATAAAGGTTGTACTTATATTTAATTTTACAAGCAACCTTTTCTACTTTGACTTAAAGTATATCTTTTTCCGCCTAATGTAAACCTTCAGAATACTGAAGTATCTTCAGCATCCTATTGGAGATCGACATTATTCAGTTTGGTATTGTCAGACCAAACTAAATTGAAAGCTCTTCGTCAGAACTTGTTCTTCAGCAAATAGACCGCCTGGTCACTGAAGCAAAGTGTTGGTCCCTTTTAACTCATTACTACTTATCAACCTTAAGTAGTAACTAGCTAATTAGATTTAAGTGTCTTGTTTTATCAATTAATAAGAACTAAGAACAAATGAAACAACAATATCAGTTTAACTTTTCAACGTATAGACTTTTATTAAAACTCAATAAAGAATCTATAACCCACTTTGTTTGTGGACTAACAAAGTGGTTGAATGACAATGTGGGATGATATCCTCTACTTAAACTTTTAACCAAAGTCAAGAGTTTAAGTTCCAACCTAAACGTTCATATGCTCTTTGGCTATATGGTTTGGTTGGTATTGGGAGAGAAGGTTAATTAGAGATTATTTCTCTTATAAAAGGTTAACCGTTTCTCTCCCAAATGCACTCCTTATATAGGCAGTGCAAAACTAGGGTTTACAATCACATGTAACCATGCAAGAGTTTATCCAGTGGGTGGTTGATGCCCATGCTGGATAAACAGTACATAGTACAGAATACACTAATCTAGAAAAGATAAAAGTTGTACTTATAGCTATCAATACAAGCAACCTTTTTCCTAACTTTGACTTAAAGTAAATCTTTTCCCGCCTAATATAAACCTTCAGAATACTGAAGTGTCTTCAGCATTCTAGAGGAGATCGACATCATTCAGTTTGATATTGTCAAACCAAACTGAACTAAAAGCTCTTCTTCAGGACTTGTTCTTCAGCAACTAGACCGCCTATTCTTTGAAGCAAAGAATCCTTTGTCTTCTAAGTTCTCTAGAAGAGAAAATTTGAACATGCTTCAGCCAAACATTCTTTAGTATAAAACTTTCTTCCTTTAGGTCATGCTTCAGCAGAATTACCTTTCTGCTGAACATGAAACACTTAGGGGGATTTTATATTCAAATCCTAGATTTTCTTCAGGGTCAGCAAATACCGACCCTACAATCTCCCCTATTTGGATATACAAATAGCCTAAGTCTAAGGTCAGTAGTAAGTGAGCATAACAACTTCTTCTTACTTGCACTAAACAATAAATTACTTATAAACATCAGATAATCATTCATTAAAAATTACAAATTGAAAATTACAAATGATTATTTAATTATTCTCAAGCCTAAGTCCTTCTATGATAGGAGTCTGAACTAGTGGATCCGAGTTTCTATTGTCTAGTATTTCTAGTAAGCACATGCTGAAGGTTCTTACAGCTTCAGTAAGTCCTTGACCTCCATGATGAGAGTAGAAGATCCTCTGAACACTTCCAATTAGTGCATTGTTCATATCATCAAGATCACTAATATCAATAAAGTCTTGACGTTCACGATGATTGAACATAATCATTCCTAATTCTAGTTCATCAAGTACATGCCCAGGGAGATGATTCTGAAAAACTGAAAAAACCTTTGTATTTCTTTGTAGTGACAAAGATGTCACCCACACCAGGTTTAATAAGATTGGCTCTTTTGTTCAGATCCAGTATATGATCTTGATCCTCTAGTAGAACATAAGCACTAATGTTGAGAATCTCACCCATTCTGATGCGATTTCTCATGAAATGAGAAATTCTGACAGATACTTCATCCCATCTCTTGGATTTCCTTTTAGCAAGCTTTTATTCCATTTCAATCCATTCAGTATATGAGAGTTCTTTAGCTTGAAAGTTCTCTTGAATTTCACTAGTGCCATCAGCCCTGTAGAACTTTAGATGAATGTCACCTCTGGTGGTCAGCATATCAACGTTGGTGATTTCTGAGGGACTTCTTTTGTTCAGCCTTGTTATGCACAATTTCTCATACAACATTTTCCTTTTGTAGAGTTTTTCAACTTCTGGCTTCCCAATTTCTTCATACAAGCTCAACTTCAGAGTTCTTTGTTTCTCTTCTTCATTTAGCCTGTACAAAGTATCAATCTCTTCTTGGAAAGCAATCTCAGCCTTGATTATCCTCTCATCCATTGTTGAATCACCTTTGTTCTTAGGCTGGATGGGAGGTGTACCATCATCAGTTGTGTCATCGCTGGTAGACCCTCAACGTGACTATCTTTAGCTGAAGACTCCCCCTTAGTCTTAGTTGGGCTTTTGTCAACAAATGGAGACTCGTAGAAAACTTCTTGCCTCTGAGCCTTCTTTTGTGCATGTTTTTGAAATAGCTGATGAATGGTGTTTTTCTCCCCCTTAGCAGAAGATTGCCCAACAACTTCTGCTGAACCACCATGAGGGAGGAAGGCAACGAGAGAGTCTAAGGTGGAGGATACCTTGGCCAGCATTGCTGGAACATGTTCAAGAGCACCAAGTTTCTGTTGAACCTCTTCAGATAAGGACAACTTTTGTCGCTCCAGCAAGGCCACTCTATCCTTAATCTTTGATACATAGTCACATAAGTCATTTATCTGGCCAGGAACAGGTGTGAACTCTGGTGGGAACTCTATAGAAGCACCATTTATGGAGTCCAAGAGTGATGGAATTTCTTGATTTAGAGAGGTGGTGGTTACCGCATCTTTCACCATAGGCTTCAAAGCAACAATTAGAACATCCTTGATTTGTTCAGCAGTAGGAGGAGTTGGTCTTGCTTTTAGTGTGGCAATTTTAGCATCAACAATGATTTTTTTTCCTTTGAGCTTATCCACCTATGACTGAAGAACCAACACTTGATTTTTCAGTTACCTGAAGAGCTCTAGGGGATGGTGGCTTTGGAGTTTGTTCAGCAATATCATCCTATGGCTCACTCTCATCAAGGTTTACAAGAGCTTTTTCATCAAACCCAAACTCCTTTTCAAATTCTACTGAAGACATATGGAACATGAAAGAAGGCAAGTGTCCCACCTTGGCTCCAGTAGTGAGAGGCACTTCCTTTGTAGTCTTCTCAGCATCACCTCCAGTGTGAGGATCAGTTTCAACTTCTTCACCACCAGGGTTGGTTTTACCTGATAGATCCTGAAAAAAATTCCCTGATAAGTTAAGATCAATGATTATGTTTTTGGTCCCTTCAATAGGACCATGTTGTTGGGGTACTGCATCATTAGGAACAGATTGGCCAGGGTCAACGTCAGTTGTTGTATTTGTTGACGCCTCACGCCCTGATGCTGACTCAGAGTGACAAATGATAGAATCTAGCAAGGAAATTGGAAATTTATTTAATTTAAATTGCTAACCAATGCTGACTCTACACTACTGAGTTGAGGGTGTGCTCTGTCTTCACTTTTATCCCCTAAAGAAGTTGGGATAGAGGTTGCCTTCAGGGCCTCTTTATGCATGCCACTTCCAGCAGGAGCTGAAGGTGGCGTCTGGCTTGGGTTTGTGTCCTTGGTCGGGGACTTGACTTTCTTAGAAGCATAGCCTTTAGATACATCAGAAGTCTCTTTTGATGAAGATTCTGTGTTGGCTCTCCTCCTCTTGGACTCACGTTTTGATTTCTCAATATTGACAAATGTTGACTTCTTACGTGGTCTAGATGAAGCTCCGGGATTTTTCCCTTTTAGATCCCCTTCTCCAGTTGGAGAAGTGTCTTTTGGAGCTTTGTACACTACTGGACAATCTGCTGAGCATATGTCCAGCATGGGTTGTGTGAAAGGAGGATCAATGGTACTAACTGGGATTTTCTAGCGCTTAAGCTCAAAGGGTTGAAATACCATTTTTTCTCCTTGGAGTTGAGTAAAAGAATCTCCAAGATGGTCAGCAAAAATGAGGGACAAGAATATGGTGTAAACCACATTCTTTTCCTTAGTTCTCTTCTCCAGTTTTCCATGAAGATCTTTAAATATTAACCTCCCAAAATCCGCCTTGACCCCCTTGGCCAGACAATAAAAAATGATTGCATCCTTTTGGTTCATCTGATCAAGCCCACCATTTTTTTCCCCCCAATTATTCTATCAAAATTTTCATCGGTAGTTTCCACTTAGGTGGCACACAACTTCTCTTCAGCCCACCCTTTTCAGTGATTTCTTCAGTATACCCAAGCTCTTTAAAATAATTTTTAGCAATAGAAAAATCTTTAGGTATAGCCTCATAATCGCTAGGGTTTCCTAAATAGTTTAAGCCCAGAATCCTTCTAAACAATTTTAAACCAAATTTACCATGTATTCCAGCGGTTGTAGAATCAAACTCGATGAATTTCTTGTTCTGTGAAGGTTGTGCTGTGAACCAAAACTCCTTTAAAACATTTTGAAACATCATTCCTGGATCTTTAAACAATGCTTCACGAAGCACACATTTTGACAAAAAGTTCATGACTTCATTCCCAGGAATAGATTTGATGACTTCTGGTTTGACCAAGGTAAGATTATTGGGTTAAAAGATGATATCCTCTATAGGATAGTTAATATGAAATGATGGGTTTAGGGTGATCTCAACATCTGGTTGTGTAGATGATTCCGTCATTGTTGTTTGTGTGTTTTTTTAAAAAGAGAGATAGAGAGTTTGTGTATGTTTTGGGATAAAGTTTGTAAGCGTGATATGAAAATCAAGTTCAAACGATTTATAAAAAGCTTAGAATGATTCTTTGGAAGTTTTTTTTTTAAATGTTTTAAAGAAGTTACAAAACTTTTAGGGTTTCTTTTGAACATTTGGCACAAACTCTCTCATTAATATTCTGTAAAAAAATATGATTTTTTTGTTGCCTTGAACAGTGAAACGCCTCATGTGTTAGAGAGTTGTTGACTATGTATGTGGACGTTTGAAATTTCTTTAATAAATTATTGACACTTTTTTGAAAGAATGTTTGTATTTATTCCAAAGAAATTTAATACCATTTAATTCTTTTCAAACACATGATTGATTTGTTTTAAAAGCTGTGGCCAGATATGCTGAACCTGATGGGTATACTTGTGAGATTCAGTGCGTCAGATGAGGCGACAAAACTCCATATACATGTTCACATAAGTGAACAAGACATATGAAGTTACACGCTCCTCTACTCAGGCCTAGTTACTCATTTGTATAAAAGTTTTGTTTAGAATTCTGAAGAAACACTGATGATTTTTTTTATGATTACCTGTTCAGCTTCAGTGTGTCAGATAAGGCGACAAAACCTCATGTACACAATCACATAATAGGAAATAGACACATGACATTACACACTCCTTTACTCAGACACTACTACTTTACATTAATAAAAACAGTTAAAAAATACTGAACCATTAGGCTTCTTTAGTGAATGCTGAAGGTTCGGGTTTTGTATCATCAATGTTCAGCATACCAAGCTCCATTATAAATCTTTTGAAAGTTGGTTCATCCAGTGGTTTGGTGAAGATATCAGCCAATTGGTATTGAGTGGGGATGAAATGTAATTCAATGTCCCCTTTCACAATGTGATCTCTAATAAAATGATATCTTATATCAATGTGTTTTTTTCTTGAGCGAAGGACTGGATTATTGGATATTGCAATAGCACTAGTGTTATCACAAAAAATTGGTACCCTTTCATATTCTATGTCATAGTCAGCCAGTTGACTTTTCATCCATAAAACATTGGCAAAACATCCAGCAGCAGCCACATATTCAGCTTCTGCTGAAGACATGGCAACTGATTGTTGCTTTTTAGCACTCCAACACACAAGTTTTCCACCTAGCAATTGGCAAGCACCAGAAGTGCTTTTTATGTCCAAATTGCATCCAGCATAATCTGAGTCTGAGTACCATTTGAGATCAAATCCTAAGGACTTGGGGTACCATAGACCTAGACTTGGTGTACCTTTTAGGTATCTGAAGATTCTCTTTACAGCAGTAAGGTGTGATTCTTTTAGGTTTGCTTGGTACCTTGCACAAAGGCATGTAGATAACTGAATGTCAAGTTTGCTTGTTGTTAAGTACATGAATTAACCAATCATACCTCTATACTGAGTCTCATTGACTGATTGTGCATTGAGATCAGGTACTAAGTTGTTAGGGGGTACCATTGGTGTTTTTACTGAAGCACAATTGATATCATACTTCTTCAGCAGATCCTTGATATATTTTTCTTGATTGATGGAGATGCCTTGGTCAGATTGTTTTATCTGAAGACCAAGGAAGTATGTGAGTTCTCCCATCATACTCATCTGAAACTTGTTGGTCATAAGCTTGGCAAATTGTTTGCATAGTTTCAAGCTTGTTGAACCAAAGATGATGTCATCCACATAAATTTGTACTAGAATGGTGTCAGTTTTAGATTTGTAGATAAACAAGGTGTTATCTATTTTTTCTTTGACAAATTTATGTTCAATGAGAAGTGTTGAGAGAGTTTCATACCATGCCCTTAGGTCTTGCTTCAGTCCATACAAAGCTTTGTAAAGCTTGTAGACATGACTTGGGTATTGACTACTCTCAAAGCCAGGAGGCTGTTTGACATAAACTTCTTCTTTTAGGTCACCATTTAGGAAATTGCTCTTGACATCCATTTGGTAGATGGTGAAGTTCATGAAAGTGGCATAAGCAAGGAAGATTCGTATGGCTTCCATACGTGCTACTAGAGCAAATGTCTGATCAAAATCAACATCGGGCTCTTGATTGAATCCTTGTGCCACTAGCCTAGCTTTATTTTTGGTCACCACATTCGTTTCATCTCTTTTGAGTTTGTAAACCCATTTGGTTCTAGTGGTTGATTTACCATATGGAAGAGGAACCAATTTCCAGACTTCATTTCTTTCAAATTCATTTAGTTCCTCTTGCATGGCATCCACCCCTCGAGGGTGAGAGAGTGCTTCAGAAATCTTTGTAGGTTTAATTTCTGAGAGAAAATCTGCATAGAGACATTCTCTAGGTGAAAAAGCACTTAGTTTCTTTACCATAGATCTAGTGACTCTACCTTCTCCAGGATTGCCTATTTTGTTCACTGATAGGTGTGAAAACACCCATCCTTTTTACCACTTAATTACAATAATAACCAAGCCAAAACGTGTATTTTATGTCATTTATGTCGGAATTATGCGTGGTTTGTGTTTTTGTTGTGATTTAGGACAAAAAGGTGAAAAGTGGAGAAAACACGGGCATTCACGGGCTTTTATCGAAGAAAAAGACGAAAGACAAAGTCAAGAAGTCAAGAGTGCAAAAAGAACGGAAGTCCAAGACCAATTCTGAAGATTTATCGAAGAAAAAGTCAAAAGACGAAAGTTTACTAAAGCCGAAGAACTCGAGTCTTATTTATGAAGAAAATTCAAGACGAGTTTAAAGAAATCCCAAGACAAAGTCCAAGTATTAAAAAGATTAACAAAAGATTAAGAAAATCAAGGACTTAAGTGTGCAATTAAGGAAAAGATGAAAGAGGGAGGAAGCTTCCTAAGCTCCTCCGTAATCTCCCTATATATACTTCCATTTCATTTTCATTTCAAGTTGTTGGTGGCTTGACAACCCACACTTCCACCATTTTCATACCTTGTTATTTAAATTCTTGCACCTTAATTTCATGTTATGCACCTTTAAATTCCTTTTAATTCCAAGTAAGTTTACATTTAATTATTGTTGAATCTTTACTTTTCTTGTTCAATCTCTCATCTACCTTTCTTGTTTGATTTGTTCTTAATCTTTGTGTTCATGTTCTTGAGTTTTATGGTTTTGATCAAGTGGGTTTCGACTGATTTGGTTATGTTTGTTAGTTTTGTTGATTTGGATTGATTGTTTATTGTTAGTAGATCATTTGTGGTTGTTTTGGTTTAATCTTTTGGTTTATCTTGGTTAGATTTGGTTAAATTCGTGTGTTGTTGTTCATTCCCTGTTGTTCGTGTTCTTGTTACTGTTTTCCCAGATATTCCGAATCAAGCTTGTTATTCCGGATCAATGCCCTTTCATTTTTATTCCGGATCAACTGCTTCTTTTGTCCTTCGTTCGGAATATATAAATATTCCGGATCAAGTTCTTCGTTCGGAATAACATTTATTCCGGATCAAGGTCCTTCGTTCGGAATATTATTTATTCCGGATCAAGTCCTTCGTTCGGAATATTAGTTATTCCGGATCAAGCTCCTTCGTTCGGAATATTATTTATTCCGGATCAAGGTGTTTCGTTCGGAATATTATTTATTCCGGATCAAGGTGTTTCGTTCGGAATATTATTTATTCCGGATCAAGGTGTTTCGTTCGGAATATTATTTATTCCGGATCAAGGTGTTTCGTTCGGAATGTTCAAATATTCCGGATCAAGCCTTATTCCGGATAAGCTGTTTATTCCGGATAAGCAATTATTCCGGATGAACACGTTTATTCCGGATGAAGGCTCTATTCCGAATGAGTTTTCCAGTTTTTAGTTTTAAGCTTTATTTTTCCCGCCTTTTTCCTTATTTGCATTTTTTTCCTTTTAGTTTAAGTTTAAGTTTGAGTTATTTACCTTTATTGCTTTTAATTTCTCGTCATTTATTTCCCGTCAAGTTTTTATCTTTCATTGTTGTTTCTTTTTACTGTCTTTTATTTTATCTTTCCAAGTCTTTATTTTTCATTAGTTTTAGACAACGACCCTTTTATTTGATTCACCAAGAACAACTGAGTCGCACAATTAACCAGAGATCAATTCGAAGAGATTCCGAGAAAACGAACTTTAATCTTTTTACCTGGCCAAAAGCCTTGTATCATTCACCAGTCGAATGTGACTATTATTAGTCCAAGATTTTTGTAGAGCTGGTGAATAAGCACTGGTATCATGATGAGAGCTAAAGCTTGGAAGTCCATTACAAGGGATTGGAGTTGGACTGTCTCTAGTGTCTACTGAAGGATATTCCATAGACAAAGGTTCAATCATTGGAGAGCTTTCCTCTTGTTTAGAGGAAATATTTCCAAGACCTAGTTCTCTTGAGACAACTGGAGAGTTTTGAACACAAGGTTTAGGTTGTTCATTAGAAGCTTGCTGATCATTTTGATCATTTGTTTGAGCTTGCTGACCATTTTGATCATTTGTTTGAGACTGTTCATTTTGATCATTTTGAGACTGATCATTTTGGAACTGATCATTTTGATTATTTGGTTGACAGCCATCAGTATTTGATACTGAAGAATCTCCTTTTGTAGGACTTGTCATGTCTTCAAATGGATAAATATGAGGAACTGGATTGCTTGTTTGATATCTCTAAGAAGGTTCATAGTGTTGAAATTTATCAAATGGATAATTTTGAGATTCATGAATATGAAGTTCATCATCTGATGGATTCGTAAACTTGAGAGCTTCAGAACTTTCATTAAAAGTGATGTGAAAGGTTTGTTCAATACATTGTCTTATCGTGTTGAAGACTCTATATGCTTTAGATGCTAGTGAGTATCCAAAGAAGTAACCATCATCAGATTTTTCATCAAAATTACCAAGGTGATCCTTGTGATTGTGAATGAATACTGGACACCCAAACACATGTAAGAATGAGATGTTTAGAATTCCCCCCCCCCTGAAGACTTCATAGGGAGTCTTCATGTGTCTCTTCACAATTATGGATCTATTTTGAGTGTAGCAAGCAGTGGGTACAACATCAGTCCAAAATGCTTAGAGAGAGCTGATCTAGCAAGCATTGTTCTTGCTGCTTCAATCAAGGTTTGTTCCTTCTTTCAGCCACACCATTTTGTTCAAGTGTGTAAGGCGATGAGAGATTTTGTGATATTCCATTGTCATCATAGAACTTGATCAGTGTATAATTTTTGAATTTGGTGCCATTGTCAGTTATGAGTTGTTTGTAATGAGTATCATTTTGATTTTCAATTCTTTCGATGAAAGACATAATGGCATCTGGTACATGGCTTTTCTTTGTCAGAAAATATACCTAGGTGTACCTAGAGTACTCATCAACAATGACAAGTGTATATTTTTCATGACAAATGGACCTAGGTGATACTGGGCCAAATAAGTCCATTTGAAGTAGATGAAGACTTTCTTTGATTGAGAAAGTTTGTTTTGTTTTGAAACTAGGCCTATGGTGCTTCCCTTTTTCACATGCTGAGCATGGTTTGTCCTTGGAATAGACAAGTAAAGGAAGAACAATAACAAGATTTTGTTTTGCCAGTAGAGTGATTGTATTGAAATTAAGATGTGAGAGCCTCTTCTGCCAGAGCCAGTTAGTGATATTTGAAGCTCTAGAAAAGAAGCATGTCTCCTGAGTAGAGTTCATGTTCATGACATAAACATATTTGACTCTGGGAGCAATCATCACAATTTCATGATTGGAGTTGAAGATTGTACCTTTTTTGTCATCAAACAAGACTAGGTATTTTGCATCACAAAGTTGACTGATGCTGGTGAGGTTATGCTTCAATCCATTGACATATGCTACCCTTGAGAAAACTATACCATTTCATTTCACAGAACCAAATTCTTCAGTAGTAGCTGATGAGTTATCACCAAAAACTACTTTAGGACATGATTCCTCCTTATACTTGTGCAAATGACTTTTGGTTCCAGTCATATGCCTTGAGCAGCCACTATCCATGTACCAAATAGGCTTTCTGAGATCACATTACACAAGTTAATAAAATGGTCAGTTTTGTTTTGAAACCCACCTTTGATGGGTGGGTGTTTTAGATCTGGAAGGTGTTCTAGATCTGAAAGGTCCTTTTAATGATGATGATGATGAATATGATTGCTCAGAAGAGGAAGGAGAGGTTTGAACATCATTTGCTTTCTTAGCCTGAAGGGCTTCACCTCTTCTAAACCACTCTATATGATTGTGATCATATGTAGTATGGACATTGCTTTCACATGTTTCACAACATTTGGTAATAGAGTTTGGGTTCCTAGATTTGATGCCTCTTCTGAGAGAGATTACTCGATTATGTCCATGAGTGTCATGGTCATAACTTCCATAAATGTTACAAACAGGGTAAAAGTAACAGTCATCTGAATGATGATTGCCCATACCACAATGAATACATGGTGGGAAAGACATGTTTCGCATGGAATGGGATACCCTAGTGTTATGAGAATCAGAACTAGTTTTAGCAAGCATATACTCAGTATGTTCACAAGTGCGATGGTCAGGTTCTCTCACATTTGATACAATAAATCACTTTAAGGCAAGTTTCAGTGAGATGGTTGTTTATGCCACATAACTCATAAGCCCTCTTGAATTGTGTCTTGTATCTATAATGTAGAGAGTTTAAGGTTTCATGTTGCCTGAGTTGTAATTTAAGATCATTGATCTCTTGCATGACAAGAGACATTCTTTCATTTTCCCCAGATCTAGCTTTCTTCAGTTTATTTAATAAAAGTAAAGAAGTAGTTCCCATTTGTGAACCTTCAGTAGGAGCTGAAGAGTTCTTTGATGTGTCAATTTTGACATGCTTGGGAGCACTACTTTTGTATGTTGTGTGAGACTTGATGATTGACTGGATTGATTTTGATCCAGTAGAGGGTTCAGCACCAACTAATTTCTCCAGAGAAGGAAGTGGGGTGCTTACTTCATTCTCTAAATCATCATCTGAGTCATCTTCAGTAACTGAAGACTCAACAGGTGCTGATGAATCAACATTTGCATGAAACTCAGGGAGAATGATACGTCCAGTGTCATGATTTGGTAGATTCTCTTCACCTGACCTTATAATGTTAGGGATCGAGATACATGAGGCTTTGACAAAGACAATATCATGAGAGTTGGTGCTGGAGGATCCTACATCACCAAGCATTTTCCTTTTTTGAACAAGAATTTGTTCATTGATGCATTGATTAAACCTATCAGAGTTTCTAAGACATGATTTAACAATATCTTTTGCTTCTTTTGGTTCAACTCTTAAAGATTTGTTTTCATCAATGATTTATATGTTCAACTGTTGAAAAGTAAGTAAATCAAGTTTAGCCTCTTTTAGCTCTATTAGCTTACTTTCAAAATCATCAAGTTTAAGAACAATTTTATGATATTTTTCTAGAGGATTGTTTCTTTGTTCTTCAACAAATTTGAGATCAATACATAAGTAATAAATGACAAATTTAATGTCATCCTTATCTTCTAATTCAAGAAGAGTTTGTACCTTTTTTATTGTGATATTGACTCATTCACCATTTCGAGCACTTTATTTGGCCACAACATTAGAGTTTGACCCTTCATCATCAACAAGTGCCATCAGTACTTTCACATTCACAATTTCATCATCATCTGAAGAGACTTCTTCTTCATCCCATTCATAAGCCTTAGCAACAAGTCCCTTGTTCTTTTCTTGTTTGGTGGGCTTTGAGGAAGAGCTTTCAGTGCTAATTAGAGCCAGTCTAGCCTTGATCTCTCTATATGTTGCCTCGAAGTCTTTTGTTGGCCTTAGTTTAGCCATGGTTTGCTGAAAAGAAGATGAATCAATTTGTTTTTGTTGAAATGAAGATTGACCAGATGGTCTAGACTGAGTCGGTGAGTAATAAGAGGGAATGGATGTTTTGGAATAACAATCCTTGGCAAAGTGACCAGGCATCCCACATTTAAACACATAGTGTCAGTTGTGGCTTTTGTGGTGCTTGAGAACCTACCTCCTTTCTTAAAGAACCTTCTAGACTTGGCCAGAAGAGCTCTTTCATGAAATTCCTCTTGAAAATCATTCAGATATTCCTCACCAGTTCTTGTATCTTCTTCATCAAAAGGACTATCTTGGTAGTCCTGAATGACAGCTTCACTGAAGAAGGCTGTTGACAAGGGTGTAACAATTCTAAGTGCTTTACTCTTGCTAGAGCCTTCATAAATCCTATCAACTAAGCTTTCTTCATATATTAGTTTCCCAAAAAGAGAAGCCAGATAACAATCTTTCATGTGATTAGCATTTCTCAAGCTTTGGCAAAAAGTGAGCCACTACTTTGGCAAGGCATTAACAAAAATTGTGTTGATTTCTAGTTTTGAAAGTTCAACACCATCATTTACCATTTCATTCATCAGATCTTTATATCTGATGAAAGTTTGAGTAAGGGTTTCCCCTTCTTTGTTTTTGAAAGTGTTGTACTGAAGCTTTAAGTCCATTATTCTGGTTTCTTTCACATCAGAGGGTCCCTCATGATATAATACAAGGTCCTCCCATATAGATTTAGCTGTCGTACAATTCACAACAGAATTCATTTGGTCATTTAGAAGTACGGACATGATGAGACTTTTGAGACGCTGATCTAGGTTATTAGATTTTCTCTCATCAGCAGTCCAATGTGCTTCAGGTTTTATATTGTCCCCAACCATGGGGACAAATGGACCATTTTCAATTATTCAAAGGAATTGGGGTTCGATTCCAACCATGTGGACAAGGAACCTTTTCTTCCAATTAGTGAAATTTTCTACCTCTAGAACAGGAGCAACATTGAGTTGGCCACCCCTGTACTTTAGGGTTTGTGGTATAACTTGAACCATATTGGATCTTGATTTAAAACCTTAAAATGAGTAGTTTAATGAAAAATAAGAGTTTAACTAATCAGACAGCTCTGATACCACTTGTTAGTCCCTTTTAACTCATTACTACTTATCAACCTTAAGTAGTAACTAGCTAATTAGATTTAAGTGTGTTGTTTTATCAATTAATAAGAACTAAGAATAAATAAAATAACAATACCAATTTAACTTTTCAACGTATAGACTTTTATTAGAACTCAATAAAGAATTTATAACCTACTTTGTTTGCGGAATAATAAAGTGGTTGAATGACAATGTGAGGTGATCTCCTCTACTTAAACTTTTAACCAAAGTCAAGAGTTTAAGTTTCAACCTAAACGTTCATATGCTCTTTGGCTATATTGTTTGGTTGGTATTAAGAGAAAAGGTTAATTAGAGATTCTTTCTCTTATAAAGGTTAACCGTTTCTCTCCCAAATGCAGTCTTTATATAGGCAGTGCAAAACTAGGGTTTACAATCACATGTAACCATGGAAGACTTTATCTAGTGGGTGGTTGATGCCCATGTTGGATAAACAGTACATAGTACAGAATAAACTAATCTACAAAAGATAAAGGTTGTACTTATAACTATCAATACAAACAACCTTTTTCCTACTTTGACTTAAAGTAAATATTTTCCTGCCTAATGTAAACCTTCAGAATCCTGAAGTGTCTTCAGTATTATCGAGGAGATCGACATCATTCAGTTTGGTATTGTCAAACCAAACTGAACTGAAAGATCTTCTTCAGGACTTATTCTTCAACAACTAGACCGCCTAGTCATTGAAGCAAAGACTCTTTTGTCTTCTAAGTTCTCTGAAAGAGGAAAGCTAAACAATCTTCAGCCAAACATTCTTTAGTTGGAAACTTTGTTCCTCTAGGTCATGCTTCAGCAGAGTCACCTTTCTGCTGAACATGAAACACTTTGGAGGATTTTATATTCAAATCATAGAGTTGCTTCAGGATTAGTGATTTGATGACTTTTGTGTGTGCTCTAGAAGTGTTGTTCGTACTCGATTCGATCCGAATTGATTAAGGCTTAGGGTGGAATTATTGGTGTTGGTCACTAAAAGGGGGAGCTTGATTGTCTAAATAACATAAACGTAAAAAGCTATCAAAAATAAAGTAGAATGTCTAACCTCGATTGCTTTTCCAGAATGAATTGCTGCACAGTAGAACTTAGTGAAAATAGCTAAAGGTAAGTGTCTATTTTAAAATGAAAGTGAAAATGGGAATGTCGTTTAGTAAAAATGAAAGCTTTAAAAGTTAAACTAAAAATTAAGGCTTAAAAATAAATGATGAAAAATTAAAACTTTAAAAGTAAATTTGAAAATTAAAACTTAATAAAAATGTAAAATTGATAAAAATAACTTGAAAATTAAGCTAAGTGAAAATGTTTAAAAATTAAACTAGGTAAAAATGGCGGGAAAAATTAAGGTTTGAAAATAATTTGGAAAAACAAAAACTGAAAATAAGTCGGAATGTGTAAACCTGATCTAATTCGGAACCTGAGTTCCTGACCTAAGTCGGAATAATGTCCAACATGTAACTCGGGATATGAACTTTGGTACTTAGTTCGGAATACCAATCCAAGATATAATTCGGAATCCATGTCACATAACTAGTTCGGAATATAGCTTTTGATGTAATTCGGAATCCACGATCACAACCTAACCCGGAATGTTAATCACGAACTTAATTCGGAATCTGCATGGCTGACCTAGTTCGGAATCTTCGTTACCCACCTAGTTCGGATAACAAGTACTTGATCTAATTCGGAATGGGGGAAACACACGCAGTTCGGAATCCGTGACTTGGACCTTATTCGGGAAACGTGTTCTTCACTTAATTCGGAAAATATGTTCCACAAGCAATTCGGGAAACATGCTTCTCACCTAATTCGGGAAACAAAACTCGTATATAATTCGGAATACCCTAGTTGCTGACTTAATTCGGAATATGTGAACTGAAGCTTGTTCGGAATCCAAGGTTTTAACGTAGTTCGGGAAATGGTGTTTTGCTTTTGGAGGGAAATTGAATGTATGTCGGAATAAGCTGTACTGAAGGTAATTCAGGATAAAAGTTTTGCAAGTAGTTCGGGATATTAGGATTTTGAAAACCCGAATAAGATTAAAATAAGCAAAAATCAAATAAGCAATTACCAAAACTTTTACCAAATCAATTTTTATAAAAAGCTAATAAAACACAATTTAAAAACTTTTAAAAACACTAAATAAGCAAAAATTTAAAATCAACTTTTTATAAAAATATTAAGCTACCAAAATCAACTTATTTAAAAACTAATAAACATAAAAATTAAGAAAATAAGCACCTTAATCTAAAAACCTCAAACACACCAAACCAATAAGCACAATCCAATAAGCAAATCAATCACATCATCAACAAAATTAAATCAACTACATGATTAATTAAGCAAAACAATAGATTATGATTAAGAAAGGTAGAATGAGAATTTATTAAAAAGCTTAATTATATTAAAGATTAAGATCAAAGATTACAAAATGAAGGTTTGATAAGTTTGAAAGAAAACTAAAGAGAAGAAAAATAAAACACACTTAATTACCTACTAAAATTAAAAACTAAAAATTAACTAACTCCTTAATGACTATTTTCTCAACTATATATAGGGGAAGGAGTAGGTGCTTGCTTCTTCCTCCTTTCTTCTTGTCTTTCTCATCTTTTAAATAACTTGCTTTCTCGACTTTGTCTCGGGATTAGTCGAATGATAACTTGAACTTGTCTTCTAATTTTCTTCTTTTAGTAGACTTGGTTCTTCGACTTTGTTAAACTTCCGTATTTAGACTTTTTCTTCGATAAATCTTTAGAATAGGCCTTTGACTTCCGTTCTTCTTGCACTTTTGACCTTTTGACTTCGTCTTTTGTCTTTTTCTTCGATAAAAGCCCGTGATAGCCCGTGTTTTCTTCCTTTTTCATATTTTTGTCCTGAAACACAATAAAAACACAAACCACGCATAATTCCGACTTTTACGACATAAAATACACGTTTTGGTCTTGTTATTATTGGAAATAAGTGGTAAAAGGATAAGTGTTTTCACACTTATTAAATCTCCTACACTTGACCATTGCAATGCCCTCATGCAATGCATTAATTTCAAAGCACAGTTTACGTTTCTCATCATAATTAACCAACCTTGGCCTTTATTAAATACTAAACAATAAGGAAATTTAAAAAGATAGAAAATTGAAAAATATTTAAAGGAAGAATAAGTAAAGAAATCTAAGACTTACATTGGGGTTTTGGTTGTCATGAATGTTTATCACCCTCAAGTTTTAAGTTCCACAAACCAAGCTTATAAACGAGATCATTGTTATTATAAGTTAGCAAACTAACACAAACTCATGTGGCACAATTATTTGCTTAGACTCCCTTATTCCTAGGTGTATCTCTTATATTTTATTGTTGTCTTGAATGATCACGAGGATGCATTGTTTGACTTATTTCAATAGTTTATTTAGGTCGAAAATAAAGTAGGACGATTTAATCAATAGTTAGCTAAAGGACAAAATCTTTTAAAACTGCTTCTCGGGACCTCTTAAAGTTCATATCTTGGCCTAACTCGCTTCAGGATTTGAGACCTTTCTCGGACCGATATTTGGCAGCGACTTCATACTTCGAATCTTGAGAGACGTTATTGAAATTAGGGTCTTCTCTTCATAATAGTAATTTCTTCACTTGAAGTTTTTGAGAGATTCTTCATACTTGGACCACGACTTCTTCATTTTTCTCCAATCTTTATTTTGGATTTTGATATACAACGATCCGCCTCCTTTTAGGACTTGGATCTATTTATCCTTATACCTTGCTAGGGTCTTTTTGGGTAGACTTCTCCATGATCTTTAGGGGAGTATTTGCTTTTCGTCGTGTGTCTCGATCCTTCATATTGTTTTTGATAAATGATCCTTCACATCACTTGGGATCTTTAGCAACAAAATGTAGCCCTCATGCCTTGTTAGGGCCTTTTTGGACTCGTCAATCTTCGCATCCCGCTTCAATAAGTTATGCCTTGGCTATGAACTCTAATTAATACCGAGCAACTTTTAAACGATCTTGTGCTAGAATCTAAGTAACTTTTCAAATCGTACAACCTTATTTATTGTAATTAAATTTATTAACAAGCGATGGGAGAAAAAGCTTATAATCAACTCACATAAATTCATGAAAGAATACCAAACTTATAATTGACTCTATCATCTCTCGTTCTCCATAATTTAAAATCTCAAGGAATGAGACTCGTGGATGCTTAGCCAATTAAATCAAAGTTTTGGGTTTTCAAGTCATTTATAGGATCTTGCAACTTCTTAGACTTTTTCAAGTTTAGAATTCGCATTTTAAAGTTCCCTTGATAAACGACTTTCTAGGATCAATTATAGGAACTTGCGAAAAGTTCTTGTTCTTAACCCGTAAGAGTTAAGACTTTCGCGTTTTAAAGTTCCCTATATAAAAGCCTAGCAAAACTTGATTTAAACACGTTAAGGATACTAGCTAGAGTAAACTTGGATAAGTAAACTCGGGTTGAGTCAAAAGATTCATGACGTTAGAAAATTTAAAACCACTTTATTAAACTTTTATTCTAGCAAAGAAAGTACATAACGATAACAAAGGGAAATACTACTATACTACTAGGCCAAAATAGATTAAAAATTTTGAAAAATGTCAAAAATCAAAGTTTCCGGTTAAAATGAGGACAAATTAATGGAAAAGCCCACTTACTTCGATAGAAGTCCCCCTACACATGATATAAACATTGTCCTCAATGTTTAAGCATGTGGGAGTAAACTCCCCTACACTTAGGACATTTTGCACGTTGTTTAAATCTTGCTAAGGAAAGGACAACTATAGTGATTTCAATGTGAACATATAAGATATGAAATATAGAATCACGACAGTTTAGGATAGAACCGGGAAGACGGGTACACGGGATCACGGGTCGTCAAATGTCATCAAAAGTGCTCTTTGAAGCTTTAATCCCTGCACATCATAAGAAACAAGACAACAAACCCTATGTAGCTCCCCTACACTTATTATGAAAACGGGTAAAAAGGATAGATCAACGGGTTTCCTCCCTAGAAGCGCTTGTTTTTGTTAACCGAGTCACGAGCCTGACTCGACCTAGAACTAATTCAAGGGAAACGTGAGGAGGGATGGAATCATCTCATTAGAGATGTCCTCACCAAAGTATAACTTCACACGCTGGCCATTCACTTTGAAATTTGGCCCATTTGGTGGCGATAACTCAATGGTGCCATAAGGGAAGACTCTGGCGACGGTGAATGGACCAGACCAACGGCTCTTAAGCTTGCCCGAAAAAATTTTCAACCGAGAGTTAAAGAGTAAAACTTGATCACCTATGTGAAACTCTCGGTTCTTAATCCTAGAATCATGAATGAGCTTGGTTTTCTCCTTGTAGATCAATGAATTCTCATAAGCTTCATTCTTTAGTTCATTTAGCTCGTTGAGTTGGATCTTCCTAAGATCACCGGCTTTGTTAATATCAAAATTAGCCCACTTCAAGGCCCAATAAGCCTTATGCTACAACTCAATAGGGAGGTGGCATGCCTTCCCGTACACAAGAGATATGGAGTGCACCCAATAGGTGTCTTATATGCGGTACGGAAAGCCCACAAAGCATCATCTAACTTATCGGTCCACG